>JAPXFY010000029.1:35560918-35805918 GCA_030674185.1 Monoplex corrugatus
TGGGTCTACCTGTACACATACACACATATCGTGACAGACATACTTACATATCTGGATAACACTCAACAAACTACGTTCGTAGATCGTCTGTGTGTCGTCTTTAAATTAATTTTACTATAGTATACAAATATATAGGAGTGTTCTGAGTTTACTGTTTTCGTACTTTGTATCTGCTTCTATGCTAGCTGAATGGGTAGCGCAAACTGTGTTAGATTTGAGAAGTTCTATACAACATGGGAGATAATTCTCAAGAGTTGTGTCCCTTGATTATAATTTTACAATAATCATACTTGCCGCTCCAGGTTGTACATTTTCCCAACGGACGTTGCGTTCACTTCGACGAAGTTGACAGTGTAACGGGGAAAAAACCACATGCAGCATTGTGTGCAAGGTGTCTCAAGACTGAGGCGGTACACCTTCACACCGGCAGAGATGCTTGTCCTCAAGGCAATCTGTCTCATGAGCGCTGACCGCTGTCCGTTGCAAGAGCCTGAGAAGGTAGACTGTGTCTGTCTGTCTGGTCTGTCTGGTCTGTCTGCTGTCTCTGTCTTGTCTCTCTTTGTCTCTCAATCTCTCTCTCATCTCTCTCTCAATCTCTCTCTCTCTCTCTCTTATCTCTCTTTCTCTCTCTGTCTCTCTCGCTCTGTGCCCTCTGTCTCTCTCTCTTTCAAACTCTCCTCTCCCTCCCCCTCTCTCTCTCTTTCAATGTCTCTATCTTTCTGTCTTTCTTGTGTGTGTGTGTGTGTGTGTTCCCTCTGTCTGTCTGTCTCTGTCTGTCTGTCTTCTTCTCTCTGTCTTTCAATCTCTCTTTCTCATTCTCCTCTCTTTCTCTCTCTCTCTGTCTTTTCTCTCTCCTCTGTCTGTCTGTTTCTCTCTCTCCCTCTCTCTGTGTATCTCTGTCTTTTTGTCCTCTGTCTTTGTCTGTCTGTTTCTCTGTCTTTCTCCCTCTTTCTTCTGACTGTCTCTGTCTCTGTCTGTCTGTCTGTCTCTTCTCTCTTTCTCTGTTAGTCATTGGTTTAATGTTTGTTCGCCTCAGTGATTTGAGCTTTAAAAAAGTAGAGTGGGTGGGCGGGGGAGGGGCAGGGAGGGAGGGCGAAAGAAAATGTTTGTATATAGTCAGTCTTGAGAAAGAAGGAAGGAAAAGGCAACTGAATGATGGGAGCGGAAAACTAACGAAAAAGTAATTACAAAAAACAAAACAAAACAAAACTGGATGATGGGAGCGGAAGAACTAACAAAAAAAAGTAATTACCATTACTAACTATTAAAACCATACGCTGGCTGTGTATCAATGACACTTAAATTATAACAAATTATAAAATTAATATTTATCTGATGAACTCATTGACAGGCTGACCACACACAAAAATTGTTATGTTAATGATGTGTTTTCACCTATGTCGAAAACTGTTTTCATAAAGTATAGAAATGTGTCGTTTTTATCTTAATGCAAGAAAGAATAATAAATGACTAAATGTTTGAAGAAAGTGTTCGTGATTGCCAGATTGTTGGCTTGACAGAAAGTTGCTAGCATACTGCCCCGTTCGTTTCTACTTCCCAGTCTGTGAGTGAGGTCCTATACCGCGTTCCCTTTCTTCATTTTCACCTTACTTTAGCATTTAGATCCCCCATTATTATTCATTATGACTGTAACTTCTTGTGATTTACATTGGACCTTGGCCATCTCTAATACTTCGTAGAAGTTGTCGATGTCTTCCTGAGTACTTGCGGATGTTGGTGCATATACCTGTATGATGTTGATATCAAATGGTTTGCCTCCCAATTTGACCGGCAAAACTCTATCGGACACAGCCCAGTATCCCTTCACTGCTTTTGATTTGTCTTTGTCCACTATGATGCCTACTCCTCTTTCATGTGAATTACCACCAGAGTATATCACTGGGGTAGTATGCCTATCAGTTAACATCAGAAAGAGAGTCCTTGAATGTTATATAGAACCAATACTGTTGTACGGATTTGAGGCGTGGACAGTCAGCAAGCAAAGTCAGAGCAAGATTGAGGCAGCCGAGATGTGGTTTCTAAGAAGAATGTTGACAGTTCCATGGACAGCAAAGAAAACAAATGTGACAGTCTTGATGGAGGCAGACACAAGTAGATCACTCATAAGGAAGATTAGAAAAAGACAGGCAACATTTATAGGCCATTTTATGAGGAAAGGGGATTTGGAGCACCTGGTCACAACGGGAAAGCTGGAGGGAAAGAGAGCACCGGGTAGACCCAGGGAGAAAATGCTGGACGGACTTGCAGAGTGGCTGGGGATGACGGGGGTGGGGGAGATGCTAGGGGCAACGAGAGATAGAGACAGATGGAAATCCATGATGGCCAACGCAATGCGGCAGGGCACCTGATGATGATGATTATTCAGATTTTCCTGTTGGGCATCTTGTTTTGTCTTTTGCTGTTTGTAAGTCATTGTAGAACTTTTTCCATTTCTTTTTCTGTGCTTCTGGATGTGGGAGGCATAAACTTAAACGATATTTAATGGAGCTGGCATGGTATCTAGCTTTGCCACGACTATTCGGTCACTGATGGCATTGTGGCTTTTTGAGCACACTACGTCATGTTCGTCTACAATGATAGCTACTCCGTTTGAGCCTCCGTTTTTCATTTCCACTGAAGACTATTGTATGATCTCCTTTGTTGAAGATGCCTTCCTTGTTACGTCTGGTCTCACTCAAGCATATTACGTTGATCTACGTTCCTCTAGTTCTTTCAGCAGTATTTTCCAATTTGCCTAATTCTCCCATATTTCCTGTCCGGTCTTCATTAATTAACCCTTTGACCCTCGCACCTTGTTCACCGACATCCTGCATTGTCAACCATGCTAGCAAAGCAAAAATTTAACCCTATGCCTCCCTTACCCTTTCCACCAGCTTCCTGCGGGAAGCTTGTGGAAAAAGTGAGGAAATCAGAGAGTTGTGTTTTGGAGTTGGTGGGTAGGGTGCAGGAGTCAAAAGAGTTAATCACCTTTGGGACGACTGCCTTTGTTCAGTTAGCAATACATGACGTTCCTATCTTGTAGGAGACATGTTACAACGAAACAGTCGCTAGTTTCGTAAACAAGTCTCTGAAGTTTCTTCGCTTGACCTTGACCTTGAAAACCTTACCCCACCCGACCTAGGTTTTGATTTTGATTTGACCTTGACCTTGGCTCCCCCCCATTTCTCTGTGTCACCAACTTCTTCAACACTGGTCACGTTTTGTTGTTGTTGTTACAGGTGGAGGAATATCAGTGGCTGCTTGTTCGCTGCCTGCTGAAGATTTTTGAAAAAACACACCCTGGACAGTCGGGCCGGAGGTTTGCTGATGCCATTGAAATGTTGTTACATTGTCGAGAGCTAAGCTACGTGTCCAGACCGGAAACTAAGGACGATATCATCATGCGCGCGTTCAGGAAACACCAGTTGCTGGTGGAGGTCGTCTCTATGTGTCCTTGACCTTTTAACCTGGCGTGGTGTGTGGTGCCTTTGAAAGTTTCGCACAGGGTCAGTGCCGAGGAATCAAGGACTCTTTTTTCATACCAAGTTTCAGTTGCAATTTCAGTTTCTCAAGATCCCCACTTAGTGGAGATACCGGGGGCTATTTCAATATGAACAGTATCCCCACCTTACTTAATGTGTCCTTGAAGTTTAGACCTTTGACAATGTGAAGTTCAGATCTTGTTTAATGTGTCCTTGAAGTTCAGACCCCACTTCATGTGTCCTTGAAGTTCAGACCATGTTTAATGTGTCCTTAAAGTTCAGACCTTTCTTAATGTGTCCTTGAAGTTCAAACCTTGCTTAATGTGTCCTTGAAGTTCAGACCTTGCTTAATGTGTCCTTGAAGTTCAGACCTTGCTTAATGTGTCCTTGAAGTTCAGACCTTGCTGAATGTGTCCTTGAAGTTCAGACCTTGCTTAATGTGTCCTTGAAGTTCAGACCTTGCTTAATGTGTCCTTGAAGTTCAGACCCTGTTTAAGGCGTCCTTGAAGTTCAGACCCTGCTTAATGTGTCTTTGAAGTTCAGACCTTGCTTAATGTGCCTTTGAAGTTCAAACCTTGCTTAATGTGTCCTTGAAGTTTTGACCTTGCTTACTGTGTCCTTGAAGTTCAGACCTTGCTTAATATGCCCTTGAAGTTCAGACCTTGTGTAATGTGTCCTTGAAGTTCAGACTTTGCTTAATGGGTCCTTGAAGTTCAGACCTTGCTGAATGTGTCCTTGAAGTTCAGACCTTGCTTAATGTGTCCTTGAAGTTCAGGCCCTGCTTTATGTGTCCTTGAAGTTAAGACGTTGTTTGATATGTCCCTGAAGTTAACACCTTGCTTAATGTGTCCTTGAAGTTCAGGCCTTGCTTAACCTTTTGACTCCCCTCCCTATCCATCAACTGTACAGATTTTCTTTTACTTCTTGTTCAATTTCGTCAGATTTTCTTTTACTTCTTTTTCAATTTTGTCAGATTTTTTTTTTTTTTTACTTTTTTCAATTTCGTCAGATTTTCTTTTACTTCTTTTTCAATTTCGTCAGATTTTCTTTTACTTCTTTTTCAATTTCGTCAGATTTTCTTTTACTTCTTTTTCAATTTTGTCAAATTTTTTTTTTTTTTACTTTTTTCAATTTCGTCAGATTTTCTTTTACTTCTTTTTCAATTTCGTCAGATTTTCTTTTACTTCTTTTTCAATTTCGTCAGATTTTCTTTTACTTTTCTTCTTTTCTTTCTCAATGTTGTATTGATTTCAGTTATACAATTTGTTCTTCCTCCTCCTCATTTTTTTCAAGTTCTTAAATGTTGTCTTACTGAGTTACTCTGTTCGATTTTCTTTGTGTTAGAGTGTCATTAAAGAAGAAAGGTATTACCGAGTTTATCTATAAAAATTGTTTATAAACATTTTTGGAAAGCACACTTAATTCACAAACAATGTAGGCAAAAGTAATGCTCATAACAGAAACAAGACAGTCAAGCCATTAAAACAAAGTCCTTTTATCTAAACAAAAATTACACAACATCCAGATTTTGTGCTTCTCGTGGTTCACTGTTAAGCAAAAGCTTTGGTTGAAATTAAACATCATGTGCATGGGGGATAATAGCAGTCTGCCACAGATGTGAAAGCAGACTTCAAACGTTGTCAAAATTCCTGGGAAAGTGCTGTTCGCGCATCTCCTTCAAAAAGTGCTGATTAACCCTTTGACTCCTGCACCAAATCCACCAACAGGAGAAACTTAACCCTTTGATTCCCTCATGCTATCCACCAGCTTCCTGCAAAAAGCTGTTGGATAGGGTGAGGGAATCAAAGGGTTAAGTTTTTTTGCTGTGCTATCATGGTTGACCATGCAGGATGCTAGCCGACAAGGTGCGAGAGTCAAAGGGTTAATTTACATGTTGTTGCCCATGCAATCAGGACCTTGGTTCTTTATCTTCCATATTAACGCTTTTGTGACGCTTTGGGGAAAATTCCACATACAAAAATCTGACGACATTTTGATCGCGCACACACACACACATACACGCAAACACACACACACATGCATGCAAACGCACACACACTCAAAAACGGCACACAAATTGAATAATTGTTTTTAATCGTTTTCTTCTGCATCATTTTAATACCATACAGCAATACAGTGCACATTCTGCGTACTTCCCAGGTACGCACATATGCACCATCCATCCATGCAGTGATTTCATGCCAAGAGGGGTTAGCATGCTAATCATAGCAAATTGTCACCGATTCGGATTACAATGTCAACAACACAACTCCTCCCCCCCCCACCCCCACAAATACCCATCCCACACCCCTTTCAAATATACATCGGGCAGACCTATACACTTTATTAACTCTTTCTGTACGTTAAAGGTTTTTCAGACTGGACGCAGGGTTCATCTTCAACCTATTTTGGAACAGGGGGTAAGGTCAGTAAAACATTGTAGATATGTTTGTGTTCAATATAGAACAAAAAGGTTGGCATTGGGTTGTGCAGAATTGAATTCTAAACAACATACAGGTAATAACATCATGATAATTTTCATTATGATGTAAAAGAAATAGAATGGGATAGGCGTGGTCACTTTGCAGAACAAGAAGGCTCTTCATGATCGTCAACACTCGCTTGTTCTGACTCTGCACTTGATGCACTCTCAACAAAGCTATCATCACTGTCACAGGCAGCTATTTCATCATCACTTTTGTCAAAAATTTCTGAAAAAGTGCGACAGTCTGAGCAGCAGTGAGCCTAACAGGATGCTGACTGCTTGACACCATGGCAACTCAACCCTTACGAAACTGAAAACATATCAACAAAGAGGCACACACACACAAAAAAAAAACACGTAGGAAAAACGGCTGAAAAGGAAGTATCTGACTGTCGTTATCTGCTGTCATCCGGTTGTATGTAGTTAAATGGGGAAGAACAGAAAGTAGAAAGTGACGAACCGTGCCAAGCCGCTGCGATTGGCTCGGCGGCCATTTTGAAAGTCAGCTGAGCCGATCACGGCGGCTCCTCGTACAGGAAGAGTTAAATAAATTGTGATAACTCTTACTTCACAGGCGCTCATCAAGTCTGTTATGTTGTATTTCATCCTAAATAACTCACCCTTTTCTGAAATCATACGTCTATCATTCACCTACACACACACACACACACAAAAAAAACACCAACTGGAAACAGAATTTCTCCCCCTTTATGTACATAACTTTTATGTAGCAGCAACACAAATGTTTGCAAACATAAGAGGGTACCAAATGATGAGAACCACCCACCGCTGCTGAACTGCCATGCAGTCAATCTCAGGCGTGTACACAGTTGCTCATATTCGCACCACCAACCGTTCATATATATTGACCAAACAACAAACCACAACGGAGACCATGGCCCAGGGACACAATGCCTATCAATCTCCTTGACGCATTCTAAATGTTACACTTATTTCGAGTTTCAGATTTTCCCCCCTCGAAAACGTAAGACCTCACGAGATTGTACGTAAAATTATGATTCAAAATGCTTTTCAGAGCAAGGTTTAACCCTTTGGCTACCACACCCTATACAACATCTGCAAAATTGTAACCCTTTGGCTCCCTTCCCTATCCAAGAGCACCTGCTTCCTGCAGGAAGCCGGTGGATAGGGTGAGGGAGTCGAAGGGTTACATTACTGCTTTGCTAGCATGGTTGACAATGCAGGATGCTGGTGGACAAGGTGCGGGAGTCAAAGGGTTAAATGGAGTATGGCAGGGATCTAAAGATTTGTAAGAACTTCTCATGACCCCACTTTTTTTTCCCAAAGACTCCCTCCAACCATTCACACATAATCTATAACAAAATAATTGCTGTGTATTTATGTCTCCATCTGCATATAATGATCAATCTGAGCCATCATCAGTTTGACTGTTCGCATGCTCAGATTTTTACACCTTTCACACTTTCTAAAGCTCAAAACAGTTATGACAATTTACACACATTTCATTCAGAATCGACAATATAACGAAATCTAAGCACTTTTTCAAATACCTTGAGGTCCAATTTTTAAGGACTTTCAAGGCCTTGAAAAAAATGTTACAACTTTTAAAGACTTCCCAAGACCACTCAGCCTGTTCAAGGAGATCAAAATGCACTGTGCACCTGGACCCAGAACAAAAACAGACAGAAACTGATCATCACTGCTGTTATTTCTGTGTCATGGACCTTTTGTGCACCTTCTCTTTCTCTGTCACTAAAAAAAAAAAAAAACCACAGGTAAAAGGAACACTAAACATGAACAAAAAAGAAGCAACAACAAAAAAGAAAAAGAAGAAAAAAGAGAGAGGAGGGAGAGAGAGAGAGGGAGAAGAGAGAGAGAGAGAGAGAAAAGAGAGAGACAGACAGACAGAAGAGAGACAGACAGACAGAGAGAGACAGAAAGAGAGTAGGTTATAATCGAAAAGAAAGGCAGAAAAAAACAAAGAGAAAAACAGAAAAGAGGAAAGTACAAGCTGCAGAATTTTCAGACCGTATTCACCAGTCAACCCACTTCCCTATGGGATTTCTGGTCTCCCACCCTCTTCCCCGAATGAGATGACTTCTGAGGTTTACCTTCAATATTCATACATCTATGTCACTTGACGGTATCACATACGCTTGGCAGAAAAAGACACCACCACCAAGCAAGGTGCATAGCTGTTGATCACCCATATGAAAGAGAAACAGACATTCACCACTTCCACTCAATGAGAAAACAAATCAACAACAAAAATTATGAACTATGAGAAATATTCATAGACAAAAAAAGGAATAGATAATTCTAAAACATAAAAACAACAACATATCCAGAAATACAAACTGACACCCAACTCTTGCCAAGTCTTATAAAAAAAAAAATTCAAAAAATATTCAGTTGGAGATCTGTCAATGCTTCAACCCTCTCCTAAGATGTTCATCATGACAAGTGTCGGCTGTGTGGGTAGTTCAGTCTTTGGTGGAACTAAGTGAGGAAGAGAAGAAAATTCACCCAACACGATTCACTGCATTCCAGACTTGCCAGAAAGACATGTTCTGATGTATTCCACATACACCACACCACTGCCTATCCATCACAAACCTTTCAATACTCCAAATCATAACTGCAACACCCAAGGACAAAACAGAAACTGACAAATTTATTAAGTGGTTTACCACATGGCTGATGACCGTGGTGCCCAGTTTTTTTATACATAGGAGAGACAGCCAGTATGCTAAGCGCTAGAGTCAAAGACCATCAAAACTCCACTACGGTCTTTGTTAATAGGAGCAGAACGCTGCAAGAAAACAGGGCACCAATATCCATAAAAATAGACACAACAAAAAAACAAAAAATTCTGTCCGTTGAAAACCACAATTTAAATGGGCAAACCAGAAGAGCACTGGACATCTACAGTGGGTGGGGGAGGGGAGAGAGGAGGAGAGAGAGAAGAGAGAGAGAGAGGGAGAGGGTAGACGTCTGACCATACCTAACCACAAATCTTGGATTTGAACCTCCTGCCATTTACAAACAAAATCTCCCATCACGTGACCATCCTGCATCCCACTAGAGCCAGGCCTATAACTGACACCTGTCCTGACAAAGATCTCGAGAAAGATTTCAACAACTAAAACACCTGACAGACTCTGGTCAGGGTCGCTTCAAATATGTCACTACAGACATGTTTTTCTGTTTCTTCCCCTGAGTCACCAATTTAACAGCAAATATCGGCAGACTAACATGCCATGGCAAAAAAGAAAGAATGCAGGGTACTGAACATCCTTGCAAAAAAAAAAAATCAAATCAGACAAATTTTTAACATTATGTCTAAGGAATGCCGTTACTGTGTAAATTTTGTTGTAACATGCTTTCTTTCGCTTCACATTCTGTGTAAGGAATACCATTATTCAGTAATTATCGTAGAATGAATGCAACCTTTCTATAACTTTTACCTTAAGTCTAGGGAGTACCACTACTCTACAGTTTGTAACATTTACATCAGAATGATTGCATTCTTTGACATGAATGTTTGATGATTATGACTACACAAAACTTTCATGCAGTATGATCTTGGTATGTTTTTATGTGACTACAGAATACTTTAACTCTCTCGCTACGAGCGTCGGGATTTCCTGATCATGTCTCAATAATGCTTATCTATGAGCGTCGGACAAATCCAACTTGAGTTTTGAAAATTTGCGGGGCTTTCTGTATTTCCGTTAACCGAAACTAATAGCCAGAAATAGATTCATTCGCTGGTCATTCTTAGTCTCGTTTCAGGCCATGAGGTCACTATACTACGCAGTTAGTGTGTGGACAGTGCAAAGTTCACGACCCACTATCTCTGCAGCAAAGCAGACGACACAAAAGCAAATGGCTGAACAATACTCAACTTCTCAGCGCTCTTCAAGACGATCTCTTCCTTCAGTGCACGTGGAGGGTGTGCACGCTGGATTTTATGAAATTTCATTCAAAATGTGACTATAGGAACTGATGTATTGACCTGATTGTGTATTTTGAAGACATTTTTCACCTGAAAATTTCTCTAATTTTACTTGTACCATTACTCAGCAACCATGAGGGTTAGACAGTTGAAATTTCAGCATTTTGTACACCAATCTTTTAATATATGACCTGCCAAATTTCAAAACTCTCTGTTTTCATTTGTTTGTATGAGAATTTTTCTCATGACCTATACAAATGGTGCATATCAGGGGAACGGCAAGGGGCATAATCGTACATAGTGAGTGAGTTAATTTAAGTTAATGCAGTACAGTCTTGGCTCTGGCTGGTGTGTTTTATCATGTGATATGCTAAGTAAAAGAGGCCTAAAGAAGACCTATACTACACAGCCAGTCCAGCTAACCACTATGAACATCTCAGAATTGTGAAAACACAGCTGCACCAAACAAAACAAGCTCACCTCTCACCAAAGCTCAAAATCTCAGCAAAACATCTTATGGGTAGGCATTTTACCTACAAAAGTCAATCAGAGAAGTAAAACTACAACACTCAAAAAAAGATAATACTAGGCAGCGCTTAAGGTGCCAGCCCTTCTGCTCATCTCATCACAACAACAACAACAAAAACACAAAAAGGATGAATAACAGAACACAAGATTGGCAAATAATGCTGCAGAACGGGCAACCAGTGCCTACTCTGACACCTGTCTGCACAACAACAGTCTACCATGCAAAGGATACTTTCTGGCAAAATACTGGTGAATGGACCAGAAGACAAAATACTTACTACACCACTAAACTATATATAATAAGCAGCAATGAGACCTTCTGCTCAATTTATCCCCATTTACAACAACAAGAACAACAACAGCAGCAAAAATTACAAAAATGACACTGGGCATGGCTACCAGCTGCGACCATCCCCAACCCTTTCCGGTCATAGCTGGCAGATGAATTCTATATATGGATGTTAGCTACAAAATAAAAGTAGGCTTTCCTGGATGAATAAACAGTTCTAAACCATCTGGCGATGGTTTCTATCAGGGCAGGGAGGGAGGGGAGGGGCATTTGCCAAGGCAACACCTAAGAATACCTCGTATGTCTAATGATGGAGGCATCACACGGGTACAAGGTTGCTTAAAGCCCTAGCCCTTATACTCACAGGGTAAGCCTTTTGGTCATGATGGGATAACTGCTAAAGAAAACTAAAACGTGACCTGTTCTCACAAAATCACCCGTAAGTTGCACAGGTCGAGTTCTGCTGGAGACCAAAGGTGATCAGATGGCAAGCGCTGGGATTTATGGAGAATTTCAAGAGCACAGCTGTCCATCATTTCCTCTTCACAGGTTTTGCAAAGAATACATTTTAATGTTACAAAACATGCTCAGATGGCCAGGTCCCAAGGTCCTATCTAGACAGCTCCATAACCCTGGGTTATGGAGCTATCTAGATAGGACCTTGGGACCTGGCCATCATATGCTATATACTATGTATGTTTCTATCAAGACTGGCTTAAGGGGGGGGGGGGGGGGTAAAAAAATACTTGCAATGGAGTCAAAGGGTTAAAGGTAAAGATGATCTTTCAATCAGGGCCAGACAAGTCTTCATATATTATTCCGCAAAGAAAAATATACCTGCCATCCAAGTCACAATGCCTGTTTCATTTCATTTGGAGTTGGAGTTGGAGTTTACAGCCTGGGTCTGATATCAGGCTATTAGGTTCAACCATTACCTTTACATACCCTAATTCTATAAATTTGACATTTTAAAAGTGATTTCATAAAGGTTTGAGTATGCTGCTACACCATCATCATTGTCGATACCAATGGACATGCACAATGTGGAAGTAAATTCAAACAACAGAAAAAAATCTGCCATAATTCTTTTCAACAATACTCAAACATTGCTGAACTTGCTAATTTCTCATGCTTGAAAAAAATGTACCCCTGTCCACACAAAAAACAACAACAAAACAAATAGGCAAAAAGCTCATGGAAAAAGTAGAATTTATATATACCCTAACCATTCTAAAAAGCCCACGTCTGATAAAGCATGGAACACACAGTCAAGATTGCAAGTGATATTATGACAAATACAATGTAGAAAATCCCACACAATAAGCAATGGATAAAATCTGCTAAAAGTAAAACTAGACATAGCATCTGGTAAACGATCATTAGATACATATATATAATCCAACCTGAAATTTGCAGGAAGAAAAACTTTATCTTATTCAATTAAAAACTACAACATTGTGAATATTTTTCTTTACTGCCACCAATAGATGAGTTCTTAGTATATACCCTCTGGCAGTTTTACAAAAAATATGTTTATCCAGCCATTTTTTAAATTTCATACAGTCATTCATTTCTGAAATTTATCCACAGTTGATCAGTTTTTAAGTTTCATCTAAAGTTGATCATTTCTTACGTTGAATCCAAAACTGATCAAATGTTTCATAATGCTCAATTTTTATCCAAAAGTGGCAGATTCAGTCAAATTCATGGTAGCCAACCAAGCCATCCCCACTGTCACAGAAGAGCCAGTAAAAAGTCTCGGAAGATGGTATGATGACTCCCTGAAAGACACACAAAGGGGATGTGAAACCAAGCAAACAGCAGAAGAAGGCCTGAAGAAAATAGATAACTGCGGACTGCCAGGCAAATACAAAGTCTGGTGTCTACAGTTCATGCTGATACCAAAGCTGCTGTGGCCACTGCTAATCTATGACATTTGCACCAGCACAGTCGAAGCAATGGAAGCCAAAATCAACAAATACACAAGAAAATGGCTCGGTGTCCCACCTGGTCTCACTGATGTTGCATTCTACTGTCGTCAAGCAATGCTGAAGCTACCTCTGAAATCCATAGTGGAGGAATACAAAGTTGGAAAAGCAAGACTGTTGAGCATGCTGGAGGAATCGGAGGACAATATCGTGAGAGCAGTTCATCCAAAGCTGAGAACTGGCAGAAAGTGGAAAGTCCAAGAGGCTGTAAACAATGCCAAGAGAAACCTCAGCATCAAAGAAATAATTGGACACACGCAAACCAACAGACAGGGACTGGGAGCAACAAAAATGCAGTGGTGGTCCAAAGCCAAAGGGAAGGAAAAAAGAGACATGATCATACAGGAGTTGAAGGAAGAAGAAGATGTCAAAAGAGTGCAGAAGGCAGTCCAGCAAGGTCAACAGGGGCAATGGACAACATGGGACAGTGCACTCCAAAGAAGTCTCAGCTGGAACGATATGTGGCACATGGCTCCTCTAAGGATAAGCTTCCTCCTCAGATCTGTATATGACCTGCTCCCCTCGAATGCAAACTTAGTGAAATGGGGGAAAGCAGACGACCCAGCATGTCCGCTCTGTCAGAAGAAACAAACAGTGGAACATGTCCTAAGCTCTTGCAAAGTAGCGCTAGCCCAAGGAAGGTATACATGGAGGCACAACCAAGTTCTGAAAGTGATCACAGATGTGGTTAGCGAAAAAACCATGACCCCAAACGCACCAATTGCTATGACAACGTTCTACAAAGCAGGAGGGAAACAGGTCTGGCCCGAAAGGGCTATGACAACCAGCACATTGCCAAAGGGTCTTCTGGATGGAGCAGTCGACTGGGAGTGTACAGCAGACCTCCCAGAGTGGAGAAATTACCCAGATGTCATCAGCAAGACAGGCATGAGACCAGACATCGCTCTCCACTCTGACTCCTCGAAACAAGTGATTCTGATAGAACTCACTGTGCCATACGAAAGCAGAATGGAAGAAGCACATATCTACAAGACCGAAAAATACGCCGGTCTTGCCAGCACCCTGAAGAAAGCAGGTCTGCGGGTCAAAATCTTCGCCATAGAGGTCGGGGCAAGAGGGTTTGTGGGCACCTCGCTTATGATCTCATGAAACAACTCGCCATTTCTGGGAAGAAGAGGACTAGAGCCCTTAAAGCGATGGCAGAGGCAGCAGAAAGGAGCTCAAGCTGGATCTGGGCAAGGAGGAACCAAAAAAAGTGAACTTCATAAGGATTAAATTCCCTACAGATGATGTGTGCCCCGTTAGCACATTGGTAAAACCGCGTACCGCAGTTCTGAAGCGCAGAATCGCCCAGGTTCGATCCCCGGCGTGGGAAAAGGAAAAAAAAAAAAAAAAAAAAATAGACAACAGCAGAAGGGCATCCAGGAGTCATGACCTGGATGTGGCCCAGCCCCCCGAGAGTGTAAGGAATTCAGGGCCGAAACACTTGTCTAAAGGGGGTTACTTCTCTGAAGACCTTCTGTTGTCTAGCTCTCCCTAGAGTTTCTTTCTACCTTTCTTTATCTAAAATCAATATGCCAGCACTAATGGTTCTTCCCCCCCCCCCCCCCCCCTACCCCCCCAACCAACTTTTTCCTTGATTACAACCCTAAAAACACACACTGTGCACTACAACTTTATTGTCTCAAACATCGTAAAAGTAAACATCTCAATCCCTCAGACTTTCAAACTGTTGGCCATTCTCACACCATATTTTGGCTAAATTGATGAAAAAATCTTCCAAGTTAAAATACTCAATGACAGACCTACCAGGGACATCCCCCAGAGACTTCCAAATTGTTGGTCATTCTAACAATGTATTTTGGCTAAATTGATGATAAAATCTTCCCAAGTTAAAATACTCAATGACAGATCTACCAGCGGTATCCTTCGGAAACTTTCAAATTGCTGGTCATTCTCACAATGTATTTCGGTTAATCTGATGATAAAATCTTCCCAAGTTAAAATACTCAATGACAGATTTACCAGCGGTATCCCCCGGAAACTTTCAAATTGCTGGTCATTCTCACAATGTATTTCAGTTAATCTGATGATAAAATCTTCCCAAGTTAAAATACTCAATGACAGATCTACCAGCGGTATCCCCCCAGAGACTTTCAAATTGCTGGTCATTCTCACAATGTATTTTGGTTAATTTGACGATAAAATCTTTCGAGTTAAAACACTTGATGACAGATCTAGCAAAGCAGCATCAGAATCCTTTCTTACATTGTCAGAAAAACTATTGTAAACACTTCTCAAGCCTTCATTGTACTTCATGAGCTTAACAGACCCAGACACCCATAAAAACGTAACATATCATGGTCTGTGTCGTACTTCGTGATGATCTGAGCTGTGTCATTCCTGATTTTATATTTCAACTTATTGCAAATAGTACCTGAGCACTGTTCGGATGACAGAGAACCTTCTAATATAATGCAGTAACAAGGGTAGATCCTTTTCATAACTTAATGGAAACTAGATCAACTTGCAAAGTTGCTGTCAGACAACTAAATGGGTAGAACAGATCTTGAGTTGACAAGATAGACCCTTGCCAGATGACTATAGGCTATTACAAAACAAGACAGCCTTCAGCTTGGGACAATGTACTGCTGGTTAAATGGAGTTAGTAGTTTATTCTAGAGGGATTTGTCCCATTTAGCTCTGTTGTGACTGGGCTCACCAATGAGCTGTTGCGGTGCTGGAAAATTTGGGGTGTATGGGTATTTGTCATTTTCGTTAAATAGCATATGATCTCTCATTATTGATAGAAGTACAACAAATTTTGCAAACTTATGGTAAAATGATTGGGAAATCTGTACATTGAAGTATTTTTGTAGTGTAAGAGGTTATTTGGCCTTTTTTGGTTGTCTTTTTTCCCCATAATTAATACAATTATTATACCGATCTCCAGCACTTGTTGAAGACACTGCCATATTTGTTTCATCCTCTTCTTAATCACCTTCTTCCTCAGAAACTTCATTTTCACCAATGCCAAGATTGTTGTCATCAAGGTCTAGCAGTTACATGATTTCCTCACGCATGAGACCACGACTTCTTAGTTCTTGCCATTTTTTGGTTTTAAAATCAGCTAAAAAATCATTCTGACAGCATGCAAAACGTCAACCAAAGATGGGAGATAACTTCCTGCTTAATGTTGGGAGAAGGATAGGGAGAAGGAGAATTAAAAGCCAGTTTTGTACTGTTAACTGGTGAAACTACAATCAATCCTTCCCGACCACAGGGATTGCAAGCTTGAAACAACTATTGATGCTTCCCATCACGAATGTATTAAGACTACTCCATATATTTATAAATATATACACTCCATCCAATCTGCTATGTTGTCTGGCAGGTTCCTTGAGCCCGCACAAAACCACATATATATATACCTTGGTCAGATACTGAAATGCTGGAGACGATAAGGAAGGGAAGGGGACAGGACCTTTGTAACACTAAGTTGACACCATAGAACTTTGTAACACTAAGTTGACACCATGGAACTTTGTAACACTAAGCTGACACCATGGAACTTTGTAACACTAAGTTGACACCATGGAACTTTGTAACACTAAGCTGACACCATGGGCTTTGTAACACTAACCTGACACCATGGAACTTTGTAACACTAAGCTGACACCATGGAACTTTGTAACACTATGCTGACACCATGGAACTTTGTAACACTAAGCTGACACCATGGAACTTTGTAACACTAAGCTGACACCATGGAACTTTGTAACACTAACCTGACACCATGGAACTTTGTAACACTATGCTGACACCATGGAACTTTGTAACACTAAGCTGACACCATGGAACTTAGTAACACTAAGCTGACCCATGGAACTTTGTAACACTAACCTGACACCATGGAACTTTGTAACACTAACCTGACACCATGGAACTTTGTAACACTATGCTGACACCATGGAAATTTGTAACACTAAGCTGACACCATGGGCTTTGTAACACTAAGCTGACACCATGGGCTTTGTAACACTAAGCTGACACCATGGAACTTTTTAACACTAAGCTGACACCATGGAACTCTGTAGCACTAAGCTGACACCATGGAACTTTGTAGCATTAAGCTGACACCACGGAACTTTGTAGCACTAAGCTGACACCATGGAACTCTGTAGCACTAAGCTGACACCATGGAACTTTGTAGCACTAAGCTGACACCATGGAACTTTATAGCACTAAGCTGACACCATGGGCTTTGTAACACTAAGCTGACACCATGGGCTTTGTAGCACTAAGCTGACACCATGGAACTTTATAGCACTAAGCTGACACCATGGAACTTTGTAGCACTAAGTTGACACCATGGGCTTTGTAACACTAAGTTGACACCATGGAACTTTGTAACACTAAGCTGACACCATGGGCTTTGTAACACTAAGCTGACACCATGGAACTTTGTAGCACTAAGCTGACACCATGGGCTTTGTAACACTAAGTTGACACCATGGAACTTTGTAGCACTAAGCTGACACCATGGGCTTTGTAACACTAAGTTGACACCATGGAACTTTGTAGCACTAAGCTGACACCATGGGCTTTGTAACACTAAGTTGACACCATGGAACTTTGTAACACTAAGCTGACACCATTGGGCTTTGTAACACTAAGCTGACACCATGGAACTTTTTAACACTAAGCTGACACCATGGAACTCTGTAGCACTAAGTTGACACCATGGAACTTTGTAGCACTAAGCTGACACCATGGAACTTTGTAGCACTAAGCTGACACCATGGAACTTTGTAGCACTAAGTGACACCATGGAACTTTGTAGCACTAAGCTGACACCAACGGAACTTTGTAGCACTAAGCTGACACCATGGAACTTTGTAGCACTAAGCTGACACCATGGAACTTTGTAGCACTAAGCTGACACCATGGAACTTTGTAACACTATGCTGACACCATGGAAATTTGTAACACTAAGCTGACACCTTGGAACTTTTGTAGCACTAAGCTGACACCATGGGCTTTGTAACACTATGCTGACACCATGGAACTTTGTAGCACTTAGCTGACACCATGGAACTTTGTAGCACTAAGCTGACACCATGGAATTTTGTAACACTAAGCTGACACCATGGAACTTTGTTAGCACTTAGCTGACACCATGGAACTTTGTAACACTAAGCTGACACCATGGAACTTTGTAACACTAAGCTGACACCATGGAACTTTGTAGCACTAAGTTGACACATGGAACTTTGTAACACTAAGCTGACACCATGGAACTTTGTAGCACTAAGCTGACACCATGGAACTTTGTAACACTAAGCTGACACCATGGAACTTTGTAACACTAAGCTGACACCATGGAACTTTGTAGCACTTAGCTGACACCTTGGAACTTTGTAGCACTAAGCTGAGACCTGAAACTTTGTAACACTAAGCTGACACCATGGAACTTTGTAACACTAAGCTGACACCATGGAACTTTGTAACACTAAGCTGACACCATGGAACTTTGTAGCACTTAACTGACACCATGGAACTTTGTAACAAAGCTGACACCATGGAGACTTTGTAACACTAAGCTGACACCATGGAAACTAAGCTGACACCATGGAACTTTGTAACACTAAGTCTAAGCTTGACACCATGGAACTTTGTAGCACTAAGCTGACACCATGAACTTTGTAACACTAAGCTGACACCATGGAACTTTGTAACACTAAGCTGACACCATGGAACTTTGTAGCCTAAGCTGACACCATAGCACTTTGTAGCATTAGCTGACACCATGGAACTTTGTAGCACTAAGCTGACACCATGGAACTTTGTAACACTAAGCTGACACCTTGGAACTTTGTAGCACTAAGCTGAGACCTTGAAACTTTGTAACACTAAGCTGACACTTCCAGAATGATTGGAACATCATGAAGGGCAGCAAACAGGACTGTTTGTAAGATACAAACGGGTACTGAACTCGAGACATCAGGTCTTAATTCCACAACTTTTTTATAAGAGCCAGGTAGCATGTTTGAAAATGATGCAAACATAAACTGTTCGTTCATCAATGAAATGTTCATTATATATTTTTATTAATCAATAGTAATTATCATTCGTCTTTCTCTTTACAACAAACTGTGTAATTCTGATGTTGTCAAAAATGAAGATTTTTTTTTTATCGATACTATTTTCTTCCTGTTTATATGCAGTAAGATTTCACGTGGAGTTGCCTGCTTGAAATGGGACACAATGAAAAAAACACCACCTCCATCATAAAAGCAATATATGGTTAACGGTACAACTGCTTTTGTAGTATGGTGTACAATGCTTAGTAGAAACATTATCCACACATTATCATTTAACAGGATTCCCTGTTCATGCTGCTTGTGTGAGACCACGACATTCAACTGGTTTTCTGTATAGTCAATTAAGCCATGTCAAAGTTCAGAGCGACCAATCCCTGAAGGCAGAAGTGCCTCTACTGGTGAAGAAAGAACTTACCCAAACTGTAACCCCAATATGACATAAAGCTTTGCACAGACACAATGATTATCACACTTTCCTGGTTCCACACACTGCTTTGAACATTTTTTTTCAGATTTCAGGATTTCCTCGAGATTTACTTGGTCTGTACAATGGTGGCTCTGTGAGTATTTCAGCAAACACTTAGGCCAAGGTTTCTGCACAAGATACCATGATTGATAATTTTTGTCAGACTCAATCTCTTCCAAAGCTAATGATCTATCACATGCGGGGCACAACATAAAAGTGACAATAAGAAAACAATAAAATCCTCCCTTTGCTTAAGCCTGTCCCACAACAATGTCTGGGACAAACTGAGGAGGAAAGAGGAAGGAAAATTCACAATAAAAGAAATTTGCTGTAAGAATCCTTTGTTCTTTACATTTCTTCATAATTTAAGTACGCGACACACACACCCCACACACACACACACACACACACACACACACAAAACCATTGTTAGTGGACATGTTATACTGTTCAAACAAAAAGTTCAGCCTTCACTCATCCAAAATATGACAACATTCTGAGCTCCACAAAATGGACTCTACAACCAATCATCAGGCATACTGGAGCTAGTCAGAGACACACAGCTACATCGAAGCCACATGATTTTGCTGGTGATCACCACCTTGCTCGATCAACGTCAACAGTATGTCTGCACGTGCATAATATGCCACAAAACTAAAAACAAATTCTAAAGTTTGTATGGTCCCCAACCCTCTGCAGCACAATAGGCAGGCACAAGCACAAGGGCCGCCACAGAAAGATACATACAACATGCTGAAGAGTGAGTTACCAATATCTCAGTGTCTCTTAGCCGACCAACAATTCTTTCCTCTCATACACAAGGAACCAGCCATCATACTGGTCAAACACAAGAAAAGAATTCTCACTGCAGAAATACAGGAAATTTCCACTCACCATATCATTCGACCTCTACATTACCCCACAAAGGAACATTAATCATTCCCAACATATAAAAGCCAAGTCAAGCACACACACACACACACACACCACACACACACACACACACACACCCACAACCACACACACACAACACAACTCCCTCATGTGTATCAATGAGTATCTGTAGATGATGACATGTTTGTGAATTCCCACCCTGAAACTTATTCCTGATTCAGTCAAAGCCACATCTCCCGAAAAATAAAAACAATATTTCAGCAATACACAATTTCGCAAAATACTCAAGCCATAGTTGTTGAATCACAAACTTTCAGCTCTGATACCTAAGAGGCAACTGTTGTGAAATTTCAAGCTTTTGGCTCTATTACCCAAGACCTGGCCACCGCCCCAAAATGCAAACAACAGCTTATGAGAAGCCAAATGATAGTCTGAACTGCTATGTAATATCATTATCATATTGATTTGTCGTCATAACAGAACTGTTCCACATACTGATATATAAATTATAATGCAAGCTGCTTTCCATGGGAAAAGCTTTATCAATGTACTGTCGTGTCATCTTCTTTTCTCTACCTTTTCCTTATATGCCAAACACAATTCTGTTGCTTTCAGTTCTTTGATATCAATTCAGTGCCTGATACACTCAAGACCTTGGTTATCATCTGATGTGAAAAACCCAAGATTTGCATGTACACTGACCACCATTCAAGGTTCAGAAGAAATGGACAGAATTCTTCATCTGATCAGGGCAGTACACCTAAGCAAAGCATTGTGACTCACAGCACACCTGAAGATGGCTCTGAGAGCACAGCACACCTGAAGAAGACTCTAAGATCACTTGATACTTGGAAAAAGACTTCGACACACACAATACCTGAAGATGGATCTGTGCTCACGGCATACCGCTGAAGAAGGTATTACAGAGCCAAATGCTTGTCATTTCCCAACTTCACATTCTGATAATTTCGTTTTCCCTCCAGCAAGTCATTTATTCTTGAAAGTCAAGACATCTTTTTATGAGCCCCAACACCATATGAAAGTGTACAGTCCATACTCACCAATACTCGTTTTATTGATAGTTCTCCCCTTCCTGTCCAACATCCCACTCTCAACAGGAAACACAATCACCTTCTGGCCAATACAGGATTTCTTCAGTCTAGTTATCATATCATAAACAGTTCCCAACCAGTCTGACTCTGATTTCTTTTTAGTCTTTTCGCTTTTGCAATACACCATGCTAGTAAGAATCTTTTTAAATTAACCTGTCCCAAAACACAATTTCAGCATTTAAAAATCCTCACTAATCCTTTGACTTCTGCACACTGTCCACCAGCATCCTGCATTGTTAACCATGCTAGCAAAGACTCCCTCACCCAATCCGCCAGCTTCCTTCAGGAAGTTCTGATGCCCAAGAGGCAAGAAGGAAGCTGGCGGATAGGGCGAGGGAGTCAAAGGATTAAGTTTTTGCAGTTGGTGGATATTGTGCAGGAGTCAAAGGGTTAGTCTTCGCCCTTCATTTGCCGCCTTTCAATATCCCATTTTTTATGTGCACCAGCATCTACAATGCATATCTACATGTGTGGTCTATATACAGGGGTTTGTTTCTCCCTCTCCAGGGGACTCCTAAAAATCTTGCTCTAAGATGACGGTACAAGCCGTCTTCTCTATTCATTCATTCATTCATTCATTCATGCTCACTCACCTTGTTATTCCTGTCTCAAAGCAGTTTCTTTCATTCTTCCCCTGTTACTTCTCTTCATACAAGTTTTGTTTCATTTGTTCTTTCACTCTCAGCATAATTTCACTCATTCCCTAAAGAAACATTTGCTATTTTTTTTTCCCCTCTCTTTTCCTCAAAGTTAAGCACTCACTCATTCATTCTTTAAAAACTATGTACATGTACATGTTTTGTCGATCCTATCTTTTTGCAGCCAATTATTCATCAGGTTGGGTCATCTTTCAGCTCGTCAGTCACTCTGTTCCATGAACTAGTTCATCACGCTTTCAATCGCAAGCTAGCAGCTAAAGGCTAAAAAAAAAGAAAGATAAGCAGTCCCACAAGAAAATCACAGTTCTAGTGCTTGTCAGTTAAACCCTCTCAACTGCTAGCAAAAAAGTGACACCCCATTGCAACCTCCCCGCACGCGTTTCAACTGATCCAAAATCTTTGTGCTTCCTCTCTGAGTGACTGCAGAATGTGCACATGCGCACACACGCATGCGCACACACACACACACGCACACACACACACACACACACGCACGCACGCACGCACGCACAGCACACACACACACACACGCACACATACACATACACACACACACACACACACACACACATACACACACACACACACACACACACACACACACAGTCTGTCCCCTCTCTCCCCAACCATGTACACAGCAGACTCACAGTAACCAAGCCACATGCGGCTTACAGAAGACTTTGCCGTATGGCGCCTGGTTTTTGTAATACAAACTGCAGACTTTGCCACTGAGGTGAAACAATTGGTAGTTTTAAGGACTGGTGGTCAATGCATAAGTTGTCCCCTTTTATTTCATCAAAAGGACGCAAATGTCTGTAACACTGGCAGCAAAATTTACTGGAAAAGATCTGCGATCTAGTTCCACAGAAGCTCGTCAGTTTAATGAAAATCACCCAATCACTTCCACAGAAATTGGTCAGTCTGATGAAAATCACCACATCACTTCCACAGAAATTGTCATCTGATGAAATCCCAATCACTTCACAGAAATTGTCATCTCATGAAAATCACCACATTACTTCCACAGAAACTGGTCAGTTTGATGAAAATCACCACATTACTTCCACAGAAATTGGTCAGTCTGATGAAAATCACCACATCACTTCCACAGAAAATGGTCAGTCTCATGAAAATCACCACATTACTTCCACAGAAACTGGTCAGTTTGATGAAAATCATCACATTAATTTCACAGAAACTTGTCAGTCAGATGAAAATCACCACATCACTTCCACACAAAGTGGTCATTGGATGCAGTTTCCACATCACTTCTACAGTAAACTGGTCGGCTGGATGCAGAAGACCACATTGGCCCCACAGGTTATCCGACCTGTAGGAAAGGATCCTGGACTCCAAAGACACAGTTCCCCTGCTCAAGACAGATTTCACATGGTTTCTGCATACTTGTTAGTGTTACTGAGAAAGATCTCTGATATCAAAAATACATTTTCCCTTTCAGATTCCATACGGTATCCAGGTTCAGAGGATTTATCACGCACTCTGCCTCTTCACACATTTTAGACACAGCTTTCCTAGTCCAACTGAACCATCAAGACAAGGAAACTGCCCAACTGCCCCAACATGATTTACTGCAGTTTCGCATGTTCAAACGAACACGATTCAACGCAGTTTTCCATGTTCAAACAGGCGTGATTCAGTGTGGTGGTTCACCATCAGTACCTCCGTTCAGAGAGACCTGAAACATCGCTCCACATAATACCTACGATCCAACAAGTGACAGAAAAGCAAGACAAGACTAGATCTCGATGGGGTTTGTGAGTTCAGAGTCTTGGCAGCTTGTGTTGTTGTTCTCCCCATTCTCTGACTCTTCCGCTTTGTGCCAGCTCTCTTCTTGGATTTTCTCGTCTGTGGGCGCTTGCTCCCTCGCACCGTCTCCCTCCTCTTCCTCTATAGTGGCGATACTTATAGTGTCTTTATTGTCTTCGCTCAGTGTACTGGCCCCTTCTTCTTCCTCCCTGCTTGTCACATCGTCTCTGTCTTCTTTCAAAGTCGACACACTCTCCCTGTCATCCTCTCCTATCTCGGTCACCGTAGTGGAGGTAGGAGAAGGGGTGGGGGTCATGTACGTCTCCTCCCCTCCCTCGTCCAGGTCGGTGGTCATGGGTTCCGTAGACCCCTTCCTCTCGGGCATGGCCAAGTCCTCCTCTTCTTCCATCTGCTGCATGCTGGGGAATGGGGGCTGCCCGGCCATGTAGTTGTCATCAGGCAGGGGCAGGTTATCAGGAATCGTGTGAAGAGTGTCTTCCTCGTCACTCTCCTCCTCCTGCTGGAGTACAGGGGGTGAGGGGGACGAGGCAGTGGCTACCTGGTCAGGGAGGAGGTGAGTGACAGTCTCCTCGGTTGTGGCCACCATCTCCTGCGTCAGCTCCTGGGCCTGGGCCACGTTCAGCACAGACAGTGTGTCTGCAAATGTCAACACTGTTAGAGTCAGCTGATTCGGTGTATATGTGTGTCTGTTTTGGGTTTTCAGGTTTTCTTTTTCTGGTACAACTTTTGTGAGTGCGGATGTGTGTTTCTTTTTGTCAGTATAACTT
Source organism: Monoplex corrugatus (assembly GCA_030674185.1). NCBI lineage: Eukaryota > Metazoa > Mollusca > Gastropoda > Littorinimorpha > Ranellidae > Monoplex > Monoplex corrugatus. The sequence goes on from JAPXFY010000029.1 coordinate 35,585,382, forward strand.
CTGGTACAACTTTTGTGTGTGGGTGTGTGTTTCTTTTTGTCAGTATAACTTCTGGTACAACTTTTGTGTGTGTGGGTGTGTGTTTCTTTTTGTCAGTATAACTTCTGGTACAACTTTGTGTGTGTGGGTGTGTGTTTCTTTTTGTCAGTATAACTTCTGGTACAACTTTGTGTGTGCGGGTGTTTCTTTTGTCAGTATAACTTCTGGTACAACTTTTGTGTGTGTGGGTGTGTGTTTCTTTTTGTCAGTATAACTTTTATATCAAGCTGACAGCAATTGGTTTATGACAGTGCGTGCATGCGTGCGTGCGTGTGTGCATGTGTGTGTGTGTGTGTGGACAGAGAGGGTGGAAGATGTGCTCGCAGCGACAAGTGATAGATGCATATGGAGGGCCCTGATCGCCAACGCCATGAGGCAGGGCACACGATGAATGAATGAAATGTCTAAAGGTATCTGCCAGGTAACTGTTCAATGACTTGGGTGGCTCACAGATTCAGCTGCCGAAGTATGAGGATTTCAATTTTGAACAAATCCCCATTTGAATTTTGCTACCAGCAAGCCACATGTCAACTGGTTGTTCTATCCAAAGGGCACACACACACACACTTTCTTTGGACCTGTCAAAACAATACATGAAAAAAAAAGTAGAACATTATGAAACAACCACATTCTGTTAAAATCTTCTCAAACCTTACAATGAAATAATCACATTTTATTAACAAATCTATTAAAATCTGCTCGAATCTTACAATGAAATAACCACATTTTATTAACAAATCTGTCAAAATCTGCTTGAAACTTACCATGAAATAATCACATTTTATTTACTGTCTTTACCGTCAACAACAAAAATGTCCATACAGTCTGTGCCATTGTCCTTGCTATGAGTCCAGTGTTACCACTGGCATGAGTTGGTTTTGAAAGACTTTGTTCATCTTGAAACACTTAAAGAGATTGAAACAAACAAACAAACAAACAAAGGACAAATGAGATAAAAAAAATATAAAGAAAGGACAGTGAAATGGAAAAAAAACGACAGGAAAGTGAGATGAAAAAACAAACAAACAAACAAACAAAAAACAAAAAAAAGGACAAGTGAGATGAAAAAAAATCAAAAAAACAAAAAAGGACAAGTGAGATGAAAAAAAATCAAAAAAAAGCAAAGAAAGGACAAGGAGATGAAAAAAATCAACAAAAACAAAGAAAGGACAAGTGTGAAGAACTGAATGAAAAAAAATAACAAAAACAAAGAAAGGACAAGTGAGATGAAAAAAAACAACAAAACAGAAGAAAGGACAAGTGAGATGAAAAAAAAAAAACATGCACGAAGAAAGGACAAGTGAGATGAAAAAAAAAAACATGCATGAAGAAAGGACAAGTGAGATGAAAAAAAAAAAAACCATGCACGAAGAAAGGACAAGTGAGATGAAAAAAAAAAAGACATGTCAGAAGAAAGACAAGTGAGATGAAAAAAAAAAAAACCATGCACGAAGAAAGGACAAGTGAGATGAAAAAAAAAACCATGCACGAAGAAAGGACAAAGTGAGATGAAAAAAAAAAACCATGCATGAAGAAAGGACAAGTGAGATGAAAAAAAAAAAACATGCATGAAGAAAGGACAATGAGATGAAAAAAAAAAACCCATGCATGAAGAAAGGACAAGTGAGATGAAAAAAAAAAAAAAAAAAAAAAAACCATGCACGAAGAAAGGACAAGTGAGATGAATGCAAAAAAAAAAAAACCATGCACGAAGAAAGGACAAGTGAGATGAAAAAAAAAAACCCATGCAGAAGAAAGAAAAATGAAAATGAAAAAAAAAACCATGCATGAAGAAAGGACAAGTGAATGAAAAAAAAACCACATGCACGAAGAAAGGCAAATGAGATGAAAAAAAAAACCACATGCACGAAGAAAGGACAATGAGATGAAAAAAAAACCATGCATGAAGAAAGGACAAGTGAGATGAAAAAAAAACACATGCACGAAGAAAGGCAAGTGAGATGAACCCCCCCCCCCCCCCAAAAAAAAAAAAACAACAACAGAAAGGACAAGTTAGATGGAAAAAAATCAAAATGGCAAGTGAGATGGAAAAAACCCAAATAAAGAAAGAAAGGACAAATGAGATGAAGAAAAAACAAAACAAAAAACAAAGACAGGATAAATGAAATAAAAAAACAAAGTCAGATAAAAAAAAACAACACACCCCAATACATAGAAAGGAAAAGTGAGATAAAAAACAAACAAACAAACAAACAAACAAAGGACAAGTGTGAAATACAACTGACATTGTTTAAAAAGACACCATAGAAACAAAACCACCCTAAAATCCTCACCATCCTCTGTGTGCTCACTATCCGTGACTTCTCCGGCCTCGGAGATGGAGGAGGTGACGGATACAAAACTGAGGGGTCTGGACTGGGGGTGGATGGGGGATGCTGGGCCATGATCTGCTGCTGCACCACCTTCAGCATCTCCAGCTGTTTGTGGGCTGCCTCCAGCTGTGAGCGCAGTGTGTGGCGTTCGTCCTCTCTCACCTCCATCACCCTCTGAGGGACATAGCAGTAATCATGACGTACAGCAACCGGCAGATACAGAGATTCTAACTGGTTTAAGGACTTGAGAAGGATCCTACTCGCCCCCCCCCTCCCCCCCTGTCATCCTAACTAACTGGTTTAACTCACTCACTACATACAATTATGCCCCTTGCCGTTCCCCTGATACACACCATTTGTGTACATTATGAGAAAAATTCTCATACAAACAAATGAAAACAGAGAGTTTTGAAATTTGGCAGGTCATATATATATTAAAAGATTGGTGTACAAAATGCGGAAAATTTCAACGTCAACACTCATGGTTGCTGAGTAATGGTACAAGTAAAATTAGAGAAATTTTCAGTTGAAAAATTTCTTACAAAATACACAGTCAGGTCAATACATCAGTTCCTACAGTCACATTCTGAATGAAATTTCATAAAATCCAATGTGCACACACTCCACGTGTACTGAAGGAAGAGAGCATGTTGAAGAGCAATGCGAATGTGAGTACTGTTCAGCACTACGCTTTTCCGTCGTCTGCTTTGCTGCAGAGATAGAGGGTCGTGAACTTTGCACTGTATACACACCAACTGCATAGTACAGTGACCTCATGGCCTGAAACGAGGCTAAGAATGACCAAAGAATCTATTTCTGGATATTAGTTTCGGTGAACGGAAATACTGAAAGCCCCCCGAATGTTCAAAACTCAAGTCGGATTTCTTCGACCTCCAGACAAGCATTGTTCAGACATGATCGGGAAATCCCAACGCTCGTAGCGAGAGAGTTAAAGACTTGAGAAGAATCCCACTTCCCCCCTGTCAACCTCTCTCTTTTCAACTGACCATCAGCGTAGACAGAATGCTCTTCATCTCCATAGCCATGGACTGCAGCTGGTTCATGGGCATGGGCACGTTCACGTTCTGACCCGCCGCTCCCTGTGCCAACTGCTCCTGGGACTGACGCAGTTGGGCTGTCCACAACATCACAACGTACAAAACGTAAGTCATCAGTAATTTTTCCAACAAGACAATACTACAAAAGGTTGATGTTTGTATGAGATCTATGAGAATCAATCTGTATGAGACTGCAAGACATATGAGACCTACGGCAACTATTTCAATAACTCATGTGAACTGTGGATATTCAAGATTTCAGTTATATGAGACCTCTCAGAATTAATCTGTACGAAATTTATGAGAATTAATCTTATGAGATCTAAGAGAATTCTTTGGGATATGTGACAAAACGTGCAAGTTTGGAGATTATGCTAGAAGGATTCGTGGCACTTGGATAAGTCCACATGCGCTCCATCCACATATGCCAGGGGTAAAAATCTATGTAAGATATATGTGAGAAGAGTCTGTATGACGAAAAGGTGGAAGCTGAAGTAATTCTGTGGAAAAAAAGACATGGAAGTCTAATTAACATCATCTGAAATAGCAGACAATACGAACTGGACTTTTCATATTTTCCTCTCTATTTCTTTTTTACGTATGTACTCATTTATGCAATTATTTATTTATCTATTCCATCTGTCAACTTAATTATTTCTTTATCTATATTTTCAGACCGTGGGACTGGTTAGATAGAGATCACAACAGGAAAGACACTGGGCTGCACCACTGACACACCAGATGCTGTGAGAAACGGATTTACGACAAAATCATTCTCTGGACATGACAGACTACAGCTCTGCTGACCACCTAGGTCCATGGCATCCAGCAGAAACTGGGGGACAAAAAAGACCATATTTATTGCCAGATGTGGCCTGACCATGTGAAAAGTAAATGAAAAAACAGATGATTCTCTGAACATGGTGGTCCCTGCAAGTTACCACTGCCGCTTGAGCTCTGTGACATTATTTTCTGCATTAAACATTTCTCATTTTCTGAATGAAAAAACAGAAGATGATTCTCTGAACATGGTGGTCCCTGCAAGTTACCACTGCCGTTGAGCTCTGTGACATTATTTTCTGCATTAAACATTTCTCATTTTCTGAATGAAAAAACAGAAGATGATTCTCTGAACATGGTGGTCCCTGCAAGTTACCACTGCCGTTGAGCTCTGTGACATTATTTTCTGCATTAAACATTTCTCATTTTCTGAATGAAAAAACAGAAGATGATTCTCTGAACATGGTGGTCCCTGCAAGTTACCACTGCCGTTTGAGCTCTGTGACATTATTTTCTGCATTAAACATTTCTCATTTTCTGAATGAAAAAACAGAAGATGATTCTCTGAACATGGTGTCCCTGCAAGTTACCACTGCCGTTTGAGCTCTGTGACATTATTTTCTGCATTAAACATTTCTCATTTTCTTATCATCTGTACCTTTCAACACACAACAGGATACAGACAACATTTCACATTTCGGTTGAAGACACATGAAATGTTAAAAAGAAAAAAAAAACGCAATAAAAATGTTAAAAATTTACAACAAGTTTGTTAAAACACTTTACAATGATAATGTTAACTTTCAATCCTTAACATTCAGAACAACTCATGCAACCGCACAGTTTCAAATTCATCAAAAATGGAAAACAGCATTTTCACAGACAATTTTAACTCTCTACTTTTGTGTGCGCACACACGCGCCTGCATGCACACACGCACAGTCTCTCACAAACACACACACTTTCTCTCTCTCTCTCACGCACACAAACGCACCACAGTAAAAGATGAAGAAGAATCACAACATACATGATCCAGTGGAATCACTCTCTGTTGAAACAGACGCAGGCTGGGACCCAGATCCAGACCCGGACCCGGACCCAGACCCAGACTCCTGTGATTCTAGAGCGAAAGTTGAGGCCTGGGTACTCAGCACTGGATGAGGCGATTATTGGAATCGATACACGACACTATCAGGCTGTGCTCGTTGTCGCTCTCATCCCCCTGCAATTCACTCACCCTCTGGAGCTGGGAGGGACGAGGGAGGGACACAAGATTTTAGTCACCAGGAAATGTTAAAACATCCAGCAGGTCTGACAAAAATGACAGGCGGTAAATCCATCAATCATCCCCACCCCCACTTCCTTCCACCCCCCCCCCCCCCCAGCCTTTCCATCTGGTCTAAAATTGCATATGACAATTAGAGAGATAATGCTGTTCCCTTTTCAAACAAACACACTAGAGTAACTTCCTTTCCAAATACACAAATCATGCATCCTCTGATTTCTTTTCAGTCTCTGCACTATTCAGTCTCTTTCACATAAATAATTAAACATACTCAAACATACCACCGGTACCTTGGGCAATCAAAAAACAAACAAACAAAAAAACAAACAAACAAAACACCTGCCTGTTACACAGTTACTTTGATTTTTCAAAACTACCCAATAATGAAAGTAATTATCCGACTAACAAAAAAGAAATCCAAAACAAATGAAAGTCAAAGAAACAAAAACATGTTTCAATATTCCAACATCGTTCAATAATGGATTTTCTCGTCAACTAATGAATTCAAACACAGTCATTAGGACAACCAGCTGTTTTCCACGTAGCCTTGACTTGTACACTGATGAAATTTATCTATATCATTTAAACCCACAATTATCCACACGTACACATAGTTCACGTACGGAATATGGGAGCAGACCTAACTTTCAAATTCTTATTACATGGTGTTTTCATCATTTACAAATGCACCAGGACTGAAAACACAGGCAAACTGTTTTCAAATGTACCACTGCCAATTCTCACAGATATATACACAGTTTACTAAAGTCTAAGAAATATATGACATGAATATCATTCACCACATTTTCACAAAATTCTGGTTTCTACTATACCAACTTATTACTAATTTAATACATTTGAGAAAAAAAAAAAAAAAAGACAGACATGGGAATTTCTCGAGACAAAATCTATGTCAGGAATTAAGGGCTGAGACACCTGCTTGATGGGGGGTTTATCCTCTGAGGACCTTCTGCTGTACAGCTCTCCCCAGAATGTCTTACTACTATGAAACTAAAGAGGTCTGGGGCATGATCCCCACCTACCCCACCCCATAAATGTTTTCTTTCTAGATTGAAATCTATAAAACCTGGGCATTTCAGAGCATTAAATTTGAGTGCATTTCACATCTAAAATTTACAACATTTCGTGCAGTAAAACGGCAACAAAAACTTAGAATAATAGTATGCATAAATTGATCTATAAACAGTATGTGTAAGTACTGATTTATAAACAGTATGTATAAATATTGATTTATTACAATTCTACCTTTCACATCTTCTTCTTTATCAACTGCATCCATTTAGTTAACAATTCTGGCCACCCCAGACATCTTTCCCCACGCGCCCAATGTTACAAATTATCGCACATTGGATCAAAACAACCCAGACACCCCCCATCCCACCCACCACCCAAAAAAGGTGGCCAAAATGAGTTAGTGTGCTGCATTCACGTCGCCTAACTCACAATACAGTTTTTGAAGAGCTATAGGCAATGAATGTCATCTGTACCATGTGAAGGCAGTACCTCTTTAAAATTCAAAATCCGTACGAATATTCCACCACCCCACCCCTTTCTCTCTTCTGGAAATTCTGAAGAACTTATCAGTTTTCTCCAGTAAAGCTGAGCGGTTTGCACTGAAAATAACAGATTTGAGCAGAATTCCCAAGCCAGAAGAAAAGGAACTTGAGAAATGGCAAGGATTATCTCCCAATAATATGTATCATTTACTAGCTGACTGAACCAATTCACAGTTAACTCATTTCCCGCCATGGTCGCAATCAAGAGACTTCCCGTACGACGCCATGGTCACATTTGTGCGACTTGGGGGGTCATGCTAAACGATTACCTTTTCACGCGGGTACAAAGCTTCTGTCAGCTCCACTGGTGAATGCAGGCGACTGTGCTATTTTTAAACTTTACCTAGCAACCTAGTTTTTTCAGCAGTAAGGCCGAAGTGTGGCTTTGTTAACTGTCGGAATTTACGTCATGTTTTCTCCGAAGCGTTTTCTCTAAAATGGCTGCAAATCAACAGCATTGTCTACCACTCCGAGTAGAATAAGCAGACAGCTGACTTTGTGTGTAGATTTTCCATTGCTTTTCCTCATTATTATAATGATATCTGGTGCACAACTCACGAAATAAGGTCAGTAGTACAACTAATTTACCGTATGAAAAAAAAGTGTTTGTTTTTCTTTATAATAAGATAATCTGTGGAAATAATCAATCAAGCGCATAAACATAAGCAAGCATTCATATATAAATACAACATCTGCCCTTTACACAGCAAAAAAAAGGAAGTAAGTGAAAATTTTTAAAAGTCTTTGAGATATAAGCTTTTAAAAAAGCATACTGCGCAGCAAAATTGGTTGCCCAAAATATACTTGGCACTGAGGAGTGCCATTTCTGGGGAAACTTGGCGGTGAAAGAGTTAAACTGGAGATTTAGTTTACTTAAAAAAACATTGTTACATTTTCCAGATAGTGACAAAACTGATAAGAACTTGTCAGGCGATTTAATTTAATTAAAAAAACATTTGTTAATTTTTTTAGATAGTGACAAAACTGATAACTTGTCAGGCGATTTATTTCATTTAAAAAAACATTGTTAAATTTTCCAGATAGTGACAACACTGATAAGGACTTGTCAGGCGATTCAGTTTACTAAAACAAACATTGTTAAATTTTTCAGATAGTGACAAAACTGATAACAACTTGATGATTCATACATAAACTAAAACTTTTGGAAACCAGACAAGACCAAAAGAATATGGGATACAGACATTTCAATATTGATGTTTGTTCTGGTAAGTACTGAATCTACTCAATATTTGAATGTATTTATTGTGAAGAAGAGCAAAAAGCCTTCACTGCAACGAGAACCTTCTTTTTTTTTCTTTTGCAACTTTAGATTTCTGTTGCAACTTAAAATTTCTGTTGCGTTATGTTGTGTTGTGTTGTGTTGTGTTGTGTTGTGTTGTGTTGTGTTGTGTTGCGTTGTGTTTCGTTGTGTTGTGTTTGTTGCATTGCACTGTGCATTACATGTTTGCTATGAGAAAGTGAACTGGAGCAGTTTTATTAAGCATCTTAGGTTTAATCTTCCCAATTGGAAAAAGGCCTTCGAATACTACTGCTATGTTGATACTGTGTTTTTGTTGGTTTTAAGCCCCATCCCCACCCCTAGTGTCATTTGAATTCTCCAGTGCTTCAAACCAACCAAACCATGGTCACCTTCACAGCATAAAAGGCCACTGAAAATTGGACACATGTTTTTACAACACTGGATGATACATGAGAATGGGGAAGATGAACTCTGAACCCTGGGAAAGAACCAATCAGGCTGAACAATACCCCCCTTCCCCCCCCCCCCCTTCACCCCCACGATTTGGACAAACAGAATTCAAACCTCAAACCTAAAAGTTACAACATCACTGTGCACACCGCTTAGTCTTGATGACTGATGATCGTTGCTACAATTACGTCAGTTTACATCATTTTTAATTATCACTTCCATCAGAATTATTCAAGCAACAAACCCTGGTCCCCACCTGTGCCAGGCGCTGAAAATCGCTGCGACTGATCTGCAGAATCTCAGCCACAATTCCTTGTTTCTCTGAGATTGCCTGCTCTAACACCTGGTCGTTTCGCCGCAGCCGTTCTACGTCACCAGCAGGGTAGGGGTGGGGCAGCCACAACAAGGTCAAGGTCACATATCAGCGTTATGCACAACAACAATTTGAGAGAAAGGGGTGGGGTGGGATGGGTGGGTTGGAGGGGAGAGACATGTCAGTAGTCGAGGGAACAGGTTACCATGACAAGATACCATTAACCACGAATCATGCATTCCACAGAATGTTAACCATTGCCTCTGTCACAATATAAAAGTGTAAAAACAACTGGAGATGAAACAAGCTCATTACTGACATCATACACACATACACACACACGCATGCATGCATGTACGTGCATATCCCAAAAAAACGAAAAGGGTGGTGGTTATGCAAATTTTCAACAGACTCCCGCCACTCCCCCAAGGAACAGCACCCCAAATTTTCACACAAATTTCACATACTGTTCCTTCATGACAAGGCAACAAACAATAAAAAAACACAAAGTTCCCTTACGACAAGGGATCGATACAAAATGAACAATACAAAACAACGCAGAATACAATATGAAACAATACAAATACAATACAAAATACACGTACCATTCATAAACAACACTATCGGCTTTTCTCCATGGTGAATAAGAATTTAACAACAATCTGTTTGAGTTACTATTCTTGAAAATGCAATCCCTAGTGATAATTTCTTTTCATAACATATGTGACCCCCTTCTCACAAAACGGAAGCCAAAGTATATTCTGGCAGGTATGAAGACATTTGTATCTTTGAAAAGAAGGATAAAAGCTCTTTCAATGGTATTTGATCAAATCTCTTAATATTCATAAGCGCTCGAGTCATAGTTATTTAAATGGATTAGGTGAAGAAATGGCCATTTTGAGAAAAATGTTGTTAAATATGGATGCTAAGTTTTCCCTTTTTTTTTTTTTCCTTTTGCAATCACTGTTAAAACTTCTCCAACTTTCAAAACTTGCTGACCCTGTTGTTGCACACTGAGGTATGATATGCCAAGGCCTTGTACAGTTGGATTATTGTCAATGATGTGCAAAAACTTCATCTTCACATAATACACTGATCTGTTATGAAGGGGATATACTATTTTAACCCTCTGACTCCTGCATCCTGCCCACCAGCATCCTGCATTGCCGCCCATGTTAGCAAAGCGAAAACTTAACCCTCTGACTCTCTCACCCTATCTGCCAGCTTCCTGTGCACGAAGCTGGCAGATAGGGTGAGGAATCAAAGGGGTCAACTTTTTGCAGTTGGTGGATGGTGTGTGGGAGTCAAATGGTTGAAAGCCTATAAACATTTTTCCTGATCACATTTTTCCTGATCACATTTTTACTTAGAACTCTCACAGTAGGATGAATGTAGTATTACACATTTCTTGAACAATTTTCTACTATAAACTCTCACTATACGAAAAATGTAGTATTACATTATATCTTGATCAAATTTTCACTTTAAACTCTCACAATATGATAAATGTAGCATTACTGAATACAGTGAAACAAAACTCTCACGACCACCCAGTCTGACCCTCAACATGGGCTGCTGCTGAGTCTGACACCAGCAACTTTGAACACCTGTATGTTAACAGGTCACACATTTCAAAACAACTACAATACGCACCTATCCTATCCATATACTATTTTATAACAGTCACTTTAAGTGACAAAAATGGAGAAGAAAAGACCGTGAAGGAAGTCTACTGGCCATGAGAGAGATTGTGAATCTCACACTATGAATGCTGATTGCAATAATCATTTGACATGAGACAAGACAAGAGAAACAACAACAACATCTTATAGCAACTCATTCAATCATTCACGCACACAAACACATGTACACTCGTATACACATGCACGCGCGCGCACACACACACACACACACACCAACACACCACACACACACACACAAACTCGCTCCATGCATGCACACACATACATACGTATACATACATACATTATATATACAGACACACACACACACACACACACACGTACACACACACATGCACTTGGACACACACACACACACACACACACACACACACACACACACACACACACACACACACCACACACACACACACACACACACACACACACACACACACACACACACACACACACACACACACACACAGCAGTTTGCTCAAGACAGCACTGCATTGCATTGCAACACTCCAGACAATTCCTTACAAGCCAACATCACAGATGCCATGTGGTGGAAAGCTCTAAAATCAATCATGGCATATACTGTAAGCCTACCCTACTTACTCAGCTACCTATTTTGGAGTGTCTCTTTTTACATGTCTTAACTCATTCTATACTGCCCGATTTCTTCCTTCATTATACTCTCTATACTGGCCGTTTGGCAAGTTTACAAGAAAATTTCTAAAAAATGAACGCAAGCACATACAGTTTTGAAATTTTGTGGTAATGTGTAGAATAGAACAAACTTTCATGTGGCAAAGTTGCTTTTTAGTTATTGTTTTATCATATTTTGAAAATAAAAAGCATATTTTATGCACCATACAGAACTCTCATATCATAAAAATTTTACAATTACGGTGTTTTATATTCACAGGCACTTCTAAATGATAGAAATATGACGGGTAAATGTTTTTACACAGTGGATATTCACTGTGGAGTACGATTTCGCTGTCTGTTTGAGTTGAGGTAGACGCCATCTTGTCAAGCGAGCGAGCGAGAAGACAGAGCTGACTTGTGTTGATCCGAGTCAAATTGTACCCAGCCACAGGCGTCTACAGCCCTTCTAAAAGTACTGATGCACTTTCAGATGATCGTACGGTTTAGGTTTGCATAAGACCTTGAACCCATGCTGGATGACTTTTTGAACTTGAGGTGCGCTATAGCGTACCATAGTAGAGAAAGAGTTAATGCCGATAGCATCTACAAGCAGCAAACTTGAGGAGCTCTTTACAAATCAAAACAATGATGGCTTGCTCACACACGTCGGACCTCACATACAGAAGACCTTAACCCTTTGACTTCTGCAGCCTGTCCACCAGCATCCCACATTGTCAACCGAGTTATCAAAGCAAAAATTTAACCCTTTGACTCCCTCACCTAATCAGGAAGCTGGTGGATAGAGTGAGGGAGTCAAAGGGTTGAGTTTCTGCAGTTGGATGATAGGATGCAGTAGTGAAAGGATTAAACACACTGACATAAGATCAATGGATTGTTATGCATGAGCAGAAACCATGAATGGGGCTAATCTAAAGAATGAAAAGCACTATTCTTTGTAAGTGAAGATTCATATTCTAAGATTTTTGTCTGTGAGAGTGAGCGGGTGAGTGAGTCATGAATGAGTCAGGGTGATTTGAGTCAGTCAGAGTGAGTGTGTGTGTGTGTGTGTGTGTGTGTGTGTGTGTGTGTGTGTGTGTGTGTGTGTGTGTGTGTGTGTGTGTGTGTATGTGTATGTGTGTGTGTGTGTGTGTGTGTATGTGTGTGTGAGTGTGTGTGTGTGTGTATGTATGTGTGTGTGTGTGTGTGTGTGTGTGTGTGTGTTGTGTGTGTGTGTACGCGCGCGCATGTGCATGCATGTGTAAGAGTGTATGTGTGTGTGTGTGTGTGTGTGTGTGTGTGTGTGTGTGTGTGTGTGTGTGTGTGTGTGTGTGTGTGTGTGTGTGTGTGTGTGTGTATGTGTGTGAGGGTGTATGAGTGAGTGTGAAAGTGTACCGAGATAGTTTTGTTTTCTTACACATTACTTTCCATATACCACTGATATTTCTACAATTTCACAGCAAAAATTCAAAGAAAAAATTCAAACAATTCACACACAGGCCTTAAGAAGACTGGCAAAGGACAGTAACTCAATACACACAATGTGGATTGAGAAATACTAGAAACAGAAGAGTTTTGGGCTCAGGGTGCCACCATTACCTGTATTCTTATAATCAGAGCCAAGTGATAGCACTGCTATTCCGATCTATCTTGGAATTTTTCCGCAAAGAGATAGTCAAGATTGATCACAGATTTTTTTCTAATGGTATACATAATTATGAAATCGAGAACGTTCGAACCACAATACACACACCCCACAACACCCGTGCAAAACTTGTACCTCACCAGCCACACACACACACACAAAAAAAACTCACCAATAGGGGAGAGCACTTGGTGTGCCTCAGCAGTGACAGCCCCTGAAACGCTGACCTGGTCCGGCTGGATGAGCTCTGGCTGGAAGTCAGCAGTTGCCAGGGAGCCCAGGTTGTCCACCCGGTCGTGGTTGGCGGGGGGTTCTGCGGGAGCTGCAGCCTGCCCTTCATCCGTTGAAGGCGTGCTGAGTGTTCTGTGAAACAATACAGGATTACTTGTATACTACCCTGACCTTCATCCGTTGAAGGTGTGCTGTGTGTTCTGTCAACACAGGATTACTTGTATACTACCCTGACCTTCATCCGTTGAAGGTGTGCTGTGTGTTCTGTCAACACAGGATTACTTGTATACTACCCTGCCTTCATCCGCTGAAGGTGTGCTGTGTGTTCTGTCAACACAGGATTACTTGCATACTACCCTGACCTTCATCCGTTGAAGGTGTGCTGTGTGTTCTGTCAACACAGGATTACTTGTATACTACCCTGCCTTCATCCGCTGAAGGTGTGCTGTGTGTTCTGTCAACACAGGATTACTTGCATACTACCCTGACCTTCATCCGTTGAAGGTGTGCTGAGTGTTCTGTCAAACAACACAGGATTACTTGTATACTACCCTGCCTTCATCCGTTGAAGGTGTGCTAAGTGTTCTGTGAAACAACACAGGATTACTTGTATACTATCCTGCCTTCATCCGTTGAAGGTGTGCTGAGTGTTCTGTGAAACAACACAGGATTACTTGTATACTACCCTGCCTTCATCCGTTGAAGGTGTGCTAAGTGTTCTGTGAAACAACACAGGATTACTTGTATACTATCCTGCCTTCATCCGCTGAAGGTGTGCTGTGTGTTCTGTCAACACAGGATTACTTGTATACTATCCTGCCTTCATCCGTTGAAGGTGTGCTGAGTGTTCTGTCAAACAACACAGGATTACTTGTATACTACCCTGCCTTCATCCGTTGAAGGTGTGCTGTGTGTTCTGTCAAACAACACAGGATTACTTGTATACTACCCTGACCTTCATCCGTTGAAGGTGTGCTGTGTGTTCTGTGAAACAACACAGGATTACTTGTATACTACCCTGCCTTCATCCGCTGAAGGTGTGCTGTGTGTTCTGTGAAACAACACAGGATTACTTGTATACTGTTCCCTTCATCTGGTAATTGTACAACATGGAACTGTTTTGTACTGTATTATTATGGTCAAGTTCAAAGTTCATACTGCTTACAGCCCAGCCGACTACTACAGCCATATCAGGGCTAACAACACATCAAAAACAACCACCCAGTTAAGATAATAAAAAAAAAAGGCTAAAAATCATGCTCACTGTTAACCTTGCAAGTCTAGTTCATATTGCTTATGGCCCAGCCGACTACTAGAGCCATATCAGGGCTAAAACCACGTCAAAAACGACAACCCGGTTAAGATAAAAGAAAACAGTTAAAAAATCATGCTCACTGTTAACCTTGCAAGTCTAGTTCAAGTTCATATCGCTTATGGCCCAGCCAACTACTAGAGCCATATCTGGGCTAACACCACATCAATGATGGTGGAGTCTCCTGATATGATGGATAGTCAGCACACCGGTTCTCTATGGCCTTGTATGGATCTTCCTGTGGGATATAAGACCTATCCTGGAAGTACATGTTCTTCAACAGCTGCGGGCTAGTTGGCAGAGCCAAGGACTCAATATCTGATATCTTGAGTTCAATCCCAGCCTGAAACATTAAAATCAGGCGTGTTCGCTGCCCAACTTAATGTTTCCATCGTTCTGGTGGTGTCAGCTTAGTGTTTGATAGGTCCAACAGATGGGTTGAAAGGACATCAGCTACTACAGGAGCATCTTGTTCCCATTTCTAAAGATACTTTAGGAACAGCACTGGCTTCTGGTGCCTTCCCAGACAATACAGTATTATACAGGAATAAAATCATCAAAGATCAAAACTGTGGATTATTTATTAGATGAGATGAGAACAAATCTGGCCAAAGATATATGAATACATAAACCCACTCTATCTTTATCCACCTATCTACATAATTATTTATCTACCAGTCCATCTATTTATGTGAACCTCTCTCTTATATACAATACATACCCACTCTATCTTTATCTACCTATCTACATAATTATTTATCTACCAGTCCATCTATTTATGTGAACCTCTCTCTATATATATATAAACCCTTCACAATGACAATAACTAGCCAATACTTAAATCAATAATAAACTCTACAAAACTGCAAAATCAAAAATAATATTCAGTAACTAGCACAGTAACAAACTGCCATAAATAACACAATCAAAAGACACACAAAAATCAAACTAACCCAGCATACACACGTGCGTGTACATGCCTACACACATAAATGCGGCAACAGCTCCACTTACTGTGATGATCCCATGATGCGGTTGCGGACACGCATCATCTCATCCTCCTCCGCAGAGGTCGTTTCAACAACACGCGGCATCTTGAGACTCATGCTTATGGTCTTCTTCTGATCCTCAGCCTTTTCGTTAATCAGTCGACACCATCTACAACATGGGCACAGTAACAAGTAGGGCAGGAATTTACAATGCCCGGTAATGGTAATTACCATCTACAATGCGGGCACAGTAACAAGTAGGGCAGGAATTTACAATGCCTGGTAATGGTAATTACCATCTACAATGGGCACAGTAACAAGTAGGGCAGGAATTTACAATGCCGGTAATGTAATTACCATCTACAATGCGGGCACAGTAACAAGTAGGGCAGGAATTTACAATGCCCGGTAATGGTAATTACCATCTACAATGGGCACAGTAACAAGTAGGGCAGGAATTTAAATGCCCGGTAATGGTAATTACCATCTACAATGCGGGCACAGTAACAAGTAGGGCAGGAATTTACAATGCCCGGTAATGGTAATTACCATCTACAATGCGGGCACAGTAACAAGTAGGGCAGGAATTTACAATGCCCGGTAATGGTAATTACCATCTACAATGCGGGCACAGTAACAAGTAGGGCAGAAATTTACAATGCCTGGTAATGGTAATTACCATCTACAATGCGGGCAGAGTAACAAGTAGGGCAGGAATTTACAATGCCTGGTAATGGTAATTACCATCTACAATGTGGGCAAAGTAACAAGTAGGGCAGGAATTTACAATGCCTGGTGACTGTAATTACCATCTACAATGGGACACAGTAACAAGTAGGGCAGGAATTTACAATGCCCGGTAATGGTAATTACCATCTACAACATGGGCACAGGAACAAGTAGGGCAGGAATTTACAATGCCTGGTGACTGTAATTACCATCTACAATGTGGGCACAGTAACAAGTAGGGCAGGAATTTACAATGCCCGGTAATGGTAATTACCATCTACAATGTGGGCACAGTAACAAGTAGGGCAGGAATTTACAATGCCTGGTGACTGTAATTACCATCTACAATGTGGGCAAAGTAACAAGTAGGGCAGGAATTTACAATGCCTGGTAACGGTAATTACCATCTACAACATGGGCACAGGAACAAGTAGGGCAGGAATTTACAATGCCTGGTAACTGTAATTACCATCTACAATGTGGGCAAAGTAACAAGTAGGGCAGGAATTTACAATGCCGGTAACTGTAATTACCATCTACAATGTGGGCAAAGTAACAAGTAGGGCAGGAATTTACAATGCCTGGTAATGGTAATCACCATCTACAATGTGGGCAAAGTAACAAGTAGGGCAGGAATTTACAATGCCGGTAATGGTAATCACCATCTACAATGTGGGCACAGTAACAAGTAGGGCAGGAACTTTACAATGCCTGGTGACTGTAATTACCATCTACAACATGAGCACAGTAACAAGTAGGGCAGGAATTTACAATGCCTGGTAATGGTAATTACCATCTACAAACATGGGCACAGTAATAATAATAATAATAATAATGTTTATTTGTATAGCGCATATTCCATATAAAAACATGCTCACCAGCACTTTACATTTCGCAAGAAAGGCAAAAGGTGATAAAAAATGTTCACAATTACACACACAATAAGATAACAACAAACATTAAAGCTATACAAGTAAGAAGACACATAAGAAACCACAGAATATTAAAATTTAAACACTGACTTATGTAAAGAAGAAAGATTAACAGATTTTTCATATGAATAAAGAGGCATCTGTGTTTATATATTGCTGCATTGTGTGCTTGCGTAGTGTGTGTGTGTGTGTGCGTGTGGTCGTGTGTGTGTGTGTGTGTGTGTGTTGTGTGTGTGTGTGTGTGTGTGTGTGTTGTGTGGTGTGTGTGGTTGTGTGTGTGTGTGTGTGTGTGTGTGTGTGTGTGTGTGTGTGTGTGTGTGTGTGTGTGTGTGTGTGTGTGTGTGTGTGTGTGTGTGTGTGGCGTGTGTGTGTGTGTGTGTGTGTGTGTGTGTGTGAGAGTGTGTGTGCTGTGTGCTATGTGTGCATGCGTGAACAAGTAGGGCAGGGATTTACAATGCCTGGTAACTGTAATTACCTTCAAAAACTGTGAACAATTCTTGTTGCAGACAACGTTTGCTGTCAACAATGCTTTATGCAAAGAAACAGACACACAAATGAATTTCATATATCTATTCATCTGTCTCTCTGGCAAGCTTTTTTTCCTTTCTCTTTTTTTTTATTTTTGTTTTTCGTGTTGTTTTTTTGTTTGTTTTAAGCCCAGCCGACTGTACAAACCCATATCAGGGCTACAACCTGTTTCAAAAAGTACACAATACTTCAACTGGGGGAAAAAAAAAGAAAAGAAAAGTAAGTACACATACAAATGCATTCGGTGCACATAATCTAAGGAGATGCCCCTGGTGTTGACCGCTCTGTCCAATTTATCACACAGGGGATTTAAAAAACATTCCTGAATACCAATTTAAACGTAACTTTAGGACACTAAAACATATACAAAAACAAGCCAAATTATTTAAAATTGCTTCCACAGATCTCATGTCCCTAGAGCCAAAAATGTACTTAATACATGTATCCAATTACCAATAGTAAGAGAATGTACATAAGACTTTATCGAACACACATAGGTGAATGGACCAGCAAGGCAGAAAATGATAGGGAGAAATGACAAAAAGGAAAAAGAACAAGGCAGAAACAAAGAGTGACAGAAAAGAAGAAATTTCTGGCACAGAATTTCCAAACGATTGGCATACTATTTATACTGAAAGAGCCCCCAGCATCCCCACTGGGGGAATCTGGCAAGCTAGATAGATATCTATATATGTGCATGTATATGTATGTGACACAGTATGGGAAAACCCAGCTAAGATGCAGCCAACCATTCAGAACTACGGCTAAAAATTGCTGGATAGGGTAACAATTGGGTTAGCTGAGATCTTTCCATATTTCAAGTCCTTACATCTAATCTTCAATTTTCCACAGTTTTATCAATCTTATTACTAAAAGCAATTTTGAAACTTTTCCTTCAAAAATTTATTTTTTCCAGAATTTTATTTGACGAGTGTATCATTTCCCTTGTTAAAGACTACTCCATCCAATTTATTGCACAGGGGATTTAAAAACACACCTGAATACAAATTTAAGCATACCTAAGGACACCTGAGCAAACATATAAACGGGCATAAATTACCTAAGATTGTTTCCACATATCTAACCTCCCTAGAGCCAAAAATGCACTTAATACATGCACATAATTATCAATCCTAAGAAAAAGTACCTAAAACTTTACATACAGGTGAAAGGACCAGCAAGGCAGAAAAGGTTAAAAGAAATGACAGAAAGCAAAGGAACATGGCAGAAACAAAGAGAGTGACAGAAAAGAGGAAATTTCTAGCACAGACTTTCCAGGTGGGGATACTATTTATACTGAAAAAGCCCCCAGCATCCCCACAGGGTAAAAGCAAGTGAATACTACGGGGCTTTACACCTGACAGTACAAATGCAAAGGCGTTAAACCATATGTACTATGTACCTCTATGTCTCTCTCTACCTACACCTATACACTTAACAATGCAAATACAGAAAGGTAACCCTTAGCTGTTCACAAAGCCGGTAACCACCCTCCGGAAGAATGTGCCAATCCGTTCGTAGCGGTTGAGATCGCCCGACCTTTTCCGGCACGTGTGGGGAATTTCCATCACTACTGGTCTTGCTGTCTTATCACGTGTGTGGTTAGAATCTTGGTCAGTCTCGCGTTGAATGTTCTAAAAATAGTACGAGCATTCTGGGATGCAAGGAATCTTCCATTCACTACTGAAAGACTTTGTACTGACGCTGTGCTTCATTCGAATGCGAATACTAGGAGCTAGCTTTACATCTAGCAGTGCAAATGCAAAAGGGTTAAACCATTTTGACTTTGCATTTCTCTCTGTGTCAACACCTACTGTCCCTCTACCCTTCCTACCTTGCCAATCCAAATCACTTGGTTAGAAAAACTACACCACTCACGTTTTCCTGGCATCCTCAGTCTGAGCCACCAGCTCATAAATCTGAGGTCCCGTGTCTGAGGTATTGATAACAAAGAAGGCTTTCTTGTCTGAAACAGAATTTCACAATCATCAAACATTCTTGTCTGAAACAGAATTTCACAATCATCAAACATTCTTGTCTGAAACAGAATTTCACAATCATCAAACATTCTTGTCTGAAACAGAATTTCACAATCATCAAACATTCTTGTCTGAAACAGAATTTCATAATCATCAAACATTCTTGTCTGAAACAGAATTTCACAATCATCAAACATTCTTGTCTGAAACAGAATTTAACGGCCATCACACTTTCTTATCGGACACAGTATATAACAATGATTAACTTCCAACTGGATAGATATTGACAGAGAGACGGGCAAAGAGACACAGAGTAAGAGAAAAGGGAGAATACTGATGGAGGATGGGCAGGAGGGACATTGTTGTTATTGTTATTGTTGTTTAAAGCCCAGCCGACTGTAAAGAGCCATATCAGGGCTATAACCGCTTCAAAACATACAAAACTTCAACAGGAAAAAAAAGAAAGAAAGAAAATTAAGTAGGCCTACACATATCAATGCATTTCCGCACACAATCCAAGGACATGCCCCTAGCGCTGACCACTCCCTCCAATTTATCGCACAGGGGATTTAAAAAAACATCTGAATACAAAAATAAGCATACCTAAGGACACCAAAACATACATAAAAACAGGCAGAAATTACCTAAAATTGCTACTGCATGTGTCACCTCCCTACAGCCAAAAATGCACTTAATACAAGTACCCAATTATCAACCCTAAGAAAAAGTGTAAGACTTTATCGAACACATACAGGTGAATGGACCATTAAGGCAGAAAATGATAGGTAGAAATGACAGAAAGCAAAAGAACAAGGCAGAAACAAAGAGAGTGAGAGAAAAGAGGAAATTTCTAGCACAGAATTTCCAGAAGGTGGGGATACTATATTATTGAAAGAGCCCCCGGCATACCCACGGAGGGGGGTGTCATACACAGAGAATAACAGATTTTGAAGGACTAGCCCTTAATATTCAATGAAATGGACTTTAATCAATGTCCTAATCTTCCAACATATTTTTGCTCAAAAACCAGATCACTGAGGGGAAATCTTTTTTTTTCTACAGTCAAAAAAACTTCTGTGTAAAATTGGAATGCCTCCATAAGACAAGACTTTACAGTGAAACACAATGATGCACACATATGCATACTTACACAAACACTTATACATGTGCACACACTGACACAAATGCACTCTCACATACAAGCATGCATGCACACACATGCACGCGTGCGCTCGCACACACACACTCTCTCTCTCTCTCTCACACACATACCAGTAGCAACAGGTCTGGCCAGCAGATTCTGAAGCTTAAGAACAGGGCTGTGCGTGTATTTGAAATCATTCCCAATGGCCTGAAGTGGCTGAAAGTTGGTGGACTGGCACTTCAACACTAGCTTGTCGTCCACCCGCTGTAGAAGAACCATGATATCCTCAAACAGAAGCACCTGTAGTTCAATCACACGGTGAGAGCGAAGTTTCCACACCAGCGGACCGTCAAAAACCAGCTTGTGTTGCATCAAGTCCAGCTTCTGTTAGGAATATAGGGAAGGATTCCATTAGGTGGGATGGTTGTTCTTTTTTGTTTGTGATTCAAGAGAGAGAGAGAGAGAGAGAGAGAGAGAGAAAGAGTGTGCATGTGTGTGTGTGTGTGTCTCTCTGTGTGTGTGTGTGTGTGTGTGTGTGTGTGTGTGTGTGTGTGTGTGTGTGTGTGTGTGTGTGTGTGTGTGTGTGAGAGAGAGAGAGTGTGTGCATGTGTGTGTGTGAGAGTGTGTGTATACATAACTGTATGAGTAATAAGGGGTACGTGTGTGTATATAATTGTATAAGTGAAGGTGTTATTGTTATTGTCGTTTAAAGCCCAGCCAACTGCGCAGAGCCATATCAGGGCTAAAACAGATTCAAAACATACTAAACTTCATCAGGAAAAAAAAAAGAAAATTAAGTACACACATCAATGCATTCGCACATATTACCTAAGGACATGCCCCTGGCGTGGACCACTCTGTCCAATTTATCGCATAGGGGAGATTTAAAAAACACACCTGAATACAAATTTAAGCATATCTAAGGACACCAAAACATACATAAAAACAGGCATAAATTACCTAAAATTGCTTCAGCATATCTCACCTCCCTTGAACCAAAAATACACTTAATACATGTACCCAATTAACAATCCTAAGAAAAAGTACCCAAGACATTATTGAACACATACAGGTGAATGACTAGCAAGGCAGAAAATGATAGGCAGAAATGACAGAAAGCAAAGGAACACGGCAGAAAGAGTGAGAATAGAGGAAATTTCCAGCACAGAGCCCCCGACATCCCCACTAGGGGTGAGGGTGTAATATAGCGTGTAATATCATGTGTGTGTGGGTGTAAAAATGTGTATGTGTGCGCACAAGGAGAGAGAGAGAGAGAGAGAGAGAGAGAGAGAGAGAGAGAGAGAGAGAGAGAGAGAGACAGACAGACAGACAAAGAGACACACAGAGAGACACAGAGAGAGAGAAAACGTGTGTGTGTGTGTGTGTGTGTGTGTGTGTGTGTGTGTGTGTGTGTGTGTGTGTGTGTGTGTGTGTGTGTGTGTGTGTGTGTGTGTGTGTGTGTGTGTGTGTGTGTGTGTGTTGTGTGTGTGCGCGCACGCGCACGCGCATGCATGTGTGTCTGAGTGCGTGCGTGGAGTTGTGCTATTCTGTGCTGTGTTGTGTTTTGTGGACTTACATTCCATTATGTTACACTATGTTCTGTTTGTATTTATGTTTGTGTGTGTGTGCAGGTGTGTGTGCAAGCATGTGTGTGTGTGTGTGTGTGTGTGTGTGTGTGTGTGTGTGTGTGTGTGTGTGTGTGTGTGTGTGTGTGTGTGAGTGAGTGTGAACATGTATGTGTGTGTGTGGGGGGGATGTACATGTAAGCCCGAGTAACTAATTCAACAGAGAAAAAGCAGGAGATTGCCGCATGGCAAAAAACACGCAAGTGTGCATGTCATCCCTACATTCCCCGATCATTCACGTCACACTCATTATCATCAAGGAAAACCGACGACTGACTTGCCCACACACTGACCTTCAAACCAACCAGGTTGGTATCCGTGGACGTGTCGATGGCCCGAGTGTCCAGTTTCTTCTGCACCTCCTTCAGCTTGCGGAAGTTCTGACACTCCCGCATGCACTGGTTCACGTAGGCCAAAGTGTGCTTGCTGCACTCCAGTGCTTTCTTCAGGCTTTCATATTCTTGTGATGAGGCTGACAAAAGCAAAAGTGAGGACTGTAATATTAAAAGATATGGATAACTAGTTGACACAATCATAATTGTAACTTTAAAAGATATGGATAACTAGTTGAAACAGTTATGATCAAAACAGTCCTGTTTATCCTGACTGTCAGAGACCCATGTGAAACATTCCCAGTTATCCTGAATGATGAAGAACTAAGTGAAACTTTCTGGTTATCCTGAATGCTGAGGAACCAGGTTATTTATTATTGTTCTTTTCGTTTAAAGCCCAGCCGAATGTGCAGAGCCATATCAGGGCTATAACCGTTTCAAGACACACACAATACTTCAACAGGAAATAAAAAGGAAAAAGAAATTAAGTACACATATCAATAACATTCGCGCACACACAATCCAAGGAGATGCCTCTGGCATTGACCACTCCATCCAATCCATCACACAGGGGATTTAAAAAACATACCTGAATACAAACTTAAACACAACCAAAGACATCAAAACATACACAAAAACAGGCCAAAACTACCCAAAACTGCTTCCGCATATCTCACTTCCCTAGAGCCAAAAATGCACCTAGCACATGTACCCAATTATCAATCCAAACAGAAAGTATGTAAGACTTCATCGAACACGTACAGGTGAATGGACCAGCAAGGCAGAAAATGATAGGAAGAAATGACAGAAAGCAAAGAAGGAACAAAGGAACAAAGAGAGTTACAGAGAAGAGGACATTTCCAGCACAGAAATTTCCAGAAAGTGGGGAGAACAGTGGCAGAAAGGTTCAGACATTCGCCTGCCAATAACTAAACTCCAAGTTCCAGGGTTCGCTCCCCGTCGAGGCCTCGACTTTTCTCCTCAGTCTGACTGGAAAATCGAACTGAATGTCTAGTCTTTCGGACGGGGACGAAAAACGAGTCGGACCCATGCGCCACCTCGCTGCGCACGCTTAAGATCCTACAGCAGTTGAAAATCATGAAGAACAGGGCATTGCCCGGCTGCCCTGGTATAAAACACTGAAGAGACAGATTGATTTCCCAGGCCCCATCCTTTGAAGACCAATTAGCCTTCTTGCCTTTCTGAAGTCTTGTGGATTCTATTTATACTGAAAGAGCCCCCGGCATCCCCACGGGGGGGGTATGTTGAGGGCTGGGGCTGAGCTCTAGCTATCATATTTTGAGAACACAGACTGTAACAACTGAGCCAGCTATGCAAGCGATACTCAGTGCATTGTAAGACTTACTGCTCTTGGTGTACTTCATGAGGTTTTCTATCAGCAAAGGGGGGATACTATTTATACTGAAAGGGCCCCCCGGCATCCCCACCGGGGGTATGTTGAGGGCTGGGGCTGAACTCTAGCTATCATGTTTTGAGTCTCTAGCGATCATGTTTTGAATCTCTAGCTATCATGTTTTGAGTCGCTATCATGTTTTGAGTCTCTAGCTATCATGTTTTGAGTCTCTACCTATCATATTTTGAGTCTCTACCTATCATATTTTGAGTCTCTACCTATCATATATTTTGAGTCTCTACCTATCATATTTTGAGTCTCTACCTATCATATTTTGAGTCTCTACCTATCATATTTTGAGTCTCTACCTATCATATTTTGAGTCTCTTCCTATCATATTTTGAGTCTCCACCTATCATATTTTGAGTCTCTTCCTATCATATTTTGAGTCTCTACCTATCATATTTTGAGTCTCTTCCTATCATATTTTGAGTCTCTACCTATCATATTTTGAGTCTCTACCTATCATATTTTGAGTCTCTACCTATCATATTTTGAGTCTCTTCCTATCATATTTTGAGTCTCTTCCTATCATATTTTGAGTCTCTACCTATCATATTTTGAGTCTCTACCTATCATATTTTGAGTCTCTACCTATCATATTTTGAGTCTCTACCTATCATATTTTGAGTCTCTAGCTATCATATTTTGAGTCTCTACCTATCAGTTTTGAGTCTCCAGCTATCATGTTTTGATCTCTAGCTGTCATGTTTTGAGTCTCTAGCTATCATATTTTGAGTCTCTTCCTATCATATTTTGAGTCTCTAGCTATCATGTTTTGAGTCTCCAGCTATCATGTTTTGAGTCTCTAGCTATCATGTTTTGAGTCTCTAGCTGTCATGTTTTGAGTCTCTAGCTGTCATGTTTTGAGTCTCTAGCTATCATGTTTTGAGTCTCCAGCTATCATGTTTTGAGTCTCTAGCTATCATGTTTTGAGTCTCTAGCTATCATATTTTGATCTCTAGCTATAGTTTTGAGTCTCTAGCTATCATGTTTTGAGTCTCTAGCTGTCATGTTTAGAGTCTCTAGCTATCATGTTTTGAGTCTCCAGCTATCATGTTTTGAGTCTCTAGCTATCATGTTTTGAGTCTCTAGCTATCATATTTTGAGTCTCTAGCTATCATGTTTTGAGTCTCTAGCTATCATGTTTTGAGTCTCCAGCTATCATGTTTTGAGTCTCTAGCTATCATGTTTAGAGTACACAAACTGTAACAACTAAGCCAGCTATGAAAGCCATACTCAGTGCACTGTAAGACTTACAGCTCTTGGTGTACTTCATGAGGTTTTCAATCAGCAATGGGTACTTGGTCAGGCGTTGCATCTGGCAAGGAACATGGTCCTTCAGCTCCAACTTTCGACACAACTTGTGTGCTTCCGTTTCCTGTTACAATTTAATGATTCCATTTGTATGCACAAACTGTACCTGTCAAAGCATGCTCACCGCACATTGCATAATAACAAATCATAACAGACAGACAACAACAAACAAACAAAAAACACAACAACAACAACAAAAAACCCACCAAGAGTGGAATAAGGAGGTGGGGGGGGGGGGGTGTCTTTCTTTATTATTAGTGGTATTAGTGTTTAAAGCCAAGCTGACACCTCGGACCAAATGAAGGTAATAACCATCTCAAACAAAGCACATACATTTAACCCTTTGACTCCCCCACTCTTTACTCTATCCACCAACTGGAAAAAAGTTAAGCCTTTGACTCCCTCACCTTGTCCACCAGCTTCCTGCAGGAGTCAAAGGATTAAGTTTCTGCTTTGCTAGCATGGTCGACAATGCAGGATGCTGGTGGATAGGGTGAAGAGTCAAAGTTTTAAGTTTCTGCTTTGCTAGCATGGTCAACAATTCAGGATGCTGGTGGATAGGGTGCGAGAGTCAAAGGATTAAACACATCAATGACAATGAAGAAAAGAACCTGGGAAAAAGACAGAACATACAACATACATACAACACTCATGTAAACAATCTAAGAATATATCCTGGCGTTGGCCATTCTGTGGAATTTGCCACTAGTAGGATTAATAAATGCATAAAAATAACTCATCATCATTATGTACCCTGCCGCATGATGTTGGCGATCATGGCCCTCTCTACGAATCTATCCACTGTCGCTGTGCTTGCAGCAGCAAGTGACAAGGGATAAAAGTAACTAAGTACACAAAAACATACACAATGACTTCCTATAGTACCTAAAATTGCCACTAAGCGTTTCACATTTCCAGAGAGTTTTTTTTTTCTTTTATTGTTGTTTAAAGCCCAGCCGACTGCGCAGAGCCATATCAGGGCTATAACCGCTTCAAAATACACAAAACTTCAACAGAAAAAAGAAAAGAAAAGAAAATTAAGTACACATATCAATGCATTTGTGCAGATAATCTAACGGCATAGGACCATTCCGTCCGATTTATCGCACACGGGAGATTTAAAAAACACACCTGAATACAAATGTAAGCATACATAAGGACACCAAAACATATATAAAAACAGGCATAAATTACCTAAAATTGCTTCCACATATCTCACATCCTTTGAGCCAAAAATGTACTTGATACATGTACCCAATTATCAATCCGAAGAAAAAGTACATAAGACTGTATCGAAAAAATACAGGTGAATGGACCATTAAGGCAGAAAATAAGTAGAAATGACAAAAAGCAAGGCAACAAGGCAGAAACAAAGAGAGTGACAGAAAAGAGGAAATTTCTAGCACAGAACTTCCAGAAGGTGGGGATACTATTTATACTGAAATAGCCCCTGGCAACCCAAAGGGGGGACCAGTAGGATTAATAAATGCATAAAAATAACTAGTCATCATTATGTGCCCTGCCGCATGATGTTGGCGATCATGGCCCTCTATACGAATCTATCCATTGTCGCTGTACTTGCAGCAGCAAGTGACAAGGGATAAACTAAGTGCACAAAAACATACATAACGAATGCCTACAGTACCTAAAATTGCCACTATGCACTTCACATTTCTAGAGAGCTAAAAATGCGATTAATACATGTACCTGATCATCCATCCTAATAGACATACACCATGTAAGGCTTTATACAAAACATAAAGGTGAACGAACCATCAAGACACAAAACGAGAAAGGAAGGAATGACAGAAAGCACAGGAGCAAGCAGAAACAAAGAGAGAGGAAATTTCTAGCACAGAATTTTCAGGAGACGGGGATACTATTTATACTGAAAACAGCCCCCAACATCCACACATGGAAGGATTACTAAGTCCATGCATTAATGCGGCATAAATATGACAAATCAGTCACATACAAATGTGAAAGCAATATAAATCGTTCATCAAGAATAACAAGATAATGACGTGAAATCACCAGTCCACAAAGACCCACTGTATAGAACGGAAAAACAGGAGCACCCAAAGAATCCCACCCCAACCCTCCTGCAATCAGACAAGCTTATCCAATGCTTACCGCCAAGAACTGGGCAAATCGTTGGTCTTTCCGTCGATTGGTCTTCAGAGCCTCGAGGGCAAAAGACTGGTTCCTGCAGTACTCGGCACATGCTTTGCGAAAACGCTCTCCAGGCTCTCCATCAAACTGTTCACAAACACAAACACTCATAACATTCATAAACAAATAACTTTTCCTTTCATCTATTGGTAACTGAATGTCAGGAAACGTTCTCAACCTCATTCAAACTTAACTAAAGCATGAGTGACATCCCTAAAAGCCCAACAAACATCCTGTCCGTAATTTGGTAAATGTCTGCCCAAGAACTTTAACAACAATCATTGCTGACACCAATCTGGGCACACACACACACACACACACACACACACACACACACATGCATGCACACACACACATACACAAAGAGCATAACACCAACCAGAGCTTTCCCTCATTTGCTGGTGAAGTGGGCTCTAAAATTTTTCCAGATATCACAAGGCATTTTCAAGCACACACACCCTAAACACCCATCCAGCCCTTTCCTGTTGTAAGCAGTTTTCATCTCAAGTACACACATCCTGAAACTTTTAAGCACATTTTTTTTTTGTATATGCAAATGTCCACTGTCTGGTCCGCATTGTGCAGGGTTCTGTTGTCACACAGTCTGTATGTTCCGTTTTTGCACACCCTCACATTAAATGTTTAGTCTTTTTAGCAGGAAGTTGAAACACTATCCCTGTCAAAATGTGCAAACACACACATGCACCATGCACATACACACACTTACCATTTCCAGAAGCATATCTCCAATATCTCCAACCACAGGGTTCTGGCTGCGTCTTTCTTTCATTGCCTTGTTCATCCCCGCTGTAACACACACGCATTAACATCTGTCCATGATTTTCTGTATCATCCAAAATATCAAACAGAAAAGACTCCAACACCTATCATGTTAACCATTTAATCATTCCTTCTCCCTGCAAAATAAAATACATGTAACATTAAAAACAGGAACTTTTTAAATAAGTTCTCGTACAGCTAGTATACTTACATATCCGCCTATTGCACAGAGGCACGCAATCGCTCTATTTTCGACCGCAGTAAAACAGTCATAGGCTACTCTGCATTAGTTGGATACGGTAGAGTTGTGTAACAACCTCTTCCCTGCTTATGCCGTGTCTACTGCGGGGCCATTTTGACATGTCCGTACACCCGTAACCGTGTCTGCCACGGAGTATTTTCGTCATCAAAATTTCAGGGGAAAAAACAGGGTGTTTTCATGTTACCATGAACCATTTAACGCTAACATGATTACAGGATCTCTAACATGCATACTTGATGTTCTGCAGTGTTTATACACTACAGTGATTTAGGCACAATGTGTGCAGTGCTTATACACTACAGGGATTTAGGCACAATGTGTGCAGTGTTTATACACTACAGGGATTTAGGCACAATGTGTGCAGTGTTTATACACTACAGGAATTTAGCCACAATGTGTGCAGTGTTTATACACTACAGGGATTTAGGCACAATGTCTGCAGTGCTTATACACTACAGGGATTTAGGCACAATGTGTGCAGTGTTTATACACTACAGGGATTTAGGCACAATGTGTGCAGTGCTTATACACTACAGGGATTTAGCCACAATGTGTGCAGTGCTTATACACTACAGGGATTTAGGCACAATGTGTGAGGTGCTTATACACTACAGGGATTTAGGCACAATGTCTGCAGTGCTTATACACTACAGGGATTTAGGCACAATGTGTGCAGTGCTTATACACTACAGGGATTTAGGCACAATGTCTGCAGTGCTTATACACTACAGGGATTTAGGCACAATGTGTGCAGTGCTTATACACTACAGGGATTTAGCCACAATGTGTGCAGTGCTTATAATAATAATAATAAATGGTTATTTATGAGCGCTTTCCACTTGCACAAAACGCTTTACAACAACAATAAAAAGTAAAACAAGCACACGAACTCACAGACACACACCAACACACACACAAACACGCACAGACACACACACACAAACCACACACACACGCACGCACACAAACACACACGCGCACGCATTCACACCCAAAAACACGCACATCAAGAATACAGAGCGGCAGAAAGAGGGTCTACAAGAAATGTTGCTGGAAGAGAAAAGTCTTCAGACTAGTTTTAAAGGAGGGAAATGAAGGGATGTGACGGAGATTGTGAGGCAAGGAGTTCCACATCTGCACAGCAGATGATGAAAAAGCTCGACCACCATGCCTCTCTCGTTTATATTTTGGAACGCGGAATGTTCTATCATCGGTAGCAGAGCGAAGAGATCTGGGTGGTACATAGATCGTAAAGATGTCAGAAAGGTATTTAGGCGCAGTGCCAATTATGACTTGGTAGCAGAGACAAGAAGCTTTGTATTTGATTCTTTGTTCAATAGGTAACCAGTGTAACTCTCGTAGAAGGGGTGTACAATGTGCCGATCTTTTTGCTTTGCACACTATTTTGGCTGCCGAGTTCTGTACAATGTGTTCAGTGTGAGGTGCTTATACACTACAGGGATTTAGGCACAATGTACTTCTGTACTACAGGGATTTAGTCACAATGTACTTCTGTACAGGGATTTATACACTACAGGGATTTAGGCACAATGTCTGCAGTGCTTATACACTACAGGGATTTAGGCACAATGTGTGCAGTGCTTATACACTACAGGGATTTAGGCACAATGTCTGCAGTGCTTATACACAACAGGGATTTAGGCACAATGTGTGCAGTGTTTATACACTACAGGGATTTAGGCACAATGTGTGCAGTGCTTATACACTACAGTGATTTAGGCACAATGTGTGCAGTGCTTATACACTACAGTGATTTAGGCACAATGTGTGCAGTGCTTATACACTACAGTGATTTAGGCACAATGTTCTGCAGTGCTTATACACTACAGGGATTTAGGCACAATGTGTGCAGTGCTTATACACTACAGGGATTTAGGCACAATGTCTGCAGTGCTTATACACTACAGGGATTTAGGCACAATGTGTGCAGTGTTTGTACACTACAGGGATTTAGGCATTATGTTCTGCAGTGCTTATACACTACAGGGATTTAGGCACAATGTCTGCAGTGCTTATACACTACAGGGATTTAGGCACAATGTGTGCAGTGCTTATACACTACAGTGATTTAGGCACAATGTGTGCAGTGCTTATACACTACAGGGATTTAGCCACAATGTGTGCAGTGCTTATACACTACAGGGATTTAGCCACAATGTCTGCAGTGCTTATACACTACAGGGATTTAGGCACAATGTGTGCAGCGTTTATACACTACAGGGATTTAGGCACAATGTGTGCAGTGTTTATACACTACAGGGATTTAGGCACAATGTCTGCAGTGCTTATACACTACAGGGATTTAGGCACAATGTCTGCAGTGCTTATACACTACAGGGATTTAGGCACAATGTGTGCAGTGCTTATACACTACAGTGATTTAGGCACAATGTCTGCAGTGCTTATACACTACAGGGATTTAGGCACAATGTCTGCAGTGCTTATACACTACAGGGATTAAGGCACAATGTGTGCAGTGCTTATACACTACAGGGATTTAGCCACAATGTCTGCAGTGCTTATACACTACAGGGATTAAGGCACAATGTGTGCAGTGCTTATACACTACAGGGATTTAGGCACAATGTCTGCAGTGCTTATACACTACAGGGATTTAGGCACAATGTGTGCAGTGCTTATACACTACAGGGATTTAGCCACAATGTCTGCAGTGCTTATACACTACAGGGATTTAGGCACAATGTCTGCAGTGCTTATACACTACAGTGATTTAGGCACAATGTCTGCAGTGCTTATACACTACAGGGATTTAGCCACAATGTCTGCAGTGCTTATACACTACAGGGATTTAGGCACAATGTCTGCAGTGCTTATACACTACAGGGATTTAGGCACAATGTCTGCAGTGCTTATACACTACAGGGATTTAGACACAATGTTCTGCAGTGCTTATACACTACAGGGAATTAGCCACAATGTGTGCAGTGCTTATACACTCCAGGGATTTAGCCACAATGTCTGCAGTGCTTATACACTACAGGGATTTAGCCACAATG
Source organism: Monoplex corrugatus (assembly GCA_030674185.1). Taxonomy (NCBI): domain Eukaryota; kingdom Metazoa; phylum Mollusca; class Gastropoda; order Littorinimorpha; family Ranellidae; genus Monoplex; species Monoplex corrugatus. The sequence goes on from JAPXFY010000029.1 coordinate 35,617,240, forward strand.
TGTGCAGTGCTTATACACTACAGGGATTTAGCCACAATATGTGCAGTGCTTATACACTACATGGATTTAGCCACAATGTCTGCAGTGCTTATACACTACAGGGATTTAGGCACAATGTGTGCAGTGCTTATACACTACAGGGATTTAGTCACAATGTCTGCAGTGCTTATACACTACAGGGATTTAGCCACAATGTTCTGCAGTGCTTATACACTACAGGGATTTAGCCACAATGTGTGCAGTGCTTATACACTACAGGGATTTAGCCACAATGTCTGCAGTGCTTATACACTACAGGGATTTAGCCACAATGTGTGCAGTGCTTATACACTACAGGGATTTAGCCACAATGTGTGCAGTGCTTATACACTACAGGGATTTAGCCACAATGTCTGCAGTGCTTATACACTACAGGGATTTAGGCACAATGTGTGCAGTGCTTATACACTACAGGGATTTAGGCACAATGTTCTGCAGTGCTTATACACTACAGGGATTTAGGCACAATGTGTGCAGTGCTTATACACTACAGGGATTTAGGCACAATGTGTGCAGTGCTTATACACTACAGGGATTTAGGCACAATGTGTGCAGTGCTTATACACTACAGTGATTTAGGCACAATGTCTGCAGTGCTTATACACTACAGGGATTTAGGCACAATGTCTGCAGTGCTTATACACTACAGGGATTAAGGCACAATGTGTGCAGTGCTTATACACTACAGGGATTTAGCCACAATGTCTGCAGTGCTTATACACTACAGGGATTAAGGCACAATGTAGCAATGCCGCATGAAAAATTGAAATTGGGTTTTGAGTTAAAAGATTTATATGGTTTTGAAGATACTGTTGTTCTGAGTAAAAAGCAGTTTAAATTTTTCAGATCGGACTATTAGTTCATGAGATATTCGAATTTGAAGCGTCAAAAATTTCTTAAATTTTGGTACCACGTCTTAGTGGGACAAAGAAAGACCAGCTGTCAAAGAACAAACCCATCAAATGGCATGGTATGCTGATTTTGCTGGAAATGACATTCATTTTGTAATTGTGAGAGACAGACAGGACCAAATGTCATAAAATTTTGATCGTTGATGTATTTTTGTATGCCGAATTGAATGAAACCATTATCGTAACTCTGCGACGAGCCATTTTTGTCTTATTACAGGAAACATGTGATATTTGGCATGTTTTATCTGTTTTTCATTAATAATTGCCCATATTGTATTAACAGACAAAAATGAAGCTAGAAACAAAACAAGGATATATAATCATTTCATGAGATAGATAAAAAATCATTTTGCTCATCGTTCAAGTGTCTTATTACTGCAAATTAAACCAAAAAAGTCACGACTCGCTACTTCAGTAGTCTTATGAATAATTTGTAATATTTCATCAATTTCTGTACATATAAAAGGAAATCTGAGAATCAATGACTTCTGGAATCACTTAAATAGTTGAAATATTAAAAATTACTGCATGCTTTTATGCTGCAGGCTATCCAAAAATATCATCTGATCAATATTCTACTAAAAACTAAACACACACACATACACATACAACACATACACATACACACACACAGAGGAAAACATATCAGACAAGATTTTTGCACAGTACATTTGATTTTTATTTTATTCATCAGTGTTTAGAAAACTGACTGACTGACTGTGGATGAGTCAAGTCCCCGAACACTTAGCACAGCCAGCGTCCAAAGAAAACTTCTGGGAGGATATGGGACCACTCGCCATTCAGGAACAGGTCACTTAACTCCTAGTCCTACAATAGAGAAATATATGAATTTCTGCATAATATATACTATTCATTGAGAGACTGGAAAGGAAAGGAAACCATAATGCATAGTCTCCACATCAATATTACTTTAACATTAAGCCTAAACTCGCGACTTTGATTTTTAGCATATTACTGGTAAAAATCCATCAAAGCAGAGCAATCCTGCTAAGTGTTTCCAGTGTACTCTTGCCCTTTAATACGAATCAATAATAGGCTACTACTAAATAAGATGCAATCTTCCCGTTAAAACAAATTAATGACAATAGGCATATCCTTTCCAGATACTGACTACAAATTGAAACAACTACGTAAGCTAATGGGTGGTCTACTTTACAAATAATACAACTCACAGCCTTCTATTCAGTTTTAAAACCTAAATAAAGAATATTATAACAATGAACAGAAGATTTTGTTTTGTGACATTCTAAATCTGTGTGTATTAGTGTGTGTGTGTGTTGTCAGAGAGAGAGAAAGAGAGAGGATCATGCCTGTTAACAATGACTTGGATATGAATGTACTGGGGCCTATTTACTTATTTATTCATTTTTTGTTATTTATTCATTTTTTTGTTCTCTGAGAGAGAGAGAGAGAGATTCATGTCAAGGAAAGTACATTGACTTGCACAGAATTGTTTGTTGATTTGAAAAAAAAATTATTTAGATCTGTTTATTCATTCATTTAAAATTTGAGTGAGAGAGAGAGAGAGGAGTTGGAGGACGCGGGTTATCCCTCTGTTTGGGCAAACCCATTTTCCACGGCCCGGGAAGCCCGTCGATCACATAGCATTTTTAGTAGTAAGCTCGCCCGTCATGGGGTGAGCAAGTCTACACAGCGACATGCGAATTAGTATGACCTCGGGAAGGAAATGGTTGACAAATCAAGCTTCGGCTAACAACTCCGAATCGAGTTCAAACGCAGTAGTCCTTTTCTTGAAAAATACAATGTTACAGATAAAACAGAACTTGATCTGTTGATTGCTAGATCTAGATCTAGTCTTTGACAGCGCAAAACTTGCCGAGCTGAAACTTGCACAGCGTTCTGTTTCGCGTTGTAGGCCTACTCAGGCTACTGGCGTCGGCACATTCCGACGTTGATCTGGTACAGATCCTCATGTAAAAAGTTGGCGTACGGCCGTATTTTAAATCAAATTGATTTCATATTACACATGCATATAGAAAAAAGCATGTAAAATCGAATCCCGCCGACGACAAGTTCCAAAAATGGCGACTTGCCTGCAAACTTTTCCGATGAAAAAAAGCAAAACTTTGGAAGCGTCGATCTCTGTTCGAAACAGGCACACACAGGTGTCGTCGGGATATATCATTCTGTTACATTAATTCTCATTGGCTGCAAAATTACAATGTGATTGGTTCACAAATATAGCCGTACCGACCGAAATAGTGAAGCATCCCGAACAAACTTCGATTCTAAACGCATACCATATATCCGCGATTGCGCCCGAAGCGCGGATTTTCGACTTTTTCATCAAATAACTAATTCCATTTTCGCTCTAAGTATATAAAAAGGCAATCATTCAAATCTTTATTCATTTCTTATTCACATAAGACAAAAAATAAGAATGAAACACCGATTAAAGAGGCAGTAATACTTGATTGAACCGAAGACCCCCCCAGTTTTGCGGCCGGCCCCGGTTTTCCCCAGTTTTTGGTACCACAAATTTGACGTCGCGTTTCGGTTCGCACGGCATTGCTACACAATGTGTGCAGTGCTTATACACTACAGGGATTTAGGCACAATGTCTGCAGTGCTTATACACTACAGGGATTTAGGCACAATGTGTGCAGTGCTTATACACTACAGGGATTTAGGCACAATGTCTGCAGTGCTTATACACTACAGGGATTTAGGCACAATGTGTGCAGTGCTTATACACTACAGTGATTTAGGCACAATGTCTGCAGTGCTTATACACTACAGGGATTTAGCCACAATGTCTGCAGTGCTTATACACTACAGGGATTTAGGCACAATGTCTGCAGTGCTTATACACTACAGGGATTTAGCCACAATGTCTGCAGTGCTTATACACTACAGGGATTTAGCCACAATGTTCTGCAGTGCTTATACACTACAGGGAATTAGCCACAATGTGTGCAGTGCTTATACACTCCAGGGATTTAGCCACAATGTCTGCAGTGCTTATACACTACAGGGATTTAGCCACAATGTGTGCAGTGCTTATACACTACAGGGATTTAGCCACAATATGTGCAGTGCTTATACACTACATGGATTTAGCCACAATGTCTGCAGTGCTTATACACTACAGGGATTTAGGCACAATGTGTGCAGTGCTTATACACTACAGGGATTTAGTCACAATGTCTGCAGTGCTTATACACTACAGGGATTTAGCCACAATGTTCTGCAGTGCTTATACACTACAGGGATTTAGCCACAATGTGTGCAGTGCTTATACACTCCAGGGATTTAGCCACAATGTCTGCAGTGCTTATACACTACAGGGATTTAGCCACAATGTGTGCAGTGCTTATACACTACAGGGATTTAGCCACAATGTGTGCAGTGCTTATACACTACAGGGATTTAGCCACAATGTCTGCAGTGCTTATACACTACAGGGATTTAGGCACAATGTGTGCAGTGCTTATACACTACAGGGATTTAGGCACAATGTTCTGCAGTGCTTATACACTACAGGGATTTAGGCACAATGTGTGCAGTGCTTATACACTACAGGGATTTAGGCACAATGTGTGCAGTGCTTATACACTACAGGGATTTAGCCACAATGTTCTGCAGTGCTTATACACTACAGGGATTTAGGCACAATGTGTGCAGTGCTTATACACTACAGGGATTTAGGCACAATGTGTGCAGTGCTTATACACTACAGGGATTTAGGCACAATGTCTGCAGTGCTTATACACTACAGGGATTTAGGCACAATGTGTGCAGTGCTTATACACTACAGGGATTTAGGCACAATGTTCTGCAGTGCTTATACACTACAGGGATTTAGGCACAATGTCTGCAGTGCTTATACACTACAGGGATTTAGGCACAATGTCTGCAGTGCTTATACACTACAGGGATTTAGGCACAATGTCTGCAGTGCTTATACACTACAGGGATTTAGGCACAATGTGTGCAGTGCTTATACACTACAGGGATTTAGGCACAATGTTCTGCAGTGCTTATACACTACAGGGATTTAGGCACAATGTGTGCAGTGCTTATACACTACAGGGATTTAGGCACAATGTTCTGCAGTACTTATACACTACAGGGATTTAGGCACAATGTTCTGCAGTGCTTATACACTACAGGGATTTAGCCACAATGTCTGCAGTGCTTATACACTACAGGGATTTAGCCACAATGTCTGCAGTGCTTATACACTACAGGGATTTAGCCACAATGTCTGCAGTGCTTATACACTACAGGGATTTAGCCACAATGTGTGCAGTGCTTATACACTACAGGGATTTAGCCACAATGTGTGCAGTGCTTATACACTACAGGGATTTAGCCACAATGTGTGCAGTGCTTATACACTACAGGGATTTAGGCACAATGTGTGCAGTGCTTATACACTACAGGGATTTAGGCACAATGTGTGCAGTGCTTATACACTACAGGGATTTAGGCACAATGTGTGCAGTGCTTATACACTACAGGGATTTAGGCACAATGTGTGCAGTGCTTATACACTACAGGGATTTAGCCACAATGTCTGCAGTGCTTATACACTACAGGGATTTAGGCACAATGTGTGCAGTGCTTATACACTACAGGGATTTAGCCACAATGTGTGCAGTGCTTATACACTACAGGGATTTAGCCACAATGTCTGCAGTGCTTATACACTACAGGGATTTAGCCACAATGTGTGCAGTGCTTATACACTACAGGGATTTAGCAACAATGTGTGCAATGCTTATACACTACCGGGATTTAGCCACAATGTGTGCAGTGCTTATACACTACAGGGATTTAGCCACAATGTGTGCAGTGCTTATACACTACAGGGATTTAGGCACAATGTCTGCAGTGCTTATACACTACAGGGATTTAGGCACAATGTGTGCAGTGTTTATACACTACAGGGATTTAGCCACAATGTCTGCAGTGCTTATACACTACAGGGATTTAGCCACAATGTCTGCAGTGTTTATACACTACAGGGATTTAGCCACAATGTCTGCAGTGCTTATACACTACAGGGATTTAGCCACAATGTCTGCAGTGCTTATACACTACAGGGATTTAGGCACAATGTCTGCAGTGCTTATACACTACAGGGATTTAGCCACAATGTCTGCAGTGCTTATACACTACAGGGATTTAGGCACAATGTCTGCAGTGCTTATACACTACAGGGATTTAGCCACAATGTCTGCAGTGCTTATACACTACAGGGATTTAGGCACAATGTCTGCAGTGCTTATACACTACAGGGATTTAGCCACAATGTCTGCAGTGCTTATACACTACAGGGATTTAGCCATAATGTCTGCAGTGCTTATACACTACAGGGATTTAGCCACAATGTCTGCAGTGCTTATACACTACAGGGATTTAGGCACAATGTCTGCAGTGCTTATACACTACAGGGATTTAGCCACAATGTCTGCAGTGCTTATACACTACAGGGATTTAGGCACAATGTCTGCAGTGCTTATACACTACAGGGATTTAGCCACAATGTCTGCAGTGCTTATACACTACAGGGATTTAGCCACAATGTGTGCAGTGCTTATAAACTACAGGGATTTAGCCACAATGTCTGCAGTGCTTATACACTACAGGGATTTAGCCACAATGCCTGCAGTGCTTATACACTACAGGGATTTAGCCACAATGTCTGCAGTGCTTATACACTACAGGGATTTAGGCACAATGTCTGCAGTGCTTATACACTACAGGGATTTAGGCACAATGTCTGCAGTGCTTATACACTACAGGGATTTAGGCACAATGTCTGCAGTGCTTATACACTAAATGAGTTAAGGCACCAACAGATCTGCAAACGTGCTGACTCGGGACAAGATAAAAGATCTCCACCCTTTACCCTCCAGGCAAGCGGTACACAGGCTGAACTGGACCCCAGACATTCTGACTGAAGTCTTATATTTTATCCACTTGACTAAATGATTAATATTCATCCATAAATGGCCAATGAAATTTTGAGGAAACTATCTGTGTGTGAGCATGGATGCGCACACACACGTACAGACAGACAGACAGACAAGACAGACAGACAGACAGACAGACAAGACAGACAGACAGACAGACAGACACACACACACACACACACACACACACATAGACACACACATGCACGCACGCACACACACACATCCCACCACCACCACCACCCTACCCCCTGGAAACAAGACCACTCACCGTGAAGGGTGACAATCTCCTCCATGTTGGGGAAAAGAGCATGGGCCAGCTGTGGCATGACACCTGTCTCTGCCTGCATGGGCCGGTTGAAGAGGAGATCCAGCAACTTCAGGTTTCTCAGGTGAGCCTTCTCTGTGTGGAACAGCTCTGTGGACACACCATAACATCGCTCTGGTCAATCACCAAACACCACTCTGGTCAATCACCAAACATCGCTCTGGTCAATCACCAAACATCACCGGTGGTCAATCACCAAACATCGCTCTGGTCAATCACCAAACATCACTGGTGGTCAATCACCAAACACCACTCTGGTCAATCATCAAACACCACTCTGGTCAATCACCAAACATCACGCTGGTCAATCACCAAACATCATTCTGATAGTCAATCACCAAACATCATTCTAGTGGTCAATCACCAAACATCACTCTGGTCAATCACCAAACATCACACTGGCCAATCACCAAACACCATTCTGGTCAATCACCAAACATCACTCTGGTCAACCACCAAACACCACTCTGGTCACTCACCAAACATCACTCTGGTCAACCACCAAACACCATTCTGGTCAATCACCAAACATCACTCTGGTCAACCACCAAACACCACTCTGGTCAATCACCAAACACCATTCTGGTCAATCACCAAACACCATTCTGGTCAATCACCAAACATCACTCTGGTCAACCACCAAACACCACTCTGGTCAATCACCAAACACCATTCTGGTCAATCACCAAACATCACTCTGGTCAATCATCAAACATCACTCTGGTCAATCACCAAACACCACTCTGGTCAATCACCGAACATCACGCTGGTCAATCACCAAACACCACTCTGGTCAATCACCAAACACCACTCTGGTCAATCACCGAACATCACTGGTCAATCACCAAACATCACTCTGGTCAATCATCAAACATCACTCTGGTCAATCACCAAACACAACTCTGGTCAATCACCAAACATCACTCTGGTCAATCACCAAACATCACTCTGGTCAATCACCAAACATCACTCTGGTCAATCACCAAACATCGCTCTGGTCAATCACCAAACATCATGGTGGTCAATCACCAAACATCGCTCTGGTCAATCACCAAACATCATGCTGGTCAATCACCAAACATCATGCTGGTCAATCACCAAACATCACTCTGGTGGTCAATCACCAAACACCACTCTGTTCAATCACCACACATCACTGGTCAATCACCAAACATCACTGGTCAATCATCAAACATCACCTTGGTCAATCACCAAACATCACTCTGGTCAATCACCAAACATCACTGGTCAATCATCAAACATCACTCTGGTCAATCACCAAACACCACTCTAGTCAATCACCAAACACCACTCTGGTCAATCACCAAACATCACTCTGGTCAATCACCAAACATCACTCTGGTGGTCAATCACCAAACATCACTCTGGTGGTCAATCACCAAACACCACTCTGGTCAATCACCAAACATCAGCTGGTCCATCACGAAGGACTGAAGGCAAGTTTTCGCCTCAACAGCTACAATGACTTAAAAATGACTTTTGGTAAACAAAATGGACGAACTGCATGGTTTGATTTTGTTTTCAGTTAGTACAATTTTGGAAATGAAGGCTTATACATTTAACTACAACACTGTACTTCAGACACTCGTTTGTTTTTCTTTATAAAATTTACTGTGAGACGTTTGACTTCAGTAACTTGTTGCAAGTTGACTTGAAACCAGAGCGACGAATGCACATTGATTTAGGACAGATCTGGTCTTTCAACCTCTCTCTGTTTCCTTTCACTTAACTTTTTTACTGTTAAAGTTTTCTCTGTATCACAGATACACATGTTACACATAAAACACCACACACACACACTGATTCAGGTTCATTGACTGTTCAACAGTTGGCAGTCACCATTTGTGTTTTTGTTCAACAGTTTGCAGTCACCATTTGTGTTTTGTTAATCATTATACATTCTCGCATCACTCTGGTCAATCACCAAACACTATGCTGGTCAATCACCAAACATCACTCTGGTCAATCACCAAACATCACTCTGGTCAATCACCAAACATCACTCTGGTCAATCACCAAACATCACTCTGGTCAATCACCAAACATCACTCTGGTCAATCACCAAACACCATGCTGGTCAATCACCAAACATCACTCACATGGTCAATCACCAAACACCATGCTGGTCAATCACCAAACATCACTCTGGTCAATCACCAAACACCATGATGGTCAATCACCAAACATCACTCTGGTCAATCACCAAACACCATGCTGGTCAATCACCAAACATCACTCTGGTCAATCACCAAACACCATGCTGGTCAATCACCAAACATCACTCACATGGTCAATCACCAAACATCACTCTGGTCAATCACCAAACATCACTCTGGTCAATCACCAAACACCATGCTGGTCAATCACCAAACATCACTCACATGGTCAATCACCAAACATCACTCTGGTCAATCACCAAACATCCTGGTCAATCATCAAACACCACTCTGGTCCATCACCACACATCACTCTGGTCAATCACCAAACATCACTTTGGTCAATCATTGAACATCACTCTGGTCAATCACCAAACACCACTCTGGTCAATCACCAAACACCACTCTGGTCAATCACCAAACATCACTCTGGTCAATCACCAAACACCACTCTGGTCAATCACCAAACACCACTCTGGTCAATCACCAAACATCACTCACATGGTCAATCACCAAACATCACTCTGGTCAATCACCAAACATCCTGGTCAATCATCAAACACCACTCTGGTCCATCACCACACATCACTCTGGTCAATCACCAAACATCACTTTGGTCAATCACTGAACATCACTCTGGTCAATCACCAAACACCACTCTGGTCAATCACCAAACATCACTCTGGTCAATCACCAAACATCACTCTGGTCAATCACCAAACAATATACATGTTACACATAAAACACACACACACACACTGATTCAGGTTCATTGACTGTTCAACAGTTGGCAGCCACCATTTGTGTTTTTGTTCAACAGTTGGCAGCCACCATTTGTGTTTTGTTAATCATTATACATTCTCGCAGGAGATTTCAACATTATACAGAAGACTTTGATATTATGTGCACAGTTTAAAAGATTTAACACTGTATCTAAGCCAAACGTAAGTGGGAAAGAAACACTGACAGATGTTGTAAGTCTCAGAGGGGATTTATAAAACTGACTGCTTCCCTTACATGACTTCACCTATGCAACTCTCACCAGACTTTTATTTTTCTGAGAAATGAAACTGGTTTCAGCAAAATGGTGACACCAGTACTGTCTTGTAATCCTGCGCGTTTTCAACCTCTGAAAGCATGTGAGGTGAGTCAAGAAATTATGAATGACTGTGGGATGATTCAGAAGACAATTCTGACACAAGAAGAGGTTGAAAACAGCAGTAATTATTTGCTACTGTATGAAATGTGCACCAGACAGACCCGTCACGAAAATCATGGAGCCTACAAGCACGTGACACAAAGAGTTTGTGGCTGCAAGCAATACTGGCGGCATTGTAAAATTACTCACCATTTCTAGGGAATAGTATTACAAGTGGTATGGGCAGGACTAGAGTGATGGGAGTGGGGGTGGGGTGAGCATGGTGCCAGCAGATGATGTAACTAGGTCAAGCCACTATGTGCACTAGTAGGCTGCTGCTCTTTGCAGCTCGTTGTCTGTCAGTGATTTGTCTGTAGGTGGTCTTCTATAGTCTGAACACTTTTTAGATTTTGTCAGGAGGGCCGTATCTTCTATTTTTTCCCCTTTGTTTTTTTGTTTCGATTGTGAACGGTTATGAGATTTTTTTTTATAGGAATTTCCACAAACTATTACAAATATGTAGAAATTTCAAGAAATTACTACATCTCACCTCACCTGTCGGCGTCACCGGGAACAGTGTTGGCCGCTGCACATGATGTCCTCACAAGTTGCCTCCAGCACTCTCGATCTTGGCTAAGTCTGACCACCTCCTGGAGTTTCTTGCCACTGATGTTTGTGATGTTTCTAGCAAGTGATGCAGGTGGCCGTCCTCTGTTTCTCTTTCCTTCCACTTTACCTTGGAGGACAGTGGACATCAAGTCTGTTCTCTCATTACGGATTGCGTGTCCAACATATTTCAGTTTCCTCCGTTGTATGAGTACTAGAAGCTTGCGTGTAGTACCCAACTCATTCAGTATGCTTTCATTTGAGCGCCTATCCGTCCATTTGACCCTCAGCAGTCTTCGGTAAAACCACAGCTCTGCTGCTCTATATGGCTTCTTTTTCAATGTCGTGAGCAGATGATTTCTTCGAAGGAACAATGGTCAGGATCTCAGCACTGTAAGTGCACTGCGCGGCAAGAAGGCACCCGCAAACTACTTGCTTGTACTTTTGCTAATCATTGCATATGATGAACTTACAAATTACTACATAAATCATCTGAAAATACATTCTGTCGAGCCTAATGCATTATTCTGCAGAATTTCATGCATAGATTCCCACAAACACCAAAGCAACAGTTGTTTTAATGCACACAGTAGTCATGCAACATTTTTCCCCTGCATAAGGAAAACACCGGATGTCAAAAAATGTCGGCAGTCAAGGGACTAAAATGACTCGTTATATGTCATTCATTAACAATAGCTCATTACATTTTTAATATGATAAATACTGCAGAAGTCGTTGAGGTGTTTAGAACATTAAGAACATCCTCATTCCTTTTTCTTAACCCTTTAACTCTTTGACGACGGGCTACTTTGATCGAAGTAACAGCTGAGCTCTCACTGAGGACAGGCTAGTTTGATCATAGTAACAGACGGTGTAGGGTGTATAACCCCTCTAGTTTTGTTATGCCAATGATTTAGTAGATGGTAGTTGCTTCCCTTGTGGAGGGAACTTCCATTGAACACTTCAGCTACGTTTTGTCGGTTTCTTTGTCTAAAATTGATGGATAAGTTCACTTGCACCGGGTTCTCAGTGATTTCACTGTGGCAGCCCTAGGCCAGCAGGAGAGCTCAGCTGTGACAAGTGCAGTCACAATAAACTCCCTGATCCTATCCACCAGTTTCACTGGATGTTAAAGGATTAAATACAGTACGTCTCATGACGGAACCTCCATCCCCTTCCACTCCCCATAGTACAGAGACACTTGCAGCACACACACACACAAACAACAGTATGAGGCGAAACTCACCATTGATGACCTCTTGCCGTTTCTTCTCCTTAGGCTTGAGCTTGGACACCTTGTCTCCCAACACCTGTTTCAAGGGTGGCAACTCTTCCACATCCAAATCAGAATCGAACTGCTGTTGTGCCCTGGCTGCTAACGCCTCGTTCACATGTTCTGACGAATTGCTGGGGCTTCCCCCGCTGCTGTAGAATTAAATGTGTTATTACAGTGATCATTATAGAGGGCACGATGGATTACTTAGTGCAGCTAATTTGTGCATACGTTGAGAGAGAGAGGTGTGTGTGTGTGTGTGTGTGTGTGTGTGTGTGTGTGTGTGTTGTGTGTGTGAGTATATACATGTGTGTGTGTGTACATGTGTGTGTGTGTACATGTGTGTGTGTGTGTGTGTGTGTGTGTGTGTGTGTGTGTGTGTGTGTGTATGCGTGTATATACATGTGTGTGTGTGTGTGTGTGTGTGTGTGTGTGTGTGTGTGTGTGTGTGTGTGTGTGTGTGTGTGGCGCGCGCGTGTGTGCGTGTGTGTGTGTGTATGTGTATGAAAGGGGAAGAGAGAGAGGAAAAAAGAGAGAGAGAGAGGGTGAGTAAGAATGACAGAGGTGATGAGACTGGTACATCACAAAGACAGAGAGAGAGAGACATAGAGACAGATAGAGTGACTGACAGAGAGATGCATAATCATGTACACATGAACTCGATAAATGTGTGCATGTTCTTTCCTTTTCCCCCTTCAGTTGTGAGTGCGAGCATGTATGTGTGTGGGGGGGGGGGGGGGGAGGAGTGAGATGGATACAGAGAGAGGAAGACATGTAAACATTATAAGATACACTCTGTGTGAATCTAATAACACATAGGCCTTCTCTTGTACTTTCTGCCCTTGCTCTCCATGTAGAAATCTTTACATTAAATAACAGTAAACAATTCCATTCCATAACCTCATTAATCCGCTCTTTCCCACTGGCTCCCCTCCTCTCTATCCCTGCTCCCCTCTATTCCAATCATAATCCACTACAGCAGCTTACCAACTTGATTGTTATTGTTATTGTTGTTTAAAACCCAGCCGACTACGTAGAGACATATCTGGGCTATAACCGCTTCAAAACATACAAAAACTACAACAGGAAAAAAAAAGAAAAGAAAATTGTCTACACATATCAATGCAATCGCGCACATAATCTATGACATGCCCCCGGCGTTGACCACTCCGTCTAATTTATCGCACAGGGGATACAAAAAAACAAACCTAAATACAAATTTAAGCATACCTAAGGACACCGAAACATACATAAAAACGGGCATAAATTACTAAAATCGCTTCCGCATATCTCACCTCCCTAGAGCCAAAAATGCACGTAATACATGTACCCAATTATCTATCCTAAGAAAAAGTATGGAAAACTTTATCAAACACATACAGGTGAATGGACCAACAAGGCAGGAAATGGTAGGAAGAAATGACAGAACAAGGCAGAAACAAAGAGAGTGACAGAAAAGAGGAAATTTCAAGCACAGAATTTCCAAAAAGTGGGTGTACTATACCGATTGGATAAACTAGAAGCTGATGAACTGCCTGACTGTATGGTGATAGCCTGGAACATGTCCTCCACAGCCACATCACTGAAAAACAACATCAATAGCATCAGTATGCGAACAAACTCTCTTCTAACGACCCTCGTACTTCATTCTTCAAAAAGATCATTCCCTTAACTCTTTGAAGACGTAATATAGTTGCCTTGCACAACCACTGTGGACACGATCAACGGGACCTGCCACAACCCTTGGTGACGCACGATTTTGGGGGGTTTTCAAAAAATTCTCAAAAATACAGATTTTACAGCACAAGAACATATTTTATATCAAAATAAAATTCAGTTTACGCTCTTTAAGCTGAAGCTACATACAAGGACAATACATCTATTCTACTTACCTTCCTAGAAGGTGAAATGGGGTAGGGTTTTGGCTCTGGGAAAGAAGTTTTTGATTGACAGTAATCCAACACATAAAGTCAGTGAAACACCCATTTTTGACCAGGTAATCCAGAAATCCAGGTAATCACAAGTCCTTGGTATGACCAGAAGATATAAAAGAACAAACACAGCTTTGTTTTCACACAGGTGAAGCAGCAAAGTGATTATGACGTTCCTTTGAAGAAGAAGAAGAAGAAGAAGAAGAAGAAGAAGAAGAAGAAGAAGGCCTAAATGTCACCATTTTGGTGCAAGGACGGTCATTCCGGTTGGTTTGGATAAAAGCAAGAAACTGTAACTAATCGGGATAAAATTGATGCAAGGGAAGTAACAAACACTTCAGAAGATACCAAAGAGTGTTCCTATATGTGTAGTTAGTTCCCTTAGACCAGCGACCGGCTTGCATCTATTTTTAAAAACCGCAGCGGAATATCCGCTATCACGTCTCTAATGGTTTGGCCAGCTGCAGCGGAATGTCCGCTGTTACGTCTCTAATGGTTTGGCAGCTGCAGCGGAATATCCGCTGTTGCGTCTCCGAAGAGTTAACACTGATCATTCATGCTACATTTTTATAACTTTTCTGAAGTTGTATCTTATCACTGGTTTACATGTCTCTCCTTCACCTGTCGTTTATTCTTCATGCTTCCTTTACTATCTTCTTTTCCTCTGACTCTTTTTTACTTCTTTTTATTGTTTTTTGCTGTTATGTTAGGTGTTCACATATACTTGATTGAACATGTGTGTGCCTTTGTCGCTCATACTTTAGTAAAGTGCTTGACCTATATTGACACAAAGTGCTTGAGCTATTGATACACATAAGTCAATATTTCATTACAATTCAATTTTATAAGGTCTATCACAGTGTACGTATTTGGCTCATCTGTAATTGAATATGTTTATATTACCTCAGTATAATAGCTAGGACAAGCTTTAAGACAGGCTGAACGGGACCTAATGCTAGTATCCTTGAGTAACAAAGTCTTTTGAAGTTTGAAGATTGAAGTAATTAGGAAATGGATGAGCAATGCAAAAGGATTTGCATGCCATCTTTCACTAACAGAAGTCTTGTGGCAACCAAAAATTCTGTAAGAGCCTTCATTTTCCTTTCTAAAGGCAGTTAAATTTAGCTGGATACCCAAGTTCACTGCCACTTTTGTAAACAGACCAATTTCATGTGCAGTTTCAGTTTCAATCTCTCAAGATGACGTCTCCACGCTCGGAATGAATTCCATATGCACTACCGTCACCGGTGCCATGTGATGGAGAAAATCCAGAATGATCATGGCACAAGCCTTAAGCCTGCACATAAACCCAAGAGCTGGCCAGGTCCTGAGGTCCTACCCAAATAGTCCCACAACCCTGAGGTCGTAGGAGAGTGAGGTGGCAGAGACCAATGTGCAACTACATCCAGTCTTACTCCATACAGTTTTCCAGTACATAAAGCAGTTTGCTACTCTGAAACTGCTATCTGATCTAGCACACAGATAAACGCACATACATACAGAGACAAAACTAAACTCTCTCTCCGTAACACATGTATACACACACATGTGCACATTCATCTAAAACTATCTCATACACACTCAACAAAAAAACACGTAAAATTGAAATATGTCAAAATTGAACATTTTTAGTCCTCTTCATCATCATCACCAACACTACTACTACCGAAACACTTGTCTAAAGGGGGTTACTTCTCTGAAGACCTTCTGTTGTCTAGCTCTCCCTAGAGTTTCTTTCTACCTGCACATGGTCAGTCCATTGACTTCCGGGAATAGTTCGGAGGACATTCGGGAAAGACCGAAGGACACTGGGAAAGACTAGATCTGCGGGCTTTGTGGGTTGGCTTCCCACCTTGCCTTTGATAACATGCCACGAGTTTTTCAAATGAAAGATGCTCCCAGGATTCACCGAAAGGGGGAGAGAATGATGAATCCATCGGCACTGACTCCATCACGACTGGAAACGCACAACGGACCATGATTAATGACCAGTTGGAATTTCCGTGTGCGTGTGGAAGGAGATTCACCACCAAACGCGGCATGAAGATCCACAGGACAAAAATGGGCTGTTTGAAGACACATACGAACCAGCAGCAGCGCACTGCGATAGCAGGTGAGACGTTGGATGACCAAGGCCAGGAATTAAACCATAGTGCCAAGGACATCCACGCTGACGGTTCTGATGCGGATCTTGCACAAGCTCTTAACGCCAAACGTGGAAAACTCAATTTGCCGCCTGCCGGTGCAAAAGAACAATGGGAGAAATTAGATGAGGAACTTGTCCTTAAGCTGAATGCGCTAATAGGGAACAGTACGCTGGAACACAAACTTGACACATACGGAGACATCATATACTCTATCTGCAGGGACACTTATGGAGTGAAGCAGCCAAAGACAAAAACGCTTCCCCAAAAATCCAGAAGACAGCAACAGATGGAGAACATCCGGAGGGAGAAAAGGAAGCTTAAAAAGCGAATGAAAACTGCCTCAGAATTCGAGAAGCAAGGGCTCCTGGAACTCTGGAAAGATCTGAAGGCCAAACACAATGCTCTCAGCAAAGTGGAATCAGCAAGGCGATGAAAGAGCAAAAAGAAGAAGACTCAAGATCGTTTCTTCAAAGATCCCTTTGACTTTTCAAGAAAGCTGTTTGAACAACCCAAATCAGGGACTCTCACAGTGGGCAAGGAAACCCTAGAGCAGCATCTCAGGGAAACATATTCCGATTCTCAGCGCGAGGCACCACTTGAAATCCAGAATCTGGTTTGGCCTGCAGCGCCAGAAGGAAAATTCAATAACAAACCACCAACACTGGATGAAGTGAAGAACGTAGTAAAGAAAGCCAGAGCCAAGTCAGCACCTGGACCAAACGGAATACCATACCTGCTCTACAAGAAATGCCCAAAAGTGCTCGAGTGGCTCCACAAGATGATTCGATCAGCATGGAGGAACCAGAAGATCAGCGACCAATGGATGAGAGCTGAAGGAGTGTACATTCCGAAGGAGCAGAACTCCAGCAGCATCAATCAGTTCAGGCCAATATCACTTCTGAACGTCGAGGGGAAAATCTTCTTCTCTGTTATGGCAGCAAGATTGACAAAATACCTGACTGAAAACAAGTATCTGGATATGTCAGTCCAAAAGGGAGGCATACCAGGAATGCCTGGATGCTTGGAACATGCCACGTTGATTTGGGATGCCATCCAAAAAGCAAGAACAGAGAAGAGAGACATTGACGTAGTTTGGCTTGATCTGGCGAATGCATATGGATCAGTTCCACACGATATGATCCAGCTGGCTCTTGAAATGTATCACATCCCAGAAAACATCCGAACAATGCTGAGGAAGTATTTCCAAGGGTTCTCAATGCGGTTCTCTACCAAAGAATACACCACGGACTGGATAGACCTAGAGGTGGGCATTGCAATGGGCTGTGCAATCTCTCCCATACTGTTCGTGTTGGCAATGGAAGTCATCTTGAAAGCTGCAATGAAGAGTTCAGGTCCAGTGAATCTGGGAGATGGATACCAGATGCCTCCTCTGAAAGCTTTCATGGATGACACAACAGTCTTGTCCACGGATGAGGAAGAGACACACCAAATCTTAAAGCAGCTGGATGAGCTGGTGGCCTCTTCAAGAATGAGGTTCAAACCTAAGAAATCCCGAAGTCTCTCACTGCGAAAAGGAAAAGTGGCAGATTCAGTCAAATTCATGGTAGCCAACCAAGCCATCCCCACTGTCACAGAAGAGCCAGTAAAAAGTCTCGGAAGATGGTATGATGACTCCCTGAAAGACACACAAAGGGGATGTGAAACCAAGCAAACAGCAGAAGAAGGCCTGAAGAAAATAGATAACTGCGGACTGCCAGGCAAATACAAAGTCTGGTGTCTACAGTTCATGCTGATACCAAAGCTGCTGTGGCCACTGCTAATCTATGACATTTGCACCAGCACAGTCGAAGCAATGGAAGCCAAAATCAACAAATACACAAGAAAATGGCTCAGTGTCCCACCTGGTCTCACTGATGTTGCATTCTACTGTCGTCAAGCAATGCTGAAGCTACCTCTCAAATCCATAGTGGAGGAATACAAAGTTGGAAAAGCAAGACTGTTGAGCATGCTGGAGGAATCGGAAGACAATATCGTGAGATCAGTTCATCCAAAGCTGAGAACTGGCAGAAAGTGGAAAGTCCAAGAGGCTGTAAACAATGCCAAGAGAAACCTCAGCATCAAAGAAATAATTGGACACACGCAAACCAACAGACAGGGACTGGGAGCAACAAAAATGCAGTGGTGGTCCAAAGCCAAAGGGAAGGAAAAAAGAGACATGATCATACAGGAGTTGAAGGAAGAAGAAGATGTCAAAAGAGTGCAGAAGGCAGTCCAGCAAGGTCAACAGGGGCAATGGACAACATGGGACAGTGCACTCCAAAGAAGTCTCAGCTGGAACGATATGTGGCACATGGCTCCTCTAAGGATAAGCTTCCTCCTCAGATCTGTATATGACCTGCTCCCCTCGAATGCAAACTTAGTGAAATGGGGGAAAGCAGACGACCCAGCATGTCCGCTCTGTCAGAAGAAACAAACAGTGGAACATGTCCTAAGCTCTTGCAAAGTAGCGCTAGCCCAAGGAAGGTATACATGGAGGCACAACCAAGTTCTGAAAGTGATCACAGATGTGGTTAGCGAAAAAACCATGACCCCAAACGCACCAATTGCTATGACAACGTTCTACAAAGCAGGAGGGAAACAGGTCTGGCCCGAAAGTGCTATGACAACCAGCACATTGCCAAAGGGTCTTCTGGATGGAGCAGTCGACTGGGAGTGTACAGCAGACCTCCCAGAGTGGAGAAATTACCCAGATGTCATCAGCAAGACAGGCATGAGACCAGACATCGCTCTCCACTCTGACTCCTCGAAACAAGTGATTCTGATAGAACTCACTGTGCCATACGAAAGCAGAATGGAAGAAGCACATATCTACAAGACCGAAAAATACACCGGTCTTGCCAGCACCCTGAAGAAAGCAGGTCTGCGGGTCAAAATCTTCGCCATAGAGGTCGGGGCAAGAGGGTTTGTGGGCACCTCCGCTTATGATCTCATGAAACAACTCGCCATTTCTGGGAAGAAGAGGACTAGAGCCCTTAAAGTGATGGCAGAGGCAGCAGAAAGGAGCTCAAGCTGGATCTGGGCAAGGAGGAACGAAAAAAAGTGAACTTCATAAGGATTAAATTCCCTACAGATGATGTGTGCCCCGTTAGCACATTGGTAAAACCGCGTACCGCAGTTCTGAAGCGCAGAATCGCCCAGGTTCGATCCCCGGCGTGGGAAAAAAAAAAAAAAAAAAAAAAAAAAAATAGACAACAGCAGAAGGGCATCCAGGAGTCATGACCTGGATGTGGCCCGGCCCCCCGAGAGTGTAAGGAATTCAGGGCCGAAACACTTGTCTAAAGGGGGTTACTTCTCTGAAGACCTTCTGTTGTCTAGCTCTCCCTAGAGTTTCTTTCTACCTTTCTACCATCTACCTACCACAACCACCTTCTAAATTTTTTGATTAAAACAGACGTGTCACTGACCTTTTCGCTCTTCTGGCAGGCCTCTCCGACTTCTGCAACACAAACACACAACTCAATATTATAAAACAATAACACACACACACATATGCGTGCAACCCATACAAACACACAGAAACACATGCACACACAAATAACCATTCACACACCACAATCACATTTGTCCATCTCTCTCTCTCTCAAACACACACACACAGACACACACACATGAGTCAAACACACATATCCAACAGATTTTTTTAACTTTTCCTGTATGTACCAAAATCAATCAAAATCAACTGAAGGGAATTATGTACGTTCCTGCGAACCCTCCAACAGTTTTGTAGTAGTTTGTTCCCTTTAACTGTTACTCTATCATTAAATAGCAATCTTGTGATCATTAACTGTTACTCTATCATTAACCCTCTTGATTGCATTCTAGAGGCTACTGCCTAGATTCGAATTTTCTCAAGCTTTTTCCCCCAAACTAGGGTTACTCTGTTCATGAGTACACTGTGAGCATGTCTGATCAGATATAAAGCTAGAAATTTGTCAGGTGTCGGTAAACATGCTTTACTTCCATATCCAAGTGAGTATGTCTTTCTAACCACTGCTTGTCGTGTCATTGTCACCAAAGATGTCACCAAACATGAATAAATAAGTGACATATATATGAAAACAAGAGAGCACATCTATACGTCACCACAACACATACAGATGTGTAATGAATTAGAGTATGGCTTAGCTAAAGTGTCTAACAGCATTTCCATGTGATAATACTCACAGTGGTCACCAAATGTCACCAAGTGCTCCTCAGGTATTTACACAGTTTGTTAAGTAGTTTTTATCATTATTTTTCTTTCCACTACAAAACTACATTCAATGTTCATAATACAGTTTACTAATTGTCTGTACAAAAACAAAAAGAAATAATCTAAAGGTTTGGCATCAGCTGGCAGTATACAAGTTGGTCCGACCCAGAGATCAAATTTCTTTACTGTCAGCAGAACCAGTGATGGGTGCCACGTTCACTGGAATGCGGCCAGCGGCGCGTTATCTTCTGTGTCGGTCTGCTCTCCTAAATCACAGTTTTCATCATCTTCCCCCTCACAAACCTCAATATCTGACTCAGCTACATCTTCTTCATGTTTTCCTAATTTACGAACAGTAGTATTTAATTCCTCCTCTGAATAATCTGGAGAATCATCTGTATCCTGAAAACCGTCTGCTACAAAGGGCATCACCATTTTTTCACACGCTACGAGGCATGAATGAAAATACCCCAACCACATTTCGCGCCCAAGCATAAGAGAATGGATGTGTGTGTAGTGCTAATTTTCCCAAGATCATCTCATTGGATGATACCAAGAATGTTTGACCAATCATCAGTCTCCCAGGGCCAGAAACATGTGATCAGCGCGTGATCAAAATAGCCCATGCTCGTGGCCGACATTTACGGTCGGGTACGGCCGTAACGAAGCGCTAGGCAGTGCGGGCGGAACTGTCGGCTGCGGTCGTAATGAAGCTAAGAGGGTTAAATAGCAATCTCATGTATTACTCTGACCCATTATTCTATTATCTAATAGCACTTTAATTTGAGTTTGAATTGACCACAGCAAATGAGTTCCCAAAATTACATAAATGCAAGTGTATTGTAGATTTGTGGCTATTTTTGTGTTTTTTCCATAACTAGTATTCCCAGTAAACTTGAAAATTTGAGCACTTCTGGTATTGAACGTGTGTAGAAGGATGGAGTATGTTATGAAATAAATTACAATGTGCCAGAGCAGTTTCTCTTTTTCATCTTATGCACATCTTTTTGGAGCACTTGTAACAAGAACGCTGTCAACAATATTCTCTGCAATACAAGAAACCTGTCAGCATATTCTCTGCAATAACAGAGCTGTCACATATTCTCTCAATAACAAGAACGCTGTCAGCAATATTCTTGCAAACAAATGTCAGCAATTCCTGCATATAACAAGAACGCTGTCAGCAAATTCTGCAATGAAAGACGTGTTCATGCAATATTCACGCAATAACAGAACGCTGTCAGCAATTTCTCTTCAATAACAAACGCTTCAGCAATATTTTGGCATTAACAAGAACGCTGTCAGCAATATTCTCTGCAATAACAAGAACGCTGTCAGCAATATTCTCTGCAATAACAAGAACGCTGTCAGCAATATTCTCTGCAATAACAAGAACGCTGTCAGCAATATTCTCTGCAATAACAAGAACGCTGTCAGCAATATTCTCTGCAATAACAAGAACGCTGTCAGCAATATTCTCTGCAATAACAAGAACGCTGTCAGCAATATTCTCTGCAATAACAAGAACGCTGTCAGCAATATTCTCTGCAATAACAAGAACGCTGTCAGCAATATTCTCTGCAATAACAAGAACGCTGTCAGCAATATTCTCTGCAAACAAAACTATTCACAAAGTTCATTTTGTCTTGTTTTCCAGTGGTCAGGCTCCCACTGAGGAAAAGCAAAAATCCTTGAAAATCAGGGGGGGGGGGGGGGGGGGGGGTAAGCCCCACCCCCCGGAAAATTTTGAAAATTTATGCTTAAAATGGCGCAATCTAACACATATCTGAGCTTGATTTATAGTTTTTTTATAGTTTTTTTTTTGAGGAAAAATTGTTTTTTCGCGGTTTCTCACTTTTGGTTTTCGTGGAAATCCGCCAACAAGCGGAAAAGTGGGAGCCCTGAGTGGTGTTCCTGTCATGTCTGTGGTGGATTTCTGGAAACTTTTTTTTAAACTATGGTCAAAACTGTGTGTTTTGAGAGAAAAGTTGCATTTCTTTCGGAACGACTTCATTGACTTAACCCTTTGACTCCCGCACCCTGTCCATTACCATCCTGCATTGTCAACCGTGCTAGCACAGAAAAAAATCAACCCTATGACTCCCTCACCCTTATCCACCAGCTTCCTGCAAAGAATTTTTTGCAGTTGTTGGATAGGGTGCAGGAGTCAAAGGGTTAAAACACTCCGAGTTCTCTCATCAATCAGTGAATACTGATACTTACATCTCCTTTCCCTTTCAGACTTTCAGAACGGTTCAGGTCTGTGCTGCCTTTTCTGCAAAATATTCACAATCGTATTAATAGCAATAAAAATAAAGAAAAACAAGGAAGAAGAAAAAAAAAAGAGGAGGAAAGAGATAAGCAAGAAGAAAAGGATGACGATAAAGTGTAAGTTTTAACACACAGCTGTACATAAATTTCTACTACAGAGACAAAGGTACAAGAAATGGTTTCAGCATGACTGCTTACAACTGGCATTCTATACAATTGTTGGAAAAGGAGAACCAGAACACAATACAGTGCATGTACACATGCATGTGAAATTACGTTTGTGCAGGTGTGCATGCACACACACACACACACACACGCAGCACGCCACACACGCGCACCACACTGCACACGACACAAAAACACACACACACACACACACAACACCACACACACACACACACACACACACAACACACACACACACACACACCACACACACACACACACACACACACACACACACACACACACACAACACACACACACACACAACACACACACACACACACACACACACCACACACAACACACACACACACACACACAAGGCAGACAGAAAACACAAAAGACACAGTATCTTCACCCATACACAACGCAAAAAACTGATCATAGTAAACTCTGAAGATGGATCACGAGGGATTGCACTCCAACAACCCCATATGTGCTCCACCCAAATCTGTCAGCAATTGTCTGGCAGACTCTTTGAGCCTGCGCAAAATCCTATACACAAGAAAGGTCTTGAAATGAGGAAGAGAACCAGACCTATGGCACACAGACATCACCAGAATGACTAAAGCATTAAGATGTTAACCCTTTGACTCCCACACCTTATCCACCAACAGCAAAAACATGACCCTTTCAAGATTACCTCACCCTATCCATACGATAGGGCGAGGGAATCAAAGGGTCAAGTTTTTGCTTTACTAGCATGGATGACAATTCAGGATGCTGGTGAACAGGGTGCGGGAGTCAAAGGGTTATGGGAAGCGAACAAGCCAATTTTAAGTTATCTAGAGAACTAGAGATATATAGATCCTGAGTCCAGCTCTCTATCAGTCCACATCATGAACTACCAAATACGACACGCTCAAACAGAACTGCTACCCACTTGTCCTCACTGGTCTCCTGTTCGCCTTCTCCGCCTGCTGGGTCCGTGGGGCTGGCCAGGTCCTGGAAATTCTTCACCATCGACTTCACAGACATTTCTGAGCTCAAGTTGGCTGCAACATACACAACACAATTTTTCAGAGTCTGAAGTGGAGTGGTGGTCGTGGGAGGGAGGAGAGGGATGTATAGGTAACCCTGAAAATCCCAAATGAGGGACTGCCAACACTGGCTAAAAACAACACAAATTAACATATAAACAGATGAGTGCAACAGCCCCGCTGGTTAGGACTTCCAAGCCTTCCATCAAGCAGACAGAGTTCAATTCTGTCAGGATAGCAACTGATGGGTAAACAGCATAATTTTTGTTTTCTGAAATGCACAGACTGCTCTGTGTCTGAAACCCCAGAAAAATACCAACCATGCACATTAACTGACGACGGAATATGCAGTCTGTGCTGCTACATAATACCTGCACACAGTGAGGACCTAACAACATGCATGCAAATACCTGAGATAACACTGCTTAAAACAAAAAATAAAATCGGGAAAGCACACATCAAACTGCGAAGTCCAATTCGCTGCTATGTCCGGTAATTTTAAATCAATTACTCGGAAAAGTACAACAGCAAACTGCAAAGTTCAGTTTGCTACTGTTTCCAGTGATTTTAATCTAACAGGGTTTAAAAAAACAAAGAAAGGGCAAAAAAAAAAAAAAATACAAGCAACCTGGACCACCTTATGTTATGTTATTGTTGGCTAAAGCCCAGCTAACTATGCAGAACCATATCAGGCTATAACCATCTCAAACCTGATGGAAGGCAAGGGGAAACCACCATCGTAGTTTTCCCCAGGACAACCATGGAAAGACAGCACCAGGTAGACCCAGGGAGAAAATGCTGGACGGACTTGCAGAGTGGCTGGGGACAAGGAGGGTGGGGGAGATGCTAGGGGCAACGAGAAATAGACTGATAGAAGTCCATGATCGCCAACGCCATGCGGCAGGGCACCTGATTATGATGAACCATCTCAAAATGTACACAGGTAGAAAGAAACTCTAGGGAGAGCTAGACAACAGAAGGTCTTCAGAGAAGTAACCCCCTTTAGACAAATGTTTCGGCCCTGAATTCCTTACACTCTCGGGGGGCCGGGCCACATCCAGGTCATGACTCCTGGATGCCCTTCTGCTGTTGTCTATTTTTTTTTTCCCACGCCGGGGATCGAACCTGGGCGATTCTGCGCTTCAGAACTGCGGTACGCGGTTTTACCAATGTGCTAACGGGGCACACATCATCTGTAGGGAATTTAATCCTTATGAAGTTCACTTTTTTGGTTCCTCCTTGCCCAGATCCAGCTTGAGCTCCTTTCTGCTGCCTCTGCCATCGCTTTTAAGGGCTCTAGTCCTCTTCTTCCCAGAAATGGCGAGTTGTTTCATGAGATCATAAGCGGAGGTGCCCACAAACCCTCTTGCCCCGACCTCTATGGCGAAGATTTTGACCCGCAGACCTGCTTTCTTCAGGGTGCTGGCAAGACCGGCGTATTTTTCGGTCTTGTAGATATGTGCTTCTTCCATTCTGCTTTCGTATGGCACAGTGAGTTCTATCAGAATCACTTGTTTCGAGGAGTCAGAGTGGAGAGCGATGTCTGGTCTCATGCCTGTCTTGCTGATGACATCTGGGTAATTTCTCCACTCTGGGAGGTCTGCTGTACACTCCCAGTCGACTGCTCCATCCAGAAGACCCTTTGGCAATGTGCTGGTTGTCATAGCCCTTTCGGGCCAGACCTGTTTCCCTCCTGCTTTGTAGAACGTTGTCATAGCAATTGGTGCGTTTGGGGTCATGGTTTTTTCGCTAACCACATCTGTGATCACTTTCAGAACTTGGTTGTGCCTCCATGTATACCTTCCTTGGGCTAGCGCTACTTTGCAAGAGCTTTTTCTCCTACTGGAGAAAACAAAATGGAAAAGAAAATTTAGTACACATATTAACGCATTCATGAACATACTGTAAGGATATGTCCCTGGCATTGACCACTCTGTCCAATTTATCACCAGAGGATTTAAAAAATCAAACGTGACTACAAATATAAAACTGACTAAAACATTAACCCTTTCGCTGCCAAAGTTTTAACAAAAAGGTGAAACGCCTGTGCCACGAAGTTTTAAACGTCTTTAAAAAAATTCATATCTCTTCATCCAGCCCAGAAAACCCCACAACACTATATATTTTCTTGTTCAGTATACTTTACAACACACTAGGAGCAGCAGTACTTTCGTTTTTACGATCGCCAGTGCTAGTAATGTCACTTTGACTCGTATCTGGGTCAAGTCCGACTTCGGACATCAACACTGAAAGATCGCCTGCATGCGCCAAATTATCATCATTTTCACTCTTATCGAAAAAACTGCAAATCAGAATCAGCTCCACAATTAATGATTTCTGCAACTTCTTTTGCTGCATGTTTTTCGGGTTCGATCGACGCTTGGTGTTGAAGCGAGTTCGTCCGCCATTGTTTACAGTCGCTCAATAGCAGGGGGTCACATTTTCAACCACACAGGCAGAAAAAACCGTAAAACGTCACACATACATAATTAGCATCTATTTATAAAGGGAATACCAAAGTTTCGTTTATCTCGTACGTCACTGAAAGCGTTTAGGTTTTCTGGCTAAAAAATAGGAAAAGTCGCCGACCGAATATTCGGTCGGTGGCACTGGAGGCATATGTTTCTTCCAACCGAATATTCGGTTGGAAACAGTGAACAGATTAAAACATACATAAAAATGAGCCTAAAACTGCTTCTGCACATCACACTTCCTTTGAGCCAAAAATGCACTTAATACATGTACCCAGTAATCAACCCTACGAGAAAGTATGTCAGGCTCTCCACCCACTTAAACATACATTAATTAAGACAGCCAAGAGATAAACAAAATGACAACAGAAAATCTGAACTGCAGTACGCTGTACTCTACAGTAATTTCACTGTTATTGGCAAACAAAAAAAGCGTTAGAAATCACAGTTTGTTTGTTTGTGGACTACACAGCACCTAGGAAAAAAAACACCTATCAAACACATAGTACTTTTAAACCTGCAAAAAGTATAAAACCAAGCTACAAAAAACACACACACAGAATACAAATAACAAAACCAAAATACTGGACAATGATCTTCATGAGCACTGCACATATCTGTTCCATCCAGATCAAGGTTTATGACGTCTGTTGATCTTAACCCCTTTGCTGCCCTGCTGATGTCAGATGTAACTCATGATTTAACAATTGCCAATGCATTACTGACATGTATCGTATGTCAGATAAAGATGTGTTAATATTTCGCTCAGTACCGCAGAAACATCAACTGATAAGTTAAAAATCAAACTCCTCGAAGCCTTTCCTTTCCTGGGCAAAGCAAATTCAAATACTTCCGTCATTACTAGTATTATTTGAAAAACTTGACAGCACAAGTCATACCCTAGGTACTAGCATTAAGCAACAATGGCACAGCAAAAAAAAAGACATTTACATCTGCAGAAGTACTGGAAGAGGATCTTCACAGAACTCACAGTGGCAAGAAAGATTTGGATCTTGATAAAGTTAACTTTCAAGAATTTGAGGCAAATGACCCCAATATTAATCTTCATGAAGTAGAGTTGGCTATCACATTCTGATGAGAACTGGCAGCTTCAGCTACACGCTTGCTTTGCATGAAAACCTGGTTCAATATTTGCAAATCATCACAATCTTTATTTCTGTTTCATTCGATGTATACCACTAGGGCGTTATCTGCAAGTTTTGGAGACATGAGTGAACAAATCCTGTAGGCATAATTTTTTTTAACTTTCCCTGGAAATTTTTTGTAAAGCCAAAAGCAAAAACGGCAAAAGGGTGAACATCCAATTCTCGCTGGCTGCATCAAACACACCAAACAGACGCAACTCACCCAGTTCTGCGTCCTCCTCTTTAAGGACGGGCTGAGTGCCAATGGTGCCCAGCCCCTCAGTGATGGTGTAGGGGGACTCTTCGTTTCTCCTGTCACTGGTGGTGGGACCATAATCTCCACCCCTGCAGAACAAAGTCGTATTATTTTTTCAATGTTTAAAGCCCGCCCAACAGCACAGAGCTGTATAAGGGGGCTGTAACCACCCCAAAACACATACACCTCCTTGACCCCGGCCCAAAAAAAAAAAAAGAAAAAGAAAATCTGGAAAAGAAAATCAAGAATATCCATCAATGTGTTTGCACACATAACCTAGGGATATGCCCTTGGCGTTGACCGTACCATCCAATTCATCACCAGGGGCTCTTAAAAATAAAACACAACCTGAACACAAAGCTAAGTACACTAAAACATTTCAAAATTGGCCTAAACTAACTAAAATTGCTTTTGCACATAACATTTCCCTCACATTACATTTCCTTAGAGAAACACTGCATATCATACATGTACCTAATTATCAATCCTATGCAAGGCTTCACAAAACACCTACAGGTGAATGGATCAGAAAATGACAGAAAGACATTACAGAAAGCAAAGGAGCAGGGCAGAAACACACACACACACACACACACACACACACACACACACACACAAACTGCAATACAACTAGACACAGAAGAGCCACAAGCATTAAATCTATGAATTTTGGTAATATTTCTTAAAGAGACATGTTCGGAGAAGCTTTCTGAAAGTAAGCAGACATTCACATAAAAACTATCCTTGGACAAAAGCTACTACAAGATGATGGGTCAAATCTTACCAGTGGGCTGGGTGAGGCTGGTGGGTTTAGAGCGCGAGACTAGAACGGACGTTCGTTTTCTTTTCTTGCCACTGCACGCTTCTCCTATTTCTTCCACGCACTGCTTGTGGACCCCCATTTCGCAGTCTGCACACATGCATAATGCGATTCAACAGGACACATACATTCACACCTTCACACACGTAATCGCATGTACATTTAAATGCTGGTTTCTTTCTCACTCGCTCACACACAGATACACAAGCGGGCGAATGCACATGCACAAAAGGCTTGTGTATCCCCATCTCACAGCTTCCAATGTTTCCAAATAATGTTATACAAATGTGATTCCAAGTGTGGATATCCTTTCTCTCTCTCTCTCTCTCTCACACACACACACACACACACACACGCACACACACACACACACATACACACACACACACACACACACACACACAAAGAAAACCATACACATACACCCCTTATGTATCCCATCTCACAGCTTCCATATTTCCATATAATGTCATACAAAAGTGATTCCAAATGAGGACATCCTCTCTCTCTCTCTCTCTCTCTCACACACACACATACACATACACACACACACACATGCATACCACCAATACCAATATACCTAAAATATCGGGGTTTTATTATCCACCAGTATATGACTCTATCAATGACAGTGGCCGAATACAAACAGCTATATATGTTCGTGAAGGACTGAACTACTGTGAAAGGTCATCGCCAGTACCAAAATCGTCCTCATCTATTTCTTCGTGTGCAATTATTATAAAATGTTCATCATCATTAGTTCTGAATTTGGCCTCTGTTTATCTACCGAGAGGTCCCGATTCTGTGAATACTGAGTGGCTGAAACATTTTCATGACCAACGTGACAAGTGGATAGTTGGTGGTGATTTTAATGCACATGCCCCATTTTGGGACAAGAATTGTAAAAACATAACTAGCAACAGGTTGATTGAAAATATTATAGATTCCAATTTATACTTACTAAACAACGGACACGTTACCCGTGTCCCTGATATACCAACCCACAGACCCACAGCTATCGACCTTACCTTAATCTCACCATCGCTAGCACCAAATGCCACATGGCAAACAGAGGATGACTTGTTGGGATCAGATCACATCCCCATACTTCTTACCCTTAACGATATCACTGAGTTTGATGCAATACCACAAGATAGTCTACCCAAGTTTAACTATAAATTCGCAGATTGGCCCAGTTTTAAAGCTTTCCTACGAAATACAAGAACAGATCTATCTGAAACAATGACCTTAAACGATATGTACACATATTTCTGTAAGTCACTCTTAAGGGCTGCAAAAATTTCAATTCCAGAACTTAAAGTGTCAAAAACAGGAAAACATCTTGGAAACGTCTGGTGGAATAAAGATTGTGAAAGGCAGTCAACGAAAAGAAAGAAAAATACAAACATTATATAGCGAACAGGTCATCTGAAAATCATACGGCAATGAAAAGTGCCAATATAAACTGTAACAGAGTCATAGAACAAGCGAAAGAACAATATTGGACATCTTTTTGTACATATGAAGTAAGTGACCATAAAGATATGCAAAAGATTTGGGAAAAACTGAAAACAATGAAAAATGGGATCAAGTTACCATCAATTCCAGTAAAGCTAGAAAACAACCCTCTACCTAGCTCACGGGAGAAAGCAGAAGCTTTTGCAGACATGTTTGCAGAGGTCTGTCGAATAGAAGGACTTCCTGCCTCTACTAGAAATTATAGGGTACAGGAAGAAAAGACCGACGCATACAAGGATCCTGCCCCAGATAATACGCACTATGTAAATACACCAATCACGCTCCAAGAATTAATAGATGCCATTAAATCAATTCCAAATAAAAAGACATCAGTAGGATTTGATGCAATTTCCAATGAGATGTTGAAAAATTTACCAGAAAATTTTTTAAACTTGCTACATAGTATGTTTAAAAAATGCTGGAACAGCGGCAAACTGCCTGACTATTGGAAACAATCAATAGTGGTTCCTATACTAAAAGCAGGTAAATGTAATACTGACTTGAAAAACTATAGGCCAATTGCAATAACATCACACGTATGTAAACTAATGGAGAAAATAATTTTAAAGAGATTGATGCACTACTGTGAAAAGAATAACATATTACCAGTGAATCAGGCAGGATTTAGAAAAGGCAGGTCACCAGTGGAACTCCTAACAAAGCTAACCACTAATATCAAACAACAATTTGCCAGACGCCAATGTGTTTTAGCCACATTTTTTGATATAACTAAAGCATACGACCAAGTATGGCACTCCCGATTATTACTCAAATTGAAAAGTATTGGGCTAACAGGTCACATTTTTGATTATGTCAAATGCCTCTTAGAAGACCGTGTAATTCAAACAAGGATCGAAAATGTGTATTCCACAAAACGATTTCTTCAAATGGGTATCCCTCAGGGATCCGTTATTGCTCCCCTTCTCTTCATGATATTATTGCATGACTTACCCAGTAAAATTTCTAAACATGTAATTTTAGCTCAATATGCTGACGATTTATGCATGTGGATGCAGGTAAATATGAAAAGAAAAACTCCTTTGCGCTGTCTTAATTATACACGTAAATGTTATCAATTAGAGCTTGATAAAATAGCACGATATATGGTAGAAAATGGACTGCATCTATCCGTGGAAAAAACAAAGATAGTTTTGTTTAACAGTGGAGCTAACCCAGCAAACGTTCCCACATTCAAACTGGGAGATACTCTTCTTCAGTATAACGAGTCGATTAAATTCTTAGGAGTTTTCCTTACAGCGAAATTATCTTGGAATCAGCATATTGAATACTTATTAACCAAAGCTCAAAAAACTTTAAATTTCTTGAAAATAGTTCGCAAACAGATATGGGGACAAGATACATCAACACTTGTTCATCTCTGTAAATCGCTTATTAGATCTAAATTAACCTATGCCCAAGAAATCTTCTTCAGTGCACCAAAACACTTACTAACAAAACTGCAGAGCATAGATTGTAAAGGTTTCAAACTTGCATTGGGTCTTCCAATGCATGCCTCTTGCCTTCGCACATACAATGCAATCAAATTGTTGCCGCTTGATGAACAAAGGAAAGTCGCTTCTTCTAAATTTCTGTTAAGAAATACCACCATAGAAAACAGCATCGAAACAGAGACAAAAGTAAGATCAGACACCGACTTTCCGAAAAGAGCTAAATCAATATCCTCGCAGGTCACACTTGCAACATTTACAGCTGATGTTATGAAAGGCTCTGGAATTGATCTAGAAACAAATCCAGTAACTTTAAGACCTTCGTTTTCACCAGTACCCAGTTGGGAACTTCAAAGAGCACGATTTGACATATACCACACTGACTTAAAAAAAGAAGATAATATCAACTTACTGTCAAGTCAAGTTAAATGTCATATAGAAGATTCTTATTCCGATCATTTGAAAGTTTACACTGATGGATCAATAATTGAAAGACAAGCAGGCTCAGCGTTTTTAATACCTGCTCTCAAAATTGAGAAATCTTTCTATATAGGACTTAATAAATCTGTCTTTACTGCAGAACTCTTTGCAATCTTAATGGCTTTGAATTATATGATAAATCTTTTTAGGACGATTCCCCAGATACTTTTTTGCGTTGATTCAAAATCTGTACTTCAAGCTCTTGAATTATCAAAATTACAAACAAGATCTGAAATGATATTGGAAATTACTCACTTGATTAATAGTTTATCCTTAAGAGGCACTGACATTACTTTCTGCTGGATACCATCTCATAGTTCTTTTTATTACAATGATATGGTTGATAGGGCTGCCAAACGGGGGGCAAAGAGCTCCCCAGATTCAAATCATATACAACTTTCCCTCTCATTGCATGAGTGTTATACCTTAGTGGACACATATGTATGGAAGCAGTTTCAAGATAAACAGAAAAAGTATGAAAAATGTTACATGAACTTTGAAATTAGCAAAACACCGAAGCAGCTTCCTGCCAGCAAAAGTATACAATCCCTTATGTATAGGTGGAAACTTGATGCATTCAAAACAAAATACACTAGGAATGTAGTATGTCTGTGTGGAAAGAAGATAACACATAGTCATATTCTTTCATGTGTTCGGGTAAAACGACATATACCTACGCTATTAACGAAGACAGTTTCTGACATATTTGCCTCATCATCCTTAACATATGAATTTTTTGTTAGCCTGTCAAAAAG
This sequence comes from Monoplex corrugatus, assembly GCA_030674185.1. Classification (NCBI taxonomy): domain Eukaryota; kingdom Metazoa; phylum Mollusca; class Gastropoda; order Littorinimorpha; family Ranellidae; genus Monoplex; species Monoplex corrugatus. Next base: position 35,650,335 of record JAPXFY010000029.1, read on the forward strand.
TCCTATAGCGAATTATCTTTAACGTTCTGTTACTTCTCATGTTCAATGTTATGGTTAGCCAGTTTTGCTGTTTCAATCGTTAATCCTCTTTTCTCCTCATGTATCCTTTTTTTTTTTTTTTTTGTCTAAAATCACTTTAGTGAATAGACATTAAATCAAAGACCACCACCACCACCACACATGCATACACACACCATCATACAAAAACAGCCCAGTGGCTTAAGTCATATGACTTGAATGTACATCTAATAAACTGATATACATCCTCCACATATACCGTACACACTGCTCAAGATCAATAGTAACCATTTGACTCCAACATCCTATCCACCAACTGCAAAAATGTAACCCTTCAACTCCCTTACCCGATTCGCCAGCTTCCCACAGGAAACTGATGAATGCGGTAAGGGAATCAAAGGGTTACGTTATTGCTTTGCTAGCATGGTCAGTGAAGTATGATGCTGGTGGACAGGGTGTGGGAGTTGAAGGGTTAATCTAAAGCAGACTATGATATTAGATACTTACACAAGTTTTATGCTCACATCCTCACCAGAAGGACTGTTAAATTGTAATGATAATATAAACAACTTTCTTACCTGAAAGTCCTCAGAAAAATTCATTAGCTTTCACATGAAATATGCAGATGACAGATCAATACAGTTTCAATTTTTGAAGAAAATTAAAGACCAATTTTACAACATTTTAAAACAAAAGTTGTCGCTAATTTTTTTTTTCCAAGAAAGAAAGGTATTGTTGCTGTTTTCACTGTTACTTTGTTGTTGTTGTAATGTTGATACTGCTGTCCATCCCACCCCACCCCCTCAAGTGAGTGAGTGAGTGAGTGAGAGAGAGAGACAAAGAAAGAGTTAGTGTAGAGCGATGTCCGAGTATAACTGTGTGTGAGCGAGGGTGCGTGTGCGTGCATGTGTGTGTGTAAAAATGTTTGTGTGTACGTGTGGGTGAATCCACACATGTTCACATCCCAGAGCCACACACTCACTTTGACACATAAAGCCTTGGTAGCCAACTCCCCAGATCAGGGTTTCGCACTTGGCACACAACGTCGGCACATAAATATGCTGCAGATTGAACTGGTGACCTTTCACCCCCTGCAACAGAATGATAACAGGGTCATCACAGTCGAATAAGTGCGTCATTTTTTGTTGTTGCTGTTATTCAGGAGTTGGACTTTGCTATTGCTTTGGTGTGTGTGTGTGTGTGTGTGTGTGTGTGTGTGTGTGTGTGTGTGTGTGTGTGAGTGTGTTGTGTGGTATGCACGCGTGTGCGTGCGTCGTGTGTGTGTGCGCGCGTCTGCTGCCCCAGCTTCTGCACCGCCTCTGTGTCACTGACCCCATTCCATTCGTTTCAGCTTTCCCCAACACATCTCTATACCCAGCCTTCAAGCTATCTCTTCTCCTAACCCATCAAAACTAAAGTCCACAACCTCCCTCCCCATTTGAAGACTTTGCCAATGCATTGGGTTTTGTGCTTGCTCAAACAGTTTGCCACATAACTGCTGACAGATGTGTGTACAACGCTTTTGGAACTGTGCATTTGTGATGCCTTCTTATATTAATAATAATAATTATAATATTCATATAGCGCAAAATCTTGATAAAAATCAAATCTAAGCACTGAACATACACATATGCACGCATGCACACCCACATACACACATACACATGGATTTAAATGGGAAAAAAAGAAGAAAAGCAATAGAAAATTATATATAAGTGTACTCAAAGTAGAAAAAAAAAGAAATCAACAGAAAACATATTACATACAAATATATATTACATTGTGATTCTACACCGAGTGGAGACAGGCTGCAGTGGGGGTTGAGTGAGATCAGGATTTTATGCAGAGGAGAAAAAGTGAGTTTTGAGAGCGGACTTGAAGGAGACAAAAGTAGGTTGCTGACGGACTGAGAGAGGAACTTTCTTCCTGAACAACCAGCCTTTTAAAATTGCACACACAACAAAATTGTTATTGTTCTTGTAGTTTAAAGCCCAGCAGAGTACGTGGAGCCATATCAGGGCTGTCGCTGTTTCAAAACATACAAAAATTTGACAGGAAAAAAAAAAGAAAAAGAAAATCAAGTACACATATCAATGCATCCGCACACATAATCTAAGGACATACCCCTCGCATGACCACTCTGCCCAATTTATTGCACAGAGGATTTCAAGAACACACCTGAATACAAATTTAAGTATACCCAAGGACACCAGAACTTACATAACAAAGGGCATAAATTACCTAAAATTACATCTGCATATCTCATTACCCTTGAGCCAAAAATGCACTTAATACATGAACTCAACTATATATATAAATCCTAAGAAAAAGTACACAAGACTTCATCGAACACATACGGATGAATGGACCAGCAAGGCAGAAAATGATTGAAGAAATGACAGAAAGCAAATGAACAGGGCAGAAACAAAGACAGTGCAGAAAAGAGAAAATTTCTAACACAGAATTTCCAGAAGGTGGGACACTAGAATGACTGAGGCCCGGCATCCCCATGGGGGAGGAGGGGGAACAACAAAATGAAGAAAAGAGTGTATCCTGGGAAACAAAGAGGACATACCCACTAAGACCATGCTGTATCTGATCGACCTTCCTGCAATGCAGGCAAAACCTAAACTAGTACAAGTAGAAACATATTTCAAAATCCTAAACTAGTACAAGTAGAAGCATATTTCAAAGTCCTAAACTAGTCAATAGAAGTTTCAGTCCAACCCTGATTCCACGTTAGTGAAACCAGAGCAATTATCAACTGGACAAACGCATAGCACAATCCCAAAAGTGGATCGTGGACACTACAAAGGCTCTTGCACAAAAGAAAGGTAAGAATATGAGATTTTCCTGAATCAGAGATAACAAAAAACTAATGTAATGATACAGTGGTCCAACAAACATAAACTGTAAGCCTTGACAGTAGCAAAACCTGGTGTGCATGGGCACCCACACAAAAACCCCACCGACTTTAATCCCTGATATTATCAATCATACCTTGGCCTTGGCAGAGCGAGAGCCCAGTTTAAAGCTGCGCTTGTCCTTCATGATGAAGCTCTGCACACGTTCCAAGATGCCACCCGAGCAGGTCTTGCTCAAGCCCACCTGCCTCATCAGGGTAGCCAGGGCCCACCCCATTGCTGTGTCCCGCTCAGAGATCTTGTGTTCTGGGGTGTCTCCAATACTAAAACAATAAAACATCTAAACAAATACTGAGTTTTCCATACCATCTCCAATACTAAAACAATAAAACATCATAAACAAATACTGAGTTTTCCATGCCATCTCAATACTAAAACAATAAAACATCATAAACAAATACTGAGTTCTTCCATGCTAAAAACCACAACTAGTAAACAGAAAGAAATTCCCAGTCTTCTGTGCTGAAAACAACAAAACACAGAAAGGCTAAAGGCTGAATCTATGGTGCTGAAATAACATCATAACACACATTTTGAGTCTTCGTACCAAAACTACAACAAATATAACGAAATTTTCTCTGCTGCAAACAGCAACAAATACTTAAATGAATACAAAAATAAACTGATAAACAAATAAAGACCCCAATCTAAATAATTTGTAGCATGGCAATCTTCCGTGTTAAAATTGGATTAAAATTTACACCAACAAACAATACATAAATGAATACATAAATATATAGTTTTTCATGCATTTATTCATGCTTGCCATTACACACCTGATTCTTCTGTGGTAACTAATGACTTACCATTTCTTTCTTCTATGCTAAAACTGCTGTAAATAATAAATACTAGGTACCGGCAGCCTCTCTTTAGCAATGCAGGAATTGTGTCAGTCAGTGGAAAAATTGCACATGTTTATCAGTCAAATATTCTTGCAGATGAACATGAATGACAAAGTTGTTATCATGAGATAAAGATTGTTCTTTTCTCTGTCGATCTGTGCTGTTTGTTTTTGTTATAAATGCACCCATACAAAATCTGCACAAAAAACACCCACGCGGACTGATGAAGTTTCACTGCGTGTCACGTAATGGTGATTGGCTCACGGCAGTGCTTGGGTGACCGGTTCACGGCAACTTAAATTATACGGGTCACACAGGACTACCTTCATGCAAATTAGTACAGTTGACAGGTCAAAACCCTGTCCTTCATTCCCGTATAATATTTATTTTATAAGATTATTACTTTGTTAGTCTTCTGAAGGTCGAAATATTGGCAAACTTTGAAGAAGAATATCTGAGGACCTCCTTAATAAATTAGATCGTTCCCGCGGATACGCAAATAGCTTATTTTTTGCTGAATCCAACCGTATATGGAACTGTGAGATGTGACGTTTCCAGTGTGTGCGCCAGGATGTCTGCGGCGAGTAACCGTGATCTGCCAGTTTAGCGTACGGGAACCTCGAATCATGGCGGCCTTCGAAGCGATCGCTGAAAGTCCAGTCAACAGATTTCTACCTGTGATCGTCAAGCTGAAGGACAAACGTTGTAAACATCGACTGATTTTTCATGAAAATTGACTTTGAAGTTTGATTCAGTGAATTATTTTTGATGTTTCTCTTTATTTAGAAAGATTTTAAAAGAAATCCGCGGCAGGTATAGCCTGCATAAGCAAAGAAATTAAAGTACGATCTCTGAATTGATGTTTTATTGCCAAGGGATTTTTTTTAAGCGACCTGGAACTAGTAGAGGTAAAACTGTGTGAAGCGACTGCTTTCCAAAGGTGTTTATATTGCTAGTATTTAATGAATACAATGGAATTTTGTTTTAATACATCGAAATCATCATATTTGTGCTAGTACTTGGCCAGAAATTCAAACCGGAAGTTGGTCGGCGAGTGCATGTCGTCTATCGGATCAGATTCGACAATGTTTATCATCGCAAAGAAACAGCAAATGGTCGTTTTGCACAGTCACACACGCGTGCACGCATACATTATCAGAACACTATATAGCATCAGGCAAACACGGACACATAGCTCCACAAAGTCCAATGAGCCTTTCTAATGGCACAATATAAGTTACTTTACTCTCAAAAGTAATAGCTGGCACAAATTAAAGAAAATACTTAAGAAAAAATTTGGATTTTATTTCTATTTGTTTTCAAGGCAATGATGATTTTTTTGTGGATGAAATTAACCATCACTGCCACCAAAACTTCAACAGCAGACACTCACTAATAAACTACTTTTACAGTTAAAACTGTTGAGAACTAAGTGTGATAAGTCGCGGGACGAGAATGCAGCTTTTGTTTCAAAAATTAGTAACACTGATTAATCATCACCTCAGGGGCTAAATCTGAAGACAAAAATTGAGACAGTTTTAAAAGAAGCGGAGAGATTTACAGTAGATAGACCAGACATTGAAAATTTCTCTGTCTGTGGATATGGGAAGATGCATGTTACTGCGAAATAACTGATGAAAATAACTTATTGATAAACATTAGGAATGAGTATAGAAATGGCTGTAAGTCATATACTGCATTGACAGGCATGTATCTTCTGCTGTTACACATTTTAGTTTCATTATGTTATTGAGAAGGAAGTCTTTCTGTGCTAGTATGATACAAAGTCATCTGTGGATCACATTGTTTCAGACTAAATCAGTATATGCACATAAAATCTTAAAATCTCGTATATTAGCAACATATGCTTGTAAAGAGTGAAGCTGTAGCTTTGTATTTGATTTACATGCAAAATTTCAGGAGATTCCATCAAGACATAATGTGAGATATGTCTGTTTTTAAGTTGGCCTGACTTCAGCTTAATGACGACAAAACAGAAGCTATCCTCATTGGCACCCGTCAGAAACTTTCTCAGCTGCCTCCTCTTTCTCTCCCATTATGTAACACATCAGTCCCAATTTTGATTCAGCCAAAAACCTTGGTGTCTGCATTGACTCTACCCTCTCCATGAACAACTTTGTTTCTCAAACTGCCAGATCCTGCTACTATCATCTCCATCGTATAAGGCTGATCAGGAAGTATCTCTCTGTTGAAACAACTGCAAAACTCGTTCTCTCCTTCATAATGTCTCGCATTGACTATTGCAATTCACTCCTGTCTGGTCTTCCTGCCTGGTCTTCCTGCCTCCACCATTCACATCCTACAGCGCATTCAAAACAATGCTGTACGCCTTGTACTCAAAAAGAAAAAAGCTGACCACATATCTCCTCTCCTGGCACAACTTCACTGGCTCCCTGTATCAAAGCGCATACAGTACAAACTAGACACCATGTGCTACAAAAGCCTCAATAACGCAGCCCCCGATTACCTGTCAAGCCTACTTGAGATCTATGTTCCCTCACGTACCCTCCGCTCTGCCTCTGATCCTCTGACTTTTCGCTTTCCACGCACTAAGCTCAATACCTATGGTCCACGAGCCTTCTCTGTTTCTGGTCCACTCTCCTGGAACAAACTTCCTCTCTCAGTCCGTCAGCAACCTACTTTTGTCTCCTTCAAGTCCGCTCTCAAAACTCACCTTTTCTCCTCCACATAAAATCCTAACCTCACTCAACCCCCCCCCCCCCCCCCCCCCCTGCAGCCTGTCTCCGCTCGGAGGGAATCACATGGTTATAATATATAATTGTATATGCTATGCTCTCTATAATTTTCCATTGGTTTTATTCTTGCTTTTATTGCTTTTATTCTTTCTCCCCATTTATAGCCATGCGTGTGTGTGTGGGTGTGTGTGTGTGTGTGTGGTGTGTGTGTGGGTGTGGGTGTGGGTGGGTGTGTGTGTGTGTGTGTGTGTGTGTGTGTGTGTGTGTGTGTGTTGTGTGCGTGTGTGTGTGCGTGCGTGCGTGCGTGCGTGCGTGCGTGCGCGTGCGTGCGTGCGCGTGCGTGCGTGCGTGCGTGCTTGCGTGTGTGTCTGCTTCAGCGCTTAGATTTGATTTTATCAAGATTTTGCGCTATATAAATATTGTAATTATTATTAATTATTATTATTATGGGCACTCACATCATTTGGGTGCAAATGCATACAAAATATCTTACATCTTGAATATAACTAAGCTTGTAAATAATTTACTGGTAGCTTTCTGTCTATTTGATTCACATGCAAAATGTCAAGGAAATCCATAAAAAAAATAAACGAAATATGTGCGTTTTAATTTGGTCTGGTACGTGAACCATGCTTTTTCCACCGTTCAAATGAGATATTTTGCCATTTTTGGAGTCATATAACTCATGACTTTGTCAATTTACGCTGCCCCCAAAAATTCAAGATTCATACAATAACATTGTTTCTGAGGAAAAGTAAACTCTAGCTAATTCTGTCTTCTTATTTTTGTGTAATGAGGGCGCAAAAATGGCTTGTCATGCAATTTCGAACATTGACAAAATGACATATTTATGAAGTTTGCAGCACTGCTGTGTAAATGTATGAACAGATCTGCTTGTATGCTCGCTTTTTTTATGTAGTTTATGTTGTTAAGAATTAAAATCAGAAATGACATTCTCTGTCTGAGGACTTCTGGAAAATTTAGGTTAGACTTACTACATTTTACAATTGGCGAAAACGTACGTAAACTGCCGTTTTCAAAGTGTGTTATCTCTGGACCTAATACAGCTAGAGACTTACTTTTTTTTGTATTGTGCTTATTTTTTCTTGTACTTTTCAGAAATATAAGTGTTAATAACCTTTTCAGAAGTTTAATTTTTGGCTGCCGGTACCTATAAATACTTTTATAAAGTAATCCATAAAAAGGGGTATATTTACTATTTTGTACCCACACACAGGAAGCTGGTGGATTGGGTGAGGGAGTCAAAAGGTTTTGGTGGATACGGTGCTGGAATCAAAGGGTTAATGAAGCCTACAAGCCGATGATAATGACATTTTCTTCGCGGCATGCAGTAAATTTTCTTTTCTCCTATTTCCTCCCTCCCCCTCAACTACACCTTTCTGCTTTGTTTCTTTCTTTCCCCCTTTTCTCACCATAGCTTCAACTGAGGTACCAGATACTCCTCCACCAACTTCAGCTCTGCGCTTCTATCCATGTTCTGTTTCAGATTATGGTCCCCAAACAGACTGCCCAAACCTGCACACATCACACATATGTACATCAATGTCTGACGCACGCACACACACACACATGCACGCACACACACACACACACACACACACGCATGCACGCACACACACACACACACGCATGCACACACACACACACACGCACGCACATACACACACACGCATGCACGCACATACACACATGCATGCATACAAACACGCATGCACGCACACACATGTGCACGCACACACATACACACACGCGCACGCACGCGCGCACGCACACACGCACGCACACACACACACACACACACACACACACATACACAACCACAATTTCCAGCTAACTAGGTACAGTTTTTTTTAATTGAGTTCTGACACCTGTGCCTTTTCGCTCAATAATGCGTTATTCTCGCACAAAATAGAAAAAAAAAAAAGACACAGTGGCCAACCGCTGAAAGGGACACAACTGTTTATGGACCTGCAAAACTCCCACAACAGACAACAGACAACGACCCACAACAGTCCACACTGCGCTTTCGTTTCTACGATACTTATAACCAAACTGTCAGTTCCAATCTGACTGTCCCAGTGAGAGTCTCTCGTCAAACTGTAGACCTACATCATGCCCACGACAAAACAAACAGCATACCATGCTTAATTCACTCTGAAAACTACTGCACTTGCTGAGAACAAAAAAGAAATTGTAGGGATGCCTTCTAACTGGAGGTCAATGAGTCTATGGTAACCAAACTGGAGAAAACAGAGGAATGAATTGGGCATGTGTAAGCAAACAAGGAAACTTTACATCTATGCAATGCAAGATGGCTGAAACTAGAAGCTGAGCTAGCAGACTATTATGTGCACCTTACCAAATGTATACATCTTATCCATAAATGCACACACACACACACACACACACACACACACACACACACACACACACACACACACACACACACACACACACACTCAGCACATACTTTGGGAAAGGCCTCTTCACAGGAACTAGTCGCCATGGTGTAGTGGTTAATGCAACGAACTACCAACTTGAAGGTTGTGGGTTCGAATTCCCATCAGTCCCTTCAAAAATATATCAGTGTGTAGTTTTTCGGTTCTAACCAACTCCTACCCAGAGTTCGGTTTACTATGCACTCATTGGGAAGACTGGGACCACAAAGTCGAGTCTCATCCACATTACCGATGCGTCAGTGAGGGTGTTGCTCAAATCTTCTGACCAGCACCGCAGATGTCTATATCTCTCAGGCCTGGTTGACGCCAGGATGTATGATGATAGTAAACGTAGAGTACAGCCCTGTCATGCAGTCTCAATCCTAGACGGAACTTCATAGCATCATGATTATCATCCTCACCGACACCATTATCTTCACACTGTGTACAAAAACAAAACAAAACAAAACAAACAAACAAAAAAACCTGTGCTAGCTTCTGTGGCCACCAAATAAGCAAAACACAGATACTGTTAAGTCATGTCAGCATCCGGTGGCTTGTGGAAACATGAAAACCTCCAGCATACATGCCAACTGAAGACAGAATATGTAGACAGCGCAGCAACATACCATCTGCGCAGTGTTGGCTGAAGAATGTGCATGCAAATTTCTGACGACAGTCGTTAAAAAAAAAAAAGTAAAAATACAAAAACAAAAAAACAAACAAAACAAACAAAAACAACCCAATCACTTACCCATGGCTCTCCTATTTCTAAACTCAGCCAACTGGTCGCTGAGCTCAACATTGAGGTCAGCCCGACAGCCATCAAACATGCCACGCAACATCATTTCGTTCTCACTGCGACTGGTTCCTGCGGCTAACACGTCGTTCAAGCGGTTCACCAGTGATTCGCCCACCTCCACACGTAACGGCTGTTCACACACAGAGACAGAGCACAAATCAAATCATAACTAGAACTAGTCTTTGCTCTTTTTCCTCTCCGTGCAACTTCCCATACTGCACTCCCTTGTGTTTTTCTTTGTTTTTGATTTTTTTGTTATTTGGGGATTTTTTTTTTTCTTTCTATGTTTGAGATAATGTTGTTTGACTATGTGTCATCAGTTTGCTTGCAAGCCTGTACCAGTGCATGAATTTCTTTTTCTTTTATTGTTGTTTAAAGCCCAGCCGACTGCGCAGAGCCATTTCAGGGCTAATACCGCTTCAAAACACACAAAACTTCAACAGGGGAAAAAAAGAAAAGAAAATTAAGTACACATATCAATGCATTCGCCCACATAATCTAAGGACATGCCCCCGGCACAGGACCATTCTGTCTAATTTATCGCACAGGGGAGATTTAAAAACCACACCTGAATACAAATATAAGCATACATAAGGACACCAAAACATATAAAAACATGCATAAATTATCTAAAATTGCTTCCGCATATCTCACCTTCTTAGAGCCAAAAACACACTTAATACATGTACCCAATTATCAATCCGAAGAAAAAGTACGTAAGATTTTATCGAACAAATACAGGTGAATGGACCACTAAGGCAGAAAATGACAAATAGAAATGACAGAAAGCACAGCAACAAGGCAGAAACAAAGAGAATGACAGAAAAGAGGAAATTTCAAGCACAGAATTTCCAGAAGGTGGGGATACTATTTATACTGAAAGAGCCCCCGGCAACCCAACGGGGGGTGGTGCATGTGTGTGCGTTCGCATGGAAGTGTTCTAAATTATACGCATATGATCCAGCTCATGAGTTTATGTGCAGGCTTAATGCTTGTGCCATGATCACCACACACATGTCAGCTATGACATTAGTGCATATGGAATTTGTTCCGAGCATGAAGACGTCATCTTGAGAAACTGAAACAACACAAACCATTGACACCAAAAACCCCAACATGAATTTATGTCAGGTATGAAAACAGCAGAGGAAACTGAATTCGATGTCACCAGGAGTTCAGGGGATGAACAGCCATGGAAAGCAAGCCATTTTTCACAATGTTTTGACGATTCTGGACACCAAGCTTTAGTCAGATTTTCTACACTCTTCTCATGGTTTTTTTTTTATTTTGTTATACATGTGCCCACGCTTTGTGTGCATGCATGTGTGTAAATGTGTGTGCAAGCATACATGCCTTTTTTTTTAATCTAAAAAGAAAAACACTGAATGGTACAAATGATGGTAGAAATGATGTATCTTTATGTTAACCCCTTAAAGGACAAACTCACAGCATGAGGGGCGAGGAAAGTAGAAAAAATCTCGTAACCCCATTTGCGTAGGTCTTTGGCGTTTCCTGCTGTCTGCTTGAACGCATCCGTCACTATGTAGAACAACTGAAACACACACATTACATTTTATAACAACTGGATAGGCCCAGTATAAATGTACTTCTACACATCAGCTGCCAACAACTGGACAGGCCCAGTGTAAATGTACTTCTACACATCAGCTGCCAACATCTGGACAAGCCCAGTGTAAATGTACTTCTACACATCAGCTGCCAACAACTGGACAGGCCCAGTGTAAATGCACTTCTACACATCAGCTGCCAACAACTGGACAGGCCCAGTGTAAATGTACTTCTACACATCAGCTGCCAACAACTGGATAGGCCCAGTATAAATGTACTTCTACACATCAGCTGCCAACATCTGGACAGGCCCAGTGTAAATGTACTTCTACACATCAGCTGCCAACATCTGGACAGGCCCAGTGTAAATGTACTTCTACACATCAGCTGCCAACAACTGGACAGGCCCAGTGTAAATGCACTTCTACACATCAGCTGCCAACAACTGGACAGGCCCAGTGTAAATGTACTTCTACACATCAGCTGCCAACAACTGGATAGGCCCAGTGTAAATGTACTTCTACACATCAGCTGCCAACAACTGGACAGGCCCAGTGTAAATGTACTTCTACACATCAGCTGCCAACAACTGGACAAGCCCAGTGTAAATGCACTTCTACACATCAGCTGCCAACAACTGGACAGGCCCAGTGTAAATGTACTTCTACACATCAGCTGCCAACAACTGGACAGGCCCAGTGTAAATGTACTTCTACACATCAGCTGCCAACAACTGGACAGGCCCAGTGTAAATGTACTTCTACACATCAGCTGCCAACAACTGGATAGGCCCAGTGTAAATGTACTTCTACACATCAGCTGCCAACAACTGGACAAGCCCAGTGTAAATGCACTTCTACACATCAGCTGCCAACAACTGGACAGGCCCAGTGTAAATGTACTTCTACACATCAGCTGCCAACAACTGGACAGGCCCAGTGTAAATGTACTTCTACACATCAGCTGCCAACAACTGGGTAGGCCCAGTGTAAATGTACTTCTACACATCAGCTGCCAACAACTGGGTAGGCCCAGTGTACTTCTACACATCAGCTGCCAACAACTGGACAGGCCCAGTGTACTTCTACACATCAGCTGCCAACAACTGGATAGGCTCAGTATGGAACACTCCTACATGATAACAGTAACAACTGGCCAAGGCTTAGGATTAACTCTTCGGAGACGTGACAGCGGATATTCCGCTGCAGCTGGCCAAACCATTAGAGACGTGACAGCGGACATTCCGCTGCAGCTGGCCAAACCATTAGAGACGTGATAGCGGATATTCCGCTGCGGTTTTTAAAAATAGATGCAAGCCGGTCGCTGGTCTAAGGGAACTAACTACACATAGAGGAACACTCTTTGGTATCTTCTGAAGTGTTTATTACTTCCCTTGCATCAATTTTATCCCGATTAGTCAGTTTCTTGCCTTTATCCAAACCAACCGGAGTGACCGTCCTTGCACCAAAATGGCGACATTTAGGCCTACTTCTTCTTCTTCAAAGGATCGTCATAATCACTTTGCTGCTTCACCTGTGTGAAAACAAAGCTGTGTTTGTTCTTTTATATCTTCTGGTCATACCAAGACTTGTAATTACCTGGATTTCTGGATTACCTGGTCAAGAATGGGTGTTTCACTGACTTTATGTGTTGGATTACTGTCGTCGGCTGCAATCAAAAACTTTTTTCCCAGAGCCAAAAACCCTACCCCATTTCACCTTCTAGGAAGGTAAGTAGAATAGATGTATTGTCCTTGTATGTAGCTTCAGCTCAAAGAGCGTAAACTGAATTTTATTTTGATATAAAATATGTTCTTGTGCTGTAAAATCTGTATTTTTGAGAATTTTTTGAAAACCCCCCAAAATCGTGCGTCACCAAGGGTTGTGGCAGGTCCCGTTGATCGCGTCCACAATGGTTGTGCAAGGCCACTATATTACGTCTTCAAAGAGTTAAAACACTCCATGGTAAGAGCAGCTACCACTACTTGCTTATTTTTGTTAATGTTGTTCAAAGCCCAGCCCACTGCATAGAGCCACATCAGGGCTATAACCAGTTCGATACATACAATACTTCAACAGGAAAAAAAGGAAAAGAAAATTAAGTACACATATCAATGCATTCGCGCACATAATCTAAGGAGATGCCTCTGGCATTGACAACTCCGTCCAATGTATCATGCAAGGGATTTTAAAAAACAACAAAACATACCCGAATACAAATTTAAACAAGTCATAACTGAAGACTCTAAAACGTATAAAAACAGGCCTAAATTACTAAAATTGCTTTCGCATATTATCTCATTTCAAGAGCCTTAAGTGCACTTACTACATGTACCCAATTATCAGTCCTAAGAGAAAGTACATAAGACTATCGAACACATACAGGTGAATGGACCAGCAAGGCAGAAAATGACAGGAAGAAATGACAGAAAGCAAAGGAACAAGGCAGATACAAAGAGAGTGACAAAAAAGAGGAAATTTCTAGCACAGAATTTCCAGAAGGTGGGGATACTGTTTAGACTGAAAGAGCCCCTGCCATCCCCATTGGGAGGGACCACAACTGGCTTGCTCAGAGTGAAGCACCGTAACGAAGACAGTGACAACATACCATAGCACAGGGGTCAAGGTTAGAGATGAGGTAGAGGATGAACACAGCCAGGTGAGCCGGCTTCTTCTCCAGCAGACGTATGTCAGAGAACGGGCCATGGTCCACAGCCTGAAAACATTACATATCTTTCCGTGAGTTCACATCCACATAAATTTGGGTTACATGCAAGTGACAATGTGTTCAAAAGAATGCGAACAATCGAGGGTTTCAAATTACTGTTGTACGTCTGCCCTTTTCTTGTGTGTGTGTGTGTGTGTGCATGTGTGTAAGTGTGTTTTATATACCATTTCAGTATGAGCATTTGATACATGCCCAGAACCGATCAAGACATACACGTACAGCAAACACATACATGTGTATATATATATATATGCAGAAGAACACAAATGCACACACACACACACACACACACACACACACACACACACACCACACACACACACACACACACACACACACACACACACACACACCACGCACGCACACACACCCATGTAAGTATTTCAATGGTTTCAAATGATCTTACGAATAATGATAAAACACACATCTCTACCTTAAAAATCAATCTGCAAACAGATTTACAGACAATGCGACAAAGTTTGACACTCTGTAAAAATAATGATACAATATTTTGTACTACACCTCTTCTTTCATACTTTCAAATCTTGTTTTATTTAATACATACATATCTTTTTGGGGGAGGTAGGGGGCAGGGGGATATTTCCCACTCTTGTTCTGAGCAATTCACCCCCACCCACCCCTACCCCTTCCAGATTCATGTCTGCACTGTTGACTGGTATTGTGCCTACATCTTGATCCAGACCTCCACATTTATACTACTGCTGTCTTGGAAAGTAAACAAACGTATAATTACTGTTACAGCCCAAACAGACCGAAAGAAATTTGACTGCTGTTGAGATTGCAACTTGCATGAATATATCATTAGGCCTTCTGTCTCTTCCTTCTTTTGTATGGAGAAAGATTACTGCTGACTTTGCAACTCACATGAATATATGCCTTCTGTCTCTTTCTTCTCTTAAATGAAAGACAGAATCAAATATAGACTTTCTCTTAAATGAAAAGACAGAATCAAATATAGACTATCTGTCTCTTTCTTCTCTTATATGAGAAGACAGAATCAAATATAGACGATCTGTCTCTTTCTTCTCTTATATGAAGAGAAGACAGAATCAAATATAGACTGTCTTTTTCTTCTTTTATATGAAGAGAAGACAGAATCAAATATAGACTGTTTCTTCTTTTATATGAAGAGAAGACAGAATCAAATATAGACTGTCTTTTTCTTCTTTTATATGAAGAGAAGACAGAATTAAATATAGACTGTCTTTTCCTTCTCTTATATGAAGAGAAGACAGAATCAAATACAGACTGTCTTTTTTTTTCTTATATGAAGAGAAGACAGAATCAAATATAGACCATCTGTCTCTTTCTTCTCTTATATGAAGAGAAGACAGAATCAAATATAGACCATCTGTCTCTTTCTTCTCTTATATGAAGAGAAGACAAATCAAATATAGACCATCTGTCTTTTTCTTCTCTTATATGAAGAGAAGACAGAATCAAATATAGACCATCTGTCTTTTCTTCTCTTATATGAAGAGAAGACAGAATCAAATATAGACTATCTGTCTTTTTCTTCTTTTATATGAAGAGAAGACAGAATCAAATACAGACTGTCTTTTCCTTTTCTTATATGAAGAGAAGACAGAATCAAATATAGACCATCTGCCTCTTTCTTCTCCTATGAAAAGAAGACAGAATCAATCATGACTGCTAAATAGACAATACAGTCTACTGAACATTTTTTTCCTCTCTCTTTTTCTTAAAACCAACCAACCAACCAACCAACCAACCAACCAACCAAAACAACGAAAGAAGAGAGATGCATACACAATCTGTACAAATTTAAGCCAGCCTAACTATGAAAGGTAACACAATCTGAATCAAATAAGGTAATACATGTGTTGTTTACCAACTAACATAAATCAAGATTTTATCTAGGAAGATTACAGATGCTTAGACATGTATTCATATATATTGATGCTAACAGACTCAAGATTTGATCATGGAAGACTTATCAAAAACGCCAACGCTATATCTCAGCAGGAAATGCTTGGTGAATCATGTATCAAAATCAGAATGCCGACACACTACAACTCATGCACAAAATACATCTTCTTTAATATATCTGCCAAACATCTTTAAACTATGAATATATTTTCAAGAAACAAATATGTCATACATCAACAGAATAAAAATATTTGAGTCATTTATGCCCCTTTCATTCATGGAATACATTACAAGTAAATGAATGTGTTATTCAAGGTATGCTAAAGCGTAGTCAAGTGACCATAGTATGCAGTACAATAAATCAGTAATACAAAGTATTCAGTCAGTGTGGCCTGCACAAGGTACATAAATGTCAATAAATAAACCATTCCATTAATGACGGATCATAAAACAAACAAACAAAATGTGAAAGGAAAAACACCCCCGCCTGATTTGATTTATCTAAATCAATTATATACAGTTGATACACTCACCCATTCCTAGGGTATCAGGTTAATGCTTGTTAATATGGTACCTGACTGTTACTATGATTGGTATATATCCACATACCAAAATAATCACCCACACCAATTTAACAATTCCTATAAATCACCTGAAAGCTGATGTGATTGTAGATTGATTACAAACTGAATGATATCACAACCACTGATTAACCTTTGGTTAAATATATGTAACCCATGGACTGCCAACACATCCTGGAAATCTGGAAAACCAACACCTAAACAAAATAATAATATATATATATATATATTATATATATATATATATATATATAATATATATATATTATATATATATATTCCTTCACCGATTTGTTAATATGTGATGCATTCATTTGTTAAAATCTTTACGTATGATGTATGAACCCCCCCCCCCCCCACACACACACACACATCTAGTTACAAAGACTGGATTCCCTACCAATGACAAACACTTCTTCCATGCTGAAAACAAGGGATGGTTTTGACCCAAATAAAGACAACAGATGGTTTCAATTCTCCCTTTTTCTACTTAAGTGGGAAGGCCGGTATGGTGGAAATGAAACTAAGCAGGTTCGGTAGAAGATTTTATCTTTGAATGTAAGATCTACCAAGTTACCATTTCACAGGGTACAAAAACCTGCGCACACTATTCGACAAAATCTACTTTAAAACGACTTTTTCTTTTTTTAATGAAACAATATATCAGGGTTGTTGTAATACGTGGGATACTACAAATTATTCAAGACATGCATTACTTAATCAGTACAAAGATAACGTAAACCTACAGAATCCCTGGTAGCTTTCTGAGACGTTGTGAGCTTCTGGAATTTTCTTGACAATTGCTTCAAATAACACTCTATTTTTTTTAAATAAATTTATTTCCTGTCATACTGAATTTGATCTGTGAACTTAAGGTTCCTCTCTTCCCCCCAAAAAACAACATATTCCAATATCGCAGTGCTATTCATTTCTGTATGTGAGTTTCAAAACTCTCATGCTACTAAAATATACAAGCATAATTATGGCTGTTTTCGTTTTTGTTTTCTGAACTTTCTGTTCGTTTCATTCTCTGCTCTTTTTCTTATTCTTTACCTGCCATTCAGGCAGTCATGACCCGTTTTCAAGGCTCTGCATGCTGGGTGTTTTTGTGTTTCCATAAACTACCAAACACTACCTCAGCTTTCCAGAGGTTTAACACCCATATTTGAAGTTCTGTGTGCATATACATGTTCCCATAAGCCACCAGACAATGATGAACTTACAGGGTCTTGAAAGTGTATATTTGATGTTCTGCGCGCATACACACATAAAGGGGGCTCAGACACTAGCACATACTGCACACGCTGACCTTGGAGATAGGAAAAATCTCCACCATTTATCCAACAAGTGGCACCCAAACAGGTTTAAACCCAGACCCTCCAAATGGAAGACCATGGCTCCATTAACACATAGATATAAGTCCCTGACTCTCTATGACAATGAGGGACACACTCTGTTCATACACAGGGGATCCAGTGAGACGCACTACAATTGCGAGCTATACTAGCAGTTTCTAGTCACATACAGAACATCTGATCACGTACCAATTCTATATTCAACAGAAACAATTCCCCATCAAAATAAAATCGTCAACAGATTATGCAGCAATCGCCTGGCAAACACGATGTATGCATGCAAGTCTCCATTCACTTCTGAGCCAATACAACTTTTTAGTCTAGCCACCGCCAGTCTGGACATTTCTGTACTTTGTTACATTACGTATACTGTCAGGGATGGACCGTCTATAGTTCTAGTGACACCCCTATCACAGCAATTAGAGGGTACCATGGACCTGCTTTCAATCAGTTTTAATAGAAGCCCTGGAGAGCAGTGCTCTAACTATTCAATAAGCACACTCATCTCGTTTACCTTTGCAAGTGTATTTTTCTACACAATTTTGCCACAAACGACTTCCTTACTGCTGTGGCCCCGGGTTCTTTAACATTCTTAAAAGACCAGCTGTTTACAGCAGGAAATCTCATAGGGGCATTGAAAGCTCAAGACAGCAACAAATCCACCAAAGATTCTGCTGATAAAAGTGTCTCATTTTAAAGAATACAATCAGGAAATAATTTCTATGACTTGGTATTATGATTATGACTTTTATCATGATTATGATGATGATTATGATTATGATGATGATTATATTATTATGAATATTACTATTTTGTGACTGTGCAATATACAAAAAATTACAAGTGGTTGTGGTACACATCGACAGAAAGGAGGATACTGAACTATTCTTCCCAGAAGAGAATGTGTTAACCCTTTGGCTTCCGCACCTGTTCACCAGCATCCTGCATTGTCAACCATACTAGCAAAGCAAAAACTTAACCCTTTCATTCCCTCACCACCTGTCCACCAGCTTCCTGCAGAAAGCTGGGGATAGGGTGAGGGAGCCAAAGAGTTAAGTTTTTGCAGTTGGTGGACAGATGCGGGAGTCAAAGGGTCAATTTATATGTATGTGAAAAATAGAGATAATGAAAACGCATGTGTGGTGTGTGTGTGTGTGTGTGTGTGTGTTGTGTGTGTGTGTGTGTGTGTGTGTGTTGTGGTGTGGTGTGTGTGGGTGTGTGGGTGGGTGGGGTGTGTGTGTGGTATGTGTGTGTGTGTGTGTGTGTGTGTGTGTTGGTGTGTGTGTGTGTGTGTGTGTGTGTGTGTGAGTGGTGTGTGTGAGTGTGTGTTTGGTGGGTTGGGGGGGCGGTGTACACACACATACTAGCATCTCTCTCTCAATTTCCCTATACAACATAACGCCCGGTGTACATACACTATAGCATCTCTCTCTTCATTGCCTATACAACATAACCCCCAGGTGTACACACACATACTAGCATCTCTCTTCAATTCCCTAACACATAACGCCCAGGTGTCACACACAACTAGCATCTCTCTCTCAATTTCCCTATACAACATAACCCGGTGTACACACACATACAAATCTCTCTCTTCAATTTGCCTATACAACATAACCCAGTGTACACACACATACAGCATCTCTCTTCAATTTCCCGATACAACATAACCCTGGGTGTACACACACATACTAGCACCTCCTTCAATTTCCTATACAACATAACGCCAGGTGTACACGCACATACAGCATCTCTCTCTTCAATTTCCTATACAACAAATGCCCGGGTGTACACGCACATACTAGCATCTCTCTCTTCAATTTGCTTATACAACATAACGTCCCGGGTGTACACGCACATACTAGCATCTCTCTCTTCAGTTTGCCCTGTACAACATAACGCCCAGGTGTACACGCACATACTAGCATCTCTCTCTTCAATTTCCTATACAACATAACCGCCTGGTGTACACACACATACTAGCATCTCTCTCTTCAATTTGCCTATACAACATAACGCCCGGTGTACACGCACATACTATATATACAACATAACTCCGGTGTACACACACATACTATTATACAACATAACGTCCGGGTGTACACGCACATACTAGCATCTCTCTCTTCAATTTCCTATACAACATAACCCCTGGGTGTACACACACATACTAGCATCTCTCTCTTCAATTTCCTATACAACATAACGCCCGGGTGTACACGCACATACTATATATACAACATAACGTCCGGGTGTACACGCACATACTAGCATCTCTCTCTTCAATTTCCTATACAACATAACCCTGGGTGTACACACACATACTAGCATCTCTCCTCTGCGATGTGTGGGATGCGATGCGTGCGTGTGTGTGTGTGTGTGTATAGGTGTACACATGCTAGCATCTGTCTCTGCAGTCTCACTGGGCAATATATCTATCAAACTTGAAACTCCATAGAGAAAAAAAAGGGCAAGGAGATACCTGCAAAGCTCAACACAAAAACATAGCTGCCAACCTTTGAAGTTCAAAAAACAGGAATCATCAGTTGCGGGGTGCAGGGAGGCCGCTTACGTCCCCCTGGCGGGGTCAAGGGGCAGAGCCCCTTGTGGGGGTTGCCCCCTGAAACTGTTGATTTTTCACCAATTCAAAGTACAAAAATTGCCTCTCCTGGCATATTTAAGCATGAAAAAGAAGTTTTTCCACTAGACTTTCAAAATCCGGGATTTTTTTGACAGATCCGGGATTCCGGGATCGTTTTTCAAATCCGGGAAATTCCCAGGAAATCCGGGAGGATTGGCAGCTATGCAAACACTGAAAATCAATAAAAGTAGCCCAACACAGCTTCATAACCAGATGCGAGCAACAGGATCCAGCAACTCAATGTACTCTTTGTGGGAAGCATGTCAAGTATGATAATGATGCCTTAAGAGTGCATACAGTGTGCGTACACTTGTACAGCTTGGAACCATGCTAAAGTGTACAACTTACAGATATGTTAACATCATTTCTTGCACATGATCTAAACGCCCCATAACCTCTTACCCACTTAGAAACTTACATACATTTACACACACACTCTCTCTCTCTCTCACTCTCACGCACACACACAACACAAAACACACACATACACACAACACAAAACACACACACACAACACAAAACACACACACACTCAACACACGCACACACACAATCATACAGTCATCTAAAAGCACATACGTGAATAGATATAAAGAAATAACAAACCAACAATCACATACGTACATATGGACTGAAATGCACAGGGGAAGCACACACAACACACACACAAAATCTACATATACATTAAAATTCACAGAAAGGGGAAAACTACAAACAAAAACAACAACAACAGCAACAACAACAACAACAAGAGTTCACAAGGCTTATCTAAAAAAGGTGAGTTTCCAGTTTTAACCCTTTGACTCCCGCACCCTATTCATCAACTGCAGAAACTTCACCCTTCGACTCCCTCACCCTATCCGCCAGCTTCCTGCAGGAAGTTGGTGGATAGGGTGAGCGAGTCAAAGGGTGAAGTTTCTGCTCTGCTGGCATGATTGACAATGCAGGATACTGGTGGACAGGGCCTAGGGTGCAGGAGTCGAAGGATTAAAGGTAAAGGAGGAGCTATAGCGGAAGGGAACCAAGTAAAGAAAACCAAAATGTGTTAGCCAAGGCGTGATTAGAATATACACGAGTACATGTTCACTACAGCGCTATGAACTCTACAAGTGATGCCGAAGGACCTCAACCATATTGCACCTTGGACAGTAAAGGACTATGGGGTGGGTTCCCTGAGCTGTGTCGACTTCCCGCCGGCTGAAAAATGAACAACAGGAAGCTGCACGGTCACCATGATGCAACACACACCCGAACATGGAGGGTTAAAAGGTTACAACACTGATACAAGCAGGATCGGAGCGGAGCTTGTGGGTAAGTCGCCACCCAGGATGTGAGAAACCCAGCTTCGACTCCAGGTCAAACAGGGTTTTCTTCTCTTTCACTAGACCTTGAGTGGCGGCCTGGGTACTAGTCTTCTGGGTGATAAGAAACTAAGGCTGTCCATGGAACATATACTTAGTATATGTTAAAGATCCCACAGCAACAAACTGGTGTCTCTAGCAATTTCCTCTTTCATAGATATACTAACATACACGCATACAAGGGGAACCAAAAATAGATATGGCGCAGTACTATGCACTGCACTTTCCACAGGGAGTGTGACTGACACTTCACACAGAAACATTCCATTGCGGGGGGGGGGGGGGGGGGGGGGGGGGGGATCCAATTCAATCCAGTCCATCAACGAAATATCTGTGGCCATGCAAACAGACCACAGTGTCCAGGAGGCTTCTTGAATTTCATGTGATCTTGTTAGTTTGAACCAAAAAGAACTAAGATCCACTTTTTGACATGCGTATGTATCTTCACATACACACTGTATAATACACATATATGTGTATACACAAGTTAACACATGCTATGTACACGTACACATACATACATGTACATACACATGCAAACTTCACAAATGTGTATACACAGCAAATACATACACATATACACACACAGTATTACATGCTGTCAGTCTCTACTCACACACTCTAATGTTTTGTACATGTATATAAATTATCAAGAATAAAATCAACAAATAAAAAATTTCATATGTAACATACATGCCAAACAGACATAGAAATAATGCTCCCACACACACTTATATAAGAATGGAAAGCATAATTACAATAATGACAATAATCGAAACAACTACAATGGTGATAATGATATAAATGTAAAAATACAACAACAATAATAACCAGCATCATGACAGTAACAATAACAACAATAGTTGACATGGTAGAGTACGCAAGGAGTAACCTACAAAAGGAGTAACAATCTAGTAATACAACGTCCGTTCATGTAAACGTCAAAACATACAGTCTGGTTACGTCAAAAATATACAAAAATGATTGAGAGCTCAAAGCAGTTGCAGCTTCGTTAAACAAAAAACATTTACAACTGACAAAATGCTAAATATGTCTGATTGGATCAAATCATATTAGTGATAAAATATCTGATTACAGGAAATGAAAAAAATTATACAAAACAGTAAAAAGAAAAACATACAAAAAGACTGGCAATCTGGTTACACAGAATACAACAACTTGACTACACACTCCAGGAGTTTTTGCAGTATGTTTTTGTTTACATAAAAATGAATTCATTTAAAAGTTGACAAAATGCACATATCAAAGGGTTTGTGGCCTGACGATGTATGCTATATATGAAATGTTCTGTGTCAGATTAAACAGACAGACTTCAAGTAAACAATGACGGAAAGTTTTAATGGCTGGCTTATTTGCATAAACCTAACATAAAACCTATTGTCATGAAAGTCAAAACACTCAAACTGACAGCTGGTACTGTGTAGTATCTGTGTCAAACTGACAGCTGGTATTGTGGTATCTGAGTCAAGACACTCAAACTGACAGCTGGTACTGTAGTATCTGTGTCAAACTGACAGCTGATATTGTGGTATCTGAGTCAAAACACTCAAACTGACAGCTGATATTGTGGTATCTGAGTCAAGACACTCAAACTGACAGCTGATATTGTGGTATCTGAGTCAAAACACTCAAACTGACAGCTGGTATTGTGGTATCTGAGTCAAAACACTCAAACTGACAGCTGGTATTGTGGTATCTGAGTCAAAACACTCAAACTGACAGCTGATATTGTGGTATCTGAGTCAAAACACTCAAACTGACAGCTGGTATTATGGTATCTGAGTCAAAACACTCAAACTGACAGCTGATATTGTGGTATCTGAGTCAAAACACTCAAACTGACAGCTGGTATTATGGTATCTGAGTCAAAACACTCAAACTGACAGCTGGTATTATGGTATCTGAGTCAAAACACTCAAACTGACAGCTGATATTGTGGTATCTGAGTCAAAACACTCAAACTGACAGCTGGTATTGTGGTATCTGAGTCAAAACACTCAAACTGACAGCTGATATTGTGGTATCTGAGTCAAAACACTCAAACTGACAGCTGGTATTGTGGTATCCGAGTCAAAACACTCAAACTGACAGCTGGTATTGTGGTATCCGAGTCAAAACACTCACACTGACAGCTGGTACTGTAGTATCTGTGTCAAGCTGACAGCTGGTATTGTGGTATCTGAGTCAAAACACTCAAACTGACAGCTGGTATTGTGGTATCCGAGTCAAAACACTCACACTGACAGCTGGTACTGTAGTATCTGTGTCAAGCTGACAGCTGGTATTGTGGTATCTGAGTCAAAACACTCAAACTGACAGCTGGTATTGTGGTATCCGAGTCAAAACACTCACACTGACAGCTGGTACTGTAGTATCTGTGTCAAGCTGACAGCTGGTATTGTGGCATCTGAGTCAAAACACTCAAACTGACAGCTGGTACTGTAGTATCTGTGTCAAACTGACAGCTGGTATTGTGGTATCTGAGTCAAAACACTCACACTGACAGCTGGTACTGTAGTATCTGTGTCAAACTGACAGCTGGTATTGTGGTATCTGTGTCAAACTGACAGCTGGTATTGTGGTATCTGTGTCAAACTGACAGCTGGCATTGTGGTATCTGTGTCAAACTGACAGCTGGTACTGTAGTATCTGTGTCAAACTGACAGCTGGTATTGTGGTATCTGAGTCAAAACACTCAAACTGACAGCTGGTACTGTAGTATCTGTGTCAAACTGACAGCTGGTATTGTGGTATCTGTGTCAAACTGACAGCTGGTATTGTGGTATCTGAGTCAAAACACTCAAACTGACAGCTGGTATTGTGGTATCTGAGTCAAACTGACAGCTGGTATTGTGGTATCTGTGTCAAACTGACAGCTGGCATTGTGGTATCTGTGTCAAACTGACAGCTGGCATTGTGGTATCCGAGTCAAAACACTCAAACTGACAGCTGGTATTGTGGTATCTAAGTCAACAGAAGCTTTTCATTTGCTAACCCTGTCAGGTCCAGTAAACCACAGGAAGGACGTTCACTAATCTGGACCTTGTCTGTCCAGATATAAACATAATTTCTCTCATTGCACTTAAGGTTTTTGCCAATTTTGGTGAAAAGTAAGGCAACCCGATTGAAAGAATGACCAAACTTTGATCATATAGATTTGATGAAAGATTGATCTTCAATTAAAAATTTGATGACAATTTCAAGAACAGACAAGACACATTTACTAATGCAGATAACAGGATCTGATCAGACACTACACGACAAGACGCATCCTTATCAATGAAAGTGACTGGAGTTGATCACAGATTAGTTTAACAACTGTAAACTGCGATTGCACATTTCATACCTGGAATTACTGGTAAGCTAGACGATTTGATATTTATCATATTACACTATTGGCTGGCCGGTGGGATAGTCCCGTGCAAACAAGTGTGGTACTGTAACTACACGCGACTAAAGACACGACAAGACAAGACAAGAAACATCCTTATCAGTAAAAGTAAGTGGAGTAGATCACAAAGACAATACACAGCATGAATGAAAGTAACAGGAACAGACGGGCAAGGACATGACAAAACAAGGCAAATTCTTCATTAATAAAAGGTGACACATAAGCGATAAATACGCGTTTACATCCAGCATGGATAAACTAAGAGCAAACTCATAAGCCTGGATAAACTAAGAGCAAATCATAAGTGGATAAACTAAGAGCAAACTCATAAGCCTGGATAAACTAAGAGCAAACTCATAAGCCTGGATAAACTAAGAGCAAAATCATAAGCCTGGATAAACTAAGAGCAAACTCATAAGCCTGGATAAACTAAGAGCAAATCATAAGCCTGGATAAACTAAGAGCAAAATCATAAGTGTGGATAAACTAAGAGCAAAATCATAAGCTGGATAAACTAAGAGCAAAATCATAAGTGTGGATAAACTAAGAGCAAACTCATAAGCCTGGATAAACTAAGAGCAAAATCATAAGCCTGGATAAACTAAGAGCAAACTCATAAGCCTGGATAAACTAAGAGCAAAATCATAAGCCTGGATAAACTAAGAGCAAAATCATATGCCTGGATAAACTAAGAGCAAACTCATAAGCCTGGATAAACTAAGAGCAAAATCATAATGCCTGGATAAACTAAGAGTAAAATCATAAGTGTGGATAATTTAAGAGCAAACTCATAAGCCTGGATAAACTAAGAGCAAAATCATAAGCCTGGATAAACTAAGAGCAAAACTCATAAGCCTGGATAAACTAAGAGCAAAATCATAAGCCTGGATAAACTAAGAGTAAAATCATAAGTGTGGATAATTTAAGAGCAAATTCATAAGCCTGGATAAACTAAGAGCAAAATCTAAAGTCAAATGTAAATACTGATCAGATCACACAAGCAAAGAAGGGAAGTCAAAATGAAAACAAGAAGGGGGGTGAATCAGGACTCACCGGTACATCATCGTCCGAGTTGATGTCCTCATCATCGATGGAGATGATGTCTTGTATTAACGGTGCCACACTGGCGTTGTCTGGCTGCGTAGGTCCCGAGTCCTGTAATACAGTGGAACAACAGGTGAAGTCAAGTGACACATGCACGCACGCACGCACCCACCCACACCACACGCACGCACGCACGCACGCACCACACACACACACACACACACACACACACACACACAACACACACACTCACACACACACACACACACACACGCACACATTATGATTATGTGAACCGTTTTTATTCTTGATGCACTGACTACGATTTATTAATATGTAAAGCACATGCAATGAACACGTTTTGAAATGAACAGTTTGCTCCATACCAATTAAATCATTATTATCATTATGGATAAAAGGTAAATTATTTTTGCTATTTTCTGCTTCCATTATTGTATTCACACAACAATAATGGCGACTGGTACATCGGCCATGTGAGGGTTTTTTTTTTTTCTTCTTTTTTCCCAGGATTTTCTTTCATAATTTTTGGTATAGAATCAAAGACACTGAAAGCAATCATGATATCACCATTAAATCAAAGACACTGAAAGCAATCATGACATCACCATTAAATCAAAGACACTGAAAACAATCATGACATCACAATTAAATCAAAGACACTGAAAACAATCACATCACAATTAAATCAAAGACACTGAAAACAATCATGACATCACAATTAAATCAAAGACACTGAAAACAATCATGACATCACAATTAATCAATGACACTGAAAACAATCATGACATCACAATTACATCAAAGACACTGAAAACAATCATGACATCACAATTAAATCAAAGACACTGAAAACAATCATGACATCACAATTAAATCAAAGACACTGAAAACATCATGACATCACAATTAAATCAATGACACTGAAAACATCATGACATCACAATTACATCAAAGACACTGAAAACAATCATGACATCACAATTACATCAAAGACACTTAAAACAATCATGACATCACAATTAAATCAAAGACACTGAAAACAATCATGACATCACAATCAACAAAGTTCACTTTAGAAAATATTAAAGATTTCAAATATCTTGACTCTGTAAAAACAAATGATAGAACCTGCTCTAAAGACATCAAAATTAGACTGGAATGGCAAAGCAAACAATGGTCCAACTCAACATCTGGAAAGACAGAGGCATGCCAAATGGCCTGAAAGTTAGACTTCTAAAATGTTTGATCTGGCCAGACGTGATTTATGACTGTGAAGCCTGGACTCTGACAAAAACTGATTGCAGAAGAATCGAGGCAGCAGAGATGTGGTTTTATAGGAGACTACTATGTGTCAAATGGACAGACAGAAGAGAAGAACTATGAAAACATCCTGGAAGAACTTGATACCACCAAAAAACTACTAGCAGACATCAATAAGAGAAAACTAAAATACATTGGCCATGCGTCACGCAACAAGAACATGGACCTCATGGCAACCATCTTTCAAGGAAAAACAGTGGCAGAAACTTTGAGAAAGAAAGAAAGGCAGACTTACAATCTCATACATCGAGAACATAAGCAACATCAGTGGCCTAAATATTCAAGAAATTGTCCACAGAAGTCAAAACAAGCGGCCTGGAGGGAGATGGTGGCATCCAGATGTGCAGCGGCCAACACCGAACATGGTGACGCCGACAGGTGAGACAGGTGGGTATAGAATGGGATGTCCCAACATCTTCACATGCGTATGCACAGCACACCCCCATTGCATTCAACATTAGGAAAACAATGGAAACACTAGGCCATCACTGCGACCAACAAGACAAACATACATACATTTCAAACACACAGTCATACCTCACCACCCAACTCGATTCGACCGGCGCCGTATGAGTCGTCATGATCGTGGCGAGAGGTATTGTCCAGGTGGATGGGGGTGGGGGACACATTGGGGCTGGTGTGTGGGGAGTCGGACATGCTGCCTGCATCTGCTGTCACAGGTAATGAGGTGGCCTGCTCATACACACACACACAGCAACAGTTCAACAGTTTACTGATGGGGATCTTGCACATAAAAAAAACAATATTTTATAGTCTTCTCTCTCTTCACACACACGCACGCACGTATGCATGTATGCATGCACACGCACATTTTACTACCAGCGCTACACCAAGCTTCATCGTCTACAAAACATTTTACCAAAATTTTTCTCTCTTTCAATCTTTCACACGGATACAGACATACACAGACAGACAAGACAGATATACCTTGATATAATTGTCTAGCCCAACACACACACACACACACACACACACACACACACACACACACACACACACACACACACATAAAGAGACATACACAGACAGACCAACAGACAAGACAGATATACACTTGATATAACTGTCAAGCTCAACACACACACACACACACACACACACACACACACACACACACACACACACCACACACACACACACACACCACGTCATATAGCACATACAAAAGCATGATATGCATATTTCACACAAATGTGCACGTAAGTGCAAGTATAGAAATGGCAGTTTACTTACGTGCACAAAGAAATTGAGAAAGACAAGACACTGATAGAGAGAACTTAATATGCAACAGAGAGGGAGAAGGAGACAGACAGACTGAGACAGACAGACAGAAAAGTTTTAGGACATCAACAAGAATGGAACTGTATTAATAAGATATAGCAAATGGAAAAGAAAAAATGGAAAAGGTAAAAAAAGGTCGTTGCAAACCTAATATCACTGAGAAATAAAAACGCAAAAGAACAAACAAAAATTTACAAAAATTAAATGATATACTAAATATACTAAATATACTGTGTTTGTGCATGTTTGGCTGCGCATGGTGTGTGTGTGTGTGTGTGTAAGTGAGAGAGAGAGATGGTTGTATGTACAGACATACATACGCCTTAGATGAAAAACTTCAAAACATCTCATTACTCAAGGCAAGACACAGATCTAACTTAGATTCTAAGCACAGAGAGGCAGAGACTATAGAATAATTATCAACTACAATCTTTTCTAACAAAGACTCAGTCATGTCAAGAACGCAAATGTGACCTACAATGGAAGTCTGTAACGATCAATTAAAAGCATGCACGCGCACGCCGCGCATGCACACATATGCACACACGCAAACACAAACACAGATACAGACATGCATGTACATACAGACAAGTACATACACACTCACTCATATACTATGTATGCAACAGTATGATAGAACATTCAGAAATTTTCTACTGTCTATCAAAATATGAATTATCAAACAACTTCTCCGAGATAAGCAAATATCAAAACATCATCTACCCATTCAATTCAATATCAAAACTAAACAAAAATATAAATAAAGTACAATATCATTAACAAAAGGAACAATGACATATTTTACACACATCTTCTTCATCTGCAGGTTATTCAATCAGAAAAGAGTTTTCTTACGCACACACGCACCCACGCATGCGCGAGCGCGCAAACACACACACACACACACACACACACACACCTCTCTCTCTCTCTCTCTCTCTAAAAATGGCATTCTAGAAGACTAAGCCAACCTGATCAAATTTAAGCATCAAATTCAATAACCCTGCCCCATCCCATTATTCCCAAGTTACAGATATAACTCAATTCAAACTTACAGCCCAGCTAACCGCTGGACTAATACAGATGCAATTCAACACAAATTATGCTACACAAACACTAGAACTATCCCGGTTCTGCAAATCACACGAATGACCGCAACACACCTTGAACGCACAAAATAAACTGCATGTAATAATCACAACATACCCATGAACACATGAACAAAACACAAAAACCAGGAAGCGGTGGAGGGGGTGGGGGTGGGGGTGGGGTGTTGACGTGGGGGTTTCACACTTTCATTGAAAACCAGTCAACTAGTGGTGGCGACATTAGTCCGGTATTTCAATTTTCAAACACATATAAAATCATTTTTCCTAAAATTACCTTTAAACTTGACTTTATGGTAAGGAATAACAAAACCCAAGCAACAAACAAACAGATGGCAAGGAATCATTCTGGCGCTCCAAATTCTCCAATCCAGACGAACCAAACTGTCAGTTTTTAACATACGGACCACGTTCAGTTGAAATAAGCCTCTCAACAACAAACCTTCAGATACAGTATGTTAGACCAAAACACAAGACTGGGATGTTGTTGTTGCCTTGTCAAGTGCAGAAGGAGGAACAGCATGACTTCCACTGGTTAATATCAACACATGAACACCACATGCATCAACAACACATAAGACATTCATAAACAATGATGCACAACAACTTGTGATTTTTTTTCCCCTTGACTTTTCAAATTACCCATCATTTTCAAACTACCCACATAAGTCACCCCCCTAACTTTTCTTATTACAATAAGTCACCCCCTAACTTTTCTTATTACAAATCATTCTCTTCTATTCATTTGGCCAAGTTTTAATCAATGTATTATCATTTGTTAAGTTTTAAATAATGTATTTCACTATTATGTTTCGTTTTTTTTTTTAATGCTTGTGTTGTATGAATAGAGTGGCAAGGACCACCAGATCCAGTGTGACCTTATGCTAATGCGTTCTTTATTGTGACCTCCCACCGCAAAATCAGTCTTAACTCGCAGTCAGTCGAACAGCACTAGGAGCTGAAAAGGTGACTGAGGGTCTATCTGGGGTGATTTGACTTTTTCTCAAAATTGATTTCTGTAGACTATCATCTATCCCCCACAGAAATTTTTTTCTTGAAAAAATATTATTAATCGATTTAAAATGGTACTTTAATGCACTGATTGCAGCAGAAAGAACGCAATTTCCTACCAAAAGTACCTATATTTGTCTCTTATTATGAACCGTAACCTGTACAGTACCCGCATATGTAATATACTGATGGAAAGCTCTTTGGTGCACCTTTCAGATAATGACAGCGAAAATTAGAAACAAATCGGGTCAAAGCCACCAAATAAAGAAATTTAAGGAAAATGTGTAGGAGAGCACACAAAAACTTTAGAGGCCGTTTTCTCAAAATACAACTTAATGACTTTAAACATACATAACTTCTACATTTTTTTGAGTACAAGCTTTATTCAAGTACCAAAATAATCAGCAGAATGTACACTTTCCAGTGATATGTATATCTCAAAATGCCCAAAATGCTAGTTAAGACTGATTTCGTGGTGGGAAGTCACTATTGTTATTGTTGTCTGAAGCCCAGCCGACTTTGTAGAGCCACATCAGGGCTACAACCGCTTCAAAACATACAAAACTTCACCAAGAAAAAAAAAAGAAAATTAAGTACACATTTCGACAATGCATTCACGCACATAAATAATCTAAGGACATACCCCTGGCGTTGACCACTCTGTCCAATTTATCACACACGGGACATAAAAAAACACACCTGAATACAAATATAACAACACCTAAGGATACCTAAACATATACAAAAACAGACATAAATTACCTAAAATTGCTTCCGCATATCTCACCTCCCTTGAGCCAAAAATGCACTTAATACATGTACCCAATTATCAACCCTAAGAAAAAGTACATAAGATTTATCAAACACATACAGGTGAACGGACAGCAAAGCAGAAAATGATAGGAAGAAATGACAGAAAGCAAAGGAGGAAGAAAGAAACTCAAAGTGACAGAAAAGTAGAAATTTCTAGCACAGAATTTCCAGAAGGTGGGGATACTATTTATACTGAAAGAACCCCGGCATTCCCATTGGGGAAAACTGAACAAGTAAAGAAACAATAAAAGTAGTAGATTTCAAAAGGCACAGAGGAACACCATTTTTGTAAAAGCGACACTGACAGTTTTACTTGTCATAGAATTCTTCTTCATTTAAAAAACAAGCACAAAAAGTAAGCAAAAAACATTTTCATGCAAAGAGCATGCATCAATTAAAACAATGTGTCCTTTGAGCATGTCAGATACAGTGAGATGGTAATAAATGCGTGTGTGTGTGTGTGTGTGCATACATGTTTATGCAAGTGTATGATGCATGCATGCTTATGTCTGTGTGTATAAACACATGATTTTTCTATCGTTTTGTTAAAACGCCTATCACGTTAACGTTTTGGTTTCTTTTTTTCCTGTATTTTGTTAAAATCTCTACCATGTGTATGTTCTGTTTTCCATTTTGTTGTTATTATTGTTGTTGCTTTTCTTTTAAAACGGTTCATTTACGACCTTGTAGATATTCTCAAAGGGAATAAACGGGAACATGAAAAAGGCAATAGTAATTCTTCCCACACTGTTTTAGTTTAGTAACTCTTTTCAATTTTGTTCTGTTCTGTACAATCTGTAAGTCTGATCCTTTCCCCACCCCATCCTTTGCGATGAAATTTTTTTCCCCTTCTGAATTCTTCTGTTTTACATAAATGAAAGGGGGGGGGGGGGAGAGTGCACACTCAACCTCTTGCTTTCAAAGGAGCCAGTCACATTTACCACCAAAACCCTTCCCCCAGATAAAACATTTTGCAAAGATCCGAAGACTATTTCTGTCCATGCACAGTGAATAACTAACAACAAATTTTTACATTCTGAATTCCCCCCACCATCGTTCTGTGTATGAAGCTTAAAAACAAAAATAAAACGTAAACATCCATTATTCAGGGCTTAAAACAGTCAAATATCATGTGATTATGAAGACTACAAGGGGAAATAAATCATCAAAATAAATAGAACACGAAGACTACAAGAGAAAACAATCATCGAAATGAATATATGATCTAGGCTCCAACTGCAACTGATACATTTCTCTCAGTATGTTTCATCATCTTCTATTGTCTTCATCTCATGGTTTGCAGATGATTAACCATCCTAAATCATGCGTTTTCCACACACTGTACAACCACATATCATGCAAATTACATACACACCATGGTCAGAGTTGTGATCTTCCCTACCTTTCCCAGACACTCCTCTTTCACAACAGCATTCAGAGTTCATTACACTCCCATTTAGTGGTTCTTTACATCACTAATCATTACTTTCACTAGCAAGTTGAATGATAAACAAGCTCCACAAAAATTCCAGTGAAAGCTCACCTGCTTATACACCTGCACTTCCAGTATATGCGCAAAAACAATGACGCTAGCAAAACATCCTTTTTCTTTAACAAACATTAATAAACAGACAACCTGGATGTAAAGGTGGATGGAAGTCTGCCAAACGACAGAAGATTTTAAGCCCTGATTAATGTGATGCATTCCAACAAGTGCACTGAAACTTTGTAGAAACAAAATCTACATTCCTAATCCCCATGCTTTGTGCATAAATCCTGAAGGGAAAAAAAATCAACAAAATGGAAACAAATGAAAACAACCAAAAAATCCAGTGTCTTATAATAAGATGCATTCCTTGAACAACATATTTTGAAACAAAACATTAAAACCCACAATAAAACAACATTCATCAGAACCCCCAAACATCGTAGTAGAAGTAGTAGTAGTAGTAGTACCAACATGCTGGGCAAATGAACAGAGAACAGAACTCATCAACAACAAAGATAAAACTCCACAAGCATTTGGCATACTGGTCCATCACAAAAAGAAACAAGAAAGAAACTGACCAAAACCATTTACTACAATATCAAAGTAAACAGGGGTGCCAAGGGTTGAAGAAAACTGTTTACCCGCTTTAATCTACGTCGAAGTAGTCTACCACCACCCTACAGTATAAATAAATCAATGGTGCATTTTTGTTAGGAAAATCAATAAACAATAAGTCATCTAACACATCAAAACGAGACAGAAAGAGATAAAAACAATTAATACAGAAGACGACTAAAAAAAAAAAACAGCAACCAACAACCAACCAACCAAACACACAACAAATTAGCATTAATAATGAACTACAATGAATAGAATCAAACTGTGCGCTAATGTTGACCAAAATCAATAAAAGTTCTAACAAAACATGCGCCTGCATCAGAACAAGTGCTAAACTTCTAGAATCTCAAACAGAATCACATTGGTTATCTTGCAAGTTACAATCTACGCAAACAAAATAGTACTTGTACCGTCTCCCACTCCAAGTAAAACATTCCAAAGGCATCTTTTGCATAAACAAAAGGCTAACCTAGAAGATGTCTCACTGTGTACAAGAACTAATTAACTTGCTCTATGTCAACAAGTAAACTCAAGTAGGTGATATATTACGAGATGATCTTGAACCTTATCTTCCAATGTTAATATATTGAACATAAGGTTTTGTTTTTTCAAATATGTTTATGTTTTGCAATTTATGAAACAATAAACAGACAAAACGTCACAAACGAACTTTTTTTTTTTTTTTAACGGATAACATCAAAAACATACTCACAGTCATCATACATGTATACATGTAACTTACTAGCTATGCAACAAAATGTGCTTAACAATACTGACAGAACTCATGCGGAAGAATGAAATCCTAAGCTGCAAAATTTCACAATTTCAAACAGAATAGCATATGTTTCACTAAGAAAGTCAACCACAAGCATTTCAACAAGCCCCATCATTTTTAAATTTATTATGTCAAGTTTATAAATGCTATGTGTCTTTCTGTGACAAATATGTCTGTGGACATGCCTGTATAGTAACAACATTCAAATTTTGTAATGCAACAGACCCTCTTCCTAAATATCTTTTAAATATATATCACAAGCCTACATGTAACTTGTAAGGGGGGGTGTACATACAACATGATTATCCCAGTCTTTCATATCTGGAAAAAGTTTTGCTAATTCATCAAAAGCATCCACAGTACCACCCTTTGTTTACAAACAAGACCAATGAATCAAGTCAGCGATTCAAGCCATCAACAAACTGTTTTTCATCAACATGAAGAATTCTGTTAGTTTAAACTTTAGATGTTCGGTAAATCCAGTACAAATATGGAGGGATGTGTGCATGTGTATACACACCCGCATAAACAATGACATGCATGTGCGCATGCGCACGCACACACATACAAAGAAACACACTCACACTCTCTCTCTCACACACACACACAACACACACACACACGCACACACACACACACACACACACACACAAACACAAACACACACATATAAACACACACACTCACACATATAAACACACACACACCGCTCGCGGTCTCAGATCAATGCTTATGGTTCTGAGCAAGTCTCTCCCCTCTACCATTCCAAACATATGGTAATCAAAATGAACAGACAAGCAGGATGTTCTATACTTAGAATGAAAAGAAAACTACACAATTTCAAAAACAGGCAGCAACAATAAAAAGCTAAAAAGCATGAATCTCTCCAAACACAAACAGCAAAACATGTGGTACAAGCATGCGCTCAAAAACAGATATATATGTATATTAGGTGAAAGAAAATCATGATGTGAATCCAAAAGCAAATGACACATACAAAAACAAAAGCATGATACGTTTTCAAATAATAATTACGAAAACAAAGGCAGAATATGTATTTAAAAGCATGCAATACACATAAATAAAAGTTATGATAAATTTTTTTTTAAAATTTAAAAAAAAACTGGGGGGAAAAAATGGCAAGCATAACAATAATGTGATTAGGATTAAAAAAAAAAAAAATGCAAGCAAGCAAGCATGACAATAGTGTCTCTAAAACTAATCAAACAACAACAAACAATGTCATGGAGTGACTATGTATTATTAAAAAAACATAAGAGCACAGACAGTAACTGATGACATATTTCAGACTGAACACACAACATGATGAGTGGGTAGAAGGAAGGACATGAAAGGACACTTGAATTCGAAAGAACAAAGAAACCATAAATTACAACTGAAATTCAAAACGACAAAGGAAAGAAAAAAATAATAAGGGAGTGGGATGTGGGTGAAGAAAGACCTGAGGGAGAAGGAAGAGGGAATGGTTAAAAGAAAGACATGAAATAATGTTATTTATTATTTATGGTTCTTTTCTGTGGAATAATCTGCCCTTATCTCAGAAATTTGCCTACTCCTTCCTTTGTTTTAACACCCTACTTAAAGCCCATCTCTTTTGGGATTCCTTCTGTTTTAATTACAGCAATTTAGTTATACTGACCCTATTCTGTCCTGTGTTAGTACATTCTTGCAGTGTGTTGTAGGTGGATGTCATTGACAGTGTGTGCATAATGTTTCATGGGCAAAATTTGTGAATGTGTGTTATATGTGTATTTCACTTATTTTTGTACAGTAGAATTGTACTGTTAGGCTCATTATAAATGTACATTATTATTTTCACCTTTATTATCATGATTATTATCATTACATTTTATTATTATCATCATTATCATTATTTATTTAAGATACTCACTTCTATTTACAAAAAGAGAAGACTTTATATTTATTAACAGACTGATCATTTATCAGCTCATTTTTCTACTAAACCATGATGAAATCTTAATTTCAGGGATACAATATCTATTCACAAAGATATTTTACTTACTTATTTATCTATTGAAAACCACAGATGAACTTTTTTAATTCATCTATTAAATTCTTTACTAGTTTTTATTTTCAGCCATTCATTAATCAAAGACAGATTAAAGTAGTTTACATTCAATACTGACATCTTTCACTGTTAGAACAGCAATAGCATCAACATTCTGACAAAAATTAAACTGCCAAAGGTACAATAAAACAAAAATACTTCAAAAAAATAAAATGCTGTTAATATGGTATATTCCATTTTTCGCTATTCCTTATCATGCGACTATAATGTTCAGAAGTACAATTCAGAAAGCCCTACCTTCTTAAATCTTCTTTTTTTTTCCAACTGATAACAGACCAGCACAGTTTAATCGTTTGACTCCCGCACCCTACCAACCAACTGCAAAAACTTAACGCTTTGCTTCCCTCACACTATCCACCAGCTTCTTGCATGAAGCTGGTGGATAGGGTGAGGGAATCAAAGCATTAAGTTTTTGCTTTGCTAGCATGCTAGACGATGGAGGATGCTGGTCAACAGGGCACAGAGTCAAAGGGTTAAGAAACTGGAATAAAATAATTATAACAAAAAGAAATTTTGTACTTTTGATATCCTTTAAACTCAAACTTTGGCAATGCTGCCGTTTGGTTTAAACAAAACTGTATTCAACGAAATACATCAGTTGTCAACCTACCAACAATCCATCAAGAGTGGAGCATGAAGCCACAGCTTACCTTAGCCCTGTCCTAATTTGCCGCCGTTTG
This sequence comes from Monoplex corrugatus, assembly GCA_030674185.1. Lineage (NCBI taxonomy): Eukaryota > Metazoa > Mollusca > Gastropoda > Littorinimorpha > Ranellidae > Monoplex > Monoplex corrugatus. Next base: position 35,687,943 of record JAPXFY010000029.1, read on the forward strand.
TTAATAACCAGATCATCATCATCATCATCAGGTCCCTTGCTGCATGGCGCTGGCGATTATGGACTTCCATCTGTCTCTATCTCTTGTTGCCTCAAGCATCTCTTCCACCCTCTTTGTCCCCAGCCACTCTGCAAGTTCGTCTAGTATCTTCTCCCTGGGTCTACCTGGTGCTCTCTTTCCTTCCTGCTTTCCCGTTGTGACCAGGCGCTCCAATTCCCTTTTCCTCATAAAATGGCCTATAAATGTTGCCTGTCTTTTCCTAATCTTCCTTATGAATGATCTTCTTGTGTCTGCCTCCATCAAGACTGTCTCGTTTGTTTTCTTTGCTGTCCATGGAACTCTCAACATTCTTCTTAAAACCACATTCTTCTAAAGATAACCAGATACATAGTGCAAAATATCAAAATATCAGCATAACTACAGAAAAAAGATTCAATATTTGAAACAGAATAAATAAGTATCTGATAACAAATTGAAACCAAAAAAATGGAATACTATGAGTAATATAACACAAACACAGAGAGAGAAAAAAAAACAGGCACAAGAAAACAGAGGAAAAAATAGGAAATAAGAGGGAGCTTTTGCAATAAATAAAACAGCAACAACTAAAAGCAACACTATAAAGCAAATATCAAAATACAGCAGGAATTAATATGAAAATGCAAGAGGTAATTTTCAAGACAAAACTACTGAGAAATTATCAAAACAAAGCAAAATTACAGATGCATAAGCATGAGATGAAAAGCTTCTTTTGCGGCTCGAAAACTGCAATTTGGGAGGATATCTGAAAGAAAATAAAAAAAAAAAGAAAATGGAATATTTCAAGTCTGCTTTTTGTCCGGTTTCACATAATTTTGAAAACGCAAGGCAATAGAGGAGGAGATAGGTAGGAAAGGGGGGTGGGGTGGGGTGGGGTGGAGGGGTAGGAGTATAACAAAAGTGTGGAGAGTGGGATAGGCCTTAAGAATTAGAACATATCGAATCACGAAAACTGAAAGGAACAGTTCATAAAACTGGGACCGAGATGAGAAAAAAAGGGGAGGGGTGGGGGCCATGGATGGTGGGAGAAGGGTGAAAGAGAGGAAAGAGTGGGTGGAACTCTGTAACTACAGAACATGTACCTCGCTCAAAGCATCACCGGCAACTCCAGCGGTCAAGCCCACATAGAACGTGGACTGGGGCTGGCCCCCTTTTTGCCGGCGCCAGGCCGCGTCCGACTTGGAACGCATGACGCTGGGGCTCAGTCGACTACTGTCCCCTCCGTCCAAGCAAGTCTGGTACAGGCTAGCCGGTACTGAAACCTGCTTCACATGCTTTGGCTGGCTCGCTGCCTGTTGTTGCTATGGAGATGTGGGGTACGGGGAGCAGGGGGAGCAAAAGAGACAAGAGAAGCGCCAGCTATGACATGTCAGATGAAATAAGCAGGTGATGTGGTGTGAGGGTGGTAAATGAACGGTGCGTACATGTTTTAGGATTGTTCTTGATAAGGTACGTAATTCGTGTCTGCAGGAAGGACCACTCCATTCTTGTCCATTAAAGTCGACGAGAAAATTTAAAAATCAGTTGGTCGTTCATCACGAGTGACAAGACCGACTACTTCTTTTGAGAAGTTACATGAATTGAATTTAAAAAAATGTCTGGAAAACATGTGGCAAATTCACTATTTGGTCTTGCAAAGAAGACAACTTTATTGCAAAAGATAGAGCATAATGGTGTGGGGTTTTTTTTGTCTGTTTGTTTTTTTAAGCATGTTTACACCTCAAATGGTCAGTCCATTAACCCTCCTCTTCCTCACCCAATGGATAGCAACTTTGAATAGGTGAGAGAGCTCTAGTGTCTCTATGACCCAGCCAGCAGCATTGGCAAGAGCCTCATGCTCCTGACAGAAGTCATTAACCCTTTGACTCCGGCACCCTGTCCACCAGCACCCTGCATTGTTAACCATGCTAGCAAAGCAAGAATTTAACCCTGTGACTCCATCATCCTATCCACCATCTTCCTACAGGAAGCTGGTGGTTAGGGTGAGGGAGTCAAAGGGTTAGTTTTTGCAACTGGTGGATAGGGTGGAGGTGTCAAAGGGTTAATGCCACACAGATCAAAGGAAAGAATCCTAATGAATAGTGATCCACCTACTGAAAATGGAGAATGTAAACAGGGCCAACTTGCATACACGTATCTGAAATAATACGACTGGATCGCAGAGCTCGAGTCTGCAGTTTCGTCGACTAATCTGGGACATTTACTTTCATTACTTTCAACTCCAGGGTTTCACATCTATCTGTGTGCTGCAATTCAAGGGTGGCACACAGCTTAACAGTTCTGCCTCTCATTTAACCCTTTCGCATTTGCACTGCTAGATGTAAAGCTAGCTCCTAGTATTCGCATTCGAATGTAGCACAGTGTCAGTACAAAGTCTTTCATAGTGAATGGAAAGTTCCTTGCATCCCAGAATGCTCGTACTATTTTTAGAACATTCAACGTGAGACTGACCAAGATTCTAACCACACGCGTGATAAGACAGCAAGGCCAGTAGTGATGGAAATTCCCCTCACATGTGCCTGAAAAGGTTGGGCGATCTCAACCGCTACGAACGGATCGGCACATTCTTCCGCAGAGAGGTTACCAGCTTTGTGAACAGCTAAGGGTTAATGTGTGGGTTGCATTTAGATCAAGAGTGGAGTGGTCCACTGCTTTAACCCTTTGACTCCTTCAGCTATCTGAGAAAGTCAAAGAGTTAAAGAGACATGCATGTGATGCAGACGTTCTCAGCAAGCTTCAATATGTTACACATGCTTATTCATGTGTCTACAAGAATTGATATATCTAAACCAGCATCTGCTAAGGGTCACGGAAAAGGACGTGACGGAAGAGATGTAAATTTGGCCCGAATTTTATTTACTTGAACAAACATACAGACTGTCAGTAACTGAATGAAATACTGTATACTCAGAGCTGAACACTGTGGAACACTTGGCATAACATATGTGCACATTTACAATTACAGGAGCACTTCTAAGGATGAAAGATTCCATCCGTTGATTTTAAAAAAAAAAAATTATTCTACCACTATAGCAGCTGCACTACTTCATCAGAAGGTTACCCAGGCTGGTAAAATCTACAGAGCATAGAGCATTATATTACTCTGCTGTGGCGTAGAGTTGAGTTACAACCCAAACTAGCAACAATTAACCTCTGATCGATGCAGCATCTTAGCACCGAATGTCAGTACATTCATGCATCCTTATCATATACATATGCTTTCTTTATCTACTACTTTTTTCAGTTGTTAATGTTCTTTTTGCTTTTTTTTTAAATGTAAAGCCATGCTGATATTCTTCTTTTTATATCAAATCCCAAACCACAATTTCTGATCTTCCCAAATGACATCTTCTGATCTTCTGGACTACAGAAGACAAACTATAGAACATCGATAGCCACAGTCAGACAAAATAAACTTGCCATCATGCTAACAATTATTTTGTCATTGTTGTTGTTGTTCTAATTTCATTCAAAAGCTTATATCAAATTCAATTCTGCAATAATTTTGAAGTCAACATCCCTTCATATTCATTCATCAATCAGCATCAAACTCACAAATTCATGGACAGGTTTCCATCCAATATCTACCATGTGTTCAACCCAATTAAAAACTCTATAATATTTATGATCCACTGAAAAGATGCAATTCAATTCCAGGTCAGCATGACTCAGAAAAAGCAAAAAAATTTTTTTTAATTTTTTAATATAACCATGCATTTTGAGGCAAACAAACACATGCATTTTCGAGGCAAATAGGGGGTTTTGTTGTTTTTTTGTCTTTTGATTTTTGAAGTGGTGTGATCCTTAGCAAATGCTGCAACATGAGGGTAACAAATGTACACATGTGATCTACATCTACAAAGCACTGTAAAAATATAGTGAGATGCAGGAAAGTACAATGTTTGTTATACGATGCAACACAGGCTGAAAGAAAAACTGAAAGATTGGTGACTATGATTCAACTATCTACCAAGATTACAACCAAAGCTGCTTAAACACAAAATCTGTGGTCAGTTTCTACTTGACAGTTTTAACTCTTTTTTTTTTTTGCTCAAAGGACGAAGGTGAGGAAGGAGGGAGGGTTGCAACAGATACCAACATATCTCATGTATCATTTCTCCTGTGTGATAAAATTAGAACTATCACCAGATTCTTTTGGTAATTTTGAGAGTTCCTGCGTGCCTAAATTCACAATCGAATGATTAGACTGATCCAGTCAAAATCATTTTGATGCTCACCCTTTCTCCAATCCGAACTACCAACTTACAGTAATTATGTCCCTTTCCATACATATCATATCACAGAAGTAAAGCTCCCACCCACCCTGCAACTGTATTGTACAAGACGGAGACCTTAACCGGAGTACAGCTTTGTGCCCATGGCCTCCAGTCTGCACAGCAGTAAACGAGTACCTGGCCATATGAAGGATTTGGAAAGAAGAAGAGGTGAGGGAACAGAGATGGGCACTGTCCTCATAATGCTGATCTGAGAAAAGCTTTTGTCTTTACCACTTCACTCCCCTATGACCGCAGTCTTACAAACTCTCAACATCTGAAACTTTGTAATTAAGCAGTTTGATTGCAGATGGACTGACTTAAAAATCTAAAATCTAAAACAAAAGGCAGAGCATAACATGAAATGCCATTCCAGATGAAAGTAAATATCAAAAAACAAAAACAAAAAATCATAAAAAGCAAAGGAATATTTTCAAAACAGCTAAAACATTAGCAAACAGATAACTGTCAACAAATGGTGACAAAAATTCTTGCCAAAGAACAAAACTGGGAGGCATCCACACATCCATTGCTAGCCGACCACTCGCCAACTGAAATGCTAGATTGGCAGCACATACTATAAGCATCAACTAAATATCAAAGCCTTTAAAATGAAAGCCAAAAATGCAAAAGTCAGCACATACTATCAGCATCAACATAATATAAAAGCATTGAAAATGAAAGCCAGAAATGTACACATTCCTCTTTAACCCCTCCCTGACAAGGAATACCCCTGCATCTTTCCCACTCAAGAATCCCCACAGCTCCCCTAAGTGCAAAAGGAAAACACCCAGTGTACTTGCAAAGCAAATAAAAATGGTCAGTGATTTCATTTTCAAAAAACTAAAGTAGTCTTTCATTAGGAAAGTGACCTAAAGTGGTCACTGGTTGCCTATGCAAAGCAAACTAAAGTAGTCAATGACTTCATTTGCAAATTGGTCAAGGATTTCATTTGAAGAGTGAACTAAAGTAGTTACCTTTTTAGTCAATGGTTGCATATGCAAAACACAGTAAAGTGGTCACTGATTTCATCTGCAAAGCGGACTTCAGCACTTATTGATTTCATTTGCGAAGTCAACTGACATGGTCATTGCTTGCATTTGCAAAGTGAACTAAAGTAGTTACTGGTCTGATCAACTAAAATGGTCACGGTTGCATATGCATAACAAACTGTGGTCACTGAGTTCATTTGCAAAGTGAAGTGGTCACCTGTTGCATTTGCAAAAAGGACAAAAACAGTCACTGATTTCATTGGCTAAATGAACTAAAATGGTCACCGATTTCATTTACAAAATGTACTAAAATAGTCACTGACTTCATTTGCAAACCCAACTAAAAGGCTGGCTTGCTGCCTTTGTAAAGTGAACTAAAGCATTCACTAGCATTCACAATGAAAATGAAAAATGTAGCTCGTGCTGCTCTCCAAAGCTGAAAACAAGATCTGTATAACAGTCAACCAGCAAAAAAAAAATGTCTCCATGCTGAAGGAACTCAACAAAACATGAACACTCTTCTACCTCTATGCTATAAAGTACTGTCCTATCTTAACAGTAGAAGTGTTTTTTCTGGAACAATCTGCTTTCAGCACAAACATAAAGACTAAACAAACAGTTTAATGGCAAAAAGTCTTACCCAAGAGTTGACCGCAGAGTCTGCTGGGTTCTGGTCAAGATCTGAAAATCGCTGGGACCCTTGAGTCTGATGAAGGGAAAAAAGTAAAATTGGAATAAATCTGCAACTTGTTATTGTTATTGTTATTGTTGTTTAACCCTTTGACTCCCGCACCCCATCCACCAACTGCGAAAATTTAACTCTTTGACTCCCTCACCCTGTCCACCAGCTTCCTGCAGGAAGGTGATGGATAGGTTGAGGGAGTCAAAGAGTTAAGTTTTTGCTTTGCTAGCATGGTTGACAATGCAGGATGCTGGTGGACAGGGTGCGGGAGTCAAAGGGTTAAAGCCCAGCTGACTGCATAGAGCCATATCAGAGCCATAACCAGTTCAAAACAAACACAATACTTCAACAGGAAAAAAAGGAAAAGAAAATTAAGTACACATATCAATGCATTCGTGAACATAATCTAAGGACATGCCCCTAGCGTTGACCACTCCGTCCAATTTATCACTCAGGGGATTTAAAAAAAAACATACCAGAATACAAATTCAAACATAAGGACACTAAAACATACATAAAACAGGCCTAAATTACCTAAAACTGCTTCCACATATCTCATTTCCCTAAAGCCAAAATGCACTTGACACATGTACCCAATTATCAATCCAAACAGAAAGTATGTAAGACTTCATCGAACACATACAGGTGAATGGACCAGCAAGGCAGAAAATGATAGGAAGAAATGACAGAAAGCGAAGGAGAAAGAAAGAAACAAACAAAGAGAGAGAGACAGAAAAAAGAAAATTTCTTGCACAGAATTTCCAGAAGGTGGGGATATTATTTATACTGAAAAAGCCCCCAGCATCCCCACAATGGGGGAAAATCTGCCACTCCATTTGCCACCACATTTCATCTGTCTTCAAAATGAAAGCCAGCCTGAGGAGGATTTAATTTCTGGTATCTTTCTGTCCCTTCTCCACACACACTCAACAGAAGTGCACTGTGCTATCAAGTGACACACACACTCAACCAAAGCAAAGAACAGTCCGCTTCCGGTGTCCATCTTATTTGTGCTGAGACATAACTGTGAAAATGTCTGAAAACCAAGATCACCTTTTTCATTCTTCACTAATTAACTCTGTGCTTCCTTGTATCCTTCAGGTTTTGTTTTTTTATCACACACGCAATGCATGCACAAACAATCTACATCATTTTTACATTCACGTCCAATGGACAATATGTCGAATGAAACAATCTACATCATTCTTACATTCACGTCCAATGGACAATATGTCGAATGAAACAATCTACATCATTCTTACATTCACGTCCAATGGACAATCTACATCACATAGAAACTTACAGCTACTGGTCCATGAAACAAATCTACATGATATCTACAAGTTCTGCATCTGCACTTCACCATCCAGTGAATCAATAGCGATGAAGTCAGAGATACTAAACACGATCAAGTTACTGAACTCTTTTGCATCCAACCCTCTTCCATCATACGCAACTCACCGAGGATTCTCCACCTGTGAGCTGTCTAAGCTGAGTCTCCAGAGTCTTCACTGTCCTCTCTTTGTCCAGCAACTGCGTGTGCAGCTTTTCTGACGGGGTTTTCACGTACTGCTTTTGCTGTTTCTACAACACACATGACATCATATTTACAACGAAAACTGTTTTGTAATCTCTTTTTGCCTCTCCTACATCCCCAATGCCCCCACCATCATCATAGAGGGGGTGAGCTGTGAAACTTTGTTCTATCCAACTAGGTGACAACACTACTACTATATTTTCTGATTCAGTCAAGAACCTTGCCATTCTTCTTGATCCTCAACTCTGTCGGCTAAAATTCATCACTCAAACTTGTCAGTCATGTTACTGTCAACTGCAATGTTTCAGTTCTATCTGCTGTTATCTTTTAACTTCAGCAGCACATCTAAACTCATGACTTCTCTTATCCTATCTCATATAAATTATTGTAATTCTCTGCTCTCTGGCTCGCCTGCCACTTCTGCTGCATGCCTCCAGCGTATTCAGAATTCTGCGGCCCATCTACACCCTTCGTAAAAAGATACGATCGTATCACTCCCCTGCTTCACTTTCTCCACTGGTTGCCTGTTTCTCAAAGAATATCAAACAAAATTAATACACTATGCTACAAGTGTATCGAAAGTTTGGCACCTGTTGATCCTTGAAACCACCTCTGAAAATATACCCCTGCCCGACTTCTCCATTCTGCTTCTGATACTTCTCGTTTACACTTTCCTCAATACAGTAGTTGCCCATTCAGTCACCAATCTATTTCTGTGTCTAGTCTCTACAAATGAAACCACCTTCCCCTGTCTATTCCATAGTCACATAATCTGTCTTCTAGTCTAAGCTGAAGACATTCCTTTTTGTCCAGCAGTGATTTCCCCCTCCACGGGCCCACCCTTTCATCCCATTCACTTTCTGATCTCCCGTCATGCGTGCATGCATGCGTGCATGGTGTGTGTGTGTGTGTGTGTGTGGTGTGTGTGTGTGGTGTGTTGTGTGGTCTGTGTGTGTGTGTGTGTCTGTGTGTGTGTGTGTGTGTGTGTGTGTGTCTGTGTGTGTTCTGTGTCTGCATCCAGTGATTGTGTTCTCTTTCTGTTTCTACCAGGAAATAAATGGATAGGAGATCATGAGTGGCAGGGCTTGACTACAGTTCCTTTCTTTTTCCTTGTTTCACGCCCTTACCACTTTTTTCCTGTGGTTTCTTCTTTTGTTTGCAAAATTGCACATGTCACTGAGACAGACTTCAGAGAGAGAGAGAGAGAGAGAGACAGACAGACAGACAGACAGACATAGCGGAAGTACAAAGAAATGCAGGGAGAGAGAGAGAGAGAGAGGAGAGAGAGAGAGAATAACACAGAAGTACAAACAAATGCCTTATACAGCCAGAGAGAGAGAGAGAGAGAGAGAGAATGTGTGTGTGTGTGTGTGTGTGTGTGTGTGTGTGTGTGTGTGTGTGTGTGTGTGAGTGTGTGTGTGAATGAGCGTGTGTGTGTGTGTGTGCGTGTGTGTGTGTGTGTGTGTGTGTGTGTGTGTGTGTGTGTGTGTGTGTGTGTGTGTGTGTGTGTGTGTGTGTGTGTGTGTGTGTGTGTGTGTGTGTGTGTGTGTGTGTGGTGTGTGTGTGGTGTGTGTGAGTGAGTGAGTGTGTGTTTCTCTGTGTGTGTTTCTCTGTGTGTGTCAATCTGTGTGTGTCTGTGTCAGTCTGTCTGTGTGTCTGTCTGTCTGTGTATATATGTGTGTGTATCTGTGTGTGTGTTGGTGTCTGAGTCTTGTGTGTGTGTGTGTGTGTGTGTGTGTGTGTGTGTGTGTGTGTGTGTGTGTGTGTGTGTGTGTGTGTGTGCGTGCGTGCGTGCGTGGTGTGTGTGTGTGTGTGTGTGTGTGTGTGCGTGCGTGTGTGTGCGTGTGTGTGTGTCTCTGTGTGTCTGTGTGTGCACATGCGTGCATGTATGTGTTAGTACCCTTAAATTTTGTACACTGTAAATGACTGCTTCGGTGAATGATGAGAGCACACACATTGATTTAATTCACACATCACGATTTGGCACCATATAAGTGTCTATTATTGTTGTTGTTGTTATCATTATCATCATCATTATCATTACAGTTGCAGTTGTTGCCATTATTATTATGCTTATAATTATCATAACCAACATCCTGGTCATCATGGTTATCAGTACTACAAAACCAAGTGAATGAAGACAGCAACTCACCTGATAGTCTTCGCGGGCTTGCTCCAGCATCACCTGCGTCATGTGAACCTTATGTTGTGATAGCTCTCTGTCAGTGTTCGGCTGTAACATGTTTACATGCATATTATGCCATATATCCATGAACGCACACATGCACATGCCACGCATGCATGCATGCATGCGCCCCCCTCCCCACACACACACACACAGACACGCACACACGCACGCACACGCACACACACATACACACACACACACTCACACACACGCTCACACACACACTCACACACACACACACACACACACACACACACACACGCTCTCTCTCAAACTCACACACACACACACACACACACACACACACACACACACGCTCTCTCTCACACTCTCATACACTATTCTCATACAGTCTAATATCTAGTAGTAGGCCTCCTTCGGTCATGACTGACCATGGACAAAGTACATCCGTTCTAATGTCTAGATGGGCTGTCTGCTTGGTCCAAGCAGCGTCGCCTGTGACTGTACAGACCAATGCGAGAGAGGCAGTTTCTGTCGCAGCGGTCGCATGTGTATGCTGATGCTGGTCTGTTGGCTGTCATCCCTTTTCTGCGAACTCGCTTTTCTGCTGCAGCAGCTGACAGTTTGTCCTCACCAATCCGCAGCTGTTTCTTGAGAGTAGTTCTCCAGCTGTTGCGGTCGCTGCGAGGTCCTCCCAGGACTCAGTGTTGATCTCAAGCGCCTTCATGTCACGCTTGCAAACGTCTTTGTATCTCAGCTGTGGGCGGCCAATGTTTCTTTGCCCTGTGGCAAGCTCACCATAAAGGATGTCTTTTGGGATGCGACCATCTTCCATGCGGCGAACGTGGCCCAACCAGCGCAGCCGACGCTGTCTCAGCATGGTATGCATGGTTGGGAGGCCAGCGCAGGTTAGGACTTCGGTGTTGGTCACCTTGTCTTGCCAGGAAATGCCAAGTATGCGCCGTAGGCTTCTCAGGTGGAAGGTATTGAGCCTTTTCTTCTGATGAGCATGCGTGGTCCACGCCTCGCTGCCATACATGATACAGCAAGGTGCTGAGGACACAGGCGTTGTATACAGCCATCTTTGTCTTTGTGGTCAGCTTGGGATTTGTCCACACCCTTTGTGTAAGGCGGGCTAGTGCTGTGGCTGCCTTCCCGATCCTCTTGTCGACCTCTGTGTCAAGGGAGAGGTTATCGGTGATGGTGGACCCAAGATATGTGAATTGATGGATGGCTTCAAGCTCGTAGTCATCAATGGTGATGGCTGGTGGAGATGGCGTGTCTTGGCCCAGGACATTTGTCTTCTTAAGACTGATGGTCAGACCAAAATCTTTGCAGGCCTGGGAGAAACGGTCCATTAGTGACTGCAAGTCCCGCTGAGTATGGGTCACAACTGCGGCATCGTCGGCAAATAGCATGTCTCTGATGAGGGCTTCACGGACCTTTGTCCTTGCTCTGAGGCGGGCGAGGTTGAAGAGCCTGCCATCTGATCTGGTCCGCAGGTGGATCCCTTCTTGCGCTGTGCTGAACGCATGCCTCAGGAGGAGAGCGAAGAAGATTCCAAAGAGGGTTGGGGCCAGGACGCAGCCTTGTTTCACACCGCTGCGTACGTCGAAGGGCTTGGAGAGGTTTCCGTTGAACTGCACCATCCCTTTCATGTTTGAGTGGAAGGACTCAATTAAGCTGTGCAGTTTGGGGAGGCAGCCGATTTTTCGGAGAGCCCTGAAAAGGCCATCTCTGCTGACTAGGTCAAAGGCCTTGGTGAGGTCAATGAATGCCACATACAGGGGCATCCGCTGCTCTCTGCACTTCTCCTGGATTTGGCGAACTAAAGAGGCTCAATGTGGACAATGCCACTCTGCAGGAAACACGGCTGGCTGACTCAGGAACACTAAAGGAAAGGGACTACACCTTCTTCTGGCAAGGAAAGAGTTCTGATGCCCCAAGAGAGCACGGAGTAGGCTTTGCAGTAAGGAACAGCCTGCTGAACATGATTGAACCAGGCAGCGGCGGTTCAGAACGACTCTTGACTCTCCGCCTCAACACCACCGAAGGCTATGTCACTCTCATCAGCGTTTATGCCCCAACTCTGTCCGCCTCTCCAGATACCAAGGATGAGTTCTACGAAAATCTTGCATCAACCATAAGGAACATCCCCAGGACAGAACAACTTGTTCTCCTGGGCGACTTCAATGCCAGAGTGGGTGCAGACAATGACTCATGGCCCTTCTGCCTCGGTTCCTTTGGAGTGGGAAAATGAATGAGAATGGACAGCAACTGCTTGAGTTTTGCGCCTGCCATGAACTGTGCATCGCCAACTCCTTCTTCAAGACGAAGCCTCAGCACAAAGTCTCCTGGAGACATCCCCGCTCAAAACATTGGCACCAACTGGATTTGATCCTAGTAAGACGTGCCGCTATCAAAAACGTTCTCCACGCTCGCTCTTATCACAGCGCAGACTGCGACACAGACCACTCTCTGGTATGTTGCAAGATCAGGCTACAACCAAAGAAGTTCCACTGCTCAAAGAAACAAGGGAACCCTCGCATTGACGTCAGCAAGATGTCTCAGCCAGATCTTGTAGAATATCTAATATCACTCATAGTGAAAAGACGTTAAATCAAAGAACGAACGAACGAACGAACTCTCATACACACACACACACACACACACACACACACAACACACACACACACACACACACACACACACACACACACACACACACACACACACACACACACACACACAAACCAGTACAACAGAAATGTCTGGGACTCACATCTACAGGTTGTGGTGCAGTAATTCTTGAGTTGCGGTTGGACGGTGCATTGTTGACCTCAGCAGGGTGCGCCGATACTGGGTGTTGGTTGCTTTCACTCAAGTTGGGCTTTCCCATCAAAGTCAGCGCCACATAGGATCCCGCTACAACACACAATACAAAATACAGTATTACTATATGTCTGTACTAATGAAGAGATTGTTATTATTATTGTTATTGTTGTTTAAAGCCCAGCCGACTGCATAGAGCCATATCAGGGCTATAACCGTTTCAAAACATACGAAACTTCAACAGGAAAAAAAAAAAGAAAAGAAAATTAAGTACACATATCAATGCATCTGTGCACATAATCTAAGGACGTGCCCCTGGCGTTGACCACTCCGTCCAATTTATTGCACAGGGGATCTAAAAAACACACCTGAATATATATTTTAAGCATACCTAAGGACACCAAAACATTTATGAAAACAGGCATAAATTACCTGAAATTGCTTCCGCATATCTCACCTCCCTAGAACCAAAAATGCACTTCATAAATGTACCCAATTATCAATCCTAAGAAAAAGTAAGACTTTATCGAACACATACAGGTGAATGGACCATTTAGGCAGAAAATGATAGGTAGAAATGACAGAAAGCAAAGGAACAAGGCAGAAACAAAGAGAGTGGCTGAAAAGAGGAAATTTCTAGCACAGAATTTCCAGAAGGTGGGGATACAATGTATACTGAAAGAGTTCCCCGCATCCCCATGGCGGGTGACCAAGAGATGTCCTCCAAATATATTCCATGTCACAGAATGTGTTGTCATCATTCCCGTAAGTCACTACACTCGACTGATCCTGATAAGCATTACAGTATTCAAAATTTTGTTTACATAAAGTGGGATAAGAACAACATAGTTGTTGTCACTATAAAATATTTGCAAATGTATTCTCATTCTGGTTAAAGGAAACGCTACAGACGAGTCTGTATACTATATTACACATGGCATTTGGCCAAGTCCACGTTAGGGGGTCATACAGTTGATATGAGTGTGGCATTTTGTTCCACAGTTCTTATCTGACTATCACTGTCTCTGTTTTTCTATACTTTCCCCAGTCTGTAATGGTTTCTAATTACTCACAAGATGTCAAGCAGATGATTCATTCCTCAACACTATCCATGGCATGACCTTAGATTGTGCCCCTTCCTTTCATTAACAGTGCTAGGGTCTTATCTTGGACAGTGCTGCTTCCTTTTGTGAACAGTACCATGGTCCAGTCAAGGATAATCTGACAGGTGAATAAACAGATGTCAACAGGATAACTGATCAGATACTGATGGATTTCGTGAATAAACATATGTCAATAGGGTAACCGATCAGACATGGATGGATTTTAGTGAGTAAACAGATGTCAGTAGGAAAACCGATCAGATATGGATGGGTTTTCCATTAGCATGACTGGCATCCCAGCTGCAGGAAATTATCAGTGGGCAGAAAGCGAAAGAAGCAAAGATTTTCGCAGGCCACTTTTACAACTTACGGAACTGTCGGAAAGTGTATCACCATCTGAAATATCAGATGCTGGAAACGATGACATTCCAAGTTCATTGTTTTCTTGGTAAAGGAATAAACACAATATAGCAAAAAGGCCTGTTTCATACTGACAAGTTCGTATCACCAACAAAGTGAGTAACTGTCCCTTGTGTTGAGCTTTTGTGATTTTCCGCTTTCTCAGTGTCTCTTCTTCTTCTTCTTGGCGTAAGCTGCTACACAATCAGCTGAGTCCAGGTGATGTCTCATCCTAACTCAATGAGTGTGTAGCCATTATGCAATAAGTGCATGGTACCATGGTTTTTTAGAAGGCGCACGCTGGGCTGGTACCTCTGTCTTCAGCCTTCTAGGTTTTCTGTAGGGGTTGCCCCGCCCTTAGCTCCTGGCCCATATGTCCTGCCCTGGGAGCACAGGGGTGATTGTTTCTCTGGGGATCCCACCCCGTAGCTAGGGCTTATAGCGGCCCTTACCCGCTGATGAACCCATCATAGGACACCTGGGGCATTTTTTAAGGATAGCAGCGCCACCTGCTACCCCACCCTGTCCTGATAGGAACACCGCCAGTTTGCTTCGGGACTGTTTATTTGCTAGCAAGCTGAAGGGCTTCACTATCTGCCACCTGTGACCCGCCTGGGTTGGGAATGGTCGCCCCGCCACTGAATTGGAAGTCGGCCTTTTCCAGGGCTTTCTCAGTGTGAAAAGAGAGCAAGAGCGAGAGAGAGAGAGAGAGAGGAGAGAGAGAGAGAGAGAGAGAGAGAGAGAGAGAGAGAGAGAGAGAGAGAGAGAGAGAGAGAGAGAGAGAGAGCACCGTCATATCAAGTCACAGCCAAGTAATAAATAACTCACTCAATTCCACTTCACTAAGTTCTCTATGTGCCCCACTCTCAACATCATTTACTTCACGTTAGTCTCACTGAGCAATGCTGATGGTATCTTCAAATTAAAGCACATAAATCACGAACGACTGGGACAGAATTTTTCAATTTAGCCCACACAGTCACGAGACAGAACTTTTACTTGACAAAACATGGATGCCGACAAAACCTTCATTTATTTGTAGATCGCTTTCAAAAAGAGCAAAAAAATCAGCACTTTTTAACAGATGTAAAGATGGGACTTACAGAAGGGCAAGACCTGCATCATTTGCTTGCTGACGCTAGAATGTCTTACATACTCGTAGCACACACACACACACACAAACACACACAAACACACACACGCATGCATGCCCGCACACACACATACATACACACATACATACAGTGATACACACATTGACACAACCCTGAGCAAACCGATGAAGCCTGATGGATCTAATGTTCTGATTGTTTTTCTCTTGTTCATTAAACTGTTTGACGTTACCTTAAATGATACAATGCCTTCATGATTTCATAGACTCATTCATCTCATAGACACCTCTTTTACCTTTTTTTTCCCCCCTCGTCTAAAAGCACGTATGTAACAGACGTTAAAAGAAATAACAAACAAACTGGAATGTCTATCACAGCGTGTGATTAGGGGGGTCAAGGGCCAGGCTAGCCGCCACACCTCTCAAACAACTAAAGATGCCGTTTCTCGTCATTTTGCACAGCCATGACTGGTTCTCAATGTAACACACATTACAAAATACAATCAACACCTTCAACCTGGCATACACTGGTTCTTGCTGCAATAATGAAAACAAACCTATCATACACTGATCCCTCTAAAAGACAAAATACACAACACAATCTGTGATCATTTTCACAAATATATGTGGTTCCTGCACTAACGCAGAATACAAACAACAATTAGTGACATTAATTGCATCTGACTTGATTCCATATACAACATGGAACACAAATTCAACCAATGACTTCCCTGTATGATAAATCTTCTTAGATCATGTGCACGAATGCACTGATATAATAATAATAATATTGGACATTTGTTTAATTTTCTTTTCCATTTTTCCTGTTGAAGTATTGTACATGTTCTGAAACGGTTGTAGCCATATCGCTCTTAATAGAATCATGATTATCATCCTCATCGACATCATCATCATCACATTGCAACAAAAAAATTTAAATTAAAGAATTTTTTAAATGTAAATAAAAAAAAAAAAGAAAGAATAAAAGAAAAACTGTGCCAGCTTCTGTGGCCATTAAACTTAAGATGGCGTAGAAAATGGAACGAAAAAAAAGGTAAGCACAAAAGTAACCTCCCTGAGTGCGATGATCCTAAAAAAAAAAAAAAATAAAAGAATGAAAAAAGAAAGTGTTTAGTAAAACCTCATTACATATTTGCATGTGTGGGAGTTGGCACTCCAATAAAGCAAAAAGAAAAGCGAACAAAATAAAACTTAAGACCACAGAACACAATCAGTGACGTTAATCACACACATAGTGTATCTCACAACTACACAATACAAACCACTATCAGTGACAGTCACTGAACATACACAAGTTCTCACGGCAGACCTAGCTACAACACAATACAAAACATTAACAGTTATATTCACTGAACATAAACAGGTTCTCACAATGGATCTCACAGCAACACAATGCAAAACACTATCACTAGTATCAGTGTCATTCACTGAGCATACACTGGATCCCATTACAACACAGAGCATAGTTTCACTTCAACTTCTGTTTTTCAACATATCATTGATTCCATTTACACTAAAACCAAAAGTCAAGCCGGAAAAGAGTCCATAGCAAATGCCATAAGGTTTCAAGAAAAGAAAAACAAACTGAATCGAACTAAAACAGATTACATTTAAAAACAGTATGTATTCCGATTCTTATTGCTGATTAAAGCCCAGTCAACTTTACAGACCCATATCAGGGTTATAACCATCTCAAAAAATACGCAAGCCTCACAGAAGACTTAAAAAAAAAACATGAAAAGAAAATTTAAGTATGCATACTAATGCATACTAAGTCATGGTGATCAGTAAAAAACATGAAATCCCCTCATGCAAAATAACAGCAAAAGGCACAACCTTGAGACAGGTTGATAATTTTAAATAACTGGACAGCAAAGAAAACAAACGAGACAGTCTTGATGGAGGCAGACACAAGTAAATCATTCATAAGGAAGATTAGGAAAAGGCAGGCAACATTCATACTAATCACAGGCCATTTTATGAGGAAAGGGGAATTGGAACAACCTGGTCACAACTGGAAAGCTGGAGGGAAGGAGAACACCAGGTAGACCCAGGGAGAAGATACTAGACGGACTTGCAGAGTGGCCGAAGACAGGGAGGGTGGAAGAGATGCTTGAGGCAATAAGAGATAGAGACAGATGGAAATTCATAATCGCCAACGTCATGCGGCAAGGCACCTGATGATGATGATGATGACCAATGCATTCATGAACATAAGCTATGGATACACCTCTGGCACTGACCACTCCGCCCAATTTACACTATGGGATTTTAAAAAACATACTCAAATACAAATGTAAACATAAAACATAGGTCTACATAACCTAAATCACTTCAGCAAATCACATTTCTTTACAGCCAAAAATGCAAATAAGACATGTTCCCAATTACCAATCCTAAGAGAAAGTATGTAAGATTTTATCAAACATACAGATGAACTGACCAGCAAGACAGAAAATGATAGGAAAAAAGACAGAAAATGATAGGAAAAAAGACAGAAAGCAAAGGAACAAGGTAGAAATAACAGAATGACAGAAGAGATTAAATTTCTAACACAGAATTTTAAGTTTTATTTATACTATATAAAAAATTTTAAAAAGCCCCAACGTTCCCATGGGCGGAACAAAGCATACAGGAAATAAAATATTAAAAAACCAATGTACAGTTGGACTAATTCCGGCTACAACTAATGAACACAACAAATGACAATGTTCAGGCATACACTGTTTCTGCTATAATGCAGAAAGCGAAACATAATAACTGACGTCACACACACCACACACACACACACACACACACACACACCACCACCACACTCTCTCTCTCTCTCTCTCTCTCTCCTCTCTCTCTCTCTCTCTCTCTCTCTCTCTCTCTCTCTCTCTCTCTCTCTCTCTCTCTCATCCTCATCACTCTCATGTATATGATTACTTATGTCTACCGTCTGTCTCAAATTTCAAAGTACAATCCTTTTTTATAACTTTTTTTTAACGATGTATGTTAATGCTATAAAATGAAGTGAAATGGCAATCCTCCCTCTCCCCACTCCACCAAAATTTTTTCCCTCTATGTAAAGTACAATGAGCATTCTTTGACACTGACTGATTGCATTACATAACTGGAATCAGTAGTATCATCATTATTATTATATCATCATCGAAGATAAAACAAAATATGACTGCTGGATCTTGAGGGTAAAAACAAAATATTAAAAAATACCTTGTTTGTAAAAATCTTGAGTATACTCCAAAGGATCTTTTACAAACAAGGTATTTTTCAATATTTTGTTTTTATTATCATCATCATCATTATTACTATCGTTACCATTATAAGTACAATTATTATCACATTTTATTACTCAGTAATAATAGTTGTAGTAGGAGAAGGAGTAGTAGTAGTAGTTGTAGTAGTAACGATAATAGTATCATTATTACCATTTTTATGTACCATATATTCTCTATGACACTTAATATATAACAAACAGTAATGCCAATCAAACACTTACTGAATTCCTCCCCACAACAAGACAGAATACAAAGCTGTATCAGAGATATATGTAAAGAATATACCGGATCTCAGAAACATACCATAATATGTTTTCTCTGCCAAAATCACCTGTTTTCTGTGTGTATAGATGTGCCCAAATCACACACACACACACACACACACACACACACACACACACACACACACACACACACACACACACACTGCATAGATGTGCCCAGATCACACACACACACACACACACACACACTGCATAAATGTGCCCAGATCACACACACCACACACACACACACACACACACACACACACACACACACACACACACACACTGCATAGATGTGCCCAGATCACACACACACACACACACACTCTCTCTCTCTCTCTCTCTCTCTCACACACACACACACACACACACACACACACACACACAACACACACACACACACACACACACACACACACACACACACACACCAAACCACTCCACATACTACACAAAAGCACACTTACAATAAACAGTATCAGTTGTCTGTCCTACGGTGTACTGTGTGCCACTCACAAACTCGTGTGCTTCAGTAGGACAATCTTGGTAACGAGAAGGTACACAATGCTGGTAATAAGACAATCATACCCCAACCAGCAGGTCATACCTGATCAATGGCCTTCTGATGTAATAGGTTAGCCCTGAACAATGCCACTTTGCCTAGCCCCTTGACTCCCGCACCCTGTCCACCAGCACCCCCCATTGTCAACCATACTAGCAAAGCAAAAACTTAACCCTTTGACTACTTCACCCTATCCACCAGATTCCTGCAAGAATCCAGTGGATTAGGGTGAGGGAGTCAAAGGGTTAAATTTTTGTAGATGGTGGATAGGTTGTGGAAGTCAAAAGGGTTAGACAAGTAACTAGCCCTGGACCAATATTGGCAACAGTTTTCAATCAGGAAGGAGGTGTTGGCTCTGGCTCACCGCAAGGCCACACCCTAGACAACACCCTTTACTACATACATGAATAAATATATAGAGAGAGGGATGGAGGAAACGCGTCATGGATAGCCGAGCAAGCTCGACATTGATTGATGTATATATATATTATATAAATAATAAGAAAAAGAGAGAGGAGAGGGATACAGATATAGACATATACACAGATACAGATATATCAGACAGACCAAAAACCAAGAGAACAAACTAGAATGTTGAGCCTGATTCTTCGGCCTGTGGCCTTATCTTCGGGGCACTGTATATTCAGGAATAAACAAACAGATATATAGATGTGTGTGTGTGTGTGTGTGTGTGTGTTGTGTGTGTGTTGTTTCGGATGTGTTGTGTGTGTGTGTGTGTGTGTGTGTGTGTGTGTGTGTGTGTGTGTGTGGGGTGTGTGTGTGTGTGTGTGTGTGTGTGGCGCGCGCATGCGTGCGTGCGTGTGTGTTCCTATAACTGAGCCATCAGGCGGGTAAAGGCCATCTAAAGCCACAGCCACATGTACTGACCAGGTAGGTCTTCTGGCCATGAGCTAAGGGTGAGGTAATCCTTATAGAAAACCCAGAGAACTGAAGTCAGAGGTACCAGGCCTGCGGCAACTTCTGACAAATCAAGGTGTCACGCAAATGTCAACACGGCCATAGATCTACGTCAGACAAGAATGGCACATGACCACTGCACTAAGACGACTCTAAGAATGGCACACGACCACTGCACTAACCCGACTCTAAGATGGCACACGACCACTGCACTAACCCGACTCTAAGAATGGCACATGACCACTGCACTAAGCTGCAGTCCTCCATGGCAGGCAGCAAGAACAAGACGGAGGGGGGCCAGAGGGGGGGGCGAGGGAGGGGGGCCAGAGGGCCACTTTTCCAGCCAGATGTGGCTTGACCATGTATATGGCCAAAGAAAGGAGCAGCAGCAGTATGCGAACTACCGGTCAGTTTTTGTGTTCACTGTAAGACGCCTGCAAATAGTACACGTATGCACCAACTTTCAAGAGGCAAGTCTGGGTGCCTGTTAAACTAAACACTCATGCATGTAGTGGGTCTGTGATAAAATAAACACATGTGCACGTAGTTTTCTTATTCTATTTTCATAAGTAAACAAATACACACTAACAATTCTTGCAAACACAACCAATCCCCATGATGTAATGTTTAGCGCAAGCGATTACAGACCGGAAGGTTGCGCGTTCGAATCCCCTTTTCCGCTCCAACCGGTCCTACCCAGAGCTGAGCATGCTATGGGCTTATTGGGAAGACTGGGACCACATAGATGAGTCTCATCCACTTCACAGACGCATCATGAGGTACTGTTCAATTTTCTCTCGGTGTTCCTCTGGCTAGTGACAGCAGAATATATTATGATAGTGCGGATTACAGCCCCGTCACACATTCTCAATCCTAGCTGGAACTCCACAGCATCATAATCATCATGCTCATCCCCATCATCGCTTTGTAAAACCTGTGCCAGCTTCTGTAGCTTTCAAGGTGGTGTTTAAAAAATGGGACCCAAAAAAACAAAAAACAAAGCACAATGAATCTCCCAAAGTGTGATGATCCTTAAGTATAAATAAAAAAGAAAGAACATTCTTGCAAACACCAACCAAATACAAGGCAAACGTCCGATGTCATACAAAAAACACCCTAAAAAAGGCAAATTCAGCCCTTCTATCACAAAATTAACAACTTACCTTGGGTAAGTGCATAACTGAATCTATCCATGCATGCACATACACTATCGATTATGCCATACACTTCCTGTTCTCATGTGTTCTCAAAAAATGAGATGAGAAAACCAAACACGAAGGAATCAGCCAAATGCTAAATCACGATGTAACGCACACCACAACACCATATTATCCCCTTACATCTTATTCTTGTGTTACTGTCATTCAATCTCTTTCTCTCTCTCTCTCTCTCTCATCCACCGAGACCTAAATTGTAATGTTATTATCCTTGAGCAATGAAGTGTCTTCAAGTTTCAACACTCTCTCTCTCTCTCTCTCTCTGCTCTCTCTCTCTCTCTCTCATCCACCAAGACCTAAATTGTTATGTTATTATCCTTGAGTAATGAAGCGTCTTCAAGTTTCAACTCTCTCTCTCTCTCACACACACACACACACCACACACACAACACCACACACCACACACACACACATATCCCCACGATCTAAACTGTAATGTTATATCATATCCTTGAGTAATGAAGTATCTTCAAGTTTCCTCTCTCTCTCTCTCTCTCTCTCTCTCTCTCTCTCTCTCTCTCATATTTGAGAACACACAACGTACGTCTTGAAACAGGACCCAAGCATAACGACCACACCTCAGAGCGCACCAAACCATTAAAAACCGTGACACACAAACAACAAATCTGAAGTACTGCATCAAACACACACTGGGCTCCTTTCTTGACTACTCGACCACACTTATCCTCATCTATCAAAAACTACACGCACATATTCTACACATCGTAAACGCCTTTTGATCAAAGCTGACTGACTACTCCCGACAAATTCCTTCACGGACGCAGCACATTTAACCAGCGCAATGCATGTTATTATGAATAATGCATTAAAAGCTCAGGAATGAATGGTACAGAATTTGAATGGAGGCCGACCGACAGTGTGCGGTTTTGTCAGCCTGACACTTGAAACTCTCAAGGCGAAGACAGGTCGTCTAACAGGCTCTATACTGTGAGGTAACTCCGGATTTGAGGAGATCCCGAACAGGAGGAAGTAAATTATTGCTGTTGTTGTGGATTACTCAAAAAAAGTCTTGTTCACACACACGTGCAAGCATGCACGTACACAGGCCAGTATGCAAGCACACAAGCACGCATGCCTGTAAGTGTGTGCACACATGTATGTACACGCACACAAGCATGCATGCACGCACGCACGCGCACACACACACACCACATGCTACTTTCTTTGTTGCTACAACTACAATTTCACAAGATTAAAAAGGATCGGGAGACAGAGGGAGAGATATGAATGAGAGAGAGAGAGAGAGGAGAAGAGAGAGAGAGACAGAGAGAGAGAGAGAGAGAGAGAGAGAGAGAGAGAGAGAGAGAGAGAGAGAGAGAGAGAGAGAGAGAGAGAATGAGTAAGGAAGGAAAGCAAAAACAGCACTTCAGAATGACTAATCATGACCTGATGACAGACAGACAAAAAGAGTTTTTTCCGAGTGCACTTCTGCTCTTAGTACTATTATTAATTCAAAGAAAACACGTGTTTCCCTAATATTCTAAACCTACCAATGAGTCACAAAACTGTATGGCTACACTGCATTATGTATCACAATCCTATGTAACTGCCAAAGACACTTTATCACATTTGGGTCACATATTCGAGTAATAAATATTCCGCCCTATGTAACTGCCAAGAGATTTCACCACATTTGCTACTAACATATTCGAGTAATAAATATTATTAACCATGTACATGTGCAGGATAGGATAGGGTGGAGGATATAGTTGGACCTCATGGCCTTGGTACACAAAACGAAAGAGGGGGGAAGCTTGTAGAATGGGCACAGATGAATGAGTTCATAGTAGGAAACACCTGGTTTGAGCAGCCTAACAGAAGAAAATGGACTTGGATGAGTCCAGGAGATAATACCAAAAATCAAATTGACTACATCCTGATCAACAAAAGATTTAGAAATTCTTTACTGTCAGCAAAAACACTACCAGGAGCAGACTGCAACAGTGACCACAATCCGGTAGTGGGAAGGTTTAGGCTGAAATTGAGGAAAAGGAAACACACCAAAAGCAACATCAAACTAAACCTTGGACTCTTGAAGACAGATGAAATGATACGTCAAAAATTTAATATACATGTTCAAAACAAATTCAGTGCTCTGGAAGACGTTGGTGACAGTGAGGAACAATGGACAAAGTTGAGAAGTTCTATAAATGAAGCTTGTGAGGAAATCCCTAAGGCAAATAGAAAAGCAAAAAAGAGCTGGATGTCTAATGAAATTTTGGGCCTGATGGAGAAAAGGAGGAAGGCAAAGAGAAACGAGGAGATATACAGGAAGATAAACAAAGAAATCAGGTATAGGTGCAATGAAGCTAAGGAAGCTTGGCTGAACACAAAATGCAGAGAGATAGAAGAACGACACAAAATGGATCCTCAGGGTATGTACAGACGAATTGAAGAAATTGTTCACAGGAAAAACACATGCACATCAACTGGTTGCTTAAAATCAAAAGATGGCACGCTTATCATGGAAAAAGACAAGGTATTAGACAGATGGGGAGAGTATGTTAAAGACCTTTTTGAGGATGACAGAAACGAAGAACACATTATAAAAAAGAACTTTGAAGGACCACCCATAATGAAAGATGAAGTCAGAGCAGCACTGAAAAAGATGAAACCAGGAAAAGCCCCAGGACCAGACACCATTACTACAGAGATGATTGAAGCCCTGGAGGAATTTGGCATAGAAAAAATAACAGTCCTCCTAAATGAAATTTATGACACTGGAAAAATCCCCAAATATATGTCAAAATCAATTTTCATTGCACTTCCAAAGAAGACAGGGGCTATAGAATGCGAACTCCATCGCACAATCAGTTTGATGAGTCATGTAACAAAAATCCTGTTACGAATAATCATGATGAGGACAAGGAATAGAATCAAAAGAGAAATAGCAGAAGAACAGTGTGGATTTGTGGAGGGGAAAGGAACTATTAATGCCATATACACCCTAAGAACTATCATAGAGAGGTCAGTTGAGATGAATAAGGATTTGTGTTTATGCTTTGTTGACTATACCAAGGCTTTCGATCGGGTACGATATGATGAATTGATCAACCAACTGAGAGACTCAATGTCGATGGAAAAGATCTACGAATAATCAGGAATATGTACTGGGAACAAACAGCTGCAATGAGAATAGAAAACAATATATTATATATAAGCTCTTTTCAAAACATCAAAAGAGGAATCAGACAGGGTTGTGTTTTGTCACCAGATCTGTTTTCACTATATAGCGAAAACATCATGAGAAACCTAGAAGAAGACCCTGGATTAAAGGTTGGAGGGAAAATGATAAACGACATTCGCTACGCAGATGACACCGTGCTAATTGCAGAAAATGAAAGGAACCTACAAAACCTTGTGAATATACTAGAAACAGAAAGCAAAGGTAAGGGGTTGGAACTAAACAGCAGGAAGACTGAAGTCATGGTGATCAGTAAAAAACATGAAATCCCCTCCTGCAAAATAACAGCAAATGGCACAACCTTGACACAGGTTAATAAGTTCAAATACCTGGGAACGGTCATTTCATCAGACGGCAGATGCACATCGGAAATAGCTGGCAGAATCGGCCAAGCCAAAACAGCATTCAAGAAGATGCCTATCGATTAACATCAGAAAGAGAGTCCTTGAATGTTATATAGAACCAATACTGTTGTACGGATGCAAGGCGTGGACAGTCAGCAAGCAAAGCCAGAGCAGGATTGAGGCAGCCGAGATGTGGTTTCTCAGAAGAATGTTGAGAGTACCATGGACAGCAAAGAAAACAAACGAGACAGTCTTGATGGAGGCAGACACAAGTTGATCACTGATAAGGAAGATTAGGAAAAGACAAGCAACATTTATAGGCCATTTTATGAGGAAGGGGGATTTGGAGCACCTGGTCACAACGGGAAAGCTGGAGGGAAAGAGAGCACCGGGTAGACCCAGGGAGAGAATGCTGGACGGACTTGCAGAGTGGCTGAGGATGAAGAGGGTGGGGGAGATGCTGGGGGCAACGAGAGATAGAGATGGTTGGAAGTCCATGGTCGCCAACGCCATGCGGCAGGGCACCTGATGATGATGATGATGATGACAGTTATCCAAAACACTGTCAGGCTTTGAAAAATCGGGGATGGGAACAGCTGAAAAGTGGGGGGGGGGGGGGGGTGCAAATAAAGGGAGGACATGGGGAGCAAAACAATCTTAAGGGATTAAAATTTGTGCGATCTGGCACGTTTTCAGGAATCAAATCTGACATTCAGAGCGCTTGTTATTTGTTTTTTTTGTTTTATGTTATTGTTGTTTAAAGCCCAGCCGACTGCGTAGAGCCATATCAGGACTATAATCGATTCAAAACATACAAAACTTCTACAGAAAAAAAAAAGAAAATTCAGTACACATATCAATGCACTCATGCACATGATCTCAGGATATGCCCCTAGTGTTGACCACTCCGTCAAATATATCGTACATGAGATTTAAAAAACACACCTGAATACAAATTTAAGCATACTTAACCAAGGACACCAAAACATACATTAAAATGGGCATAAATTACCTAAAATTGCTTCCGCATGTCTCACCTCCCTAAAGCCAAAAATGCATTTAATACATGCACCCAATTATCAATCCTAAGAGAAAAGTACGAAAGACTTTATCGAATACATACAGGTGAATGGACCAGCAAGGCAGACACTGACAGGAAGAAATGAGAAAAAGCAAAGGAACAAGGCAAAAACAAAGAGAGTGACAGAAAAGAGGAAATTTCTAGCACAGAAATTTCCAGAAAGTGATGATACGATTTATACTGAAAGAGCCCCTGGCATCCCCATGGGGGAATTCAAAGTGCTTAAAAACGCATTTTCTGACTATTTATTTTTTATACAAGCACATATTAAATTAAATATTTGTTATACTTACTCTACTTTGTTTTTCCAGGTAACCTGAGGAAATCTGATTCCTTCTGCTGCTGATATGCACAGATCCAAGGAGATTTCTGCACCTGGATAATTCTCTACATCATAGTCACAAAAACCATACCGGAGCAATTTTCTGTGGTCAGGATTATGCAAATTGTGAATGAACACAGTAAAATATTACTAAATGTTTCAGACAGAAACCAGTCGCTGTGGTGTAGTGGTTAATGCAAGTCTTCCAACTGGAAGGTTGTGGGTTTGAATTCCCATCAGTCCCTTCAAAAATCATTGAGTGATTTTTCGGCTCTAACTGGCTCCTACTCAAGAGTTTGGGCGTGCTATGAGCTCACTGGGAAGACTTGGACCACACAGTCGAATCTCATCCACTTCACAGTTGCACGTCATTGAGGGTGTTGCTCAAATCTTCTGTCCAGCACCACAGGTGTCTGTATCAATCGGGCCTGGTTGACGCCAGGCTATATTATGATAGTAAGCGTAGAGTACAGCCCTGTCACGCAGTCTCAATCCTAGATGGAACTCCACAGCATTATGATTATCATCCTCCTCATCATCATCATCATCACACTGTGAAAACTGTGCCGCCTTCTATAGCTATTAAGGTGGCGTAAAAAAAATAAAAATGGGACGAAAAAAAAAAAGATGAGCACAAAGGCAACCTCCCCCCCCCCCCCCCCCCGAATGCAATGAT
Source organism: Monoplex corrugatus (assembly GCA_030674185.1). Taxonomy (NCBI): domain Eukaryota; kingdom Metazoa; phylum Mollusca; class Gastropoda; order Littorinimorpha; family Ranellidae; genus Monoplex; species Monoplex corrugatus. The sequence continues at coordinate 35,714,954 of JAPXFY010000029.1, forward strand.
CCTTAAAAAAAATTAAAGAAAGAAAGAAAAAAACAAAAACGTTTCAGACAGATGTCTCACAATTAAAAGGTTTGCCCTGATGTGTGGAGATTCTTCTTGACATAACAGCTTAAATACACTTCAAGACACACGAGGTTGATGAATCAGACCATAATTTATGTTCAGACCATAAGCATGTCCAGTGATTGTGTTCTCTTTCTGTTTCTACCAGGAAATAAATGGATAGGAGATCATGAGTGGCAGGGCTTGACTACAGTTCCTTTCTTTTTCCTTGTTTCACGCCCTTACCACTTTTTTCCTGTGGTTTCTTCTTTTGTTTGCAAAATTGCACATGTAACTGAGACAGACTTCAAGAGAGAGAGAGAAGAGACAGAGAGAAGAGAGAAGAGACAGAGAAGACAGACAGACAGACAGAATGACACAGACATAGCGAAGTACAAAGAATGCAGGAGGAAGAGAGAGAGAAGAGAGAGAAGAGAGAGCAGACAGACAGACAGACAGACAGACAGACAGACAGACAGACAGAATGACACAGACATAGCGGAAGTACAAAAAAATGAGCAGAGAGAGAGAGAGAAGAGAGAATAACACAGAAGTACAAAGAAATGCCTTATACAGCCAGAGAGAGAGAGAGAGAATGTGTGTGTGTGTGTGTGTGTGTGTGTGTGTGTGTGTGTGTGTGTGTGTGTGTGTGTGTGTGTGTGTGTGTGTGTGTGTGTGTGTTGTGTGTGTGTGCGTGCGTGTGCGCGAACTCGGCTTTTCCACCAACACGCACCTCAAACACAGTGGTGTTACTTTCCTATCCATTTACATTCATCGCGACACATTTACATGTTGCTCAGCACTCCAGCCTCTTGCCTAGATAAAGACACTCTTCTTTCACTGGCTGTCTACACAATCAGGCCACATCTGCCCTGATAAAGATGTTTCTGTGACTCCACGTCAAAACTTGCCATTTTCATCCATCTGGTTACCACGACATGTAACTTTCTATCCATGATAATATCCACGATATAATATAGGATCCTATGACTGAGCAGTTTGTTTGGGAGCTATCCTGCTGCCTATCTTGCTAAGCAAGAAGTTTCTATGGTCCACTTCTTCATATTTTATCCACTGGTGCACATGATGTCCCAAAAAATTTTTATTTTTACGTTCGTTACACTTCATCATCATGTGCCCTGCCGTATGGCGTTGGCGATCATGGCCCTCCACACGAATCTATCCCCTGTCACTGCAAGTACATCTCCCATCATGTCTTCAGCCATCCTGCAAGTCACTGCACTTAGGTTTGTTTGTTTGTTTGTTTGTTTGTTTTGTTTTTGTGATCACTTTTTTTTTGGGTGGGGGGTGGGGTCTCATTTTCTATGCCACCTTAACGGTCACAGACGGTGGGGCAGTATTTATAAATATAATGCTCTTATGACAGTGATTATGAGGACTGATATATTGATGATGCTATGAAGATCCATCTAGGATTGAAACCGCATGATATGGCTGTATTTTATGCTTACTATCAGAATGCATCCTGACATCAACCAGACTGACAGATACAGACACCTGCAGCGCTGGTCATGAGATTCAAGCAAAATTCTCGATGACGTACCTGTCAGCCCACAGCACACTCAACTGCAGGAAAGAGCCAGATGGGGCCAAAAAAATCCCATACTGATCTTGAAAGCACTGATGGGGATTTGAAACAAACAGCATTCCAATCAGCAGTCCATTCGCCCTTAACCACTACATCACAGCAAAGGTTATGTCTCAAATTTAAATCCACACGTCTAGCAAGGTTTCTCCATAACCCGTAAGATATTGTGAAGCAAAGCGTTGATCTTTCACCTCTTCTACCCTATCCACTGGCTTCCTGCAAAAGCTGGTGCAAAGGGTGAGGGAGTGAAAGGGTTAGGAGACCTCAACTCTTGGAAAGCCAGGATTATGAAAGTAACAATTACTTAATATCTTACCAATACATCCAGTGAAAAATTATGTCCACAGCATATAACAGTAGAAGTGGGCCTACAATGCCATTACCACAACACTATAATGCACCACCGAACACACATCCTGGATGAATTCAGGTCACCTCACTATAACAACGTCACTGAACACACATCCTGAATGCAATCAGGTTACCTTACCAGAACAACACATCAGGATCAAGTGTACCATACCAAATATACATCACGATCACCGTAACAGGATAACACACACTGACCTGAAAGCATCAAAAACCAAATTCTCTTTCTGAGAAAAACCAAATTCTCTTTCTGAGAAATATATCATCTGAAAAAAGACTTACAATTTGGAATTTGTCTGACAGGGATTCAATATTCTACGGTAGCTCATATGCTCCATTGAATATGGTCTGCTTATGACGGACGCATCATATACAAGATACAGGACAGTTTATTGTTCAAAGTTTAATATCCGTAGTGTGTGTGTGTGTGTGTGTGTGTGTGTGTGTGTGTGTGTGTGTGTGTGTGTGTGTGTGTGTGTGTGTGTGTGTGTGTGTCTGTGTGTGTCTGTGTGTGTGTGTGTGTGTGTCTCTGTGTGTGTGTCTCTGTGTGTGTGTCTGTGTGTGTGTGCGCGCGCGTCCCAGCGCTCTTCATAATCCTACCAATAATGATTCAGAGGACATATTACCCTATGCAAAACTACATGCAGAGTTCAAAAAGGACTACATAAGAAACAGTGCAAGTGAGATAGGGATTCACTGCACCCACTTACATTCAAGCCCCATCCAAATATGCCTGTAGTTTTCAAGATTCCCCTCACCTACACAACACTCTACACACAGTCAAAAAACTCACCTACACAACACTCTACACACAATCAAACAACTCACCTACACAACTAACACTCTACACACAATCAAAAAACTCACCTACACAACACTCTACACACAATCAAAAAACTCACCTACACCACTCTACACACAGTCAAAAAACTCACCTACACAACACTCTACACACAGTCAAAAAACTCACCTACACAACACTCTACACACAATCAAAAAACTCACCTACACAACACTCTACACACAATCAAAAAACTCACCTACACAACACACTACACACAGTCAAAAAACTCACCTACACAACACTCTACACACAATCAAAAAACTCACCTACACAACACTCTACACACAATCAAAAAACTCACCTACACAACACTCTACACACAATCAAAAAACTCACCTACACAACACACTACACACAGTCAAAAAACTCACCTACACAACACTCTACACACAATCAAAAAACTCACCTACACAACACTCTACACACAGTCAAAAAACTCACCTACACAACACTCTACACACAATCAAAAAACTCACCTACACAACACTCTACACAGTCAAAAAACTCACCTACACAACACTCCACACACAATCAAAAAACTCCCCTACACAACTAACACTCTACACACAATCAAACAACTCACCTACACAACTAACACTCTACACACAATCAAACAACTCACCTACACAACTAACACTCTACACACAATCAAACAACTCCCCTACACAACTAACACTTTATACACAATCAAAAAACTCACCTACACAACTAACACTCTACACACAATAAAACAATTCCCCTACACAACACTCTACACACAATCAAACAACTCACCTACACAACTAACACTCTACACACAATCAAACAACTCACCTACACAACTAACACTCTACACACAATCAAACAACTCCCCTACACAACTAACACTTTATACACAATCAAAAAACTCACCTACACAACTAACACTCTACACACAATAAAACAATTCCCCTACACAACACTCTACACACAATCAAAAAACTCCCCTACACAACACTCTACACACAATCAAACAACTCACCTACACAACTAACACTCTACACACAATCAAAAAACTCACCTACACAACACTCTACACACAATCAAAAAACTCACCTACACAACACTCTACACACAAATCAAAAAACTCACCTACACAACACTCTACACACAATCAAACAACTCACCTACACAACACTCTACACACAAACAACTCACCTACACAACACTCTACACACAATCAAAAAACTCACCTACACAACACTCTACACACAATCAAAAAACTCACCTACACAACTAACACACTACGCACAATCAAAAAAACTCACCTACACAACTAACACACTACACACAATCAAAAAAACTCACCTACACAACTAACACACTACGCACAATCAAAAAAACTCACCTACACAACACTCTACACACAGTAAAAAAACTCACCTACACAACACTCTACACACAATAAAAAAACTCACCTACACAACTAAACACTCTACCACAATCAAAAAACTCACCTACACAACTAACACACTACGCACAATCAAAAAAACTCACCTAGACAACACTCTACACACAATCAAAAAACTCACCTACACAACACTCTACACACAATCAAACAACTCCCCCACACAACTAACACTCTACACACAGTAAAAAAAAACTCACCTACACAACACTCTACACACAATCAAACAACTCCCCCACACAAATAACACTCTACACACAGTAAAAAAAACTCACCTACACAACACTCTACACACAATCAAACAACTCACCTACACAACTAACACTCTATGCACAGTCAAAAAACTCACCTACACAACACTCTACACACAGTCAAAAAACTCACCTACACAACACTCTACACACAGTCAAAAAACTCACCTACACAACTAACACTACGCACAGTCAAAAAAACTCACCTACACAACTAACACACTACGCACAATCAAAAAAACTCACCTACACAACACTCTACACACAATAAAAAAAACTCACCTACACAACTAACACTACGCACAGTCAAAAAAACTCACCTACACAACTAACACACTACGCACAATCAAAAAAACTCACCTACACAACACTCTACACACAATGAAAAAACTCACCTACACAACACTCTACACACAATAAAAAAACTCATCTACACAACTAGCACACTACGCACAATCAAAAAAACTCCCCTCCACAACACTACACACAGTCAAAAAACTCCCCTACACAACTAACACTCTACGTACAGTGAACAAAACTCACCTACACAACTAACACACTACGCACAATCAAAAAAACTCACCTACACAACTAACACACTACGCACAATCAAAAAAACTCACCTACACAACACTCTACACTCAGTCAAAAAACTCACCTACACAACACTCTAACACAATCAAACAACTCACCTACACAACTAACACTCTACACACAATCAAAAAACTCACCTACACAACTAACACACTATGCACAATCAAAAAAACTCACCTACACAACACTCTACACACAATCAAAAAACTCCCCTACACAACACTCTACACACAATCAAAAAACTCCCCTACACAACACTCTACACACAATCAAACAACTCCCCTACACAACTAACACTCTACACACAGTCAAAAAACTCACCTACACAACACTCTACACACAATCAAACAACTCACCTACACAACTAACACTCTATGCACAGTCAAAAAACTCACCTACACAACACTCTACACACAATCAAAAAACTCACCTACACAACACTCTACACACAATCAAAAAACTCACCTACACAACTAACACTCTACGCACAGTCAAAAAAACTCACCTACACAACTAACACTACGCACAAGCAAAAAAAAGAAGAAACAACACCTCACCTGCACAACACTACATGCAATCAAAGTGCAAAAATAATACAGCATAAACCGAACAGCCGCACACAGAAACAATTTCACTGATGCCAATATTTCAACACCCTGTACAACCACACACAGAAATTTCACTGACGCCAGTATTTCAACATCCTATGCAACCATACACAGAAACGTTACTGATGCCAATATTTCAACACCCTGTACAGCCCCACAGAAATTTCACTGATATTTCAACACAATACTTTAATATTAGGCTTGTCAGCACGGTCCTTTTAAAATCACTGCATACTGAAAACTACGGAGAGAGAAAGGGGAGGTGGGACAGCATATCACCAATCATGGTAATACATTCAGACAACACAGTGGAGACAGAGAAGGAAAGAGAAAATCAACTGAAATTCTGACCTACCTGACTATCATCATCACCATCAACACCACCACAAAGCATGGAGAAGAAGAAGAAAGAAAAAAAAAAAGAAAAAACAGCGAAAAATCCGGTGTGTTAGGGATTCATTTTCAATTTGCTCAAAAAACAAAACAAAAAAAGCTGTTAGGCCATGATCGATTTGGTCATGAATAAGGCACAAAACTACATAAGACGATCCAAAATAATCAGAGCAGCAAGTTTCAGCTTCAGTTTCAGAGTGTCTGAAAAATTATTAATTAAAGGCCGATGACACCACACCTAGATACCTACCAAGAGAAAAAGGACCCAAACAAAGTCTGTACTTTAAATTAATGAAGCCAAGGCGTTCTGCAGTGATGGAGTGACAGTGCAAACATGTCATCAACTGCCCGACCTCTATGTATGGGCAGGGCCGTTGTACACCACCATCAATGAGGAAAAGCCGTTATCTTTTTCTCCTTCACGTGAAGTTGACACCCACCTCTGTCTGATCAGACCCACTAAGAGCCACGCGAACAGCGCTTCCCGCGCGCGTGTGTGTGTGTGAGAGAGAGAAAGAGAGAGAGGGGAGTGGTGTGTGTGTGTGTGTGTGTGTGTGTGTGTGTGTGAGTGAGTGAGTGAGTGAATGAGTGAGTGAGTGAGTGTGTGAGTGAGTGTGTATGTGTGTGAGTGTATGTGTGTGAGTGTGTATGAGTGAGTGTGTGTGTGTATGAGTGAATGAGTGAGTGAGTGTGTGAGTGCATGAGTGAGTGAGTGAGTGAGTGAGTGAGTGAGTGTGTGTGTGTGTGTGTGTGTGTGTGTGGTGTGTGTGTGTGTGTGTGTGTGTGTGTGTGTGGGTGTGTAGGGGAGGGGAAGACGGAACAAAGCGGGGAGTGTAACTGTAAGAGTAGAAGGAGATGATGATATCGGTTATCAGTTAGCTTTGTGACAATCGTGACTTCATCAGTTGACGTGTCCCTGTTGTGAAACCACATGTGTATCTGTGTATGTGTAGAGAGCACCAGATAGACCCAAGGAGAGAATGCTGGACGGACTTGCAGAGTGGCTGGGGATGAGGAGGGTGGGGGAGATGCTAGGGGCAACGAGAGATAGAGATGGTTGGAAGTCCATGGTCGCCAACGCCATGTGGCTGGGCGCCTGATGATGATGATGATGATCTGTGTATGTGGGAGGGAGGGGGAAAGAAAGACAGACAAACAGACAGAAAGACAGAAAGCGAAAGTAGAGGAGAAGGACGGGAGCTGAGATGGGGGTGTAGGAGTGGGATAAGAGATAAAGGGTTATCAGTTAACCCTTTGACTCCCGTACCCTATCTACCATAGGGTGAGGGAGTCAAAGAGTTCAGTTCTTGCTTTGCTAGCATGGTTGACAATGCAAGATGCTCGGTGGACAGGGCGCGGGAGTCAAAGGGTTAAGGTTGTAACACACTGACCTGATAAACTGACCTGTCTGGTTCTCTTAGGTCACTGCCCGCAACAATAAACAAGAGCATGTTCGCTGAAATGTTTTACATCATTCTGTTGGTATCGAGGTAGTGTTCCACAGATCCCCCCCCCCCATCCCTCCCCCCCCCCCCCCCGATTCAAGACCTCGCTGAGGCATAGGCTTTTGCACAGGCTCTAGGAGTTTGCCAGGTAACTGCTGGCAGATTTGGTTGGAGTATGTATGGAATTGTCTGAGCATGATGAATCTGATACAAACAAACTCCAAACTCCACACAGGAGGCACTCTGTACATGTGTGTGTGTGTGTGTGCGTGTGTGTGGTGTGTGTGTGTGTGTGTGTGTGTGTGTGTGTGTGTGTGTGTGTGTGTGTGTGTGTGTGTGTGTGTGTGTGTGTGTGTGTATGTGTGTGTGTGTTCCAAACTATACTCTGAGGCACTCTGCCACCCACACCCTGTGCCTGTGTGTGTGTGTGTGTGTGGTGTGTGTGTGTGTGTGTGTGTGTGTGTGTGTGTGTGTGTGTGTGTGTGCGTGTGTGGTGTGTGTGCGTGTGTGTGCGTGTGTGTGTATGTGTGTGTGTGCGTGTGTGTGGCGTGCGTGCGCGTGTGTGTGCGTGTGTGTGTGCGTGGGTGTGAGTGAATGAGTGAGGGGTGAGTGGGGGCAGGGGAGATTTACACTCACCGTCCATACACGCCCCCCCCTCTCTCTCCCTCCCTTTCTCCCTCCCTCTGCATATTGCATACATGAACTCATCATTCAAAATCTGATCGAATGTTTAATTAAAATACAATTCATGGCAGCCCCAGTACTAAACAAGAAAAAGTGATATCTTGTATATTTATCGAACACAGCATGAATTACTGATTTTGACAGTCATTTTCTGACACCTCATTTACTCCAGACTTTGATACAGTATTTCCTGAAACCTTAAGTATTATAAAGCAAAAGTGTAAGTCCTAAATCTTGTCTCCATAACGCACTATCTACATACGTATTTGGGGTGTGTGAAGTAGAAGGATAATGGCGTTGGCCATCATGGTCCTCCACACTATCTATCTTTTGTCGCTGCAAGTGTATCTCTTCCCAGTTTTGTCCCCAGCCATTTTGCAAAATTAACAGTTTCGCCCTGGGTCTACATGGCGCTCTCTTTCCCTCTAACTTTCTTGATGTGACTAGGTGCTCAAAATTCTCTTGCCTCATAAAATGTCCTATAAAAGTTGCTTGTGTTTTCCTAATCGTCTTCATTAATGTTCTTTTATATTTGCTTCTTTCAAGACTGTCTCTTTTGTTTTCTTTGCTTTCCCTGGAACTCTTAACATTCTTCTTAGAAACCATATTTCAAATGCCTCAGTCTTATTCTGACCTTGTTTGTCAATTGTCCAGGAGTCAATGAAGGTCAAAGGAATTTCATCAAGAGCAGAAATGTTTTTGAAAATAACTAAAAGGATTCCTTGCAACTGACTGGCTCTCGTGACAGTTTTATTCCTTCTATCGTGACAAAAGTCTGGGCAATGAAACTTGTACAATAAAATCCATAATGGTATATAAAATGATTTGGGTTTTGTTTGCTTTGCTTTGCTTTGTTGTTCATAGTTTGCTATACTACATGGGAAATATTCTTGACTGTGATCCCTGTTTTTCATACATTCCTTCCCTCAACATCGCACACTAGAATCAACAAAGCCATAAGCATAATTCATCTGAACAGTAATTTTCATGATGTTAATGATGTCTCAAACAAAAACATTCATTTTTCAAACATTTCCACACTAAATCACGATTTTTTTACAGTTTCCTTTCTCAACACTTGCTTACTACTAAACACACACACACACTCACAGAGAGAGAGAGAGAGAGAGAGAGAGAGAGAGAGAGAGAGAGAGAGAGAGAGAGAGAGAGAGAGAGAGAGAGAAGAGAGAGAGAAGAGAGAGGAGAGAATCCTAAACAAAATGTATTTAAAGCAAATCAGACAGGCGAGTATTGGTTCTGCTGCCACTACCCACTATTGTTGGTACCGATATCAATATCTTAAATGAAGAAGTGAACAGATTTATCTAACTGCCTGTGACCACTTGATAATCACAGTAGTACCTTGGATAAATCAGAACATAGACTTGCCCCAGCGATCCTCAAAAGCACAAACAATTTGCACCAGCGATCCTCAAAAGCACAGTTTGCTCCAGCGATCCTCAAAAGCACAAACAGGTTGCTCCATCAATCCTCAAAAGCACAAACAGGTTGTTGCTCCAGCAATCCTCAAAAGCACAAACAGGTTGTTCCTCCAGCAATCCTCAAAAGCACAAACAGGTCTGCCGCATAACCAACGAACGACACGCACACACACAAACTTCCCCACAGGTAAAGCTTGAACACTAATATACTGTGCACACCTTCAAAAGAGCAGGAAGCAAAATGTGGGGACATGCACCCCCACCCCTCCCCCATCCCACCGCGCCCACCCCCACCCCTCGTCCATAAATCTCCACTTCACTCTGGTTTTCAATCCAAGTCGAGTCATAGTGTTTGGGTCGCATGGCCCACACCCGTTTCAGCTACACATTACATACAAATCCCAGCACCTTGCCAGACGTGTAGGGCTCATGCACAAGTGCAGGGCTTACGCCATGATCACTTTGGATCTTATCCATCACATGGCATCTGTGGCTTCAGTGGAATATGGAATGTATTCCGAGCGCGGAGACACCAACCTGAGAAACTGAAACTGAAACTCCAAACGCTCAAACCTCACTCTACGCTTTCCTTTTTCCGTAGCTGCCATGGTTAGTTCACACACACACACACACACAGCTGTGTGTGTGGGTGGAGAGTTAATGTTTCCTTTCTAGCCATGCCCAATTCCCTCCCCCCCCCCCTCTCTCTCTCTACCTCTCCTCCCATTCCCTCCACCCCGACCCCCACTCCTCTTTTATGTGTTCCATTTCTGAGGGCAGTGACCTTAAATCTCTTTCTCTCTGTTACAGTACTAGGTTGCCTGCTCTCTCAGAAGTCCCCATCTGGGTGGAGACCCGACGTAAAAATGATAAACATCAAACCCCTTGATGATCTCTTATCTAAGTAAAAGCATCTGTTTGATTGGAAACTGCGAGGAAGGTTGTTTATCTGAACAAACTTGACCTTTCTCCTCCACACACTTTCCATCTTCCTCCCCCTCCCCCACCCGTCCTGTACCACTACATGGGAATGCCCGAGTCTCTGTGTGTGCGTGTGTGTGTGTGTGAGCACGCATGTATGTGTGTGAGAGACAGAGAGAGAGACAAAAAGAGAAATGTGTGTATGTGTGTGTGTGTTGTGTGTGTGTGTGTGTGTATGTTGTGTGTGTGTGTGTGTGGTGTGTGTGTGTAAGTATATGTGTGTGTGTGTGTGTGTGTGTGTGTGTGTGTGTGTGTGTGTGTGTGGTGAGTGAGTGACCTGAGAGAGTGAGTATGTGAGAGTGTAATGTGAGTGTGTGTGTGTGTGTGTGTGTGTGTGTGTGTGTGTGTGTGTGTGTGTGTGTGTGTGTGTGCCGCGTGTGCAAGTGTATTGCATTTGCATGCGCGCATGTGTGTGTGTGTGTGTGTGTGTGTGTGTGCGTGTGTGTGTGTGTGTTTGTGTGTGTGTGTGTGTGTGTGTGTGTGTGTGTGTGTGTGTGTGTGTGTGTGTGTGTGTGGTGTGTTCACCGTGAGTGAGAGAGAGATACAGAGGGAGGATGACAGCTTGGGTTAAGGGTCACACCCCCCCATTCCCCTTGTCTTCCCCCTCCCAGTTTGCATGTGCTTTGTGCCCTGGAGTTTGGTGAATGAATGAGAGTGTGCACCTTGGTTTGATTTTTGAACCAAGACTTGGTGTCTTATAAATGTCAATTTATCATCATCATAAATCATCATTATCATTATTATTATCATTATCATTATTATTATTATTATCACCATCATCATTATATTATTATTATTATCATCATTTAAAATTTTTCATTCATCATATAATTATTATTATTATTTACTATTGTTGTTATTATTATTATTGTTATTATTATTCTTATTGTTGTTATTATCACATCATTATTATATATAAAATTTTCATAGTTTCTTTAAAATATTCCCCTCATCTCTCTTTACAAAGTTTCAGCGGCTTCAGCCAACAGTCAAATAGTTGTTGACGGTCTGACTGAGAGATAGCAACACATGATTTCACTGCTTTTCTCAGATCCTGGATTCTTGAAGACTTCTTACCAGCCAGGTTTTGCTTTAAAACAACGATAAAAGATTGCATGGGGCTGCGTCAGGCCTAGGGGACGGGTGAAGAAGAACTCAATGGATTATTCTTGTAGACAGCTCACAGTGAATTTGGTTTTATGGACTTTTGTGTTGTCATGTATAATGAGCGTTTTTGATGTTATCAACATTCAGATGCTGCTCAAGGATGGACTACGCAACTTTGGGCAAAACCTTTTCTACATAATACCTAGCAGTAAGAGATTTTTCAGGCAAAACACTGACGTCACAGAGCTTTGAGAGTTGCAGAAAATACAGAAAAAAATCTTCCAGCTTCGAAAAGCATGTTTCAGTATAACTGGTCTTTTGTCCTTAGCACCCATCCATATTTGATTGGTCCACTGGTTCAGGATGCCTTAAAAGGTGATCCGATTTCGTCACTTGTATTCACATCATATAGCCGTTTTTGGCCTTCTGGTTCAAACATTTCGAGCAACTGTTTAGGCTGAACTCTCTTCTTTTCTGCTACTTCGTGACATTTGTCAAAAGATGAGACATGTGTCAGAAGATGAGATATCCATGTGACAGTCACTTTCCTCATCTCAAGATAAAACTGCCGATCTGTTCAACCGTACTGTACAAAACACCATGAAGTTTCATTTAATTCACAAACCGAAATACAAGGATCCTCTTTAAACTACTCTCTTTACATGCTAAACAGTTTATTTCGTTTCAGTGCTCACTTGGACGTCTAAAGCAGTACTCATCCTTCAGATTGATTTTTCCTTGTTTCAAACTATCAAACCAGCAGCATGATTTTTCCTTGTTTCAAACTATTAAACCAGCAGCAAACGATCCCGCACGACACGCATTTCTCCACACAGTCAAATGGGCATGAAATCTGATCAGACTTTCTTCAGGATCAAACCCTCTGAAGACATATTATCTGAGCTTCTCTATGCTAGAAATAGGATCCATTTTTGGATGGATATTTTGTTATAAAAGGAACTAAATATGAGGTCGTTGTGCAAATAACAGCACAAAGGTTGTACTTTATCTCAGTACAAGTTAAAAGCACTCGCTAACAACAGTTCAGAAATTGCAGCCTAACTGTCAAGACTTTCGCATCAACCCTTGTAATATCTATTCACTTATTTATCTATGATTTTATTTACTAGGCATTTATGTTCATTATCCATTTAATCCTAAGGGTAAAACCTAAAACTAAAATCACACATGCACACATAACTCTCTCTCTCTCTCTTTCTCTCTCTCACACACACACACACACACACACACACACACACACACACACACACACACACACACACACATTCTCACACAACACACACACACACACACACACACACACACACACGTGCAAAAACAAAACCCCTAAAAGCTTCTTTTCAAAGTCAGGAAGGGGTTCATATGAAAAGTAGCCATCTTGACAAATAAAATCTACTTTAGGCATTTGAAATTTTAAGTTTCATAAGCAACCACATTATATTTTAATCCTGAAAACATCACATCACATCCACTGATCCAGTAACGCATTACCAATTTTTAATAACAAAAAAATCATTTAAAAAAAACACTTTAAGCATTACCAGCTGTGAAATTTTCATGAGGCAATGATCAGAATGTGTACCACACCTCACACACAACCAATACCACCATCAGCAAACCACCTAAAGGAAAAATAGAGAGAGGGGGTGGGGGTGGGAAGGGGAAAACAGACCAAGGGTAACAATTGGTGCAGATGAGAGATAAAAATGTCACAGTTATCTCCCTTCATGCAGAGCAGCCTGAGTGTTTTGTGTGGGCTTTCTGCTGACTGATCAGAAAACTTGTCTTTGTGCATTTTAATGTCTGCATGAACATCTGAACATCACTGTATGCACTTGAGGCCACTACAGATTAGGCGCATTATATGCTGATCATCGTTATTACACAAAACATAATAATGATTCATTTCCGCTGCTTAAAGTGCAAAGAGCACAGTAGATACATGTGTAAGGACAGTATAATTATGATGATCATCATCATGACACAAAATGTAATAATATCCATTTCCTACAAAAGTGCAAAGAGCACTATAGATTAAGCACGATATATATGATCATCATCATGACACAAAATGTAATAAGCTTTCTGCATGAACTGTCTGCACCATACACAAATCATATCATTATTACATATATTTATAGCTTTGATCCCAAATAATGTTAACTAGCTCCCCTACCAGAACAGTTGCTTCTGAAAGTCGAAGTAAAGCACATTCAATCATGAATGTTAGATAAATGGGCAACAAGGTGTATGCATGCTAACTGCCCCATTCCACCAAGCTACAAATGGGTAGGTCTACATGTAACTTGCGAGGGGCAAGGTAGGTAATGTAGCCAAGGTAAAGAGATGTGTACTGTCTTCATTAATGCTGAACCCAAAAGAAGCGGAGGTCTCTAACACCTCACTCCCAAACTACTTAGGCTAACTGTTAACTCAATCACATGACGTTCGCTGATACACCTGACTCAACTATCACATGAGCTGTGTGACAATTTTGAAAACAAGCCATTCACAAAATAATACACATAACTGTATGGTTTAAGAATGTTTACCAATGCTCCTTTAAAACAAATTTTAAAAACCTGTTAGCAACATGCCAGGTACCAACATGCTTAAATGTGGTTAAAAACAAGCCCTTATATCGCATTACAATCCACAATTACAATACTTTCTATACTGAAAATCAAACAGTCAGGTCTTGGTGTTTATTGATGCTTAGAACAATCCACATTATCACCATTTCATTTTCAAGCTACAAATGTGCATTTACCATGAATTGATTGGTTTTTGTTTGTTTGTTTCTTTCTTTCTTTGTGTTTGTTCGTTCATTCTTTGATTTAACATCTTTTCACTATGAGTGATATAAGATATGTGTTTGTCTGTTTGTTTGTTTGTCTGTTTGTTTTAAGCTAATAATTATGTGTGATTCCATGCAGGCATGCACTGTTGGGTACACAAAGAAATGCTGGGTTACTGCTATGGGAAGTAACACACTTGCTGGCTAGCGCCAGAACTTTTCAGTCAAACAACAGTCATGTCACTATGAACTATTTACTGCCCACAGGAGCACTCACCACCTGCTACCATATTGCAGTCAGCAGGCTGTGACAGTTGGTGACGGAAGCACCAAGCACAAATGGTCACCAAAAATGCAGTGAGTTAAGCGGAATTTCTATTTTTTACCCAGATCTCCTCCCCCACTCTCTTTCCACCACCAATTATGATTTCAGCTCTTTCCCTCAACCCAAAAGATCCAGGCAAGTGGCTTGGTCTTCACTCCTCCCCCCCCCCCCCCACTTTCATTTATTCACTAATTTACTTATTTTCTGTGTTTGTCTATTTGTTTGTTTGTTTCTTTCTTTCTTTCTTTCCCCCTTCATTTGTTTACTTATTTATTGTTTATTTATCTATTTATTTATCTATTCATTTATTCAGTTAGTTATCATTTTATTTTATTTTATTTTATTTTATTTTATTCTACTTATTTATCTTTCTTATTTATTTATTTATTCAGTCAGTCAGTCATTTATCCAATTATTAATCTATTCATTTAGTCATAACAACAATTAGAGCCCATCTTGACACCTTTAATTTTCTATCTGTTTCAAGTCAAAGACAAGAAATATTTTGCCGATCGATGCACCAGCAATGTACACTGTTTGACAGACCAACTGGGCCAGTGGTATTACACAGATAAATGAACAAGTAACATTCAATGAGAAATGTATTCAGAACAATCACATAGACAAACAAACAAATCACAATTACAAACACACAAAACAGCAACACTCGTGATGTTACATAAATGTACTTACATCTAATGAGCTTCACAACATCGATGTGGTTTTTGTTTAACACGAGCGTTCCGTTCACCTGAAACACACACGTGCACACACACATTAAACCCCTTGGCACAATACATAATTAAAAGTGTACAGTAAGACAATGGTGTAAACTTACGGGAACCAAATTGTCAACGGGTACCGTTTTTAATTTTTACTGCTCTCAAGCAAACATTTCCCTCAAAGGTATATATCTATCTAGAAAGAAGAAATCCTGAACTGCACAATAAAAGTATAATAAACCCCTGTTTGTAGGAGAAAGTGATATTACAGAGTGTGAGAATAATAAACACATCTCCACACGCGTGATGAGAAATACTATGTAAACAAACCAAACTAAACAACAACCCCCAGTCCATTAATGACTGATGAGCCAAAAATACCCTTCATCACATGCTCAAACCTCTCTTGTTCATTTAGAACCAAACCCATCATCATCATCATCAGGTGCCCTGCCGCATGGCGTTGGCGACCATGGACTTCCATCCATCTCTATCTCTCGTTGCCCCTAGCATCTCCCCCACCCTCCTCGTCCCCAGCCACTCTGCAAGTCCGTCCAGCATTCTCTCCCTGGGTCTACCTGGTGCTCTCTTTCCCTCCAGCTTTCTTTTCACATATTTACCTCATAATCATTGCCAGAGTCACTGTCAACAAGAGTCCCAACTAGTCAACCTTACGGTCAGTCCCAATCTCACTCATTTTTGTACAAAAACTTTTAGAAATCAATCGAAGAACAGCAAAATGGCAACCATGTGAAAGGAAGAAGGCAGAGGCCACGCAAAAGCAGCCTTCTGGTTGGTCACTTTGTATTCGCTTTATAAGATCGGACAGTATTCAGCTGGAGGTATGAACGGAGCCACAATCATGGTCATCATGTTTGGGTGGTAAAGCCACAACCGTGGCTCAACATGCCAAGTGGGTTAAAAAGTATGAAGTAAAAACTGTGAGGTATGATCCAAACAAAATGACCAAATGTGATTTTCTTGGAGACTGTTAGATGCACCTGACCCAGATTAAAACATCTCTTCAAATATTCGCACCCAATTTCAATAAAACATAACAAACGCCTGAGCCAAACAGAAAAGGCCTTCTGATATTCATCTAAGGGGATGGCGCTGAACTCAGAATTCACCAATCTTGCAAGGTCCTGGATGCAGCAAAATTTTCTTGCTGTGAGCTTGTTCTTAAAGAGAGGGAGCAACCAGAAAACACATGGGGTAAGGTTAGGCCTGCAAGATGTTGAGGCAAAACTTGGATTTATTGGTCTTGCAGAGACTGAGTTACAGCCCCTGTTTTGTAGTGACTGGCATGGTCATGGAGGAGGAGTCGTTCTGGGTTCCAGTGTTCGGGCAATGATCTCTTGAGCTTTATACACTACAGACTGAACACACACATTCAACCTTCATCGCATCTTAAGACAGCTTCATACTATACTACAGACTGGATCCACACGTTCAACCTTCATCGCATCTTAAGACACCTTCATACAATACAGACTGGATTCACACGTTCAACCTTCATCGCATCTTGAAACAGCTTCATACAATACAGACTGGATTCACACATTCAACCTTCATCGCATCTTGAAACAGCTTCATACAATACAGACTGGATCCACACGTTCAACCTTCATCGCATCTTAAGACAGCTTTAAAACACTAAAGACTGAACCAATCTTTTCTCTTTATCTCAAGACAAATTCTATACAAGCACATACAATCTCCAGTCTACAAAGCAGTGGGGAAGGTAAAGCACCAAGAGAGAGGAAGTCACCACTACCCTCAAATTACCGGCCATAAGGAAGGTTGAAATTTGTACCAGTTGTTGCTGTGTAGTGGTCAGTTCATTGATAAGGAAGATTAGCAAAAGGCAAACAACATTTGAAGGACATTTTATGAGGAAAGGGAATTAAAGCACCTGATCACAACAGGAAAGCTGGAGGGAAATAGAACACCTGGTACACCCAGAAAGAAAATACTACACAGACTTGAAGGGTGGCTGAGAACAGAGAGGGTGGAAGATGTGCTTGCAACGACAAGGGATAGATGCATATGGAGGGCCATGATCGCCAACGCCATGTGGCAGGGCACATGATGATGACGAGTGATCAGTGCAAGGGACTATCCACTAAAGGTTGTGGTTTCAAATCCCATCAGTCTGACCAAAATCAATGTGTATTTTTTTTCCTACCTAGAACTGAATGTGCTATGGGCTCTTTGGAAAGATTGGGATCACACAGTCAAGTCTCACTCAATTAACCCTTTGACTCCCGCACTGACGTCCACTAGCATCCCACGTTGTCAACCATGCTAGCAAAGCAAGAACTTAACCCTTTGATTCCCTCACCTATCCATCAGCTTCTTGCAAAAAGCTAGTGGATAGGGCAAGGGAATCAAAAGGTTAAGTGTTTGCTGTTGGTGGATAGGGTGTGCGGGAGCCAAAGGGTTAATGGATGCGTCATTAAGGGTGTTATACAAATCTGATCAACACAGCAGGTGTCTGTATCTCTTGGGCCTTGCTGATGCCAGAATATGTTTTGAAGAATACCGCAGAAGTGCAGAATACTGCCTTGCCATGCGCTCTCAATCCTAGATGAAACTCAAAAACCTCATGATTATTATCCCCAATGTTCACTGATATCACACTCAACACTCAGCATTGAGAAAAATTGTCCCAGCTTCTGTGGCCAAAAAAAGTTGAGAGCTGTTATCTCATCACTCTCCTGCAAAACCTGAGTTACAGGACAACCTGACCCCACTTAAGAAACACCTGACCTTCCCACTTAAGAAACACCTGACCTTCCCACTTAAGAAACAAGTATTTTTCTTTATGTTACTGTGTTCAGAGTACTGAACATAAAGCCAGTTACCTTGACGATGCGGTCGTCCTTTTGCACCCCCGCCTTAAACGCTGCTCCTTCTGCACAGCACACAACAAAGTTGACATGAAGGATATGACTAGAAAAACAAACCACTTAACTAGACTGATCAAAAAATAAAGTACAATACAAACTCAAATTAGACTCATAATAAAGCATAAACCGTAAAGTAAAACTGGACTCAACAAAAAATAAAGTACAAAACATAAGAGTCTGGCTCACCCAGTAAATGATTAAAAGGTGCTACATTTAATCTAATTAAAAATACGCACTATTCAATCTGGCTCATAAAGATTTACAACAACGAGTTACTAATTAAAAATACACACCAATCAATCTGACAAATTTTTTTTTTAAAAAGCACGTCACAAATTTGACTAATTAAAATATGCACAAGTTCACAAACTACATAACTTGATTAAATAATACACACCACTGAATCTGACTGATTGAAAATACTCACTACCTGATTTGATCAAAAATACATGCCACTGAACTGATTTAACTGTACAACTAAGTTTGACCATTAACAAACAAATGAGAAAAAAAAAACGAAAAAAAAAAACCCACATACACTACCGACCTTCACTTGTAAAATATTGCCACCATGAATTTCAATGATTAAGTACCACACACCGATGAGTTTGATGGATTAAATCAGTGTTTGATGGATTAAAGTAAAATCTATTCACCAGAAGTCCTACCATGAATACATACCACTAAATAAAAATACACACCACTAAAATGTCAGGTACCTTCACACTCACATACGTGCTTGCACGCAAGCATGCACATGCTCACACACACACACACACACACACACACACACACACACACACACACACACACACACACACACACACACACACACACACACACACACACACAACACACACACACACACAGTGACACCCCCAGAATCTGACTGTTTAAAAATATGTACACTCTGATCTGGTCAAATGCACTTGATTTATCACTGGTAACTGTATCAAAGTGACTCAAAATACACATCAGTGAATTTGGTTGATTAAAACAAAGAAACTTAAGATAAGCAAACACTTAGATTAATTAAATACTTTACAATATCACTTGCAAAATTTATTGACTGCTGATAAAAATTATTACAAAAGGACACATACCACCACAATTACTTTCATTTTCTCTCTACACCATGCATGTATCAAATACACAAAACTTTCATAAGAATTATAGGTCTAACACAAAAACTTGTTAATAATAACCAGTCGTTGTTGTAAAGTGGTAAGTACAATGGACTAATCACTAAAAGGCTGAGAGCTCAAACCCCATCAGTCCAGACCACTTTGGGATTTTCTGACCTCACACACACACACACACAACCGAAGAAAGCAAAACAAAAACAAAAAAACAACAAAAAAGTGTCAGCTAGTGGAAAACCATTCATTTCAGAAAAACACAAAACACACAGTAAGTTGGGATTACCTGGCTTCACAGAGGCAACATAGACAGGATTGTCTCCACTGACAGTAAGTCCATAACCACGTTCATCCTTCTGAATGATGACACAACGCTGCACCAACTGCCGCTCTGCTGAAACAATACAACACACACTCGATACAACAACAAAACAAATGAAACTATGAGAACAACAAGCAACAGAGGATAAATGAGTAAATACAATGCATGTGTACAGGCACATATATTCACATATAAATGTTAACCAAAAAGTTCATAATATTTTACACAGACTATCAAATTTCTACTAACTACAATAATGAAGCTCAAACTCATAAATTATATGACAGTACTGAGAAACAATATAACAGTACTGAGAAACAATCAAGAGTTTAATACCCATTTCAGGACAAAGCCAAGAGGCTGAAATTAACAGTACCAGGCCTGCAGATGCCTTATATTAAACCACGGTACCATGCAATAATGCAAACATCTAGACAATCCTCTGCATCAGCTGAGAATTACACTCGCCGACTGAGGTCCCTTCAGGGTGTTGCAGGACCAGATCCCACACCAAAACAGGATCAAAAGGAATGACAAGAGATATGGTCAAATAACAATCCTCTGACCACCAAGCTGCATAGCAGCCAGCAGGAACGATAAAAAAAATGACCAGTCATACATCGCCAGATGAGGCTTGATCATGTTATTGTTTGGTTTTTAAACCCCAGACGACTGCGTAGAGCCACATCAGGGCTATAACTGTTTCAAAACATGCACAATACTTCATCAGGAAAAAAAAAGAAAAGAAAATTAAGTACACATATCAATGCATTTGCGCACATAATCTAAGGAGATGCGTTGACCACTCTGTCCAACTTATCACACAGGAGATTTTAAAAAACATACCTGAGCACAAATTGAAACATAACTAAGGACAACAAAACATGTAAAAACGGGCCTAAATTACCTAAAAGTGCTTCCGCATATCTCATTTCCCTAGAGCCAAAAATGCACTTAACACATGTACCCAATTAGCACTCCTAAAGAGAAAGTACGTATGACTTTATCGAAAACATACAGGTGAATGGACCAACAAGGCAGAAAATGATACTTTGATAGAAAGAAATGACAAAGCAAAGGAGGAAGAAAGAAACAAACAGAGTGACAGAAAAGAGGAAAATCCTAGCACAGAATTTCCAGAAGGTGGCGGCAATAATATTTACACTGAAAGAGCCCCTGGCATCCCTATGAAGGGGGGAAAGGGGGGGGGGGGGGCTGACCATGTAGACCGAGAACAAAAAACAGGACAGTGCCACCTAAGAACAACAGTGCTACTGCCTGAGTCTGCGTCCTCCACAATATACCTCCAACGTTCAGACATTTTCAGCACAAAAATTCAAAGACTGTCTACCCCAAATGAGACCTTACACCATTAACATGGTCTGGATTGAGATACATCATGGATATTACCGGTTCTGAACCCACAGTTTGCAGTTACAAAAATACTTGAAAGTCAGTGCTTAATTGGCCTACTGCTATTTCAATTTATCTCAGATATTCCTACTCAAAGAGTTGATTATTCTGAAATGTAACATATGACAATTTCATTCACTGATTTCTGATTACTATTTTCAAACCTAAGAGGAAAACTGACAATATAGAAGTGCAAAAAAAAAAAAGAGGACTGCTGCAGACTCTGTTGTTTATCTTACCTGCAAGAAGGGAAGAACTGTCAGAGGCATCACTGTCACGTCTCTGCTCTGTGCCGCCTCCTCCTCCTCCTCCTCCTCCTCGATCTCCTGTGTTGCTGAGGCTAGACAGTCTGGACACAGAGAGGTGTGACATCATAAGTCAGTCTTCATCATATTACCACATCACCATTACATCATATGGCATCATTACAACCTACAACACACTCACTTGTTACATGACATGACACCCTTACATCCTATGGCATCATATCATGCAGCACTCAGTAACATCATCATTACATATCGTGACATCATCACTTGGGGGGGTGGGGGTGGGGGGGGGGTCATATTATAGAGAAATGGGCACAACATCTGATACAATATTTAATCCCTCTTACATATGAAACTAATCAACCACCTTAACTTTGACTCGTTCAATGTAACCAGTCCAGCGGCTTCCTGTAAGTGAGTCAAAAAGTTAATGCTCAAATCGTTCTGGTGGTTACAGTTTAGTGTTTCACTGATCCCATTCCTTACTCCCATTCCAAGACTTTGTTAGTGCATATACAACTCCACAAGGTTCTGAGCAGGCTCAAAGAATCAACCAGATAACAGCAGGCAGATTTTGAGCAGATCACTCTTACAACTGTCGGCGGGAATGAATCCACCTTAAACAAATTCAAAGACAAATTCACACCAGCAAGCCTTGCATATTGCCATTTTGATGGATCTTTACAATCCTACCTTTCTGACTGCTTCTACGAGCATCAAACATACCTGAACACAAATTTAAACATAACTAAGGACAACAAAACATATAAAAACGGGCCTAAATACCTAAAAGTGCTTTCCCATATCTCATTTCCCTAGAGCCAAAAATGCACTTAACACATGTACCCAATTATCCTGTGATCCTCAAAATTTCTGATGATGACAAAATGCAATCTTAAGAAATCTGGAGAATGTGTTTTTGTTTAGTCATCTGTTTGAAACTCATTTACCAGCTGATCTGAAGAATCTGCCCATTTTTTGCTCTTCAAGTCATGGTTAAAGACTCGCCTATTCATCTAGGCATCCACTGTTGAAATCATAACTGCTCCTCCATCAATATGCACTTTCAATCTTAACTGCTGATTATGTTTCACTGATTAATCATCCATGTATGTTACAGTTTATGACCACAGGTATTTATGTTTAATGTATTCATTTCTTTGTTATTTCATTTAATGTCTTTTTGCTTTCAGTGATATTCACATCCGAAAGCGTGTATGAAAGTGTGTATTCTGATATATAAGTAATATATCCATGCTTCTGAAGGTATTCTTTTTTTTTTAAAGGATCATCACACTCAGGGAGGTTACCTTTGTGCTCACCTTTTTTTTTTTCATCCCATTTTCTACGCCACCTTAATGGCCACAGAAGCTGGCACTATTTGTTTACAATGCGATGCTGATGATGTCGATGAGGATGATAATCATGATGCTATGGAGTTCCATCTAGGATCGAGACTGCATGACAGGGTTGTACTCTACGCTTACTTTCATAATAAATCCTGGCGTCAACCAGGCTCGAGAGATACAGACACCTGCAGTGCTGGTCAGAAAATCTGAGCAACACCCTCAATGATGCATCCGTAAAGTGGATGAGACTTGACTGTGTGGTCCCAATATTCCCAATGAGCCCATAGCACACCCAACTCTAGGTAGGAGCCCGTTAGAACCGCAAAATCCCACAATGATATTTGAAGGGACCGACAGAGATTCAATACCACGATCTTCCAGTCTCCAGTCCGTTGTGTTAACCACTACACCACCGCGATTGGTCGTATTCACTTTTTCTTGTGAATGTGTAATATGCAGGGAGTCCAAGTGTGTCTGACGAACAGCCCTGTATGAGAATGATTCATTAAATTAATCACATGAGGTTAATATTTGTTGTTGTTTGTTTTTGTTTTCAGTCCTTTGTCCCTCTTCCAACCTTACAGCTGTGTGTGTGTGTGTGTGTGTGTGTGTGTGTGTGTGTGTGTGTGTGTGTGTGTGTGTGTGTGTGTTTGTTGTGTGTTTGTTGTGTGTGTGTGTGTGTGTGTGTGTGTGTGTGTGTGTGTGGTGTGTGTGTGTGTGTGTGTGTGTGGTGTCTGTGTGTGTGTGTGTGTGTGTGTGTGTGTGTGTGTGTGTGTGTGTGTGTGTGTGTTGAGTGTGAGTGGTGAGTGTGTGTGTGTGTGTGTAAGCATTTGCCTGCTAGCATGTGCGTGAGTGTGAAGGCACCTGTAGGTGCAAGCAGTGCATGTACATATCAATGATATTATATAACAAAAAGAGTTCCAAATGCGATTGTATAAAGTTCTAGTTCCACATGCATTTATAAAAAGCATTGACACAACTTTGTGGCAAGCAGCCAAGGCGTATTACCAGTCTGTCAACACAACAGGAACTCCATGCTGATAATATGGAATCCAAGTTTGTCCTAGAGAGAGATTCAATACACTCGACAACTTCGACAAGTCTACATATATTCCACCAAAATCATCTGGCAGATTCATTAAGCTTTGCAGAAACCCCATGTACTGGCAAGATCAAGGGAACAGAATCTACAAAACACTGACACCATCAAAATGACTGAAGAATTGAGACAGGCAGCGAACAAGCCAAGTTTTAAGTTTACGTTGCAGGGGTGTGACTGAATTCATTGCAGGGTGGAATAAACTCAAGACATGAGATCTTAAAAACCTGTGGCACATCTGTGGTCAGGCCCCTGATCCCTGCATTATCAGCACCGTGCTCTTAACTTACTGAGCCAATGCAATCATGGCAAGAGAAAGTATAAGTTTTAACAAAGGGAAGTACATCCAACTGAATAACAGCAGCAACATGCAGATCTGCCTGCTTTGTATATATATATATGCTTACTCAGTTATTGTCCTTTTCTATAGAATACTATGAAGAGAGAGAGAGAGAGAGAGAGTGTGAGTGAGTGAATGTGTGTGTGTGTGTGTGTGTGTGTGTGTGTGAGTGTGTGTGTGTGTGTGTGTGTGTGTGTGTGTGTGTGTGTGTGTGTGTGTGTGTGTATTCATTCTTTGATTTAACGTCTTTTCACTGTAAGTGATATTAGTGAGTGTGTGTGTGTGTGCGTGTGTATGTGTGTGTGGTGTGGTGTGTGTGTGTGTGTGTGTGTGTGGTGTGTGTGTGTGTGTGTGTGTTGTGCAAGAGTGTGTTGTGTGTGTGTGTGTGTGTGTGTGTGTTCACTGTGTGTGTGCGTGCGCATGTGTATGTGTGCGTGTGTGCATGTGTGCGTGAATGTGTCTGTGTCTGTGTCTGTAATGTGAGCGTGTGTGTGTGTGTGTGTGCGTGAATGTATGTGTGTGTGTGTGAATGTGTGTGTGTGTGCATCTGTCTCTGTGTGTCTGTGTCTGTATATGTGTATGTGAGCATGTGTGCGTGACTGTGCGTGTGTGCATGCATGTACAACCTGGCAGTCCTTTCCAAAAATAAAACTGATGGAATGAAAACACAACAAAACAAACAAAAACAAAAAAAACAAAAACAAAAAACAAAACAAACAAAAAACCCTGACTGATTCCAGATTACCTCCTTCGGAAGAAATGTCGGCTGTGATCCTCAGAGCGTTTTTCCTTGATATCATCGTCATCATCATCCTCATCAATAAGAAGCTTATCTTTGTCTTGTCTGTGATGATGATGATGGTGATGATGATGATGATGATGATGATAATCATGCTGGTGGTGGTGGTGGTGGTGGCCAGGTAAGTGCAGAAATTCCATAGACCTCCATTTCTTTCCCAGCAACATGGTTCTAGTAGTTTTTGCACCAAGCCACACGCTATCAAGCACTACTACGTACTATGTACTAACTTTCACATCAACATATTATTCTACATGGTGCCCAACTCCCAAAACCAACCAGTGTGCACATTCTCTTTTCACGCTTCATGACTCCCAAGAATTCCTCATTTCCTGAGGTGAAAAATAACATGTCTGTGTTTTTCCGAAGCCCAAGAGTCCTTGGTAAAAACCACGCTCCTATGAGTCAAGGAACAATAGCAACAGTCTACAACTTACGTTACAAACTTCAAAGTGGCCAAAGGTGGGGGACTACACGGTAACACACCACACATTCTGTCTGTCTTAACTGAATTCCTGAAGTGAAAAATAAAATGTTGTTGTTGTTGTTGTTGTTGTTGTTGTTGTTGTTGTTGTTGTTGTTGTTGTTGTTGTTGTTGTTGTTGCTGCTGCTGCTGCTGCTGCTGCTGCTTTCTATTAATACTTCTTCCAAAGCACAAGAACATTCAGGAAAAAGGCACTACAAAATCACCATCAGTCACCAACAACATCCAAACAGAAATTATGTGTGCATGTCGTATGTGACCATCCACCAAAGAATGAGTGGCTCGTCACCTGACACAATGTTTGCTACAAGCAGCCAAGAGGTTTTCAGAGGTGGATTTGGAGATTCCGATTCACACTGATGCTGTAGCTCTTCCTTCTTACGCTTCTAAGAAACCCATAAATTCCTCATACTATGATTCTCTCATTGCTGTTTCAAAACATCAAACTGCCTATATTTTGAACAACCAACCTTTACCCTTCAGTGTCTGCAACAGACCCATTCAACCACACGTAAGAGGCACTCCCTTACATGAAGATTGGTTCTTCACTTCTTGGTTGCTTACAAAGAAAACTGTGATTTGGTTTTTCTTGTTTTTCTCAAAACGACAAATCAGGGGTACCCTCTTCCAATGTCCACATCTCCAAAAGTAAATTCATACAGATCAAGAAGTCCACCTACAACGATATCCAACCTTCCAAACGGGTATGTGTTCATAATTCATTATAGCAGTAAAGTCTGTAATAGTTTCAAGAACGAAAATCACTGACATTAATTACACAGCATTGATTGCTTGTTGCCTTGCTGGTGGAGTTCACACATTATTCACAAATTCTCTATTTTATATGTCATCATTATGATGTTTATCAGTCAGTTTTATGGCTTACATGTATACACAACTGGCACACACACACACACATTGCTCCTGGCTTTGTATCATGCTGATTACTGTGCTATACACACAGCACACAATGCTGAGCAATTGTACTAGTCACGATGAGCACATATGTTGTAGGGCAAGGCTCCACAATAGCAAGATGGCCTTTAGGAATCAACACCTCATTCGTACAAAGAGGAACTGGTTATGCCCTACACTAGATTATAATGGACTCCTATACCTAATTTAAATGATTTTTACCATTAGAAAGAGCATAAAAATTGCGAGTCTGCATTAAATGTAAAATGATTAACATTAGAAAGACCATAAAACTTATATCGCGAGTTTGCATTAGACTTAAAATGATTACCATTCGAAAGAGCATAAAATTTACTATGAGAGTCTGCATTAAACTTAAAATGGCCATTTGGTGACAAGTGACTCATTCCATGGCCAAAAGAAATACCTATTTCCCTTTCACTGTTTCAGCAATCCTGCATTAACAGTTAAATTTCTAGAGTGAAAAACAAAATGTCTGTCACAGTTTTTTCAAACTACAAGATCCTCAGTTTAACACGCACACACACACAACACACACACACACACACACAAAATATATATAAAACACACACACACACAGAGCGTGCTGTAAATGCAAGAATAAACACAGACCATCTAAACTAAAGACAGTGAGTACTATTTAAACACAATCTGCGCCCTATCAGCACAAAAATCCATGCTTACAGTATTTTTTTTTCAGATTCTGAGATACACATTTCTAAAATCCACAATCTTTTCTAATCATTCTGATACATAATTCAATATCATAATGCTAAAAAAGTGGACACTGTGGCCATTTGATCTGACATACCCCCAGACTGTGGTTTTAAGAAAACAGCCTCTTACAAATTTCGCACACTATCACATCACAAGACATGCAAGATTTCACACGCTAAAGCCTATAAAGATTTTACACACTAATTTTTTTTTTTAAGGCACCCGGAATTCCATCCAGTAGTAAGGCTATTTTCAGGTGACTCATACAGCTGGCAGTCGCACTTGTTTTGGATCTCATACAGCACAGGAAAGCCAAGACAAAGACACTTCCAGCAGTGTGCAACTTTGTGGACTCTGCAAACCACCACATGACAAACTCCAACTGAAACACTTATTGGATCTACCAGGTTGAAGATTTAACATCCCCCCCCCCCCCCCCCCTTGTCTCAGCTGATTTGCTGGAGAAACTGACCCACTGAACCCACCCTTTACAAACACGAGCACGAGCTGAAGTGATTTATGTCGACACCAAAACTGAACAAAGGGAGAAACATTACCCAAACAAACTCTTGCAAGATCACTATCAGTCAGATCTTTGGCAGTGAACCAATCAGTTAATCCCTCTTAGTCTTATACTGCCAATACATTACACTTCAATGAGGGGTCACTGACATTCAGCACAATAAGCAAACACAGCCTTATCTCACCTGTCAGTTACATAAACACACACACATCCATATGCACACACATGCATGCATGCATGCGCACAGAGTAAACACACACACACAGCACACACACACACGCACATACATGAAAGACAATGAATGCATACACAGAATGCCATTCACACAAAATCTCTCTCTCTCTCTCTCTCTCACACACACACACCACACACACACCACACACACACACACACACACACACACACACACACACACACACACACACAATGCTCACACATGTATGTGAAACAAAATGATACATACATAGTGTGTCATTCACACAATCACTGAATCAGTGATCACACACACACACACACACACACACACACACACACACACCACACACACACACACACACACACACACAGGCGTGCACATACACACACTCAAGTAGAACATTGCTAGGAAAATGGCATACCTATCACGTTGTATGATTTACCTGTAGTGTAATTCCTGTTTTTTCACTGCTACTGTTACTGCTCTTGTTTAAAGCCCAGCCAACTACATAGAGCCATATCAGGGCTATAACCGTTTCAAAACATACACAATACTTCAACAGGAAAAACAAAGGAAAAAAGGAAAAGAAAATAAGTACACATATCAATGCATTCGTGCACATAATCCAAGGAGATGCCCCTGGCATTGACCACTCCATCCAATTTATCGCACAGGGGATTTAAAAAACATACCTGAATACAAATTTTAAACATACCTAATAAGGACACTAAAGCATACATAAAAACTGGCCTAAATTACCTAAAACTGCTTCTGCATACCTCATTTCCCATGAGCCAAAAATCCCCTGTGTACCCAAGTATCAATCCTAAGAGAAAGTATGCAAGACTTTATCGAACACATACACATGAATGGACCTGCATGGCAGAAAATGGTAGGAAGAAATGACAGAAAGCAAAGGAAGAAGAAAGAAACAAAGAGAGTGACAGAAAAGAGGAAATTTCTAGCATGGAATTTCCAGAAGGTGGGGATGCTATTTATACTGTAGCTATTGTAATGAAGAGCTGCTTTCCATTCAAGTACTACAGTGCACAAACAAAACACTAGGCAAAAATCAGAAAATGTGTCAAGAATATGTTTACAATGTTTCCACACAACATCAGCAAAATCATGTTGTGAATTCGCAGACGGTAGAGTATTTCAAACTGATTCTCATTCTAGCTGAAATGAGATATCTTTAAGCTTAATGAATATACTCATAAAGAACTTTCAGTAAACTGTGTTTTAAAATCAAATTCTAAAAAAATGTACCTCATTAAGTGACGTTTTTTTTCTCTGATACTACAGTATACTCTATAATTTTCCATTGCTTTTATTCTTTCTCCCCATTTATAGCCGTGTGCGTGTATGTATGTGTGTGCGTGCGTGCGTGCGTGCGTGTGCGTGCGTGCGTGTGTGTCTGTTTCAGCGCTTAGATTTGATTTTATCAAGATTTTGCGCTATATAAATAAAATATGTTGTTGTTGTTGTAGTATGAACTATAATGAAGGGAGTGTAGAATGACACAAACTGGGATTTGACATGCATGAAATGGAAACATGTACAAGTTCTAATACAAATTACCCATCTTAATTCAAGTTAATGCTTATTCACTGATCTGAAAAAGAGGAAACCAGTAATTTTCAATGATCTATAGACGTAAATGTTGGGGTAACTTTACGCCTTAACACCCTAATTCTGAGCTGCTAAGGAGACACCAGAGTTACTTAAGAGACAATAATTATCACTGCTCAGTACTGCCAAATTCATTTCAGGAGCTGACAGATTAATCAGTTACCTAAGTATGTGTAAAACTCCACAGAATTCAAGTTGGGAGACTTGCCTTGCCAAGAAAATATTTTTCCCATTTTAGTCACTTTAGCAAAGTGTAAGTTGTAACGCTGGAGTTTTCCTAATACTATAAGTTTACTGAATAGTTGCAGTTAAGTTTGCACCTAATTTAATAGCTTATAAATGAGAGAGAGAATGAGTCCATGCATGTGTGTGTCCATGCATGTGTGTTTGTGTATGCGTTTGTATGCACATGTGTGTGTGTGTGTGTGTGTGTGTGTGTGTGTGTGTGTGTGTGTTTGCATGTGTGTTTGCATGTGTGCGCGTGTGTGACAGACAGACAGACAGAGAGAGAGAGAGAGAGAGAGAGAGAGAGAGAGAGAGAGAGAGAGAGAGAGAGAGAGCAAGCACTCATGTGCATGCAAACTGATATTTTGTAAGATCATGAACACACAACACACACACACACACACACACACACATAACACACATCACGCACACACACATGCATGCACGCGCGCACACACACACACACACACACACACACACACACACACACACACACACACACACACACACACACACACAAAGTTTAAGAAACTTAAAAAATTAAAAAACTAAAGTCCAGAGTAATTCACTCTTGTTCAAGACGGCATTCGCAGCAGCAGCACAAACTTAGAAGACTCAGCAGAAACTCCCCTCCACAAACACACACAGCATCACTTGAAAGATCCACACAACACGCCACGGCTAACAGAACACTTCGTCCACCACAGCACTGCCTGACTCTCAAGAGAACACTTCGTCATGGACTTCACCACAAATAATGTGGCCATCATCAAGTCCCTGTTATATTACTCCTATTTCATCTGGTGATCATTTGACACTGCCAAACCCCACTCCTGACAAGCCCAACTGACGGGAGCCTCTCCCCCTCCCCCTAAGCCAAACGGCTGGTTAATAAAGAATGATCCTCCACGCCAGTGGCAAACAACAGGTTAATCTGAAGGCAGGAAAAGGCCAAGTCCTTAGCCCCCTAGGGTACCATTCCAGTACTTTGATTGAGTAACTGCCACTCTTACATGTCACGCCCTAACAGATCCCTGGGCAAGCTTTATTTTCCTTAAATTCTACGCTGACCATTTGACTAGAAAAAGTCAAATACAACAAAATAATGCGAAGTTTTTTCACACACACACACACACAATAATAATAACAGCCTGCCAATTTATTCTCCAACACACTGAAGCTGATAACTAACACTGTTGTAAGTTTGATATTATTTTCTTAATCTAAAAACAAAATTGCAATAGTTCAATCCAATGCAGGCAATTTAACAAAAGTCAACTGTTGAATGCAATCCATGTTCAACTATATGAATTACTTCAATGACTGGAGTGTTGGGTAGGGTAGGAGTAGGGCAAAAATGAAGAGGCAAATGCGTACCTTTTTGAGAACAGCAATTCGGACATATCTTAAAAACATTAC
Organism: Monoplex corrugatus; assembly: GCA_030674185.1. Taxonomy (NCBI): domain Eukaryota; kingdom Metazoa; phylum Mollusca; class Gastropoda; order Littorinimorpha; family Ranellidae; genus Monoplex; species Monoplex corrugatus. Next base: position 35,746,388 of record JAPXFY010000029.1, read on the forward strand.
AGTTTAGCCTTTAGTGTCCTTAAACAATACACCATTTTGGGGACAAAAGTTATGACACCCATATTTACAATGCTACTTCCTAATCCTAACAAGATTTTTTTGTTTGCTAAACAGTTGCCCTTGATAACATGAATGATGTTAAATTACAACAACAGTCATTCCTAAGATTTTCAGATAACAGAAACTGAGATGAAGATACCATTACATGTGTGATTTACACAATAATTCATACTGTGTTGGACAAAGAAGACTTTTTTTTTTCTTATTATCCAGACAATCTGTTCTCATTTAGAAGCAAGTTAGTTCAGTTGGTTAGAATGATATGATGGTTACCTAAAGGTTCCGGGTTTGTCCCTCAGGCAAGCCACAGGTCTGATGACCCTGTTAGCTCAATTGATAAGGATCATTAGAATGCCATGCTGACAACACACGTGCAGTGATTGCGCAAGTGATTTTCAAACTGGTCCCATCACTGACAATTCAAACACATCCCACTCCCCCCCCCCCCCCCCCCCCCAAAAAAAACCCCCAACAACCAGTGTCAGAAGCAGTCCCACGGAAACCAAAACCAGTGACAAACATGTTTACAAGTACACTGAAAGTCATCATATGCACATTATATATCTATTAAGTTTAACAATGCTACTACATAGCTGTTAATCTAGTGCAATCTAGTTCATCCCATCCTGTCCAAAATGCTCTTTCTGTCACTGATACAACCCCTGTACCAATAGCAATTTGCCTTATTGCGACACAGTGATGATCTAAGTAGCAAAGAATCAGGGCACACTATTGTGTGACAATGGTTAGCAGTTGAAACTAGGAAAATAAGTTCTTTTGGGCCACAAATATTTTACCAGTCCCAACAAAATTTCATCCGTCTCTGTGATTGGCAGCTTAAAAATGATATTTTACTGGTATGTACCAGTTAACCCTTTGACTCCCACACCCTATCCACCAACTGCAAAACCTCAAATCCTTTGTTTGACTTCCTGCAACAAATTGATGGATAGGGTGAGGGAATCAAAGGGTGACATTTTTGCTTTACTAGCACGGTTGACAATGCGGGATGCTGGTGGACATGGTGTGGGAGTCAAAGGGTTAATGTGATCACTGACACTGACAGGTATTGTAGGTTCAACCCTTAGATGGGCCAGTCTTTTTACAAGTGCAACTAACTGGCTGGTTCTGCTAACTAAGCAATGGACTTCAGATCTGAAGTCTCGAGTTCAACAAGTGCGTCTGCTGCCCATCTTAATGCTGGTGGACATGGTGTGGGAGTCAAAGGGTTAATGTGATCACTGACAGGTGTCGTAGGTTCGACCCTTTGATGGGCCAGTCTTTTTACAAGTACAACAGACTGACTGGTTCTGCTAACTAAGCAATGGACTTGAGATCGGATGTCTTTGAGTTCAACTAGTGTGTCTGCTGCCCATCTTAATGCTGGTGGACATGGTGCGGGAGTCAAAGGGTTAATGTGATCACTGACAGGTGTTGTAGGTTCGACCCTTTGATGGGCCAGTCTTTTTACAAGAACAACAGACTGGCTGGTTCTGCTAACTAAGCAATGGACTTGAGATCGGATGTCTTTGAGTTCAACTAGTGTGTCTGCTGCCCATCTTAATGCTGGTGGACATGGTGTGGGAGTCAAAGGGTTAATGTGATCACTGACAGGTGTCGTAGGTTCGACCCTTTGATGGGCCAGTCTTTTTACAAGAACAACAGACTGGCTGGTTCTGCTAATTAAGCAATGGACTTGAGATCGGATGTCTTTGAGTTCAACTAGTGTGTCTGCTGCCCATCTTAATGCTGGTGGACATGATGCGGGAGTCAAAGGGTTAATGTGATCACTGACAGGTGTTGTAGGTTCGACCCTTTGATGGGCCAGTCTTTTTACAAGAACAACAGACTGGCTGGTTCTGCTAACTAAGCAATGAACTTAAGATCTGATGTCTTGAGTTCAACTAGTGTGTCTGCTGCCCATTTTAATGCTTTAACCATTGTAAGCATCTTACTGAAGTTACTCCCACAGATCCTGTCATCCCCCCCCCCCCCACCCCCAACTCCCCATCAATGTCAAAACCTTGCCAGCACACAGTTTTGCGCAGGCACAAGAAGCCTGCCAAATAATTACTGACAGATTTGGGTGAAGCACATATGGAACTGCAGGAGTGTGCTGATTCCCTCTTGAACAAACTCTGAACTCTAAACTCCTATATCAAATAAGAAAACGGTTGTTATGCCATGAGATATGTGCAGGGCCCAAAAATGTCAAGAGAAGAACAACTTTTTCATGCACGATTGCATTAAGCAGCAAATGTTGTAACTCATACCACTCACTGACTGAAATAACAAAGTATTAACGCAGCAGACGAGTTTCTTACACAATCCCAGTACAGCTCAATATTGATGCAGTAGTGAAGAAACCTGACGACCACGAAACAAACATTTTAAAAATGATCCCCCACACACACATGCACACACAAAATAACCCCACACAACACCACTCACTTAACATGCCCCCCACCTCCCCCAAATCCTTGCCATGCATGCATTTATGTGCGATACACACACAAACATCAACAACAACAACAACAACAAACCAGACAAGCTGTAGCTCTAAATACTTTATAAGAAACCCTCACCATTTCAACACATCTTCTTTTTCATTTTCTGTGTTCAAGCTACTTTGTCTCAGATGCATGCATGAACAATAATAATGTTTTTCTACGGTGTTTATTTGACCCATAGCATGTACACTCCCATCTTTGTATACATGTAGTAACTGTCTTGGGCAACCGTGATCAACTGTTACCTACATCATAGTACATGTGTTGTACATTTTTCTTGTGTATCTATCAAAAATTATTTGTTTCTTTGTTTTTTAATATGAAACTCTGGCAAGGAACAACCTCTTAGTTGCCATGGGTTCTTTACATGTGCTGAGTGCATGCTTGCACACAGTATCTTAGTTTACGTTTTCTTCAAAACTATCATCCACAACACCAGTTTTGTTTGTTCGCTTCTTTTTTTTTTATTATTATTATTATTATACCCAGCCAAATTCAAACCATCTGCTTCAATCAAAATAACACTATTGATTTATGCACTGAGTAAAATAAAAGTCTTGTACTAAGAATGTTGTATGTATGTCATAATGTACAAAGAAAAAAAAAACAGCTACAGCTGGAAATCCTAGAATTCCCTGGCTGTTTGTCAACATTACTCATTCTCTCTGACTTGTGTGTGTGTGTGTGTGTGTGTGTGTGTGTGTGTGTGTGTGTGTGTGTGTGTGTGTGTGTGTGTGTGTGTGTGTGTGTATGGAAATGTGTGTTGTGTGTGTGTGTGTGTGTGTGGTGTGTGTGTGTGTGTGTGTGTGTGTGTGTGTGGTGTGTGTGTGTGTGTGTGTGTGTGTGTGTGTGGTGTGTGTTTCAGTGAAAAAGTGTGGGTGTGGTTTCATTGTTTGTGGTGTGTGTGTCACGTGTGTGGGGGGGGGGGGGGTGTCTGTGTGTGTGTGTGGGTTGGTGTGTGTTAGGGTGTGGGTGTGGGTGAGTGTTTCCATGCATAGGTCACGGTGTGAGTTTCCATGTATGTGTGTGTGTTTGTGCACATGTATATATGCGCATGTGTGTGTGTGTGTGTGTGTGTTGTGTGTGTGTGTGTGTGTGTGTGGTGTGTGTGTGTGTGTGTGGGTGTGTGTGCTGGTGTGTGCGTGCTGTCAGTGCGTGTGTGCGTGTGCGTGCGTGCGTGCATGTCACCATTACTGTACTACTATTGTATCATGTATGTTATTGGGGGGGGGGGGGGGGGGGGGCCTCAATATAACAGCAAAACATGACATAAAAATAAACCCTGCCATAAATGTCACAGTACACACACACTTTGTGTTGGTTAAAAAAAAAAAGGGACAGAAACTAAGAACAGACTGAACAAACACACACACACAAAAAACCCACAAGCAGAGACTGATGGCACAAGGGACATAACCATTTCTTTCCTCAGCACAGTTTGCATCAAGAACATAGTGAACTGTTTCCCTTGTCAACTGCTGCCAAATACCATAACAGGAGATTTTCATTCTCAAGCCTAATATGACTGACTGACTGACTGATTATTGTTATGTCCCAGAAAACATTGAATGCAATTACCATTCATTTATTAATTCTTTATTTCTTTTTTCCTTTCTTCATCCTTTTTCTTTTTTCATATGTAATAAAAAATATATACTGAATAGCCACATTTCAAATAATCAGTTGACCATCTAGATGAAACGTCATTCTTAATAAAAACTGGCCAGTTCGCTATCTTTTTAATGTTTTAACCCTTTGATTCCTGCACCCTATCCACCAACTGCAAAACCTGAAGTTTGATCTCCTCACCAATCCACCAGCTTCCTGCAGGAAGCTGGTGGATAGGGTAAGGAAATCAAAGGGTTAAGTTTTTGTTTTGCTAGCATGTTTGTCAATGCAGGATACTGGTGGACAGGGTGCAGGAGTCAAAGGGTTAACCACTTTGATGGGGTCAGCTAAGAGTTTTACTAAGCCATAGTTTTGAGAGCTGATACCTCGAGTTCAATCCCAGCCTGCAACATAAAAAACTGTCCCCTTATCTCCCCATCTTCATGCTTCAACCATTCTGGTAATGTCACCTCAATGTTTCATAGGTTCTCTCTCTACCTCTCATTCCACCTTCCCTATGTAAACACCTTGCTTGGCATACAGTTTTGTGCAGGTTCAAGCAGTATGCTGGATAACTGCTGGCCAAGTGTGATGACCCCCACTTGAACACACCACAAACTTCAAATTCTTATCCTTTTTTAGTGTTACTGTTAGTTACTGATAACCTGATTCCTAAAGCAGTAACTTCAAACTGAAAATCTCTCTTCTGTCATTGATAATCTGATTCCTAAAGCAGGGGATCATCAAAGAATTGTATTTGAAAGAATAACACAAAGATGCACTACTGGAACAGTGTTAAGTTTGGAGAATGAAAATAAAGTTTTGCTTCAGTTTCAATGACTGTAAAGTGCAGTTGTGATTTTTACCCTGCTTTTGTACAGGAGAAATAATCAGATAAATATATTAGACTGCTGTCTAAAAAGTTACTGAAAACAAGTTTGAAATTTGTGGTCAGCCCACTTTCTCAAGGCTAAAATAGTGAAAATGTGACGTTCCAAAAGTGACCCACAAACTCTGCACTTAGCCAGACACTGCGGAGATGCAGAGGAAAATAAATTTGACCATTTTATTTCTATAAAGAACAAGTACCAGATTCCTATTTTCTGCAGTCAACTTATGCCACGATCACTTTGTGATCTTCTCCATCACATGGCATCAGTGGCACTAATGCATATATGTAGATCATATGATATGGCATTTCTGAGAGTAGACAGGGACCTTACCTTAATTAAGAAACTGAAACTCAACCTGAAACAAGTCAAGTCCATGCTTCTGATGTTGTCTATGCCACTCTTCTACCCCCCAAACCCTCTTCTGTCTTTTTCCCATTCCAACCTACATTTTCTAGATCGCTCACTGTTCCATAATGAAAAAGATTTTGGGGTATGATGAGTTAATTCTGTGAAACACCAAACCATTCGAATAGCTTCAACTAGTTCTTATTTGTCAGTTGGTGGTATTGTTACATATTTCTTTGCTGCAAACATGGACACTGAACAAAATTAGTCAAGGCCCTAACCTCAAACAGAGCATTTTTTTCTGTTAACACAACAACAACAAATTCAAACTGAAACAGAAATTTTCTACCTAGTGCTGTAACCAATCATTTACATTTATCAATTCATGTTCTAACAAAATCCAAAACTACAGTAACCAACAATGTTGCAACTGGCTAGTCCTAACAAAAAGCATAATATTCCAACAATCAACAAATGTGTGTTTTCCACTAATTTTAGATTTTCAAGCAGAATTTACAATGACCAAAGCAAAACATCTCATTTATTGAACGAACCCACAAAAAATTTTACAAAATGTCTAAAACACAAAATATTCAAAATCACACACACACACAAATGCGCACATGCAGAAAAGATGGAGAGAGAGAGAAAAACAAACTGACTGACAAACACAAACACACACACACACACACACACACAAACACACACACACACACACACACACACACACACACACACACACACACACACACAAAAACAAGCAAAAAACGTGGATGAAGTGATACAGAAGGACAGAAACCAAGAAAAGGAAAACCAAAGAGGAAAAACGCTGAGAAAGAGCAGGAACTGGAAACCATGCATCATAATTCACATCAGTTAGTCACACTCACAGTTTCAGGAAGAGAGACTCCACCTTGTTCTCAAAAAGACAGCAATGTGGGGGATTTAAAAAAAGAAGAAAAAAATCTAGCCCTCAACTTCCTAGTATAAGTATTGCCCATACACTCCAGAGATAAAGCTCAGCATTGTACACTGGTTTTGAAAACTGTTGAGCTCCAGGTTTATCAGGGCAGCTGACCCATGTTCTTACCTTGCTCGACTGCCAGACAGTCAACATCATTATCAGCAAAACCTAAGAGCTCTGCTCTGCCCTGGCTAGGAAAGGAAAGGAAAGGTAATGGGTGTAGCTGATAATAACTCATTCAGTCAAAAAGCCACTCAAGTCTTCAGAGACTTTCCTTTCTCAATCAGTGAACTGACTGTAAGATGTGCTTTGCTCCTAGCTAAAATTTTAGCCCCTTGATGTACGCCATTTTTTGCCAATAGGTAAAGACTTGCTGTATTTTCCATTTACAGAATAGGACAAGAGATTTGGTGTCATTTCCAATTCTAATACTGCACTTTCTTTAAAGTGTATAATGTAAAATAGTATATTATTGCAAAAATATGAATGGAGTTCACTGTGGGGGAAAATATCACTTTTGTTTTGTAGTGAAAATCCACTTAATATCTCAAGACTGCAGTTCATGATCACACTGTGTACTCTGCCGCAGCATTTTTCATGAGAACAGGATAGAAGTTTTAGATTCTGTTAAGTTTCACTTGCAGATTTATAGGTTCTGCTGATAAAGACGCCCTCTGAGGAAAAGCCTCTTGATGTTGTTGTTGGTGGTGGCGTTGTTGTAATTAACAATTTAACCCTTGACTCCCGCACCCTATCCACCAACTGCGAAAACTTTATCCTTTGACTCCCTTACCCTATCCATCAGCTTCCCACAGGAAGCTAGTGGATAACTTGAGGGAATCAAAGGGTTAAGTTTTCACTTTTGCTAGGATGGCTGACAATACAGGTTGCTGGTGGACGGAGTACGGGAGTCAAAGGGTTAATTAAGACAAATTCACCATATAATGTTTTCTCACATCTTTACAAAGTCAAGATCACACCTCTTCTTTCACAACATCAAAAACAACAACAATAATGAAAGGAGTGGACAGAAGGGTGCGTGCGTGCATGAGTGCGTGTGTGTGTGTGTGGATATTGTTATGATGAAACAAGATGAACTATTGCTAGTAAAAGTAATAAGACATTAAAGAAGCAATAAAGAATAACTATAAAAAAAAACATACTATTGCCATGCAATAAGAGTTTATACATCCTGAAGAAGCATTCCACACATAAAATGTATTTCTTGTTAAAAGTTGTTCAGTCTGGTAGTCTGAAATTCTGGCTGTTCTCTCATTCTTTCTTTCTAAGAAAAGAAAATATATATTATATATTTGAACTGTGATACAGTGATAGTTTGAAATTTTGGCTGGCTGTTCTCCCTAATTCCACCATGTTCCACAAGAAACTTGAAGATGGTTACTCATTTAGAGATTGCATTTCCAGCAAACCACATGAGTATCTTTCTTTCAGGCTCCTTTGTGATGCCAAGCTCTAACCAAATCATAAGCACAGTATGACATCTTGGACAGAATTATCCAATGTTTAGGTACTTGTTTTAAAAATTTACATAAAAAATTAATTATTCTAGACAGCAAGCTGTGTGTATAATTCTGATTGACAACAGAATGATGAATATTTTTAAGTCAACTGTCTCAAAACAAGGGGAAGTGTCTGTTTATGTGGACTATAAATCCATTCATATTACTGGAGAAAAAAATAAAAATCTCTCAATAAAATATGAAAAAGATGCAGCATATAGTATTCTCTGGATGTAGGTGTGATCGTTTATTACTTCCATCATTCTAGAAAACAACGACTGTGGTATATCTGTATCGAGGAATTTATAAACAGTTTATCAAAAGCAGAACAGAGACATTGGGCAGCGGTGTATATTCAGTGGTGGTCACGAAGATATATGATCTATGTATTACCACTGATACACTCGTAGCATAATGTATTGATTCTGTATAAAATTCTTTGACAAATGGGCAACCAATAGAGAAAGTGAAGGGAGGGAGCGACATGATTGTGCCTCTTTAAGTCTTTTTACAAAAGGCAAGACAAGCCATGGAATTCTGAATACACTGGAGGCATGCAACAGAAGAAGCAGGCAAGCTAAAACTAGAAGTCAGAGAGTTACAATAATCAACACGAAACAAAAATCCACAAGTTTAGATATTGCTGAAATTGAAAGATAACGGCAAATAGAAGTGAAACGTTACAGCTGACAGTGACAAGACAATTTAATAGATTTGGGGGATGAATTTCAGCATAGAACGTTGAGGATCAAGAACAAATGCAAAGGTTCTTGACTGAGTCAGAAAATACAATAATGTTGTCACCTACTGACCTAGAGCAAACTTTTATGGTGGACAGTTTGTGCTCTGTGACAATGAGCATTCCTTCAGTCTTTCAATTTCAATTTCATCTCCATTCAACTGTCGCTTATTCTGTATCATCCAATTTTGGATTTCAATTCGTCAGAGGCTTCGGCAACAGCTGGAAGATTTCCAGGAGATGCACTGTTGCAGAGCTGGGAGTCATCAGCACGGAAATGGTATCTGATGTTGCTGATGACACTGGCAAGTGTCACTGTGTCACTGGTGTAGATTATGAGGACAACTGGCCCAAAAACAGAGAGACCCCGTATGAAAGTTTTTTCTGACAGGAATTTCGACTCATTTACCACAAATAACTGAAAGCAGTTGCAAGGGTATGACATAAACCACAAGAAGACCTAAAATTCCAAATGTGTGCTCCAGGTGAGCACAACCTTAATCAACCATCAATACTGGGTCAGCAACAATTAACACCTGATGATGTGTATTCTTCAATGTTGATGCTTCCAATGCCCAAAATAACAAAATAACAAACAAACCAAAACAGGTGGTTGTTGTTGTTGTTTTTAGTTCAGTATAGTACACTCTTTCAAATTACATCAGCATCAATTAAGAAACATGCTCTAAAAATATTTTACTATCCGGCCCCAAGTAATTCTAAAAATATTTTGCTATCTGGCCACAAAATACTATCAAACTTCAAAGTCATTCCAACAACATTCGGTTTTGCAGTTTGTCAGTTACCAAATATGCATGGCTACATGCATGTTAACATCGTGTACACACTACCATGATATAATCACTAAATGTTATACACTCTCCCTCCCCCATTTCGTCCCCTCCCCAACACTCACACACATTTTGGTGGTAGTTCCCACCACCCACCCACCCCCACCCCCCTTACCGTTTGAGCATGATTACATCTCAAATAATCAGTCCAGTGGTCTGGATAAAGGATGCACATGATTTATGTGGTAACTGATATTATATATCTTAGATACTCACCCTCTCTGTCCACATTCAAACGCTCCCTCAAAACTCACCTGTTTCCCAAAACTGGTAATCTCTGCCCCTTCCCCCATGTAATGTAATGGTGACATTATGGTGTCTTAGTGTCAATGTGTCATTGTATTTGCATGTCATGCTGTGTGTGTTTGTGTGTGTGTGTGTGTGTGTTTGTGTGTGTGTGGGTGCTTCTGTGGGCGTGTGTGTGTTGTCTTGTGATTCTGGTTATATGTTTTGCCATTGTAAACGCCTAGGGCATTAATTTGATTAGGCGTACTAAATGTTCATAATAATATAATAATATATAGTGATAACAGTCAGCTGACTGGTTCCTGTAGCCTATCTTTGTGTGATCAAGTCACGCAGGGCACAACACACGTCAAGATTTGTTGGGGCAGTCACTGCATCAGTAATGTTGACACACAGTCTGGCCAGTAACTGCTGACAGGTTTGGGTGAAACGCATAAATATGGAAATGTCTGAATGCAATGAATCCTCTTTGAACAAGCCCCAAACTCTCTAAACACTCATACTCAAAATTACAGTCAGTAACTGAGTAAGTAGGCCTACTGTTGCAATGCAAAAATCTCGTTCTGTATTTTCTGTTCTCTACAGGCTTACATTATGCAGACGTACACATCTGTGTGTGTGTGAGTTAGACTATGTCACATATGTGTATGTGCATGTGCAGACGTGTGTGTATGTGTGTGTGTGTGTGTTCGTTCTTTAATTTAACGTCTGTTCACTATGAGTGATATTAGACGGGGGAAAAAATGGAGGATGAGAGGTGGGGCGAGTTGCATTGTGGGGAGAGGGGAGACAGAGTAAAAGACATAAGTAAGTGGGTAAATAGAAAAATGGAACAAGATCTTAACACTAACAATTAACATTAACAATGTGAAGGAAAAATTTAACGCTAAAATACTAACTTCATAAACTTAAAGCAATACATTAACAGGACTGTCAACCAATGATTCTGAAATTTTAACTGATAAAGACTGATCTGAAGTTACTTCTTTAAAATGAGTTTCAGAATAGTTTTCTTGTGTAAATATTTTTGGTAAAAAAGAACGTAGCATTTTGCAGTAAAATAAACAGTGAAACAGTGTGAATTGTTCTCCGCAAATACACTTGATATTTTTACAATATTTTGTTTTCAACGCGTTTAGCTGAATATGAAAATGAACAGAACAATCGATCTCGAATGATATATGGAAGAATACTGCAATTTTTTACATACATTTTGAAATGAAAGTTTTATCATTTGTTGTGTCACAAACTTTTCATTGTGTGTGTTGTGTGTGTGTGTGTGTTGTGTGTGTGTGTGTGTGTGGAGAGGGAGAGAGAGAGAGAGTGAGAGAGACTGAGAGTGTTTGTGAGAATGTAGGCGTGCGTGTGTGTGTATGTGTGTGCGCGTGCGCGTACGTGTTTGTATGTGTGTGCATGTGCTCACGCGTGTGTCTTTGTGTGTGTGTGTGTGTGTGTGTGTGTGTGTGTGTGTGTGTGTGTGTGTGTGTGTGTTGTGGTGTGTGGTGTGTGTGTGTTGTGTGGTGTGTGTGTGGTGTGTGTGTGTGTGTGTGTGTGTGTGTGTGTGTGTGTGTGTGTGTGTGTGTGTGTGTGTGTATGTGTACACATGTGCATGAATACTCTAATACTTTTCAGATGCCCTTCTCCTCTTTTCCCTTCTTTCATTGTTTCCTCAGCATAAATAAAGGTTAACCTGTTCAACTAAACAATCTACAAGCTCTTGTGTTAAGAAAATTTGTAATCAGCTATGGGCCTAAAATTTTCACCAGTCGGCAGTTTTATGTCAGAGTACTCAGAAAGTAGCAAAATAACCAACCTGTACAAATTTCCAAGGAAACGAATGGCACCATTTTCACATGCACACACACACACTCACACACAGCCATCGCCACCTTACCCTCTCTACCACACCCCTAACTTCCTATCCGGCAATGACAGCAACAGCCAATCTTAGGTGCACACTTTCTTTTCAAAGCTACATTCAAATGAAGATAATACACCAGAAACAGCTTTTGGCATGTGTGTTTCCAACAAGAGTGATGACAGTGACAGACACTATTACTTTCATCTTGCAACATAAACATCAAACTGTCAGTGTCACCTGCATGCACCACACCGTCATCATTTTCCCAGCCATCAAGAAGCTCAAAAGACTCAAGATGCAAATCAGAATCTTAAGTAATAAGATCTGCTATTTATTCAGCTACACAAAAATGATTTTCATACCCAAATGCCATTCTGGCTGTGAACTGCATCATCCACCATTAATTCAAGTCACTGAGTGAATGGTATTCAGATTACATTTTCAACAAAATGGGATAAAAAGCCCGTGAAATATCATGCATACCTGGTTATCATCTAGCCTATCTTAGTATAGATCTACAAACAATCATGACTTTTTCACTTGAACCTCATACGTCACAGAAGGGTACAAAAAAGGGTAAGTCATCGACTGAATAATAGTCAGTGGCACTGGAGTGGTATGTTTTATCTAACAGAATATTCAGCCAGAGGCACTGAAAAGGTTAAGTCTAAGCAAATTTGTATGAAGTGGCAATGTCTTGAAATAGAGAAACAGGATCTACGAAACACTGCCACTCCCAGAACAGGACATTAAAACTGGCAGTGAACAAGCCAATAACAATTTTGTTTGAAGGGACTGAATTCAAGACATGAGATCTTGTTGCTTGAAGGGACTGAATTCGAGACATGAGATCTTAACCCTTTGACTCCCACACCCTGTCCACCGGCACCCTGTATTATCAACCATGCTAGCAAAAACATAAGAGTTACATTTCTGCAGTTGGATAGGTTGCTAGAATCAAAGGATTAAGTCCATGGCATCACAGATCTATCAAAGGTGCCAGCCAGCCTGCATGAAAACTGTGGCTCACCAAAGTATCAAACCCATGATCTCTGTGTTTATCAGTAAGCACACAAAGCAAGTGAGATAATGTGGCCTTCCTTCTGTTTATAGCCATGACTAATCAAGGCAAACATTATTAGCTGTTACTGTGTTCAGTTTAGAGGTTTAACCCTTTGACTCCCGCACCCTATCCACCAACTGCAAAAACTTAACCCTTTGACTCCCGCACCCTATCCACCAACTGCAAAAACTTAACCCTTTGACTCCCGCACCCTATCCACCAACTACAAAAACTTAACCCTTTGATTCCCTCACCCTATCCACCAACTGCAAAAACTTAACCCTTTGATTCCCTCATCCTATGGACAGAGTGTGGAAGTCAAAGGGTTAATCAAAGTCTAAACCTAACTCATTTTTCCCTTACCCTGTTTACATTTGACTTCATTTCAATATTTAGTCATCTTAGTCCCTTTGGGGCATGGGTTGGATGAAAAAAATGTATAGGGCCTAGTGCTTCACTGTGTCTTTGGAAATACTGACTAGCCTAATGTAAAACAATGAACAAAACAGAAAAGTGCACGCCCACATCGGCACATGTGCCTCCCAAATCAATCCAATGCTGGTATCCCAATTCCTACAACTGCATAACACTGACCCTAACCTCAACCCTTACCCCGACACCAACACTATCTTAACTGCAACCCTATCTATTTATTTTATCTTCAAAGTACAAAAATGATCTCACGTGGTCATATGCCTGCTCAAGACCTTGCCGAGTGTTAGCCTATCTTTTCCAGGAAACAGTTGCAAGTTTACCAGTTGCCGAGTTGGTAAACTCACACGCGGCCAGTAAAAAGTGGTTGTCAAAACATCATGCAAAAGAAAGTAAAGATGGGCTCACCTCTCCGGCAGAGACATTTCGAGTGTCCCCAACACCTGGACGTTTTGATTTCACATCAAAAGCAGCCGGCCCACCTCCTTCCAAACCCAAGTCGTCTGCTGGACTGTCCTGATATCACCTCATTGATCGAGTCACAAACGCGGATCTTCACAATAAAAATATAATGTCTGTTCTGTCGTAAGAAAGGCGATACGCCACACCACTTTAACACGGTATTCTTAAATTATAAAATGCTAAAATCCACCGCTGCATCATCTTTTTAGACTCCATAAACAAGACTTATCGTCTCGGACAGTTTGTCTCATTCCAGAAATAATCTGAACTCTTCAGGCGACCTCATCACACACGTATACAAAAAAATTTGTCGTTCATTTACAGTAATAACTAGGGGAAAAAAATATTACACGTTCCTTGTTGCGTTTGAAAGTAATATCAATTCTACGGAAAATAGGCAAAGAATGTTAAAATTGATGTTTCAATAATAGAACTATTTTGAAGATCGATCATTGCGCAGAACTATTTGATACAGCTTCGCAGGGAACAGTTCCGGTCTCACAACATTAAAAAATACAGTCGAATTTATAACAACTTGAAGAGTTGTGCTATTTTTGTGCATCATGGTAATCAACATATGCCCCTTTTGTTGTGAATTCAATTAATTGAAAAGCTAAAAAAAAAATTTACGTCTGACTCATATCACATGACCCCGACCCCATCGTCTGCTTCGACACACACAAGGAGGAACAGCCCACAAGATGGAAAGGCTCGCCGCATTGCGACAGCGTAGATTGGTTTCGTTCAGAGTTAAATCGATAACTTTACGGGGAAACGAGAGTTTGCCTACTTTCAGCCTTTAACCATGAAAGCAAAATAAACAAATGCTATTCTCAGCTACCAAATATCCAAATGGTCCACGACACTTCCTTCGACATGTTTGATTCACTCCATGAGGTCAGGTCGTGTGAGGTCAGGTATAGCAGACAGTAATCCTCGTGGCCTGCTTACGTAATTGAGTACCAAGCGGTTTACGTTAGGCTAGTAGCATGGGCGTGCTGTTTCACTTTGAAGACGGATAACAAGCTTCAGGTCAAGGATGGAATGGGGATAGGGCTAAGGTGACGGTTTCAATCCAATTATATCTCTAGCAACTGACTTCTTTAAAAAGAAATCTTTTTTAAGTAAAATGTACGACAACATTCTTTTTAATCTCCTTCTTTTGTGCTTTGAAAAAGGCAAAAGCAAAAATACATGGCACCAAAAACACACACACATATATATACCCCACCCACAAATTGTGGGTGGGGTAATTCCAGTCCTTCCTTTCTTAAGTTAATAGCATCACATTTGAGTTAAATTGGACTCAGATCGCTTAATGAATAACCAACAAATGAGTACTTCATAATTCTTCCATTTCATCCACAATAGTCCAGAATAGTAGATCTAGCCCTTCTTTATTTGGACTTCATGCCACTGAAACCACGCCCCTCTTCTTGATTTTTGGTCCTACAATTCGTCGTTTAAAATGACAGAGAATTTCTTGCTGACACTCGTGAACATGATTTGTACAGTTGTGGTACTGCCTATTAACTGCTTTCAAAACTCAAGGCAACATGTCAGCTCCCTGTGACGTGATAGCTATGGTAGCCTTGGATGTCGACAAATTCTTGGCTTGTATGGTGCAATGTCTACAGTTCAAGGGAGAGTACACTATCATACAGCTATCACTTCTTTCAATCATGATAACTTCCCTTGATCCAAGTTGAAAACTGATGAGATGTTCTACGAGACCCAGTAATTATTGGTTTTAGGTTTGTTTGTTTGTTTGCTTGTTTGTTTGTTTTTCAGTTATTTCTATTTTCTTAACAGGACAGACAATTTAACATTTTCATGAAGCTGTGAGGCTGTGTGATGCAGGGATGGTTTTGTGGGTGTGTAGGGTGGGTGGGTGGGTGGGTGGATTCTCGTGTTCTTTGAATAACTGTGCTTATCGCGCCTTCAACAGTGAAATTTTCACCTTGCTTGTTTGTTGTTGTTGTTGCCATCGTCGTCGTTGTTGTTATTGTTATTGTTGTTGTTGTTGTTGTTGTTGTGGCTTTGTTATAAATCTTGTTGAGTCCACTAGAAAGTTGAAATAACAAATAACTTTTGATATAATACGATCTCAATATACTTGTAAAACAATTTTTTTAAAAGATGTTTCATGTCAAATATGGTGCGTCACGAAGCTGGTGGAAAGGGTGAGGGAGTCAAAGGGTTCAGTTTTTGCAGTTGGTGGATGGGGTGTGGGAGTCAAAGGGTTAAGCAGACACTTGTACTGGCCCGTGGATACTTTGCAGACGACAATCAACTTTATCTTGAGGCTTGATCTCCAGGAGTAACGGCAACAAGGAGAAGAACAAGTGCACCAACCTATCAAACAGCACATGGGAATCATACGAAAATCTGCGAAAAGAAAACTATGTTAGTGGGGTCATGTTACAAGATCCAGTGGCATTGATAAATCTATCTGCTAGCATGGTTGACAATGCTGGATGCTGGTGGACAGGGTGCGGGAGCCAAAGGGTTAAGGGTAGTTGGCTTCGGCTACATCTCCACCCTCAGCAGAAGGAGATTCCTGCAGATCTGTAGAATGTAGTTCGTGTCCTGATCTGCCTCTCCACAAGGACAAACACGGGAGGGCACAATTCTCTCTCTCTCTCTCTCTCTCTCTCTCTCTCTCTCTCTCGATCTGTCTGCCTCTCTCTCTCTCTCGATCTGTCTGCCTCTCTCTCTCTCTCTCTCTCTCTCTCTCTCTCTCTCTCTCGATCTGTCTGTCTTCCTCTCTCTCGATCTGTCTGCCTCTCTCTCTCTCTCTCTCTCTCTCTCTCTCCTCTCTCTCTCTCTCTCTTCTCTATTCCTGCAGACTTGTTGTTCGTGTCCTGCTCTGTCTCTCCACAAGGACACACACGGGAGGGCACAGTTCTCTCTGTCTCTTTCTCTCTCTCTCTCTCTCTTTCTCTCTCTCCTCTCTCTCTCGCTCTGTCTCTGTCTCTCGTTCTGTCTGTCTGTCCCTGTGTGTGTGTCTCTCTCTCTCTGTCTCTCTGTCTGTCTGTCTGTCTGTATCTCTGTCTCTCGCTCTCTCTCGCTCTCTCTCGCTCTGTCTCTCTCACTCTGTCTCTCTCACTATCATGATAACTCACTCTCTCTCTCTCTCTCTTGTCTGTTAAAAAGCCTTTTATTCATCCTGTTGTGCCCAGTTCTCAGACGAAAGATGAACAAAGCTAAAAACAAACAAACAAAAAAACACTGACTCTTGCCACGTTAGAAGAAACATACCCGCAAAAAAGCATAGTCTACGAGTTGTCCTAAATTTTGTTAAATGCACCAGGGCATCAATGTCAAGGTCTTCTCTCTTAACCTGTTCTGATCTTGACAGCTGATGGTAACAGTCGAGCGTCTAATGTATTCATTTTTGTGAGGGAGACTTCATTCTTTTGTTGTTCATCCTCTGCTCCTAGTTTTTCCATGCTGTCTGCCCTTTCATTTCCTTCAATGCCGTTAGTGTGAGGGGATCCATTACAACTGCAGCATGCCCCCAGAAACTTGAGTTTGTGACAGTGTCTTTTCCAGTTGTGGCTGCCTGTTGTTGGTGAAAGCTTGCATCACAAACACAGCATCACGACCTGGGTGTTGTAAGCCACTCCGCTACTAACGATGTTTGCTGTATAATCAGGACCTGGCCAGATCATGGAGTTTATGTGCAGGCTTGTGCCATGATTACCATACACATGGCACCTGTGACGTTAGTGCATATGGAATTCGTTCCAAGCGCGGAGACGCCATCTTCAGAAACTGAAACTGAAACTGAAAGCTGCATTAATATACAGTGCTTCCCTTTCAGCCTCGTAGTTGGTAAAGTGGAAGCCTGTTTGGATTGCCTCTGCTTGCCATTCTCCACTGGGGCATTGTAGGCTATAGATCTATATACATATTCCTGCTCTTTACCGCTTGACAGCGTCCGTTTCTGAACCAGCTGTGAAAACTCGTAAACTATCTAAGCTTTTTGAGGGTATCTTTCTTTTAGCATGACAAGCGCCAGTGTTTTCTTAGTTATGTTAATTACCGTTCTATTTTCCGAGGATGGGGTGTCAAGGGAGAAAGAAGGTGAGAGGTTAACTCGTCCTGGGAATTTTGTCCGGTGCTCTCTGCAGAATACTCGTGTCTGTGTGGTAAAGCTGGAGCTCTTTTAACCTGCCAGCAGAGATTTTGTTAAGTTCTGCGCTCACTGGATGGCCTTGAGTGTACCTGTGCTCGATGACCTACATCACCGCTCTTTGTTGAGTGAACCTGTGCTCGATGGCCAACATCACTGCTTTGTTTTGAATGTAGGCCCTACCTGTGCTCGATGGCCTACATCACTGTTTTGTATTGTGTACCTGTGCTCAATGGCCTACATCACTGTTTTGTGTTGAGTGTACCTGTGCTCAATGGCCTACATCACTGTTTTGTGTTGAGTGTACCTGTGCTCGATGGCCTACATCACTGTTTTGTATTGTGTACCTGTGCTCGATGGCCTACATCACTGTTTTGTATTGTGTACCTGTGCTCGATGGCCTACATCACTGTTTTGTGTTGAGTGTACCTGTGCTCGATGGCCTACATCACTGCTGTGTGTTGAGTGTACCTGTGCTCGATGGCCTGCATCACTGTTTTGTGTTGAGTGTACCTGTGTTCGATGGCCTACATCACTGTTTTGTGTTGAGTGTACCTGTGTTGTCAGGTCGGATAGATGTATCCGCTACTGGTAACCTGGAACCCAGTACTACCTGTCACAGGGTCGAATTGCTGGCGACTAAACCAGCAACCCCACCAGTCCTCTCAGGAGGATGGTGAGGAGGGTGGCTAGAAACCCTGGTGGAAATAAATTAGATCCATCAAAGGGCGCCAGCTCTGGAGAGCTACCCGCGGCCATCTAGCTAAGGGAGTAAACCCTGACAGTAAATCCGGTGTGGGGCCCCTAAGGCGGTTGGATGGCAAACTTTGTCACTTTCCGGCAGCTCCTGCGGCCGCGTTGGCACCAAAACGTAACAGCCCTGCTGTTCCTTTGGATCTGTCAGCGAGGTGGAGAGGGGGGACAAGTTGCATGGGCAACAGCCTGTCTTCCATATTACACTGCCCAGGCTTACATCCGTCCATTCATCCACAAACACTCTGCACCTACGACCTGGAGAGAACACTCCAGCCTCGCTACTAACACTAGTGTCGACACAACACGGGAAGCAACAGATACCGGTGATAAGTCATTGCTCAACTGGCGTAGAGCTGACGCCAGGGGTTACTTTTGACGGTGGGAGAGACCTTCGTGTCTTACTGGACAGCTACCGCCCACCTAAGCTGGGCAGCCCCCAGCCAGTTAGGTGCTGTCCCGCCACGACCTGCCTTCTTCATTGGGTGCATGAAGATTAGGAGAAAATCTGACAAGCAGGTCGTTAATTACCACACCAAACAAAAAGAAAAATTCAAATTCAAGAAACGGATTAGGAAAAGGATCAGCAGTGAAACTGGGCTGTTGGAATGTCCGAACAATGATGCCTGGGCTCTCCCAAGATCTGCAAGACATCAGCGACGCCAGAAAAACCGCCGTCATAAACAGCGAACTAAAGAGGCTCAATGTGGACATTGCCACTCTGCAGGAAACACGGCTGGCTGACTCAGGAACACTAAAGGAAAGGGACTACACCTTCTTCTGGCAAGGAAAGAGTTCTGATGCCCCAAGAGAGCACGGAGTAGGCTTTGCAGTAAGGAACAGCCTGCTGAACATGATTGAACCAGGCAGCGGTAGTTCAGAACGACTCTTGACTCTCCGCCTCAACACCACCGAAGGCTATGTCACTCTCATCAGCGTTTATGCCCCAACTCTGTCCGCCTCTCCAGACACCAAGGATGAGTTCTACGAAAATCTTGCATCAACCATAAGGAACATCCCCAGGACAGAACAACTTGTTCTCCTGGGCGACTTCAATGCCAGAGTGGGTGCAGACAATGACTCATGGCCCTTCTGCCTCGGTTCCTTTGGAGTGGGGAAAATGAATGAGAATGGACAGCGACTGCTTGAGTTTTGCACCTGCCATGAACTGTGCATCGCCAACTCCTTCTTCAAGACGAAGCCTCAGCACAAAGTCTCCTGGAGGCATCCCCGCTCAAAACATTGGCACCAACTGGATTTGATCCTAGTAAGACGTGCCGCTATCAAAAACGTTCTCCACACTCGCTCTTATCACAGCGCAGACTGCGACACAGACCACTCTCCGGTATGTTGCAAGATCAGGCTACAACCAAAGAAGTTCCACTGCTCAAAGAAACAAGGGAACCCTCGCATTGATGTCAGCAAGATGCCTCAGCCAGATCTTGTAGAACAGTTCGCAGAGGCCTTTCAGAGAGAATACGATGCATTGCAGCCCAGAGACTCTGCCACTGAGAGATGTGAAACGCTACGAGACACCATGCACCGCATTGCTATGGCCACCTTTGGGAAGAAAACTGTGAAGTCCCACGACTGGTTTGAGGCCAAATCATCAGAGATGACTCCCACTGTTGAGGCCAAGCGTGCCGCACTCACCAAGTATAAGCGGTCACCCAGTGAGAAGAACCTGCAAATCCTCAGGGCTGCCAGAAGTAAGGTTCAGCTTAACGCCAGGCGCTGCGCAAACGAGTACTGGACAGAGCTCAGCGAAGAGATACAGAGTGCTGCTGAAAGAGGCAACATCCGAGGAATGTATGATGGCATCAAGAAGGCACTGGGACCAACACAGAGCAAGATCGCCCCCCTCAAATCCTCTACTGGGGAAGTAATCAGCAATTCTAGCCAACAGATGGAAAGATGGGCGGAACACTACTCCGACCTCTACTCCACACAGAGCATGGTGTCCCCCTCAGCCCTCGATGCCATCAAGTGCATGCCGGTAATGGAAGAACTTGATGCAGAGCCAACTGCGGACGAACTCAGCAAGGCCATTGATAGCCTGGCATCAGGGAAGGCACCTGGCAACGACGGAATTCCCCCAGACCTCATCAAGCACTGCAAGACTTCTCTTCTGCACCCTTTGCACGCAGTTCTCTGTCAGTGTTGGAATGAGGGAGCTGTACCACAGGACATGAGGGACGTCAAGATCGTCACCCTGTATAAAAACAAGGGCGAAAGGAGCGACTGCAACAACTACAGAGGTATCTCGCTCCTCAGCATTGTTGGCAAAGTCTATGCTCGGGTCCTCCTAATCCGCCTGCAGAAACTGGCTGAACGCGTCTACCCGGAATCACAGTGTGGTTTTCGAGCAGAGAGATCCACGGTAGACATGGTCTTCTCCCTTCGCCAAATCCAGGAGAAGTGCAGAGAGCAGCGGATGCCCCTGTATGTGGCATTCATTGACCTCACCAAGGCCTTTGACCTAGTCAGCAGAGATGGCCTTTTCAGGGCTCTCCGAAAAATCGGCTGCCCCCCCAAAAACTGCACAGCTTAATTGAGTCCTTCCACTCAAACATGAAAGGGATGGTGCAGTTCAACGGAAACCTCTCCAAGCCCTTCGACGTACGCAGCGGTGTGAAACAAGGCTGCGTCCTGGCTCCAACCCTCTTTGGAATCTTCTTCGCTCTCCTCCTGAGGCATGCGTTCAGCACAGCGCAAGAAGGGATCCACCTGCGGACCAGATCAGATGGCAGGCTCTTCAACCTCGCCCGCCTCAGAGCAAGGACAAAGGTCCGTGAAGCCCTCATCAGAGACATGCTATTTGCCGACGATGCCGCAGTTGTGACCCATACTCAGCGGGACTTGCAGTCACTAATGGACCGTTTCTCCCAGGCTTGCAAAGGTTTTGGTTTGACCATCAGTCTTAAGAAGACAAACGTCCTGGGCCAAGGCACGCCATCTCCACCAGCCATCACCATTGATGACTACGAGCTTGAAGCCATCCATCAATTCACATATCTTGGGTCCACCATCACCGATAACCTCTCCCTTGACACAGAGGTCGACAAGAGGATCGGGAAGGCAGTCACAACACTAGCCCGCCTCACACAAAGGGTGTGGACAAATCCCAAGCTGACCACAAAGACAAAGATGGCTGTATACAACGCCTGTGTCCTCAGCACCTTGCTGTATGGCAGCGAGGCGTGGACCACGCATGCTCACCAGGAGAAAAGGCTCAATACCTTCCACCTGAGAAGCCTACGGCGCATACTTGGCATTTCCTGGCAAGACAAGGTGACCAACACCGAAGTCCTAACCTGCCCTGGCCTCCCAACCATGCATACCATGCTGAGACAGCGTCGGCTGCGCTGGTTGGGCCACGTTCGCCGCATGGAAGATGGTCGCATCCCAAAAGACATCCTTTATGGTGAGCTTGCCACAGGGCAGAGAAACATTGGCCGCCCACAGCTGAGATACAAAGACGTTTGCAAGCGTGACATGAAGGCGCTTGAGATCAACACTGAGTCCTGGGAGGACCTCGCAGACGACCGCAACAGCTGGAGAACTACTCTCAAGAAACAGCTGCGGTTTGGTGAGGACAAACTGTCAGCTGCTGCAGCAGAAAAGCGAGTTCGCAGAAAAGGGATGACAGCCAACAGACCAGCATCAGCATACACATGCGACCGCTGCGACAGAGACTGCCTCTCTCGCATTGGTCTGTACAGTCACAGGCGACGCTGCTTGGACCAAGCAGACAGACCATCTAGACATTAGAACGGATGTACTTTGTCCATGGTCAATCATGACCGAAGGAGGCCTACTACTAACTGTGTTCGATGGCCTACATCACAGCTTTGTGTTGTGTACCTGTGCTCGATGGCCTACATCACTGCTTTGTGTTGAGTGTACCTGTGCTTAATGGCCTACATCACTGCTTTGTGTTGAGTGTACCTGTGCTTAATGGCCTACATCACTGCTTTGTGTTGAGTGTACCTGTGCTTGATGGCCTACATCACTGCTTTGTGTTCTCCTCTTTTAGTCAATAGATGTATGCCAGTCACCTATTCCATCTTCTCCATTGGTGTGGACTTCAAGCACCTGTGATGATCCTCAGCACTTGGTTCTGAACTTTGTCTGGGATGTGCTGGTACGTCTTGTTGTTGTTGTTATTCTTGTTTAAAGCCCAGCCGACTGCGCAGAGCCATATCAGGGCTATAACCGCTTCAAAACATACAAAACTTCAACAGGAAAAAAGAAGAAAAGAAAATTAAGTACACGTATCAGTGCATTTGCGCACATAATCTAAGGACATGCCCTAGGCGTTGACCACTCCGTCCAATTTATCACACAGGGGAGATTTAAAAAACACACCTGAATACAAATATAAGCATACATAAGAACACCAAAACATATGTAAAAACAGGCATAAATTACCTAAATTTGCTTCCGCATAGGTCACCTCCCTAGAGCCAAAAATGTACTTATTCATCATAAGAAAAATTACATAAGACTTCATCGAACACATACAGGTGAATGGACCATTAAGGCAGAAAATGACAGGTAGAAATGACAAAAAGCAAAGAAAAAAAGGCAGAAACAAAGAGAGTGACAGAAAAGAGGACATTTCTAGCACAGAATTTCAAGAAGGTGGGGATACTACTTATACTGAAAGATCCCCTGGCATCCCCACAGGGTATGGTATGTCTTGGCTGCTATCATCCAAGAACTTAACCCATTCTCTTAAGTGTGGTCGTACAGTCCACTTGTTCATCGGTGATATGATCTGTGTATTCATGATGTTTAGTATCTTTCGATAACACCTGTTTCCCATGCCCAGTTTCATCAGCATCATGGCCCTCCATATGCATCTATCCCTTGTCGCCGCAAGCACATCTTCTACCCTCTGTGTCCTCAGCCACCCTGCAACTCCGTTCAATATTTTCTCCCTGGGTCTACCTGGTGTTCTCTTTCCAACCAGCTCTTCTGTTGTGACCAGATGCTCTAATTCCCCTTTCCTCATAAAATGGCCTATAAATGTTGCTTGTCTTTTCCTAATCTTCCTTATCAATGATCTTCTTGTGTCTGCCTCCATCAAGACTGTCTCGTTTGTTTTCTTTGCTGTCCATGGAACTCTAAACGTTCTCCTTAGAAACCATATTTCGGCTGCTTCAGTCTTGTTCTTGCTTTGCTTATAGACTGTCCACACCCCACAACCATGTAACATTATCATGCCCAGTTTGCACGAACAAAACCAAGTACCTAAATTCAAGGCTTTTTGAGGAAGATGTGTGAACAGCACTTCTGAGAGTACTCATATTCTGGTTTCACTGTTATGACAATCTACCGTTGTCTTCACTTCACATCAAGTTTTATTTCATCTGATGCTTCTTCAAGGTCACAATGACCTTGAAAAGTACAAAATCGGGGCTTTCTGTTGAAAATTTTGTATACAAATGGAGATTGGTAGAACGGTTTGACTAGTGTTTGACTTGCCCCGTGTTACTGTGAAGTTTAACATGCTCTCTGATGTAATTACTAGTGGTACTGTGTAGTTTGACTTGCCCTCTGATGTAATTACTTGTGGTACTGTGAAGTTTGACATGCCCCATGATGTAATTACTAGTGGTACTGTGAAGTTTGACGTGCCCTCTGATGTAATTACTAGTGATACTGTGAAGTTTGACTTGCCCTCTGATGTAATTACTAGTGATACTGTGAAGTTTGACGTGCCCTCTGATGTAATTACTAGTTGTACTGTGAAGTTTGACTTGCCCTCTGATGTAATTACTAGTGGTACTGTGAAGTTTGACATACCCTCTGATGTAATTACTAGTGGTACTGTGAAGTTTGGCATACCCTCTGATGTGATTACTAGTGGTATTGTGAAGTTTGACATGCCCTCTGATGTAATTACTAGTGGTATTGTGAAGTTTGACATACCCTCTGATGTAATTACTAGTGGTACTGTGAAGTTTGACATGCCCTCTGATGTAATTACTAGTGGTACTGTGAAGTTTGGCATGCCCTCTGATGTAATTACTAGTTGTACTGTGAAGTTTGGCATGCCCTCTGATGTAATTACTAGTTGTACTGTGAAGTTTGACATGCCCTCTGATCTAATTAATAGTTGTACTGTGAAGTTTGACATGCCCTCTGATGGAAACCATCTGGAAAGACTGGGCAGTAGTATGGACTACTGACAATGCTCTACACTCTCATGTATACACACACAAAACTCACAGCAAACGCCCAAATAAATGTTTAGATTCTTTATAAATTGATTTAGATTACTTAAAACTCTGTATTTTGTTTTCATTTGTCAATGTTTTATTCATTTTCCCAGAGCAGAAAACAGGCACAATATTCCTTACCGTCAAGTGATTTTTACATGTGCACGGATGAACTCTCACACTACCCACACACACACACACACACACACACACATTCATGCACACACAGACACAAATACACAACCGCACACACACACACGACGCACATGCACACACACACACACGTATGCCTACATGTATATATGTGCACAAACTCACCAACCTTTTCATTCACTGATTCAGATAGACAAAGACAGTGATACAGACAAAGAAAGACAAAGAGAGACCTCTGCAAAACATAACAAACAAAGTGTAAGTTAATTATCTGTTTATTTACACCATATTTATAAACAAACAAAATTTCAGTTAATCATCTGTTTATTTATACCATATTTATAACAACAGCAACAACAAAATCATGTACGCCTATCTTTTTCCCTCCATAAATTGCTTTTTATTATCCTTTTCTTATGGACAGAAAGAAAGCATAAAACCAACTTTTCCATGTCCAAACCTGTCATAATTTCATTTGTACATTCAACCAACCTTTCTTTTCTCTCGCAAATTGAATGCACACACTAGCGTGTACACACATATGCCTGCACATATACATACCCACACACATGCCATCCACAGACGTGCACAGACAGAAAATGAGAAAAAGATAGAATGAATATAGAGAGAGATCTTTATGCAAGTAGTAAGCAATATGTTCACCAATTTTTTTCAAAGTAGTCATGAACGTCTACTATTCAAATCTCTCCTGTTCCTCCACTACTTCTGCTTGTTTTGTGCAGATAGAGAAATAAAACCACCACCTTCCCTACATCAAACCACCACCTTCCCTACATCACTACTTTCCAAAATATAATGTGTACACTCTCATGACCAAAGACACAAATCCCACAAGTTATACAGACAGACAGGGATGCAGGACTTCTCTGCCGATGGAAGCACTGCTGAATAAGTGGATTTGATACTCGAAAGGAGGAAGATATGACTCTTTTGTCTGCTTCAAGCATGCATCTATTTGAGGCAATCCATGGCTCAATGAAGTTGCAGTTGAGGCTATCAAGCACTTACACATGAAGAATTTGAGGCTACCAAATGCGCAAACAATGAATTTGATACTATCAAGCACTCATAATGGTATGATGCATTTGAGGCTGTTAAACACTCGTACTTGATGAATTTGTTGCTATCAAGCACTCATAATGGTATGATGAATTTGAGGCTGTTAAACACTCATACTTGATGAATTTGATGCTGTCAAGCACTCATAATAGCAAGATGAATTTGAGGCTACCAAACACTCATACTTGATGAATTTGATGCTGTCAAGCACTCATAATAGCAAGATGAATTTGAGGCTACCAAACACTCATACTTGATGAATTTGATGCTGTCAAGCACTCATATAGCAAGATGAATTTGAGGCTACCAAACACTCATACTTGATTAATTTGATGCTATCAAGCGCTCATCATAGCATGATAAATTTGAGGCTATCAAACGCTCATACTTGATTAATTTGATGCTATCAAGCATTCGTAATAGTATAATGAATTTGAGGCTGTCAAACACTCATACTTGATGAATGTGATGCTATGAAGCACTCACAACACAATGAATTTGTGGCCATCAAGCACACACACAACATGTGTGAGTGCTTGACAACCTCAAATTTGTCATGTGTGAGTGCTCAATGGCCACAAATTCATCATGTGCATGTGCTTGAGTGCTTGACAACCTCTAATTTGTCATGTGTGAGGTCTCAATGGCCACAAATTCATCATGTGCATTGCGCTTGAAAGCCTCAAATTCATCCTGATAGCCTCAAGTACATCACGTGTGAGTGCTTGATAGCCTCAAATTTGTTATGATGCATTTGAGGCTATCGGGAATTCAGAGATCATGTATCCAAGATGGTCGGACCATTCATAGATGATGAATTGGAGCGACAGTGCCTCTGAGGCAATCACGCATTCCAATGATGTAGCCTACTTGATGCAATCACACATTTTGATGATGTAGCCAAACTGATGCAATCACGCATTCCAATG
The DNA here is from genome assembly GCA_030674185.1 of Monoplex corrugatus. NCBI lineage: Eukaryota > Metazoa > Mollusca > Gastropoda > Littorinimorpha > Ranellidae > Monoplex > Monoplex corrugatus. The sequence continues at coordinate 35,773,222 of JAPXFY010000029.1, forward strand.
ATGTAGCCTATTGATGCAATCACACATTTGATGATGTAGCCAAACTGATGCAATCACGCATTCCAATGATGTAGTCTACTTGATGCAATCACATTTTGATGATGTAGCCAAACTGATGCAATCACGCATTCCAATGATGTAGTCTACTTGATGCAATCACATTTTGATGATGTAGCCAAACTGATGCAATCACGCATTCCAATGATGTAGTCTACTTGATGCAATCACATTTTGATGATGTAGCCAAACTGATGCAATCACGCATTCCAATGATGTAGCCTATTTGATGCAATCACACATTTTGATGATGTAGCCAAACTGATGCAATCACGCATTCCAATGATGTAGTCTACTTGATGCAATCACATTTTGATGATGTAGCCAAACTGATGCAATCACGCATTCCAATGATGCAGCCTACTTGATGCAATCACACATTTTGATGATGTAGCCAAACTGATGCAATCACGCAATCTGATGATGTAGCCTACTGGACGCAATGACACATTTTGATGATGTACCCTACTTAGGGTAATCTTGTGTTCTGATGATGTAGCCTACTTGGGGTAATCCTGCATTTCAATGATGTAGCCTTCTTGGGGTAATCCTGTATTTCAGTGATGTAGCCTACTTGGGGTAATCCTGCATTTCAATGATGTAGCCTACTTGGGGTAATACTGCATATCAATGATGTAGCCTACTTGGGGTAATCGTGCATTTCAATGATGCAGCCTACTTGGGGTAATCCTGCATTTCAATGATGTAGCCTACTTGGGGTAATCCTGTATTTCAATGATGTAGCCTACTTGGGGTAATCCTGCATTTCAATGATGTAACCTACTTGGGGTAATCGTGCATTTCAATGATGTAGCCTACTTGGGGTAATCCTGTATTTCAATGATGTAGCCTACTTGGGGTAATCCTGTATTTCAATGATGTAGCCTACTTAGGGTAATCGTGCATTTCAATGATGTAACCTACTTGGGGTAATCGTGCATTTCAATGATGTAGCCTACTTGGGGTAATCCTGTATTTCAATGATGTAGCCTACTTAGGGTAATCCTGTATTTCAATGATGTAGCCTACTTGGGGTAATCATGCATTTCAATGATGTAACATGCTTGGGGTAATCCTGTATTTCAATGATGTAGCCTACTTGGGGTAATCCTGCATTTCAATGATGTAGCCTATTTGGGGTAATCATGCATTTCAATGATGTAGCCTACTTGGGGTAATCCTGTGTTTCAATGATGTAGCCTACTTGGGGTAATCCTGTGTTTCAATGATGTAGCCTACTTGGGGTAATCGTGCATTCCAATGATGTAGCCTACTTTATAGAATCATGCATTCCAATGATCACGCATTCCAATGAGGTAGCCTACTTTATAGAATCATGCATTTCAATGATGTAGCCTTCATAGGGTAATCCTGCATTCTGATGATGTAGCCCACCTAAGGCAATCACACATTCACATGATATATTTGGGTCAATCAGGCAATCAGATAATGTACTTGAGGCAATCATGCAATCAGATGATGTACTTGAGGCAATCATGCAATCAGATGATGTACTTGAGGCAATCACGTATTCAGATGACCTACTCAAGGCAATCAGATAATGCACTTGAGGCAATCACGCAATCTGATGATGTACTTGAGGCAATCAAGACATTCAGAGATGAGGCATCTGAGGCAATCTGGCAGTTCAGAGACGATGCACTTGAAGCGAAGGATCACTCTGAGATGATGTATTTAAAGTGGTCAGGCTGAGGGAAGTGCTGGACATACTGCTGAAGATAGGTACAGGACACAATCATCGATGTCTTGCGACTGGAAAAATGATCCAGTGCCGCCTGCACAAACATGACATTGTAAGGTCACATATCAGCATTTTTTGTTTACTTTATTTATTTATTTTCTTATCTTTTATGTATGAAAAGTAGTCACAAAACACTGAAGTCTGTGTGACATTTATTTATCCAGCAATATGCCCATATAAAAATCAGGCAGAATGTTTCAGCTACTACTACCAGCTCTATTACCAGATGGACATCATGCAATTTTTTTTGAGTATTCAATAATTCTCCAAGAGTTTCCAACCAGAATAATGTAGCACGGCGCACAAATCCGAGATACTTTAGTTGGTGGCTCTGCCCTGCTGGCCATTAAGAGCGCGCATCTTTCCCCTTCCCTTCCACTCCCCACACCCTTTTCACCCGTCCCGCTGCCGTGTATAGCGCACTCAGCTTCCTTCTTTATCGCTAGGGCTTGAGCACAAAGGTGCGCTACAGAGATAAGACTTTGGTCGACCCTGCCTGGCTAAAAATAGCACTCGCACTCGCAGGCGATGCCGGCTCACAACCAAAGGGTGTCAGAATGGCTGGGAAAATGCAGCCGTGGTAGCAGCAAGAAACTCTGAGGAGAGCTCTACAGCAGAAGCTCTTTGTAGGAGAAGCCCCCCTGAAGCAGGTGTTTCGGCCCTGAACTCCGGGCCTTACGCTCGATCAGGCCGCTTCCAGGTCATGACTCATGGATCCTCTTTGCAATCACCAATTTCTTTCTTTCTACCTGTGTTCAAACCCGCATCTCCAAGGTGATTGGGCATCTGAACGTTAAGTCACCCTTGCGACGGATGTCTTAACCATTTAGCTATTGGACATATTCTGTACACACAGATAATTTTTAAGCCTCATGAAGTTCACTTTTGTTCCTCCTCGGCCAGAGCCAGCCGGAACTCTTTTCAGCTACTTCTGCCATCGCTCTCAAGACGCTAGTCCTCTTCTTCCCAAAAACTGAGAGCTGTCTCATGAAGTTATAGGCGGATGTGCCAATCAACCCCCTTGTTCCAACCTCTATGGCGAGGACTTTACCTTGGAAGCTGGATTTCTTCAAGTTGCTGGCTAGACTGGCATAGGATTTCTTCAAGTTGCTGGCTAGACTGGAATACTTTTCAGACTTGTAGAAATGGGTTTCCTTCATTCTACTTTCATACATCACATTGTGTCCATCTTCTGTATTCCTTTTGAGATACATCATTCTGTCAGGTAACCTTCCATTTATGTTACATGGGTTGTAACTTATGAAAATAACACCTGTCGTACAATGGGTGTGACCTGCATTCACTTCGTTCTTTTTCCTTTGCTTGCTCCATTTTCACACAGCCTAAGTAAGTTTTCAGTACAGCAGGACCAGGACCGACAGTCTTAAAAAATAACAATAACAATAAATCTTAATGACAATATAACATTTAAACGATAACTGATATAAGTTACTCAATAACTGATAACAGTTACTCATGATATCATCTTTGACTTGCTAATACATGATACGAGTAACTCAATAACTGATAACAGTTACTCATGATAGCATATTTGACTCACTGATACATGATACAAGTTATTGATAACTGATAACAGTTACTCGTGATAGCATATTTGACTCACTGATACATGATACAAGTAACTCAATAACTGATAACAGTTACTCATGATAGCATATTTGACTCACTGATACATGATACAAGTTATTGATAACTGATAACAGTTACTCGTGATAGCATATTTGACTCACTGATACATGATACAAGTAACTCAATAACTGATAACAGTTACTCGTGATAGCATATTTGACTCACTGATACATGATATAAGTAACTCAATAACTGATAACAGTTACTCGTGATAGCATATTTGACTCACTGATACATGATATAAGTAACTCAATAACTGATAACAGTTACTCGTGATAGCATATTTGACTCACTGATACATGATACAAGTAACTCAATAACTGATAACAGTTACTCGTGATAGCATATTTGACTCACTGATACATGATACAAGTAACTCAATAACTGATAACAGTTACTCATGATAGCATATTTGACTCGCTGATACATGATACAAGTAACTCAATAACTGATAACAGTTACTCGTGATAGCATATTTGACTCACTGATACATGATACAAGTAACTCAATAACTGATAACAGTTACTCGTGATAGCATATTTGACTCACTGATACATGATACAAGTTATTGATAACTGATAACAGTTACTCGTGATAGCATATTTGACTCGCTGATACATGATACAAGTTATTGATAACTGATAACAGTTACTCGTGATAGCATATTTGACTCGCTGATACATGATACAAGTTATTGATAACTGATAACAGTTACTCGTGATAGCATATTTGACTCACTGATACATGATACAAGTTATTGATAACTGATAACAGTTACTCATGATAGCATATTTGACTTGCTGATACATGATATAAGTAATTCAATGATAACTGATAAAAGCTACTCATGATAGCATATTTGACTTGCTGATACATAAGTTACTCAATGATAACTGATAAAAGTTACTCATGATAGCATATTTGACTCGCTGTTACATGATACAAGTTACTCAATGATAACTGATAAAAGCTACTCATGATAGCATATTTGACTTGCTGACACATGATAACACGTTACTCAATAACTGATAAGTTACTCATTACAGCATATTTGACTCGCCGATACATGATACAAGTTATTGATAACTGATAATAGTTACTCATTATAGCATATTTGACTTGCTGATACATGATAACACGTTACTCAATAACTGATAACAGTTATGATAATAACACATCTGACTCACTGATACATGGTACAAGTTACTCAGTAATAACTGATACCAGGTATTCAGTGATGGCACAGCTAATTCACCAGAAAGCTCATTTTATGGTTTGAGATTCAATTTCTCAAGTTGGTATCTCTATACTTGGAATAAATTCCATATATGCATTTGACAAACATTTCAAACTTGAATTACTCCTCATTGTCAAGACTAGATAAATGTAACATGAGACCGTCCCATACCTCCAAGGTCATTAGGACTGACATGGCACAAACATGTCAGCATTTCTTTCTAATAATGTAACGATTAAAGTGGACACCAAATCAGAGGGAAAAAATTAAACATTGACAGAATACATTCACCTAGAATATACACCATGTCAATTAAGTCATTCCGTAAAATACCTGAAGATAATGGAACTTGGAATCTGCTCAAAGATTCACAGATATCTGGGAAGTTCCATATCATTTTCTTGCAACTGGGAAAAGCTACTCGGGAACAGGGAAAAAAACAACCCAAACAACAACAATCGCTTGCTCAGCTTCCAGGAGCGAGTATTTAAACCACAATACTCTTTTTTTTTTAGGGTCATCACACTCAAGGAGGTTATCTTTGTGCTCACCTTTTTTTTGTGTCCCATTTTCTATTCCACTTTAATGGCCACAGAAACTGGCACAGTTTTCTTTTTTTACAACATTGCAATTATGATGATGTCGATGAGGATGATAATCATGGTGCTATGAAGTTCCATCTAGGATTGAGACTGCATGACAGGGCTGTACTCTACGCTTACTATCATAACATATCCTGGTGTCAACCAGGCCCGAGAAATGCAGACACCTGCGGTGCTGGTCAGAAGACTTGAGCAACACCCTCAATGACGCATCCGTGAAGTGGAAGAGACTCGACTGTCTTTCCAATGAGCCCATAGCATGCCCAACGCTGGGTAGGAGCCGGTTAGAGCCAAAAAAATCCCACAATGATATAGTTTTGAAGGGACTGATGGGGATTCGAAGCCACAACCTTCCAGTGGATAGTCCGTTGCGTTAACCACTACACCACGGCGACTGGCCTTTTTTAACCACAGTACTATCGCAATCCACAATATCTTACTGATGAAAGGGGGTTCACCTGACCTGTGCCAAAAGTTTGGCGACGCCTTTTCCTCTGAAGACGGGAGGAACCTCTGTGTGCCAAAGGTCGACTGCTCCCTCTGGGGTGTGAGTGTACTGCAATAAGGCACGATGGTCTGAAACAGCCAGTGTTAATGATCATTAACCCTTTGAATCCCGCACCCTGTCCACCAGCATCCTGCATTGTCAACCATGCCGGCAAAGCAAAACTTAACCCTTTGACTCCCTCACCCTATCCACCAGCTTCCTGCAGGAAGCTGGAGGATTGGGTGAGGGAGTCAAAGGGTTAAGTTTTTGCAGTTGGCAGATGGGTTGCAGGAGTCTCAAACTGCAATAAGGCATGATGGTCTGAAACAGCCAGTGTTGATAATCATTAAACTGCACAATAAGGCACAATGGTGTGAACAGCCAGTGTTGATAATCATTAAACTGCACAATAAGGCACAATGGTCTGAAACAGCCAGTGTTGATAATCATTAAACTGCACAATAAGGCACAATGGCCTGAAACAGCCAGTGTTGATAATCATTAAACTGCACAATAAGGCATGATGGTCTGAAACAGCCAGTGTTGATAATCGTTAAACTGCACAATAAGGCACAATGGTCTGAAACAGCCAGTGTTGATAATCATTAAACTGCACAATAAGGCACATGGTCTGAAACAGCCAGTGTCAATAATCATTAAACTGCACAATAAGGCACAATGGTGTGAAACGCCAGTGTTGATAATCGTTAAACTGCACAATAAGGCACAATGGTCTGAAACAGCCAGTGTTGATAATCATTAAACTGCACAATAAGGCACAATGGCCTGAAACAGCCAGTGTTGATAATCATTAAACTGCACAATAAGGCATGATGGTCTGAAACAGCCAGCGTCAATAATCATTAAACTGCACAATAAGGCACGATGGTCTGAAACAGCCAGCGTCAATAATCATTAAACTGCACAATAAGGCACAATGGTGTGAAACAGCCAGTGTTGATAATCATTAAACTGCACAATAAGGCACAATGGTCTGAAACAGCCAGTGTTGATAATCGTTAAACTGCACAATAAGGCACAATGGTCTGAAACAGCCAGTGTTGATAATCATTAAACTGCACAATAAGGCACAATGGTGTGAAACAGCCAGTGTTGATAATCATTAAACTGCAATAAAGCCCTGTCAAGCAGATTCTTTGGCTCTACATCCCTGTTCTCATAGTGACCTCAGTTTTGGTGGACTCAGTTGTGTTGGACGATGGAAATGAGCGGAATGGGGGCTTGTAACAGAAACAGAGTAGAAAATGGGGGTAGTGTGTGTTCATGCTCGTGCATGGGGTGTGTGTGTGTGTGTGTGTATATATATATATGTGTGTGTGTGTGTGTGTGTGTGTGTGTGTGTGTGTGTGTGTGTGTGTGTGTGTGTGCGTGTGTGTGTGATGTGTGTGTGTGTGTTTGTATGTTTTGTGTGTGTGTGTGTGTGTGTGTGTGTGTGTGTGTGTGTGTGTGTGTGTGTGTGTGTGTGTGTGTGTGTGTGTGTGTGTGTGTGTGTGTGTGTGTGTGTATGCATGCGTGCGTGTGTTTTCTATTCTTCTTTTTTTTTTTTCCATTTTGTTCAGCATCACTTCATCTTATTAAACAAGTAAAGGCCTCACTCAGAATCCCTCTGTCAAAATTAAGCAGTCACTTTGTCAAAACTGAGCAAGCTTCATGACTATCCCACGCATCATGACAAAAATCAGGGGAATAAAGTATGTTACCTTTTCCCAAGCTGATGACAAATTCTTGCTGCTTAACGTCATGCTCAACATGCAGATCCTCCTGACCTTCTGGTAGAGTCACCTTATCGGATGATGTGCTACTCATCCTTGTCTGGCTGCTCAATACGCTGACTGCCCTTGTCTGCTGTAAAAAATAAAAAGCATACCGTTGCAGCGCATATCACAAAGAGTTTCAAATTTGAAGTTTGTTCAAGAGGGAATCTAATCATCACACTCAAGAAAATTTCATTTTATGTACTTTACCCAAATCTGTCAGAATTTATCTGGCAGACTTGATAAGCCTGCACAAAACCGAATGCATTATCAGTCTTGTTAACACAAAACAACTGAATGGAAGGGGGAAAGGGTAAAGGATCTGTCAAGCAATAAGCTGAAACCACTAAAACAGCATTCAAGAAGATGAAAAGTGTTCTTACCAACAAATGCTTATCAATTAACATCAGGAAGAGAGTTCTTGAGTGTTCTATAAACCGATACTGCTGTACAGTTATGAGGCATGGACAGTCAATATGCAAAGTCAGAACAAAATTGTGGCAACTGAAATGTGGTTCCTAAAAAAAAAGTGCTGAGAGTTCTATGGACAGCAAAGAAAATAAACAAGACAGTCTTGAAGGAGGCAGACACAAGAAGGTCATTAATAAAGAAGATTAGGAAAAGACAAGCACCATTTATAGGACATTTATAGGAATGAGAAATGGAGCACCTGGTCACAACAGGAAAGCTGGTGGGAAAGAGAACACCTGGTAGACCCAAGGAGAAAATATTGGATGGACTTGCAGGATGGCTGAGGACTAAGATTAAGAAAGTGGGAGATGTACTTGAAGCAACAAGGGACAGATTCGTATGGAGGGCCATGATTGCCAATGCCATGTGGCAGGGCACATGAAGATGATGATGACCAGATTGACTGAAGCCTTCAGAAGGACACCAAAGGTCAAGTAATTCTGTACACATGCTAGGTCGATCTCTCTTCATACCTTTGGGGCAGATGGCAGATGAAGATTTTTGATTATTTTTCTCATAGTGTTTATATAAAAGGAGGTGGGGTTTCTTTCCTGCTTGAACTAGTGAAGATTTAGAATTTGTTGAGAAGCTAACACCAGAACTGCCTGTTCTTAGTTACACTTACAGTCTGTTAAAGTCAAATGTTAAAACAGATGGCACTGTACTCAAACTTGCAAACTTACCTAGATAATCAGTACAATTCGGTGCATTAACTCCTTGACTGCCTATCCTGTGGTGACCACTGCATCATTTTTACATATATATTCATCATTTCATGTGCCTGTGACCATGTCTAACACAAGGTATTTTTGTTAGAGATATTTTGAAAAAGTCATAGGGTGAGAATATTGTAAACTGGTGCAACATGTCGTACGGATGCACAGCGCAATTCTATCCCTTTAATCATGCCACAAATTACTACTATAACATGTACAATTTCGGAGAATGTTGGAGACAGGTATCAGATTCAAAATGGTGGACCTGCATCAGCTTTCAATGTGATGGCTTGTTTTCTAGTGCTAAACTGTTCTGGAAGTTTAAGGAACAGTTCTAAATATCAAGACAGTGGTGATGAAGACTTTGAAGGACAGATGACAGCAATTCTGATGAAAGGGTGATAAATAACAAGCAATGCCACCTTCTTTTGTCTGATGCTATAAACGACAATGACATGAAGTTTGAACCTGGTCAAAGTGAAACTGAAAGTGATAATAGCAATGTAATTCCGATGATGCCAACAAAATCAATTTATTATATCACATCATTTTCAAGCCAAAGGTACAAGATAAAAAAATGCCCAAAACCTCAGAGATATCTTAATAAATGAATGAGCAGTCAACAAATTAATGAACCTACTGAAGGAAGCATAATGTTGCCCTGGCACACAGCAGTACCAAAATCATGAAAATGCTATACTGCAGAAGGGCAGGGGTTACTTAAAAGAATCCGGCTGACAAAACAAGTTCCTGCAGCAGTATCAATTTGATTAATTAAGTCTTTCTCACTTCCCGCTGGTCTACTCATAGAAAAAATGATGTAGCAAGATCATATTACATAAGATAGATAAGTAGATCAGCCACGCACAGTCACAGTGACACACTATTTGTTCACTAAACTGACCAGTACTAGCAAAGAGAATACTGCCTACGGTAAGAGCGCTCACTCTTCCCGAAAAGTGAAGCCGAGAGATGCCCGCATTCCAAACGGCCACTCCCTCCATCCCTGACTGTAACAGGAGGCAGCAACATGGCGAGCCGAGGCAGTGGTACTAGACTGCAATTAACCGCCATACTTCTCGAAAGAAAGGATGCCGGTTTTATTTCCGCTGGATTAAGAAAGACAAATTCAGTGTATGTATACGCTGATTATTTGCCGTAACAATTGTAACTGAGATTTATAATTATGCAAAGAATAATTCAGATTTCTAGTTGGATGTTCTAGTAAATTTGCCGAAGTGAAATGGGGCGAGAGGGAGGGAGGAAACAGAGGGTGCGAAAGAAAATGAATGAATGGGAATGAATGAATGAATGAATGAATCCTTATTATGATACTATTAAACATATATTGTACATTTTTTTTATCTGGCCCTGCCCAGAGAGGAATTATAGCACAGAATATAACACTAATTGTAACTGAAATAATAGCAATAGGTCAATACTGCAATTTAGTGAAAACTAGAAACACAGCATGAAATTTATAGTCATGCGTGTACACACACAAACACATGTGCGTGCGAACACATATGCACACACACACACACACACACACACACACATTTATATTCACACACAATCCTCGAATGCAAAAGCACAAAAATATACACGTACACACACACGTTGAAGAGAGAGAGAGAGAGAGAAGAGAGAGAGAGAGAAAGAGAGAGAGAGAGAGAGAGAGAAAAATGGGGGTATTCTGTATTAAACAGATTTTACAGTATAAAGTGTGTACAAGTGCCATTTACTGTGCTCCCCAAGATGCAAAAAAAAAATGGGTACAAAACTGCATGCACAATGATCGACTGGACCAGTCCTCGTTACATTATATATGCAAACTGCTGCATTCTTGCTGACCATTTTGAAACTAAACTATATTCTAGTCAGTTCATGAACCCTTCCAAACCAAAGTGTCAACTTACCTGGTGTGCAGTCCCAACCCTCTTTGATGTAGGCCTACCAAATCCACCAACAACGTTGATTATGCGTACAGACATGCTTTTTCAAGAAACTGAATGATTTTTTTTTTTTGGGGGGGGGGGAGGTGATGAGAGGGGACTGTGTGGGTGGGTGGTGGTGTAGTTTTTGTTGGTTTGTTTAAGTAAATTAAGAGCCTGTGGCCTGCTGTCTATTAACCAACAGATAATGTAAAACAAAATAGGCTTGTCCAGAAAACTCGGGATCTCTCTCTCTCTTCTCTCTCTGTCTCTGTCTCTCTCTCCATTTCTTGTGGGGTGGGGTGGGGCGCTGAAAAAATATTCTGAACATGGTCCTATTATTTATCATACATGTATGGCAAAGAGTACAAAAAGTGCATACACACTGTCAGTGATCCACTTACAGTTACAGTTAACAGTTGTAGTCTGGCACCACAAGTGTGTTAACTGTTATTATCCGGAAAGAAGGGAGTGGCCCCTCACACGCTCGCGGTAACCGCCAAGCCGTTGGCTTCACTTTCGCTAGTAAGACCAGATAGAGAGTGGTCCCTCTTACTGGCTTACTATCTTTGGTACTAGTAGTAGTAACCTAGTAGGCTAGTACCGCAGTAGTGTAGTAATAATTATGTACTAGATCTAGGAGCTTGGCGGTTGCTGTTCACTGTTCAGCGCTCCAATTCCGACATAGGGCAGTGAAATTTTCCCACTACTGAAAGTTAAAAGCATGATCGAATCCTGTGGAACGCTGCACAGCGCAATGCGCCCTGTGATCTCTTTTACTTACGTTTGCAAACGTTCTCTGCAACAGCCTGCACAAAACAGAAAGTGGCGTTGTCGAGCTTGACATGACGGCGAAAGGTCACCCACATGCGAGTCAGACTAGTGATCTCCCTTAGACGCTACTTCTTCCGTTTGAGAAAACGATAGTAGACTGAGTTTGGTGCTTAGGCCGCGTAGCGTCTTTTATGCTCTCTCTCTCTCTCTCTCTCTCTCTCTCTCTCTCAGAAACGTCTTCCACCACGTTTTGAAAATGCGCTGTGCAAGTTCAATGTCGATGCAACTGCCATGGAACTTCAGCGCTTAGATTTGATTTTATCAAGATTTTGCGCTATATAAATAAAATATATTATTATTATTATTATTAACTTGGACGAAAAGCTGACTGCCCAAGCTATGATAGGTGAAATAAATATTGCGCTATGGACAGATGGGAACTTGGATGAAAAGCTGCTGCCCAAGCGATGATAGACGAAGTAGGCTAATATTGCGATATGAATAGATCGATTTCCATTTTATCATGCGTCCAAAACATGAGCCCCCCCCCCCCTCCTCCCCATTCACTTCCTCGTACATCAATGTACGAGTTCAAAACAAGTAAAATTGTCATTAATACAAGTGAATAACGATGATCGTGGTTTAGACAAACTGCATGGTTAACGTCCTAACATAAATTCTCCTTTTCTTCTTATTCCATGACTAACTTGGTCACTGGGGGGAGGGTGTGGTGTAAGAGGGTGAAGAAGGTGACACTCGTGGGATGCAGTGTCTGTTTTTACTTGCTTGAAAATTTAATAATGTTCTATTCGTATTTAATTTTCCTATAAAATCAAGAACAATTTAGTCAGCTGCCCGAGGTTGAAACAACAGCTCCAACCTCCCAAGAAGAGAATGCGACACAAACAGCTGCAGATACCGACTTCCGGCTGATGTCATTCTTCCCAAGAACAATTGTGGACTGGAACTCCCTCCCCCAGGAGACCGTCAATGCCAAGACCCCTGACACATTTGTGTCACGGGTCAACAGGCTTCTCCAGTAAACTTCCCCATACTTTGTCTCGTTGTGTGAATGGATGAGTGGAAGGATGTTGCGGGCCTGAGTTGCCTACTGCAACCTGGGGTCAGCTAGTCCATAGTTATGGATGAAAAGCGAACGTGGTAGCCTGCTGACAGCACCGCACATAGCTTTTACCTTTTTTGTTTTGTTTTTTGTGTAGGCTAATGAGTAGGTAAGGTAGGGGTGGGGGTGTCACTTTGTAGAAATGAATGTGAGTAATCTCATGATAAAGAAACAGGAAACAGAATAGTTTTTTTTCTTTTTCTTTTTTAAGCAGATCCCCCGTTTCACAGTCTCATAATAATCACCATGTTGATTGTGGAGACTTTACAGAATAAGAAGAAGAAGAAGAACGTCCGCACCCACATACACGATCGGCAGTCGGAGTTCTTATAAAGTGCAACGAGCATATTTTTGACATGAACCGTTTGCGCTGTTTAATTAAGTGATATTGTTGTTGTTGTTTTTATTATTCTGATTTCATCATCATCATCATCTTCGTCATCATTATCTATTTATTATTATTATTATTATTATCATTATTGTTATTATTATTATTATTACTTACTTGCCAATAGCATAATGGGAAGTAACTTAAGCGTATTGAAAATCAGTTGCGTCCCTTCTTCGTCCACTAATCACTAATGCAAAATTCTCATTCATACATATATAATCATAAATTCCAATTGTCAGCATCAACAACTTGCCCCTGCAGTCAAGAGGACCAAACATCTTGAGCATGCGACATGAGAATGGCTGACTACAGCAGTAACCTGGCGGATAGGGTGAGGAGCCAAAGGGTTAAATTTTTGCAGCTGGTGGATAGGGTGCGGGAGTCAAACCAACGTTTGCTCTATAGTCTCAGCTTAACGCACACAGCAAAAAAAAAAAAAAAAAAAAAAAAGAAAGTTCTTGATGACCAATCGTCCATTGCACAGTAGTCAGCGCAATGGACATCGTTGTGGGATTTGTCAGCCCCATCTGGTTCCTACCCACCTTGAGCATAATATGGGCTCATTGGGAAAAAAGACTCAATCCAGGATTGAAGTCCATAGCATCATGATTTTTATCCCCATCGTCGTCATCGGCATAGTTTCAGTTTCAGTTTCTTTAGATGACGTCTCTGCGCTCGGAAAGAATTCCATTGCACTAACGTTACAGGTGCCCTGTGATGGAGAAGATCCAGAATGATCACGGCACCAGCCTGAAGCCTGCACATAAACCCATAGTCATAACATTTTGAAAATGTATCCTAGATTCTGTGGCCATAATAAGACGTAGGAAATGGAACAGAAAAGAAATGGAATGGTTGTACTGCTACTAGCGGACATTGAAAACTCCGAAAGCTGAAAATGAAGGTAATTGGAGCCATGAAATCTTTGTGCCCTTTATAGAAAACAGGAAGCGCTACTTTTGACCCCTTAATGGATGTAAGAAAAAGACAAATGAAATTTTTTGGTCACATGTATAGACAAGAAGCTCTCAAAAAGCTTTCAGTCAGTGGAACAATAGAGGGCGCTAGAGACTGAGGAAGACAAACAACTACATAATATATGTCTCGAGTCTACGTGCAGCAACAAGCAAACAAGTAGCGATTCCAGCAACAACGCCCTTGTCAGAAGAATGGAGGATAGAAATGAATGGCGGTGCATGATCGGCTATGTCCTGGATGAAGCCTGCCACGCATAAGAAGAATGAGAGTGGGCTACTACTGACGAGGTTACAGTTTATCCCAAGATTGCACTTGGATAATTCCACACGCGCTCCAGCTGTTATTACCAAACTCTTTGAGCCTGTGCAAAACCTATGTGCTGGCAACGTCTGTAAAATGGGGTTGTGTATGCGTATGTGTCCGGGAGGGGGGGGGAGGGAGAGGGCAGACCTATGAATCGCAAAGCTGACATGGTCAGAATCATTAAGCATTGTTAAGACGGGCAGGAAACAGGCCAGAAATTGCACTGCCAGTTGGCACCTAACTCAATCCCTACCCCCCTCCCCACTTGCCTTTGGGGCTCAGCCCGATAGAAGAGGGAAACAACAATGTTTTATGGCTTATTTTAAAACGACTCATCGTTTTGTGGCTTATTTTAAACGACTCATCGTTTTATGGCTTATTTCAAAACGACTTTTATCGGTTTTGTGGCTTATTTTAAAACGACTCTTATCGGTTTTATGGCTTATTTCAAAACGACTTTTATCGGTTTTGTGGCTTATTTTAAAACGACTCTTATCGGTTTTATGGCTTATTTCAAAACGACTTTTATCGGTTTTGTGGCTTATTTTAAAACGACTCTTATCGCTAGTCTCGTATACACGTAGTATGGCAGGACTTTTAGCTTTACAAAACGAAACGTACTAAACTCGAGACACTGGGCGTTGATTCCTAACTGTTGTGTGACGGTACTCGAGAGTGGATCGGCACCTTTAACACTACACTACCACAGTAGGCCCACCTACCTCACATGCAATCAATGCAACTACGCTAGCTACTCGTCACACATTCTGGAGCAGACAGTCACATTGAGTGACACTTAAACGGTTCATTCTTACAAAATGGTCGTGTTACGTTTTACACTTAAAATGTGAAGAGGTAGGCAGCAACTGACGGTGCACTGTGTAGCAAAACATTTAACACAGGCCCTACTCATTTAAAAAAAACAAAGTTTAAGACTTTTTTTCCGAGCACGGAGAAGACATGAATAGATCTAATCGAGTGGACGATGAAATTGTTCAAAATCCAGTTGTCTGTCTCGTCAGTAGATCTAGAATAGAGAACGCGTGTTAATGAATTACGAAACAACACAGACGCACAGTTGTAGCCAACTGGTCTTTGTCAAACGTACACAAAGGACAACAAAGGAACAAAGTCACAAGATTTTGGACAAGAACAAGAGATCAGTAACTTGGCCAAACTTCCCTGCTTGATTGTTAGTTGATCAAGAGAAGACAACTGATCTGCTAGAACGCTGGCAGTCATTTTGATTCAGGTTTCTCCTCGGTGTCAGATACCTATTTCTGGGAGAGTATCAAACAGCAGAAACCTACTACCACTACTGCTGCTGCTACTACTACCGCTACTACTACTACTGCTATTATTACTATATACTACTAGTACTCGCCTATTACTACTACTTACTACGACTACTGCTGCTGCCGCGCTACTAGATCTACTTAGAAGAAGAAACTCATTCAAAATGCATCCCCGTGTTGTCTTCAAAGTAATGGTGAGTCTGATATGTCTCATGGGAATTGTTCTGACAATCGTCAATTGGACCGTGCAAGAGAAGCAATACAGAAGCCATGTCACTTTCAAGACATTTGCAGGCTTGGAGAGTAAAGTCGACAGGAATCGGACATCTTACACGCGCAGGTAAGTTTGATAAACTGTTAGTGTTGTTGAACTTCGTACCTCTCTCTCTCTCTCTCCTTCTTTCTCTCTCTCTCTCTCTCTCTCTCTTCTCTCTCTCTCTCTCTCTCTCTCGTCTCCATATTTATCTACCACATTTTAAATGCCTTCTCTATCTTCTCATCCATCATTATCATGTCGAGCTTCTCACTATCCTGACACTGTTTTCTTCCATCCTTCTCTGTCAGACATTGCAGTAGGTAGTTCATCATACTGACAGCCCATATCATCGATCATTGGTCGATGAAGGTCTTCTTTGGACGTCCCCGGTCTTTGTTTGCCGTGACTGGGTCTCCATAGATCCAAAACAAGTGCGACTTGCTCCGCGCCCAAGCAAACATGAACCAGAAGAACAAGAAAACCAATATAAGCGTATCCAACGAGACGAAACAAAACAAGCGCAAATTTTCGGCCAACTAGCCTTTGTCAAGCCGCGAACGCACGGTCACAAACAGATCACAGACACCAAACAATGGATAATAAAAACGGGACTAAAAACTTCCCTGCCGCCTCGTCCAGTGGGTAAGGAAATGGAATGCCATAATACGGGACAAAACCCCGCTCCGAAGAAATGGAGCCATTCCATATTCCTTCTACCCACTGGACGAGGCGGCAGGGAAGTTTTTAGTCCCGTTTTTATTATCCATTGTTTGGTGTCTGTGATCTGTTTGTGACCGTGCGTTCGCGCTTGACAAAGGCTAGTTGGCCGAAAATTTGCGCTTGTTTTGTTTTGTCTCGTTGGATACGCGCTTATATTGGTTTTCTTGTTCTTCTGGTTCATGTTTGGGTCTCCATAGAAGAACATTCCCCACCAGTTCTTTGCTACGCCAGCAGTGTCCCGCGAAGCGCAGTCTTTGTTGACGTATCATGCTAGATCTATTTTCCTTCAGAAATCCGAATATAACAATTTAGTTCGTCGTCACATTGATAGTATCAATGAAAAATAAATAGCTACATATGTTTATGATGTCACACGTCATAAAGCACAGGAAAGGCTTGGTCACATCCCTTGCTTGGAATCTAAACCCAAATCGTTTTCACGTATGGGACACGGGACACGTACGTATCGCGATACGTAGATGTGTTGGGAGTTGCATAACTTGTAATCTAAAGGTCAACGAATTCATGCGTTTCAGAATGTTCTAATTCCATTTTTAAAATACATTCTGGTGAAGATATTTTACACTTTTCTGATTTCTCTTGTCTCACACGTTTTTCTAGCAATTGTCAAGAGTGTTCTTGTTAATTTGCTTGCTAACAAAATTTCTTTTCTCGATACCATAAAAATAGTTTGTGATTTTTTTTCCCTCGAAATTTCCACCACCCCATCTCATCTCGCTTTAGATCGTAATAGTACTCCCTGCACTGCATCTTTTTCTCTCTTAATAATTCTAGCTCTTATTTGTCTTTTCCCCAAGTTTCCATTTTCTTCTTCAGGCAAATCTTTTGTCCAAAGTAGACCTATATATTGTACTTTTCATGACCAGCATAACATTCGATAACTGCCTATCAGCTGGCATCAGAAGAGAGTTCTTGAATGTTATCATACAACCCGTACTGTTGTACGTTGTGAGACTGACAGTCAACGACGAAAGTCAGAACAAAATTAAGGAAACTGAAATATGGTTTCTAAAAAGAATATTGAGAGTTCCATGGACAGCAAAAAAAAAAAAAAAAATATATCTGTATATATTTTTATTATATTTCCTGATCTTCTTTATTAATGATCTTCTTGTGTCTGCCTCATGCATAGCATGAGCAAACCAACGTGCATACATGTACACGCATCCGAGAACAAAACAGAAAACAGACACCATATGACACGCGCCCGCGCCCGCGCCCGCCCCCGCCCGCGCCGCACACACACACACAACACACACACACACACACACACACACACACACACACACACAGCGCCACACACACACCACACACATACACACCACACACATCACTACACACACGCGCCCACACACACACAATACACACACGCACGGCACACACACAAACATACACACACACACAACACACACACACACACACACACACGCGCACGCACACACATACACACACACACCTGCGCGGCCACACACACACACAACACACACAACACACGCACGCCCCGCGCGCACACACACACACACACGCAAGCACACACACACACACACACACATACACACACACGCAGCAGCACGCACACGCACACAAAACGGCTTGGCCATCTTGTTATCATTATCATCATCACCACTACTCTACTCCTACTACTATCATCATCATCATCATTATTATTTTTATTATTATCATTATTATTATTATTATCATCATTATTATCATTATTATTGTTTATTATTATTATTATTATTGTATGTTGTTTTCTTCTTCTTTTGTTATCTTTATTGATTATTATGACTATCATCATCATTATTTAATTATTATTATTATTATTACTATTATTACCATTATCATTGATGTTGTTGTTATTATTGTTATTATTATCATGATCATAATAATCATTACCTGTATCGTTAATATTATCACAACCTTCATCATGACCCTTATTTATTAATACCATCATCAACAGAAAAGGCCGACAACAAAGTGCCAGGCAGGAGGGAAGAGTGGAGCTGGCCGTGGTGGCCTGTGGCGACAGAGCTCCGGAAACTCTGGTGATGTTAAAGTCCGCTGTTGCCTTGACCACAACCACTTCCTTCATTTTGCACATCTTCGCCAACATGTCACTGCAACGGCTATATTCTGGAAGAGGTTAGCCTGAAGAACTTGCCGGAGGTGATATGTTTTTAACTAAACAGTAAATTCGGCGCTACGTTTTCAACATAGGGTTTACTAAAAGTTTTTAATTTAAATTTTTAAAATTAATTAAAATTTTTTTTTTTTTTTTTAGAATCATCGCACTCAGGAGGTTACGTTTGTGCTCACCTTATTTTCCCGCCCCGTTTCCTACGCCAATTCAGTGACCACAGAACCTGAAGTTTGTTTGTTGTTGTTGGTGTATTTTTGCGGTTGTTGTTGTTTTGTTTGTTTGTTTGTTTTTACAATGCGATGACGTTGATGTCGATGAGGATGATCATCATGATGCTATGGAGTTCCATCTAGGACTGAGACTGCGTGACAGGGCTGTACTCTACGCTTGCTATCATAATATATCCTGGCGTCAACCAGGCCCGGAGATACAGACACCTGCGGTACTGGTCAGAAGATTTGAGCAACACTCTCAATGACGTATCCGCGAAGTGGATGAGGCTCGACTGCGTGGTCCCAGTCTTCCCAATGAGCCCACGGCATGCCCAGCTCTGGGTAGGGGCCGGTTAGAGCCGAAAAATCCTACAATGATTTTTGAAGGGACTAATGGGGATTCGAATCCACAACCTTCCAGTCAGTAGTCCGTTGTGTTAACCACTACACCACGGCAACTGGTAGGACGTACTACGTTAGAACGGTCATGACCCCAAAAACTGGCTGGATGGGACACGACGGTAACGCTTTAAAAAAAAAAAAAAAAAAAAGCCTGGATCGGAATAAGTTGGCGACGCTCCCAACCCCCTTCCCCAAGGAAAAAAAGAAAAAAAAAAAAAAAAAAAGAAAAAGAAAAAAAAAAAAAGAAAAAAGAAATGAAAAAAAAAAAGCCTGGATGGGACGCGATGCCAATGCTCCTGACCAAACAAACAAAACAAAACAACAACAACAACAACAACAACAACAACAAAATCCTTGTGGGAAAGATAGCAACGCTCCTGACTCCAAAAATGCCTGGTGGGAAAAGTTGGCAATGTTCCTGACCCATCAACCCCCACCCCCACCAAACAAACAAACAAACAAAACAAACAAACAAACAAACAAACAAACAAACAAACAAACGAAAAACAAACAAAAAATGTCACTATCTAAAAAAAAAAAAAAAAAAAAAATGCCTGGCAGTGGATGGGACAACTTCGCAACGATTCTTACCCCAAAAAATGCCTGGATGGGACACAACAGTAATGCGTCTAACCTCCCCCCCCCCCACACACACACACACAAAATGCCTGGATTGGACACAACAGTGACGCGTCTATCCCCCACAAAAAAATGCCTGGATGGGACAAACAGTAATGTTTCTAACCCCCAAAAATGCCTGGATGGGACACAACAGTAATGCGTCTAAACCCCCCCCCCCCCCCCACACACACACACACAAAAAATGCCTGGATTGGACACAACAGTGACGCGTCTATCCCCCCAAAAAAAATGCCTGGATGGGACACAACAGTAACGTTTCTAACCCCCAAAAATGCCTGAATGGGACACTACAGTAACGCGTCTAACCCCCTAAAAATGCCTGGATGGGACACAACAGTAACGCGTCTATCCCCCAAAAATGCCTGAATGGGACACAACAGTAACGCGTCTAACCCCCTAAAAATGCCTGGATGGGACACAACAGTAACGCGTCTATCCCCCAAAAATGCCTGGATGGGACACAACAGTAACGTTTCTAACCCCCAAAAATGCCTGAATGGGACACTACAGTAACGCGTCTAAACCCCCTAAAAATGCCTGGATGGGACACAACAGTAACGCGACTATCCCCCAAAATGCCTGAATGGGACACAACAGTAACGCGTCTAACCCCCTAAAAATGCCTGGATGGGACACAATAGTAACGCGTCTATCCCCCAAAAATGCCTAAATGGGACACTACAGTAATGCGTCTAACCCCCTAAAAATGCCTGGATGGGACACAACAGTAACGCGTCTATCCCCCAAAATGCCTGGATGGGACACAACAGTAACGCGTCTATCCCCCAAAATGCATGAATGGGACACTACAGTAACGCGTCTAACCCCCTAAAAATGCCTGGATGGGACACAACAGTAACGCGACTATCCCCCAAAAATGCCTGAATGGGACACAACAGTAGCGCGTCTAACCCCCTAAAAAATGCCTGGATGGGACACAACAGTAACGCGTCTATCCCCCAAAATGCCTAATGGGACACTACAGTAATGCGTCTAATCCCCTAAAAATGCCTTGATGGGACACAACAGTAACGCGTCTATCCCCCAAAAATGCCTGAATGGGACACAACAGTAACGTGTCTATCCCCCAAACATGCCTGAATGGGACACTACAGTAACGCGTCTAACCCCTAAAAATGCCTGGATGGGACACAACAGTAACGCGACTATCCCCCAAAAATGCCTGAATGGGACACAACAGTAACGCGTCTAATCCCCCTAAAAATGCCTGGATGGGACACAACAGTAACGCGCTATCCCCCAAAAATGCCTGAATGGGACACAACAGTAACGCGTCTAACCCCCTAAAAAATGCCTGGATGGGACACAAAGTAACGCGTCTATCCCCAAAAATGCCTGAATGGGACACAACAGTAACGCGTCTAACCCCCCAAAAAAGCCTGGATGGGACACAACAGTAACACGTCTATCCCCCCAAAAAGGCCTGATGAGACACAACAGTAACGCGTCTATCCCCAAAAATGCCTGGACGGGACACAACAGTAACACGTCTATCCCCCCAAAAATGCCTGGATGGGACACAACAGTAACACATCTATCCCCCAAAAAAATGCCTGGATGGGACACAACAGTAACCGTCATCCCCCCAAAAATGCCTGGATGGCACACAACAGTAACGCGTCTATCCCCCCAAAAAAGCCTGGATGGGACACAACAGTAACGCGTCTATCCCCCCAAAAAAACCTGGATGGGACACAACAGTAACGCGTCTATCCCCCCAAAAAATGCCTGGGACACAAAAGTAACGCGTCTATCCCCCCCCCCCCCCCCAAAAAAAAAGCCTGGATGGGACACAACAGTAACGCGTCTATCCCCCCTCCCCCCAAAAAAAACAAACAAACAAACAAACCCCGGATGGGACACAACACTAACGCGTCTATCCCCTCCAAAGATGCCTGGATGGACCAACAGTAATGCGTCTATCCCCCTCCCCCCCAAAAAAAAGCCTGGATGGGACACAACAGTAACGCGTCTAACCCCCAAAAATGCCTGGATGGGACACAACAGTAACGCGTCTATCCCTACCCCCCCCCCCCCAAAAAAAATGCCTGGATGGGACACAACAGTAACGCGTCTCCCCCACCCACCCAAAAAAAAAAAGCCTGGATGGGACACAACAGTGACGCGTCTAACCCCCCCAAAATAGGACAAGACGTAACGCTTTTAATAAATAAGCCTGGGTGGGACAAGCTGTCAACGCTCCGGACCCCCTCCCTCAACCCCCCCCCCCAAAAATGCTTGGATGGGACACGATAGTGATGCTCCTGACCCAAAACATGTCCGGATGGGGCTCGCTGGCAACTCACGACCAGAAGATATCTGAATGGGACATGACAACAACATTCACGACTAAAACGTTTCTGAATGTTTTTTATTGTTTGTATGTTTGTTTGTGTGTTTGTTTCTTTCTTTGTTTTGTTTTGTTTTGAACAAGCCATTTATTTACCTTCTCCATTTTAAGATCTTGCCAACGCATAATAAGGAATCTGCTAGATAACAGATACAAGATTCGGGTGCAGCGCACATAAAATTATCAAGTATGATGGGTCACTCTTGAATAAACTCCAACGCCTGTATAAACATACGACGGGAATAATAAATATCCTTGCAAGAGACATGTGGTTCATCAACATATTAACGTTTTTGTTATTACAGAGAGAGAGAGAGAGAGAGATTATAAAAGAGAGAGAGAGAGAAGGAGGGAGAGAGAGAGAAAGGGAAAGTGAAAGAGAGAGAGAGAAAGTGTGAGAAAGAGAGAGAGAGAGAGTGAGAGAGAGTCTTGAAAGAGAGAGAGAGAGAGAGAGAACTTGAAACTTGTAAAGACTTTATTACTCAAGGGAAGGGAGGAGAGAGGGGGGGGGGGGAGAGAAAGAGAGAGCAAGAGAGAGAGAGTGATCGAGACCGAAGAGAGAGAGAGAGACAGACAGAGAGAGATTATAAAAAAAAAAAGGGGGAGAGAGAGAGAGTGTGTGTGTGCGAGAGAGGAGAGAAAGTGCGTGAGAAAGAGAGAGAAGGGGGAGATTGCGAGAGAAAGGGGGAGAGGGACGAGAAGAGACAGAGATAAAGACAGGGAGACAGACAGACAGATAGAGTGACAGACAGACAGACATAGACAGAATGAATTATCTACTAAAGGAATGTTGTATGGGGTAGATGAAGGCCTGGCCTTCGCCATACGCAGAGAGGACAGAGTATCGTCTCTACAACATCACGTTTCCAGAGGACCAGGACGCCAGCTGGTGGAGAAGCATCTTCTGGAGACCCTGTGCCTATCAAAGACTCTTTCTGCACGTGAGTGGCCTAGGCTGGAATGTTCACAGTGCGTTTCTTAGCTGAAACGTTCCGCGGTGTTTGCGTGTTGTACTCTAGTTTGCTATCTCTCTTTCGATCTCGATCACTCTCTTACTCTCTCTCTCTCTTGTTCTCTCTCTCTCTCCCCTCTCTCTCTCCTCCTTTCCCTTGAGTAATAAAGTCTTTACAAGTTTCAAATTCTCTCTCTCTCTCTCTCTCTCATTCGCTCTCGCTCTCTCTCTCTCCCTCTCTCGCTCTCTCTCTCCTCTTGCATTCTGTCTCTGATCACCAGGGGGCTGGGGTTAATAAAAAAAATAAAAAAAAGGGGAGGGGGGTTAAGAAATTGAGTGCAAAGACATAAACATAACTAAGTACACAAGAAGAAACACATCAAAACCGATCTCATCATCATCAGGTGCCTTGCCGCATGGCGTTGGCGATCATGGACTTCCATCTGTCTCTATCTCTTGTTGCCTCAAGCATCTCTTCCACCCTCTTTGTCCTCAGCCACTCTGCAAGTCCGTCTAGTATCTTCTCCCTGGGTCTATCTGGTGCTCTCTTCCCCTCCAGCTTCCCCGTCGTGACCAGATGCTCCAATTCCCCCCTCCTCATAAAATGGCCTACAAAATTGCCTGTCTTTTCCTATCTTCCTTATGAATGATCTTCTTGTGTCTGCCTCCATCAAGACTGTCTCGTTTGTTTCCTTTGCTGTCCATGGAACTCTCAACATTCTTCTTAGAAACCACACCTCGGCTGCCTCAATCTTGTTCAGGCTTTGCTTGTTGATTGTCCACGCCTCACAACCGTATAACAATATTGGTTCTATATAACATTCAAGAACTCTCTTCCTGATGTTAATTGATAGGCATATGTTGGTAATGCTGTTCGGCGTGGCCGATTCTGCTGGCTATTTCTGATGTGCATCTACCGTCTGGTGAAATGATCGTTCCCAGGTATTTATGAACTTAACCTGATCTATAGTACCAAAAAATTGCCACTGAACAAGTCTCATTTCCCGCTAGCTTCTAAAATGCAATAAATAAATAAACATATATATATATATATATATATATATATATATATATATATATATGTGTGTGTGTGTGTGTGTGTGTGTGTGTGTGTGTGTGTGTGTGTGTGTGTGTGTGTGTGTGTGTAGGCAAATGTCAACCGTAAAAGACAGAAAACATCCAGGCTGTATCGTATTAAAAACACACAGGTAAGATGGAGCACACCAGCAGTGCAGAAAATGATAGGAAATTAAAACAGGGAGCAAGGCAGGACAAAAGTGACAGAAAAGAGGGAATTTCTAGCATAGAGACTGAAAATAGACGACGCTGAGTACTTAAAATGTAAAGCCAATACGTCGGATGCGCCAGATTGCCAAGCTTTTTACTTGTCCCTCGAGCCGACAGAACAGCCATTGCGTGTCACCATCTGCTCTAAACTATCGACATTTCAAACATCGTGACACGCAATTTACTCGTCATCAGTGACGCCTTTATTGTAGTCATAGCTGTTTCACGTCACACGAAGCTGGTATTCTTTCCTCTCCTCAGTTAATATCCATTGATTAATTAAAAAAATAATAAAATGCTCAAGCCATTCCACCAAACTCCCTTTTTATGAAGAATTACATAGAATCCAGATTTTGTTCTAGCAATCTTCACAAAACTGCAGAATCATTTTAAGATTTTTTTTTTACTACCTCACTTTACCTCACCTGTCGGCGTCACCGGGTTCAGTTTTGACCGCTGCACTCTTTGACACCACCATCTCCCTCCAGGCCTCTCCGTCTTGACTTTTGTGGACAATTTCTTGAATATTTAGACCACTGATGTCGGTTACGTTCTCGATGTATGAGATTGGAGGTGTGCCTTTTTTTCCTTTTTGCCACTGTTTTTCTTTGAAAAATGGTTGCCATGAGGTCAGTGTTCCTGCCGCGTGACACATGGCCAACGTATTTTAGTCTTTTCTTGTTGATGTCTGTCAGTAGTTTTCTGGTGGTATCAAGTTCTTCCAGGACACTTTCATTTCTGTCCATTTGACACGTAGTAGTCTTCGATAAGACCACATCTCCGCTGCCTCAATTTTTCTGTAATCAGCTTTTCCCAGAGACCAGTTGACAAAAACTTGACGTGAAGCGATGAGCATGGTAGACTCTCTCAACAATAAAAACATTTTAAATGTCGTCTGAAGTTCCTGAAGAAAGTGGTGTTTAAACCTTCCCCCCCCCCAAAGTGATGATTTTAGGCACTTTTTGGGTCCACATGACCTTGACCGTCTAAAAGCACATATGTGAATAGACGTTAAAAGTAATAACGAACGATGACCTTGACCTTGAGTCTGTGTGTGTGTGGATGTGTGTGTGTGCGTGTGTGTGTGTGTGTGTGCGTGTGTGTGTGTGTGTGTGCGTGTGTGTGTGTGTGTGTGTGTGTGTGTGTGTGTGCGTGTGTGTGTGTGTGTGTGTGTGTGTGTGTGGTTGTGCGTGTGCAGTTTAATTTGCATGCCTATACAGTGTATATGAAATGCCTCCAACGCATCTTGAACATCAAATGGTACAACAGAGTCTCAAACGTGAATGTACTTTTGCAAGCCCAGATGCCAAGCATAGATGCACTGCTAACACGGTCTCAGCTAAAATGGTCAGGACATCTTGTGCGCAGGCAGGATAACAGACTTCTACAATGAACTGACAGAGGGCCATCGACCAAGAGGACGGCCAAAGCTTCGCTACAAAGGCACCCTGAAAAAAATTCCTCCAGAAGTGTGACATTGATGAAGAACATTGGGAAAGCATGGCCACAAACAGGTCTGAATGGAGGCAAGCTATTCTCAAGGGAGCAGAAGCTTGTGAAAATGAAAGACGAAGCAGCCAAGTGGAAACGCATGCAGTATTACAGGATGAAGGCCAGAACCAACTCTGCGGAGCGTTCCATTGAGTGCCCAGTGTGCAGCCGCCTGTGTGCATCAGACTTTGGCCTGCGATCCCACTGAGGGTACACAAATAAATAAAGCGCTAAGTTGGACTTTATCGACCATGGCGAGCCGCAGCAGCTCAGTTGGTTTGAGCATCGGATTCACAATGCTAATAGTTGTGGGTTCGAATCCCAGGGTGCTCTACATTAAAACGGCCTTCTCACTGTCCCACTAATAGTTGTGGGTTCGAATCCCAGGGTGCTCTACATTAAAACCGGCCTTCTCACTGTCCCATCTTAACATCATTCTTGTTCTGGTGGTGTCGGTACAGGATTAGATGAGTCCCCCTTCCCCCACTTCCCAGGAATGTTATCCCCGTCAGCCATATCACTTGAGTTGGGTCATCATCATCATCATCATCAAGTGCCTTGCCACATGGCGTTGGTGATCATGGCCCTCCATATGTATCTATCCCTTATTGCCGCAAGCACATCTTCCATCCTCTCTGTCTTCAGCCACTCTGCAAGTCCGTCCAAATATTTTTTCCCTGGGTCTACCCAGTGCTCTCATTCCCTCCAGCTTTCCTGTTGTGACCAGGTGCTCCAATCCCCTTTCCTCATAAAATGTCCTATAAATGTTGTCTGTCTTTTCTTAATCTTCCTTATAAATGATCTTCTTGCGTCTTCTTCCATCAAGACTGTCTTGTTTGTTTTCTTTGCTGTCCATGGAACTCTCAACATTCTTCTTAGAAACCACATCTCGGCTGCCTCAATCTTGTTCAGGCTTTGCTTGTTGACTGTCCACGCCTCACAACCGTATAACATTATCGGTTCTATACAACATTCAAGAACTCTCTTCCTGATGTTAATTGATAGGCATTTGTGAGGTGTCTGAGGTGGGTGTCGACGTAAAAAAAATGAACCAAATCAATAAAAAAAAAAATTTTTAAATCGACCACGGGATAGTCGACCATGTGTATATGAAATGATATATGTGTGAGAGTAAATCGTAAGCGTGTTGTTTTGTGTCTGCAGTCTCTGTTGACAGATACTGATGCCGTCATCTACCTGGACACGGACACCTTACTGCTGACCGCTGCGGACCAGGTGTGGGACATCTTTTCCGAGTTCAACTCCACACAGCTTTTGGCCCTAGCCCCCAACAACGAGAACTCCCGCGGAGGCGGCTGGTATGGGCGCATCTCCAAGATCCCCTTCATGCCTCCTCGTGGTAAGAAGATGATGACTATGACGACGACGATGATGATGACGATGACGACGACGACGACAACGACGACGACGACGATGAAAAAAAAAGGGGAGGGGATGTCAACTTTTCATAACTCACAGACCCCAACAAAGATATCCAGTCCAAAGAATACTGTCTGAGGTATCTTCTTGCCAAATATCATGGTGATTGGTTAATTAGAACTGAAACACTGAACATCACAATCTTGGTACCCAAATCTGGGTAGGTCTGCCCCCTTTTAATGAATCATGTGTCCTTTCTCTCCCCTGCCCGTTTCAAGACCTTCCAGCGCATGGGGTTCTCCGCAGGTCAAAAGGGAGAAGTGTGGCAGAATGGTTCAGACGTTCGCCTGCCAATAACTAAACTCGAGGTTCCAGGGTTCGCTCCCCGGAAAATCAAACTGAACGTCTAGTCCGTCGGATGGGGAGGAAGAACGAGTCGGACCAGTGTGCCTTCTGGCTGTGCACGCTAAAGATCCTACGGCAGTTGAAAATCGTGAAGAGCAGGGCATTGCCCGACTGCCTCGGTAAAAAAACATCGGAGAGATAGGTTGATTTCCCAGGTCCCACTCCTTGAAGACCAATTTGCCTTCTTGCCTTTCTGAAGTCTTGGTAAAAAAAAAGTGAATATGAATATGAATTTGAAGCGAGGGAAAGGGGATGGGCACCACCCTCGTGGTGCTGGCCCCGGGAAAAATTGAGGTCTCTGCCACCTAACTCCACCTCGACCCCAGGGTTATGAAACTATCTAGGCAAGACTTCAGGACCTGGCCAGCTCATGGGTTTATGAGCAGGCTTAGGATTTGTGCCGTGATCATTCTGGATCTTCTCCATCACATGGCACCTGTGAAATTTGTACATATGGAATTCATTCCGAGCGCGGAGACGTCATCTTGAGAAATTGACACTGAAACTGAAACTCAGGGAGTGTGTCAGATAACTGATGGAAGACTTGGATATATACATGTATATATATATGTATACATAATTATATCTATATGTATATGTGTATATATATATATATATATATATATATATATATATATATATATATATATATATATGTGTGTGTGTGTGTGTGTGTGTGTGTGTACGTGTGTGTGTGTGTGTGTGTGTGTGAGTATGAGAGAGAGAGAGAAAGAGAGAGAGAGAGAGAATGAGTGAGTGTGTGACTGATGCACTTGTCCCATTAGTGAACGAGAGAGAGGCAGAGAGGGGAGAGAGAGAGAGAGAGAGAGAGAGAGAGAGAGAGAGAGAGAGAGAGAGAGAGAGAGAGAGAGAGAGAGAGAGAGAGAGAAGATTTGTTCAGTATTCATTTATTCATTGTTTTTTCAAGGCACAAATGGAAACGTACCAATAGATCACATGAGATACCATGTGTGAATACAATTTAGTTTTTGTTCCAACATTCAATACACGATCACAATTGGATAACGTAACTAATTTGATTATAAACTGTTCTTGCATATTTGATTATATGCTGTACTTGCATATTTAATTGTATACTTTTCTTGCATATTTGATTATATGCTGTTCTTGCATATTTAATTGTATACTTTTCTTGCATATTTGATAAGATGCTATTCTTGCATACTTGACTAGATACTATTCTTGCATACTTGATTAGATACTATTCTTGCATACTTGATTAGATACTATTCTTGCATAAATTATTTGATTAGCTACTATTCTTGTATAATTGATCAGATACCATTCTTGTATATTTGATAAGATACTATTCTTGCATACTTAATTAGATACTGTTCTTGCATATTTGATTAGTACTGTTCCTGCATACTTTATTAGATGCTCTTCTTGCATATTTGATTAGGTACTGTTCTTGTATGCTTGATAAGATAATCTTCTTGCATACTTAATTAGATACTATTCTTATGTACTTTATCACATTCTGTTCTTGCAAAAGCACTATGTTGAACTTGCAAAGTCAACGTAGATGAAAAACATATAGCCTTTACGCTGTTTATTCTTGTGTGTTTATACTGATCAGCCCTTGATAGCGAAATAACACTTTTGACAAAAGTAGTGTAAAACGTTTGTAAACTATGCACACGTTTTCGGTTTTGAATCTGTGTTTCAAGTCGAGTGAAACATGTTGTACATTTGGTTTTATTCGGTCGAGTAATAAACAGTGTTGTACGTTTTGATTTGCTGCATTCATTCTGAAACTGTTTACAAATTGTTTAGCGAATAAATTGATCAGATCAGATACTTTATTCATATTATTATTTACTTGTTATTTATTTGTTTGTTTATTTACTTATTTATTGATTTATTTGTTTGTTTGTTTGTTTGCTTGTTTTTGTTTGTTTGTTTGTTTCTTTCTTTCTTTCTTTTATTTTACGTTCATATGACCCAAACAAAAGTAATTCGATATGTAATGAAAATCGTTCACAGTTAAGCATTCTTCTTTCAGCACTCTCTCCAAATCCCTGCAGTGAATCCCTCTCAATGGCCCGCTTACGAAAACACGAAATCACCCAACAAGCATGCAATGGCATATTTGAAAAAAACAAACAAACAAATAAGCAACAACAACAACAACAACAACAAAACAAACCAGGAGGACTTTAAGCTGATAACGTCTACCGTTGGAAAGCAAAAGTATCATCATTATCGTTATAATTCTTTTTTTTAGGATCATCGCACTCAGACAAGTTATCTTTGTGCTTTTTTTTTTTCGTCCCATTCTCTGCGTCATCTTTTATGGCCACAGAAGCTGGCACAGTTGTTTTTTTTAAACAATGCAATGATGATGATATCGATTAGGATGATAATCATGTTCCATCTAGGATTGAGACTGCACTACAGGGCTGTATTCTACACTTACTATCATAACATATCCTGGTGTCAACCAGGCCCGAGAGAGATACAGACACCTGCGGTGCTGGTCAGAAGATTTGAGTAACACTCTCAATGACGCATCCGTGAAGTGGATGAGACTCGACTGTGTGGTGCCAGTCTTCCCAATGAGCCCATAGCACGCCCAACTCTGGGTATGAGCCGGTTAGAGCCGACAAATTCCACAATGATATAGTTTTGAAGGGACTGATGGGGATTCGAAGCCACAACCTTGCAGTCGGTAGTCCTTTGCGTTAGCCACTACACCACGGCGACTGGTCATTATCGTTATTATGATCGTCATCCAAAATCCTTTGTCTTATCATGTTTTTGGCGAAGCTCTCTCGTCTCAGCGTCACACTACGCAAACGGAGACTTCGACTCATTGGCCACGTCCTCCGGATGCAAAATAGGTCACAGTCGCCACTCGGCATGCTCCTGATCGACTTCGACGACAACGGATTCCACCTGCGACAAGGGCAAGCGAGAACGCTCACGTTGAGAGCCGATTTGAACGATGACTTGAATTCGATCAGTATTAGTACCGTACAAACTGTGATAAATATGCCAAAGAGACAATATTCAAAATTTTAATTTGACTGATTCGTTTGATGCCTGATACGCTATTATGCTATCTAATATTCGAACGTAATATATATATATATGTTTTTGGCGTTGTCAGGGGTTAATTCCGGAGTGATGCTGATGAACCTGACCAGACTGCGCAGCTCCAACTGGACGGCCAAGATGGTGACGTACAGCAAACTGTACGCCAAGAGCCTGAGGCTGGTGGATCAGGATCTCATCAACATTTATTTGCATTTTCACCAAGGTTTTCTGCTTAGTCATCTTCCTTTTTCTTTCTTTCTTTCTTCCTTTCTTCTTGTTAACTAGTCTAGATTGAGTTTTTGATTCTGCCACACTAGAAACCCCCGTATTTCCACTCACTATTCTATTATCGACTATTCTGTTATCGATTATTATCTATTATTGATATCTATTATTGTGTGAGAAATATCAGTGTGAAATACTGGCATACACACGCGCATACGCGCACATACACACACGCGCGCGCGAGCGCTCGCATACACACTATTAATGCCATATACATCCTAAGAACTATCATAGAGAGGTCAATTGAGATGAATAAGGATTTGTATTTATGCTTTGTTGACTATACCAAGGCTTTCGATCGGGTACGACAAGAAGAATTGATCAACCAACTGGAGAGACTCAATGTCGATGGAAAAGATCTACGAATAATCAGGAACATGTACTGGGAACAAACAGCTGCAATGAGAATAGAAAACAATATAAGCTCTTTTCAAAACATCAAAAGAGGAGTCAGACAGGGTTGTGTTTTGTCACCAGATCTGTTTTCACTGTATAGCGAAAACATCATGAGAAACCTAGAAGAAGACCCTAGATTAAAGGTTGGAGGGAAAATGATAAACAACATTCGGTACGCAGATGACACCGTGCTGATTGCAGAAAGTGAAAGGGACCTACAAAACCTTGTGAATATACTAGAAACAGAAAGCAAAGGTAAGGGGTTGGAACTAAACAGCAGGAAGACTGAAGTCATGGTAATCAGTAAAAAACATGAAATCCCCTCATGCAAAATAACAGCAAATGGCACAACCTTGACACAGGTTAATAAGTTCAAATACCTGGGAACGGTCATTTCATCAGACGGCAGATGCACATCAGAAATAGCCGGCAGAATCGGCCAAGCCAAAACAGCATTCAAGAAGATGACAAGCATTCTTACCAACAAATGTCTATCAATTAACATCAGGAAGAGAGTCCTTGAATGTTATATAGAACCAATACTGTTGTACGGATGCAAGGCGTGGACAGTCAGCAAGCAAAGCCAGAGCAGGATTGAGGCAGCCCAGATGTGGTTTCTCAAAAGAATGTTGAGAGTTCCATGGACAGCAAAGAAAACAAATGAGACAGTCTTGATGGAGGCATACACAAGTAGATCACTGATAAGGAAGATTAGGAAAAGACAAGCAACATTTATAGGCCATTTTATGAGGAAGGGGGATTTGGAGCACCTGGTCACAACGGGAAAGCTGGAGGGAAAGAGAGCACCGGGTAGACCCAGGGAGAGAATGCTGGACGGACTTGCAGAGTGGCTGAGGATGAGGAGGGTGGGGGAGATGATGGGGGCAACGAGAGATAGAGATGGTTGGAAGTCCATGGTCGCCAACGCCATGCGGCAGGGCACCTGATGATGATGATGATGATGATATCTTCCAATCATTTTCTTCCTTGCCGGTCCATTCACCTGTATGTGTTCCATAAAGTCTTACGTACTTTTTCTTAGGATTGATAATTGGGTACATGTATTAAGTGCATTTTTGGCTCTAGGGAGGTGAAATATGCGGAAGCAACTTTAGATAATTT
>JAPXFY010000029.1:35815918-35900918 GCA_030674185.1 Monoplex corrugatus
TCATTCCGAGCACGAAGACGTCATCTTGAGAAACTGAAACTGAAACTGAAACTGAAACTGAAACTAAAGCACTAATCGTTTTATTTGAACATTTGCACGCCATCTGCTGTGCATGAAGCGTCAATGTGTGTGTGTGTGTGTGTGTGTGTGTGTGTGTGTGTGTATGTGTGTGTGTGTGTGTGTGTGTGTTTGTGTGTGTGTGTGTGTGTGTGTGTGTGTGTGTTTGTGTGTGTGTGTGTGTGTTTGTGTGTGTGTGTGTGTGTGTGTGTTTGTGTGTGTGTGTGTGTGTTTGTGTGTGTGTGTGTGTGTGTGTGTGTGTGTGTGTGTGTGTGTGTGTGTGTGTGTGTGTGTGTGTGTGTGAGTGTGTGTGTTACGACAGCATGCCTTGCAAGTTTTTCTATTCGTTAGTGACGTGTCTATCAGACTTTGTCGTCCGGATCGGATTTTATTTGTCTATTTACTAGGATTGTTAACGTCATCTGAAGGTTACTCTGACACTGACCTAATGGTTTGGAGTTTTGCGGTGTGTTCAAGAGCGAGTTCTCGCACCCCATACATCCTCCATCCAAATCTGCCAGCGATTAAACTAGCAGGTGACCAGTGCTCTACTTCCCCTTTCCTCATAAAATGGCCTATAGATGTTGCTTGTCTTTTCCTAATCTTCTTTATTAATGATCTTCTTGTATCTGTCTCCTTCAAGATCGTCGCATTTGTTTTCTTTGCTGTCCATGGGACTCACAACGTTCTTCTTAGTAACGGTAACTGGGCGTGAAGCTGGATCGACTTAGAAAGTGTATTTATTCAACAAAAGGCACGCCCTTCTTCGATTTTAACCGTTCTGGTGAACCCGCAGCGTTGTATATTGCAGTTGACCTTTTCTTTCCCTCAGCTTGCACGAGGAAACTGGTGACTAAAGATTTTAGGAAACTGGTGACTAAGGTTTTCTTTCCCTCAGCATGCACGAGGAAACTGGTGACTAAGGTTTTCTTTCCTTCAGCTTGCACGAGGAAACTGGTGAATAAGGTTTTCTTTCCCTCGGCTTGCACGAGGAAACTGGTGAATAAGTTTTTCTTTCCCTCAGTTTGCACGAGGAAATTGGTGAATAAGGTTTGCTTTCCCTGAGTTTGCACGAGAAAACTGGTGAATAAGGTTTTCTTTCCCTCAGCTTGCACGAGGAAACTGGTGACTGTTTTCTTTCCCCTCAGCTTGCACGAGGAAACTGGTGAATGAGGTTTACTTTCCCCCGGCTTGCACGAGGAAACTGGTGAATAATGTTTTCTTTTCCTCAGCTTGCACGAGGAAACTGGTGACTAAGGTTTTCTTTCCCTCAGCTTGCACGAGGAAACTGGTGAATAAGGTTTACTTTCCCTCAGCTTGCACGAGGAAACTGGTGAATAAGGTTTATTTTCCCTCAGCTTGCACGAGGAAACTGGTGAATAATGTTTTCTTTTCCTCAGCTTGCACGAGGAAACTGGTGAATAAGGTTTTCTTTCCCTCAGCTTGCACGAGGAAACTGGTGAATAAGGTTTACTTTCCCTCAGCTTGCACGAGGAAACTGGTGACTAAGGTTTTCTTTCCCTCAGCTTGCACGAGGAAACTGGTGAATAAGGTTTACTTTCCCCCCGGTTTGCACGAGGGAACTGGTGAATAAGGTTTTCTTTCTCTCAGTTTGCACGAGGAAACTGGTGACTAAGGTTTTCTTTCTCTCAGCTTGCACGAGAAAACTGGTGAATAAGGTTTTCTTTCCCCTCAGCTTGCATGAGGAAACTGGTGAATGAGGTTTTCTTTCTCTCAGTTTGCACGAGGAAACTGGTGACTAAGGTTTTCTTTCCCTCAGCTTGCACGAGAAAACTGGTGAATAAGGTTTTCTTTCCCCTCAGCTTGCACGAGGAAACTGGTGAATGAGGTTTACTTTCCCCCGGCTTGCACGAGGAAACAGGTGAATAAGGTTTTCTTTCCCTCAGCTTGAACGAGGTGAATAAGGTTTACTTTCCCTTAGTTTGCACGAGGAAACAGGTGAAAAAGGTTTTCTTTTCCTCAGCTTGCACGAGGAAACTGGAGAAAGTTTTCTTTTCCTCAGCTTGCACGAGGAAACTGGAGAATGTTTTCTTTTCCTCGGCTTGCACGAGGAAACCGGTGAATAAGGTTTTCTTTCCCTCAGCTTGCACGAGGAAACTGGTGAATAAAGTTTTCTTTCCCTCAGTTTGCACGAGGAAACTGGTGAATAAGGTTTTCTTTCCCTCAGCTTGCACGAGGAAACTGGTGAATAAGGTTTTCTTTCCCTCAGTTTGCACGAGGAAACCGGTGAATAAGGTTTTCTTTCCCTCAGTTTGCACGAGGAAACTGGTGAATAAAGTTTTCTTTCCCTCAGCTTGCACGAGGAAACTGGTGAATAAAGTTTGCTTTCCCTCAGCTTGCACGAGGAAACTGGTGAATAAAGTTTGCTTTCCCTCAGCTTGCACGAGAAAACTGGTGAATAAGCAGTTGCGCTGAAGAAGTCGGCCAGATCGCCGATGAAAGCTACGCAGTAAGTAGTAGTTTTGTCACTGAGAGACAGGTTCAGCCAGGTAGTCATTATGGTAACTAAGGTTTTCTTTCCCTGAGCTTGCTCGAGGAAACTGGTGAATAAGGTTTTCTTTTCCTCAGTTTGCACAAGGAAACTGGTGAATAAAGCGACAGGGGATAGGTTTGTGTGGAGGGTCATGATCGCCAACGCCGTGCGGCAGTGCACACGATGATAATGTTGAATATGAGCGAATTTAAGAAATCGAAGAGGGGGGGGGGGGGGGGGGGCTTGTCTTTTTGCAATATGCAACGCTGTGGGTTCACTTGAGCGGCTAAAATCGAAGAAGGGCGTGCGTTTTGTTGTTTAAATACACATTTTAAAAAAATCTTTTTTAGGATCATCGCACTCAGAGAGGTTACCTTTGCGCTCACTTTTTTTTTCTCACTTTTTTCCCCATTATTTTCTACGCCACCTTAATGGCCACAGAAACTGGAACAGTTTTTATAATGCAATGATGATGATGTCGATGAGGATGATAATCATGCTGCTTTGGAGTCCCATCTCGTCAGCCAAGCCCAAGAGATACAGAAACCTTGGTGCTGGTCAGAAGATTTGAGTAACACCCTCAATGCCGCATCTGTGAAGTGGATGAGACTCGACTGTGTCGTCCCAGTCTTCCCAATAAGCCCATAGCACGCCCAACTCTGGGTAGGAGCCGGTTACAGCAGAAAAATCCCAAATGATATAGTTTTCAAGGAACTGATGGGGATTCGAACCCACAACCTTCCAGTCGGTAGTCCGTTGCGTCGACCACTACACCACGGCGACTAGTCTCAAATACGCTTTCTAATTCGGTCCACCTTCATGCACAATTACCGTTTCTAATTGAGCGAAATTACGGAATCGAGGAGCGACTGGTCTGTTTGCAATGTGCAACACTGCGGGTTCACTACAGCGGTTGAAAAGGAAGTAGGGCGTGCGTGTTGTTGTTTAAATACCCGTTCTAATTCTCTCTGGCTTCACGCACAATAACCGTTTCTAATATGTACGAATTTAAGGAACGGAAGAGAGGCTTTTCACTTTGAAAATTCGAACTCAAGAAAAACACTATAGCCTGCTTGAGAGTCAAACCATGACCTCAATCTCACATACGTTCTCTTAGGATTGATAAATGGATGCATTTTTGGCTTTAAAGAAATGAAATGTGCGGAAGCAATTTTACAATGTAGGCCCGTTTTTATTTATTTTCATGTCGTTAGTTATGTTTAAATTTGTATTTAGGTGTTTTTTTTTTAATCCCCTGTGTGATAAAGCTGACGGAGTGATCAACGCCAGGGGCATCTCCTTAGATTATGTGCGCAAAGGCATTGATATGTGTACTTAATTTTGTGTTCCTTTTTCCCCCCCTGTTGAAACACTGTGTGTGTATTGAAATGAGTACAGCCCTGATATGGCTCTAAGCAGTTAACTGGACTTTAAACAACAATACGAACAAGAGTGAGAAAGAAACACATACCCACACACACACACAGACACAACAACCACAGACACACACACATACAATGATACACACACACACACACACACACACACACACGCACACACACAACACACACACACACACACACACCACACACACACACACGCACACACCACACACACACACACACACACACACACACTCTCTCTCTCTCTCTCTCCACATATTTAAACTGCGCCCTTTGTGTTATCGGGTTCTTAATTAACTATGATGCAGACAAAATTTGCTGTTAAATGGCACCATACATGATCATGATAATTGAAACAAATTCTGGTACAATGAAGGTTACCTGCTCCCGAGCTACTAAAGACATATACCCGAAGTGTTGTTGGTGTTGCATCCTTCTTACTGTAAATCTATCTATCTATCTATCTATATATCTATCTATCTATCTATCTATCTATCTATCTATCTATCTATATATCTATCTATATATATATATCTCTCTCTCTTTATCTATCTATCTATCTATATATCTATCTATCTTATATCTATCTATCTGCCTGCCTATCTATCTATCTATCTATCTATCTATCTGTGTATCTATCTATCCACCTATCGATCTATCTATCTACCCACCCATCAATCTATCCACCTACCTACCTACATACCTACCTACTTACCTATCTATCTACTATCTACCTACCTACCTACCTGCCTACCCACCCATCTATCTATCTATCTATCTATCTATCTTTCTACTATCTATCTGTGTACTGTCTGTCTGTCTGTCTGTCTGTCTGTCTATCTATTTTTTGTATTATGATTCTACATGTAAGCTGATGAGGTTTGACTATGTCCACGTTTGTACTCGTCGACTCTTCTGCGCCCCACTACCACCTTCGAATGCACGACCACAATTCTTGGGATCTGCATGTACAGCAGGATAAGATCCTGTTTGAAGCAATCCAGAGACGAGTAGTTAGATATCTCATCCACAACTACAAAGATCGTAGCATTGTTATCACCATACATACTCTAAAACACAAGATGGATCAATGGATCAGCTTGGAAGAAAAAGAAGAAGAAATAACTACCTGACCATGCTATACAAGACCAACAACAACAACATAGTCGACATTCTTAATCCAGCTGCCTCTTTTG
Organism: Monoplex corrugatus; assembly: GCA_030674185.1. NCBI lineage: Eukaryota > Metazoa > Mollusca > Gastropoda > Littorinimorpha > Ranellidae > Monoplex > Monoplex corrugatus. The sequence continues at coordinate 35,821,069 of JAPXFY010000029.1, forward strand.
CATGTGCTCTCAACCCAGGGCCCCACTGTCTACACCAAGAACAGAGTTATCACCCATCCCTGTTCCACACACCATTCTTTCTCCAGACTACATCCGAGTCAAACAAACTCCAGTCACTACCACATCATCCCCCCCCCCCCCAGCCTTGAGTCGGTCATATCACAGCTAAGTGGCAGCAGTTTCTTACAACCACTCCCCATTTTAATGCAACCACTCCCATGTTTCCTGCAACCACTCCCCTGTTTCCTGCAACCACTTCCCTGTTTCCTGCAACCACTCTCCTGTTTCCTGCAACCACTCCCCTGTTTCCTGCAACCACTCCCCTGTTTCCTGCAACCACTTCCCTGTTTCCTGCAACCACTCCCCTGTTTCCCGCAACCACTCGCCTGTTTCCCGCAACCACTCCCCTGTTTCCTGCAACCACTCCTCTGTTTCCTGCAACCACTCCCCAGTTTCCTGCAACCACTCCACAGTTTCCTGAAATCCCTTCCCTGTTTCCTGCAACCACTTCTCTGTTTCCTGCAACCACTCCCCGTTTTCCTGAAACCACTCGCCTGTTTCCTGCAACCACTCCCCAGTTTCCTGCAACCGCTCCCCAGTTTCCTGCAACCACTCCCAGTTTCCTGCAACCACTCCCCAGTTTCCTGCAACCACTCCCCAGTTTCCTGCAACCACTCCCCAGTTTCCTGCACCACTCCCCCTGTTTCCCGCAACCACTCCCCTGTTTTGCTGCAACCACTCCCAGTTTCCTGCAACCACTCCACTGTTTCCTGCACCACTCGCCTGTTTCCTACAACCACTCCCCTGTTTCCTGCAACCACTCGCCTGTTTCCTGCAACCACTCCCCCTGTTTCCGCAACCACTCCCCAGTTTCCTGCAACCATCCCCTGTTTCCTGCACCACTCCCTGCAACCATGAGACCAATGTCCTGTACAGAGTTGTCATCCTCAATACTTTTGCTAGGCTACTAAGCAATGGCTTTTATCCCAACGCATAACCCTTGACTACCGACCTGTCTACCAGCATCATGCACCGTCAACCATGCTAGCAAAGCAAAAACTTAACCCTGACTCCCTCACCCTATCCACCAGCTTCCTGCAGGAAGCTGAGTAGTATAGTCGGCATTTCTCACTCCCAAGGAGAGGATGTGGGGATGGGTTGGCTCATAGTCATGAGGTCAGATCACTAGGTCACATGAGACTGTCACTAGGTCATGAGGTCAGGTCAGTAGGTGGTTAGTAGGTCACAAGATGCTGTCACAAGGTCAGTGGTTCATGTCAGGTAAAGCTTTTACAGAAACTAGAACAGTATTGTGGAAATGGTTTGAAAGGAGCAGAGAAATTTGAAAGGTATTGTTTTTTTCCTCTGGGTTTTTTTTTCTGGGCTTGGGCCCAGCATATAGATATATGTTGATATATAAAACATATATGTATATAGCAACATCAAAAAGACGTGGAGATTGGTCGTAAGATAGTGATGTTGAGAATCATCGCTATTAGAACATTTACAGAGACTGTGGAACAGTATCACAGAAACGAGTGGAATGATATTATCACAGATACGTTCACAATGGTCATTTAAGAAAGGAATGAGTGAAATGGTATGATCACAATCATCACAGATCTTGTGGAACGCTACTTAACCAAAATAGGAAAAGTAGAGACCCCATCAGCAGCTACGATACGTTTGATGTAGAAGTATGAAAGAGACTTTCGTGTCTGAAAGTAAGTGAACATGGTTTTGCCGTCTGTGCGAAACCCCACGTTAATCCCAGCCCCACTTTCCCTGTTGTCTAAGACCTGTTGGTACGTATCACGGGTGAGTGTGTTGTGGTGTTTATTGATACCTTTACAACTGAGTTTGTCTCCCTTGTCCCCAGAACAAAAGTAGGTTTTGGAGCATAACCTCACGAAACTGTCACCTGTGTATTCGGTCTTAGAAGAGTCCAGGGGTCCGTTTGTCAAAGCGTACACGGTCAAGACAGTCTGAGCACAGAGAAGGATTCCATGATTGATGCGCTTCACGCTTCCCGTAAACCATTGAGCGTATTCGGAAAAAAATTCTGGACGCAAGTCTGGGCGAACCGCATCTTCTAAGTGATCGCGACTGATAGCCATGTAAAGAGAGTCGGTATCCATTTCGAGCAGTTGAAAATCGGCCCTCGATACTTATTTATCAAGAAAATCGTAATAAAATTCGAGCATCCGCAGTTTGGCGTACTGATAAACAAAATACCCAGTCTGCAATGGGAGAGACCAACGAATGTTTTTTGTTGTTGTTGTTGTTGTTGTTCATTTCTACTTCCACAATGTCACCACCGAGTTCTGTGAGTTTCCTAAACCGTGGATCGTTGATGAGAGTAGGTGCTCGAGGGCTAGTACATATCAAATGTCACGATGTTTTGCAACATTAGTCAATGTTTTGCCATAGGCAGAATTTCCTAGCACTTTGAACGTGTCAGCGAGTATCGATTTTGTCGGATAAGCGTCGCCTTGTCGGCGCGCTTTAGGCACATTTTCTCCGAACTGTTTGAAACAAGCCTTGGGTGTACATGTACATTCTATCACGAGTGAGACGTTACAAGCGCCCAGTCCGTGATCAATGTACCATTTTAACAGAGGCGTCGCTAGCAAGATTTTTTTCCCGAAGTAACTTGCAATCAAACTGCGGCGTGGTTGGGTTAGGAGTTTGTGAGTTTCGCATACTCGCGCATATGGGGGTGTCCGATATCATCGCGAGAGAGAGATACATTTTTTAACACGGGTTGTAATTCGCTGAAATAGTCTTTCAAATGACGAGGAACCTCAATGTCACACTCAATCAACCCAAACAACGAGTTGGTTTGGACGGCTTCCAGGACAGCTTCTTTTGTGACGGGAGATTGAAAATGATGATATGAGTCGGGAAACGAGTCTGTAGAAACTGTCTTATGTTTGGATTGTCTCGCTTTTGTCGTTGCCATTCACACTCATACATACGTTGCCATTGACACTCATACATACGTTGCCATTCACACTCATACATTTCAACCACAGATACACCACCCACTTCTTCTCTCAAGTACTCTGTGATTGCTCGTGTCTTGTTTCTGAGTTCCTGAAGCGATTTCCCATTGACGGGATTGATGGTTTTTTTCCCGCGGGTGATGTGACAATCGTGGCCGTGAAAGAGACACCCGTGAAATTGATACGCTGTATGTGTGTCTGCTTCCCACCCATCCACCCGAATATGTCGACGGCCTAAAGAATGTTCTTTCCCGTTAAATTTGTGTTGGATAGATGCTTTGTTTGTATGGGCCACCCATTCAAGCCACTGTCTCGCCTGTCGTCTGTATCTATCTGTGTATTGAGGTCGGAACCCTGTCTCTCTTTTACGGATGATAGGATATTCAGTGGGCATGTCTTGCATGAGGCAATACAGGTAAAGCGCGTTGGCGTCATACCCTTGAATAGATTTTACCGGTTTGGTCGGATTATCACGAATGAAGGTTTTATCTTTTTCGTGGTACCGGTGAAAAATAATGATGGTCCCCCTACGACGTTGTCTCGTATCAGTCTGTGAATGTCTTGTCGTTTGTCATCGCAGAGAGAGAAATAAACGTCAGGGGAAAGTGTCTGAAACAGGTATTTCAGAGTGATGCCTGGAACAGAAATACCGTCTTTCAAAAGGTCTATGTTTAGAGAAGGATACATATCAATCTGAGTTTGCAGAGCCTGGAGGAAAAGACCCACATCTTTCTTGTTATACCAAACCAAAAAGTCTTTTTAAATGCCTTGTCAAATGTTCTGTCCTCACGAAGCCTTTGTTGCACTGGTGGCATCGATGACAAACATTTTCAGCGTGTTTTTCTTTGACATGTTTGATTTTATTATCTTTGTTTGTAAATATTTTCCCACAATAAGAACAGGTGGTATCGTTTTTTGTAGTACTAGTTGTAGGCGATTTTGTATACGCTCCAACGTGTACGTTATTATGTTTTTTGGCTCCAGCCATCTGTAATAAACAACAACAACAAAATTAAATTATGAAAAGCACATACACACGTACATATAACAACACACTCCACTCACACATATAATGGTATAAATGGACACAGAGTGTGCGTACACACTCACACACACATTACATACACACGTACATATAACAACACACTCACACACACAGACACACACATATACATAATGGTATAAATGGACACAGAGTGTGCGTACACACTCACACACACATTACATACACCGTACATATAACAACACACACACACACACACATATACATAATGGTATAAATGGACACAGAGTGTGCGTACACACTCACACACACATTACATACACACGTACATATAACAACACACACATATACATAATGGTATAAATGGACACAGAGTGTGCGTACACACTCACACACACATTACACAAATTTTTGTGTGTGTATTTTCTAAGTTCATTTATGACAGATACATACATACATACATACATATATATATATATATGCACCGTATTACTGTGTGTGTATATATATATATATATATATATATATATATATACACACACAGTAATACGGTGCATTGACTTCTAATGACATATACCGATTGTCGGTACAATTTCACGATTCATATAACAATTATGTATATTGTGCACAAAATGTCGCAGTTGCATACTAATGACATTTTTTTTCTCTCTATCTCTCTCACTCTCTCTCTCGCTCGTACTTTCTGCTCACGTACACAAGCTAAATAAAAAAAATCTCTCTCTCTTTCTTTTTGTCTTTCTGTCTGTCTGTCTGTCTGTCTGTCTGTCTCTCTCTCTCTCTCTCTCTCTCTCTCTCTCTCTCTCTCTCTCTCCATACTAACAATGATAAGCAACACCATACGAAATAAAAACAATGTCAAGATTGGTAGATTTCTTTTGACTCTGAGTGACATGTCTTTTATTTCTGTACGTAGACCACTTGTTTTTGTGGAGTAAAAATACCGTTCTTAAACGCAGTTGATCCGGAGTGTTCTGTCGCAGATCCACAAGCAAATAACCGTGAGGTTGAGATGTAGCGTCTTTAAAAGCCTCTTGAATATACTTGATCTTGCCTGGGTACATCTGTTTCGCCAGAGGAGATATCTTGAGACGCATCTCTGGGATTCTTAAATAACACTAAATAATGACTGTTTAATGAGATCGTTCTCTTTGTTTTTAAAAAAAACAAATTCTGCACAATCAGTATCACGCTTACATTTCTGTGATGGCTTCCTTTGGTAAACAATTTTTGTTACTCTTTCGTCCGTTTCATTCATCAAATCGTCAATAATCACTAAACGTCTGTTCTCCTCTTTCTATTCGTCCGTTTTGGGAAACCCCTCTATCAGTTTTATGTTTTTCAACTCCTGGTATCTCGTCTGCCATTCTCCATAACACCAGATGATTTCTTACGGAGTAGGATGCATCATCTCAGATATCTGTTCTAGAAACTTCTGAACAAACACTGTTTTTTCCACTTCCCGTAGGCCCCGCGATGATACATGTAAATGGATGAGCCCATCTTGGATCTATCTTTGTTTTTTTGTTTTTGTTTTAAATTTATCTATCTCTTTAACATCACCTCTCTTATATACCCCACCATCTAGTGAGCTCACCCTTTCATTTCTGATCTCCTGACCCACTGACCTAGTGACAGTACCTCCTGACGTAGTAACCTGACTTCCTGACCTTTTGACAGCATCTTGTGACCTACTGACATCACCTACTGACCTGACCTCATGACCTAGTGACAGCCTCTTGTGACCTAGTGACCTGACCTCATGACCTACTGAGCCAACCCCATCCCACATCCTCATCCTCTGGGGGGTGAGAAATGCCTGACTATACTACTAAGCTGGTGGATAGGGAGAGGGAGTCAAAGGGTTAAGTTTCGCAATTGACGGACAGGGTACGGGAGTCAAAGGGTTAACACAGACCACAACCAGTAGTGTGCTGACGTCACACAGGACTTCAAACGTTCGAAACCACCTAATCCTGCAACAGAAGAAGAAGACGGACAGAACTTTACCCATAATATGATACCACGTTACGAGAAAATCTGGCCTCAAGCTTCAAGACATCCTGGCCTCAAGCTTCAAGACATTTACCTGGCCAGCTCATGGGTTTACGTGCAGGTTTAAAGGCTTGTGCCATGATCACCATGCACATGGCACCTGTGACGTCAGTGCATATGGAACTCGTTCCGAGCGCAGACATGCCATCTTGAGGAACTGAAACTGAAACTTCAAGACATTCCATTCGGCACATCAACTCTGCTGGGTGATACGTCCACTGGCGTCCCACGTCCAGTACTGCCACACTCCTGGACTCGCCCAGTGTTTGATTAATTAAATTTGTGGACTCTCACATGCAGGTGCACGCCCCACACAACAAGCTATCACTCAACGTTTCGTGTGGTATGGCATGAAGCGCGACATTCCCAAATGGTGCAAGGACTGTCACAGTTGAATACCGGTAGCCGCAGATCAGCTGTAATTCAACAGAAAAGGGATCGGCCGACACAGAAGTCCAAGGCTGCAGAGTCCTTTTCATACGGTGCCTGTGGAACGTGTGCCTTTAGGACTGGTCTTCCCTTCCACTCGAAGACCTACACCAGACGCTGAAGATCCCAGTATGCCTAATCATCTTGTCAGCTTAACGAGAATCCATCCTCATCGTCATCTTCGTCAACATCATCGTGCATGGTGTGTGTTATCATTATTGTTTAAAGCCCAGCCGACTGCGTAGAGCCATATCAGGGCTATAACCAGTCCAAAACAGACACAATACTTCAACAGGAAAAAAAAACAAAAAAAAAAAAAAACGGAAAACAAAAATTAAGCACACATATCAATGCATTCGCGCACATAATCTAAGGAGATGCCCCTGGTGTTGACCATTCCGTCCAAGTTATCGCACAGGGGATTTAAAAAACACACCTGAATACAAATTTAAACATATCTAAGGACACTAAAACAAAAACAGGCCTAAATTACTTAAAATTACTTCCGCGTGTCTCATATCCCTATAGCCCAAAATGCACTTAAACATGTACCCAATTATCAATCTTAAAAGAAAGTACGTAAGACTTTATCGATCACATACAGGTGAATGGACCAGCAAGGCAGAAAGTGATAGGAAGAAATGACAGAACGCAAAGGAGAAGAAAGAAACAAAGAGGTTGACAGAAAAGAGGACATTTCTAGCACAGAATCTCCAGAAGATGGGGATACTATTCATACTGAAAGAGCCCCCCGGCATCCCCACGAGGGGAATGGTGTGTGTGTGTGTGTGTGTGTGTGTGTGTGTGTGTGTGTGTGTGTGTGTGTGTGTGGTGTGTGTTTGTGTGTGTGTGTGTGTGTGTGTGTGTGTGTTCGTTCGTTCTTTGATTTAACGTCTTTTCACTATGAGTGATATTAGACAACAACAACAACAACAACAACAACAACAACAACAAAAAGAATGAAAAAAAAAGAAGAGGATGAGAGATGAGATGGGCGGGTTGGATTCTGGGGCAGAGAGGAGACAGAGTTATAGATATAAGTAAGCGGGAAAATAGAAAAATGAAACAAGAACTTAACACTAACATTAACATCAACAACGTGTATGGAAAATTTAACTCTAAAGTACAAACTTCATAAAAAGTAATGCATGAACAGGACTGTGAACCAACGATTCTTGTGTGTGTGTGTGTGTGTGTGTGTGGTGTGTGTGTGTGTGTGTGTGTGTGTGTGTGTGTGTGTGTGTGTGTGTGTGTGTGTGTGTGTGTGTTTCTTCACAAGAACTTATTACTATCGTCAGTGTCAAGCTTGAAGCAATTCTGTGTCTGTTGACAACGAATACTGGACGGACTTGCGCAGTGGATGAAGACAGATAGGGTGAGAGTAGTAGTACCTGCAGCGACAAAGGATAGACCCATATGGAAAGCCATGATCACCAACGCCAAGCCGCGGGGCACACGATGATGATGATGATGATGATGATGATGTCAACGAATACTGATCAAGTAGAATAACTGCAGGTTAGCTGGTACTGCTAACAGTCCTAAGATTATCAAGTGGCGCTACTTCATGCATTCGACGCATGTCTTACATTTGCACAAGTGTTCAACCACTCAGCTCAATAATCCGATGTCAAAGCTGAACAAACATTAGCGGTAACTTTTTTCCCCCCTGTGTGTCACCTACCGATCTGCATTAAAAGATATCTGATCGCTGGCGGTGACAATTTAATGTGTGAAGCTTATTCAAACAATATTCAAGAGGGATTCATCGCACTCGCCGGGGACAGTTCCACATGCGCTCCGCCCAATCTGCCACCTACGAACTGGCAGACTGCATGCCCCTATGCAAAACTCTAAGCACTGGCAAGGTCTTGAGTCGTGTTGCGATTCAGACTTTTAATCATTTATTTATTTACTTTATATGTAATGTTCGTTTTTTGAAGGTAAGATACGGTACGCAGATGCACGTGTCATTTACATGTCACCAAGATCATTCCAGTGGTAGGCTGATAAAATGCCAGTATAAAATATAGACTTAGGTAAAACATAGTCTAAGTAGGTACCTCAGGACCTGGCCAGCTCATGGGTTTATGTGCAGGCTTAATTTAATTTAACCTTCCCCATACCTCCTGGGTGAAAAATCACCCATCCTTTCACGTAAATGACCATAACTCCGTCATTTTGTATACTACGTCCATTAAATTTTATGACTTTGTCACTAAGGCATTGTTGCACATGTCTACCGAAAATTATACAATTTGGACCATAAATAAACACACACACAAACAACAAAAATGAAGTTTAAGGCATGTGCCATGACCACCATACACATGGCACCGGTGACGTTACTGCATATGGAAACTGAAACTGAAATGGATGGGGGTAGGTCGGTGGTGTGTGAGGAGCAGCACTATGAAACATTAAGCTGCTACACGACCAGAAATATTGAAACATTATATAAGATAGACAGCAAACGGATCAGTCTTTTATGCTGCGGCCTAGTATTGAACTCGAGATATCAAATTTTGATAATGTCACTCATGTATAGCGTGAACAGTCCACGTCAAAAGTATGCTCGTTGCATTTTACAGGAATAGGCTACATCAAACACTGCGCGTGCGCTCACTCACTCACAGACACACACACACAGAGGATGCTGAGCTAGGGTATACTCAACCTGCTAGACTGTGACCCTTGACCCAAGTTGTCATCCTGTATCTGTCTAGAACACACACGCAGAGAGAGAGAGAGAGAGAGAGAGACAGAGAGAGAGAGAGAGAGAGAGAGAGAAGAGAGACACACACACACACACATACACTCACAGGGAGAAAGAGGAAGAGAGAGACAGACAGACAGATACACACACACACACACACACTCGACACTCACAGAGAGAGACACATACACTCACTCACAGAGAGAGAGGAGAGAGGAGAGAGAGAGAGAGAGAGAGAGAGAGAAGAGAAAGAGAGAGAGAGCATCAGCCTGTTAGGCATGTGACCCTTGATCCAAATTGTCGTCTTCTCTTGTCTCATCTACACACACACACACACACACACACACACACACACACACACCACACACACACACACACACACACACACACACACACACACACACACACACACACAGGATGCTGTGCTAGGGTACCCTCAGCCTGTTAGGCGTACGACCCTACACCCAAGTTGTCATCCTCTCTACAACCAGGTGGTTCGTTCTGGTCATTTCCTCAGACACATGGGATGATCTTTAAATTAATCAAGACTTTTTGACATTCAGGACTATGTATTAGACAGCATAATTATCTGGTCCAAACTTCGTCAAAAACCGTTGATACACGATTATGATTTGAAGTCCTTGCACGACATTTGTAAACATGTAGGCCTACTGCATTGTTATCACTGTGACTTTAGCTGTACGAGGTAGGTCGTTTGACCGATCTCAACAACTATCTGGAGTCTGTTCAAGAGATTTCGCATTATGAGCCTCACTCAGTTTGAATAATCTGCCACTAAGTAGTTAACTGGCACACTCTCTGAGTCTGCACAAAACCGAATGCAACGGCGAGATCTAATTTATTGGGGAGAAGAAGTGGCAGGATCTGTCAAGCATTGACAACACCAGACTATAATGGGAACATCACGATGAGCGACGAACAAACCAACAATTCTGTAATCCAAAAACAAGTGTGACTGCCCGCGTTCAAGCAAACAGGAACCAGGGAAAAAAAATCAGATCGTGTATTCAACACAACCAAATAAGACAGGCTCAAATTGTCGGCCAACTGTCAAGCGTAAGATCACAAATAAACAAACACCAAATACAAAAATTAGGAGAAAAAGATTGAAACTTCCCTGCTGCTTCGTCCACTGTGAGAAAAGCAAACAGCAAGTACAAAAATTCGTCACACTTGACGAAGCAGCAGGGAAGTTTCAGTCTTTTTCTCCTAATTTTTGGATTTGGTGGTTGTTTGTTTGTGATCTTACGTCTACGCTTGACAAAGGCCAGTTGGCCGAAAATTTGCGCCTGTCTTGTCTGGTTGTATTAAATACGCGTTCTGATTCTTTTTTCGTTGTTTTTTTTTTTTTTTTTTTTTTTTCTGGTTTCAACATTTCTGTGTTGCAGAGGGGCAGTCAACCCGAGATATGAGAATATGAGTCGACAGCTCTCAATGAAATTGAAGAAATAGTTTTTGTTTAGGAACACATCCAGACTTTCAGAAAATGTGTTTAAAATCCGCCCTAAATATAGTCCTTAGATATTTCAAAGTGAAAACAATTCATATTTTGGACCACTCTGCTTTAGATATTGGGTCTCCATGTAATCGTGACTACTCGTTGAAAACTACAGGTCTGTGAATAAGATTTGGTGAAAATCGATATTGGTCCTCCTATACAATCGTGACTACTCGTTGAAAATTACAGGTCTATGAATAAGATTTGGTGAAAATCGATATTGGTCCCCCTATACAATCATGACCACTCCTTGAAAATAACAGGTCTGTGAATAAGATTTGGTGAAAATCGATATTGGGCCCCTATACAATCGTGACTACTCGTTGAACATTACAGGTCTATAATAAGATTTGGTTAAAATCCTATACACAAAGAGCTGAGAAATTGTGGCAGACTTTTGAATTTTGCAGACAGCGTGACAGACACATCCAAAAGATGGACAAGCGTACTTTCATGTCGATATCAGTTTCCCTTTTTGAAAGAAAGATTAAGACATCATCTAAACTAAAGGAATTTTTTTTTGATTTTTCAATAGAAGAAAAATCATGATTGTCCAAGGAATTAAACGTTTATCTACTTATGACTAGAGATTGACTGCCAGGGATCTCGATGTCAGTTAAAGTAACTTCAAAACAAGTGCGACTGCCCACGTTCAAGCAAACAGGAACCAGAAAAACACGAAAATAGAATCAGAATGCGCATTTAATACAAGACCAGGCAGGTGCAAATTTTCGGCTAACTGGCCGTTGTAAAGCGTGAATGTAAGATCACAAACGCCAAATACAAGATTAGGAGAAAAAGACAAACTTCCCTGCTGCTTTGTCCAGTGGGAGAAGAGGAGGAGAGGAGAGAGAGGAGGAGGGAGGAAAGGAGGAGAGGACTGAGCATCAGAGAAGTTTCAGTCTTTTTCTTCTAATTTTGTATTTGGTGTTTGTTTGTGATCTTACATTCATGCTTGACAAAGGCCAGTTAGCCGAACATTTGCACCTGTCTTGTCTTGTTGTATTAAATACGCGTTCTGATTCTATTTTCGTGTTTTTCTGGTAACTCGTAGGAACGTAGGCTATATGTTGTTTACAACTCCAAAAGAGGGAAACCAGGGTCGTCTCTCTTGCAAAATACAAAGTTTAACAGACAAAAAACAAGGAGACAAAATAGCCCTTTTACTTGGCAGCATAAACTGTCTGGTCCACAATGCAAAACATAACAGAAACCTTTGACAAATCACATAACAAAACAAAATTAAAAAACACAAAACTATAATTCAACCTTTTGACTCTTGCACCTTACCCACCATTTGCAAAAACTTAACCCTTTGACTCCCTCACACTTTCCACCAGCGTCCTCCAGGAAGTTGATGGAAAGGGTGAGGGAGTCTAAGGATTATTTTCGTTTTGCCAGTATGGTTGACACTGCAGGATGCTGGTGGACAGGCTGCGGGACTCAAAGGATTAAAAAAGGAAGAGGGGGGTGGGGGGAGAAGAAAGACTTCTCTTGGGAAGCAATCCAGGAGATCCTCGCAGAGCTCTGAGGTTCTTGAATGGGAAGATCACAGATCCTTGCTTACAAAGCAGGTGGCGCATTTCATTTGACTGTGTAGAACCTGCAAGACCCGCTGCCCTGGATAGCATTGTAAATAAAAAAAAAATATCAAACATTAACATGTAGGCTTCCTAGCACTGAGTTTTCCCCAACACCTGAAATATTTAACTTCTTCAAATCGACAAATGTGATGGGATGAAGAAATGAGATGCTTTTCTTCCTTTCTTTCTTGAGCAGTAGGCCTACTTTATGTCAGGACGAACAGTGCTTCTTAAAAACAAAAAACAAAAAAACCCCAATCAACCAACCAACCAACAAAAAACGAAGTACGAGAACACTGAAACAGCAGATTTTAAGTTGAGTGAAACATAGGCATGCATGCAGGGCACATGTTAAAAGTAACAGGATACCAAAAGCATTATGAGAACGATTAACAGACCCTTCTTACAAGCCTCTAACATCGAACTAGAACACGTCTTTCACACGATCTTTTAACTCGACCTGACCTGACATTTCAGCATTAGGGACATCTCTTTGTTTTTTAAAGTACGCAACCTCACGGACATAATATGGAAATGAGTTCCGTTCGCGCAAGGCACGATGGGATATGTTGGTTGAGTCATGTCGGCCAGTGTGTGCTAACCAAAGGTTTACATTTGCGACAATCCCGACTTCGTTTGTGTGCAAGTCCTCAGAGTTCACACCTGCCTGGAGTACAGCTGTGTTCGAGAAGAATCAGAACAATGAAAACCACAGCAACAGGATTGTTTATTTTGTGCTTTTTATGTTCAGGTAAGTAGAATCTGATCTGTCCACGAAATTTGTCGGAATTTGAAGTTTAGGAGGAACCAGGAAGTCTGTCCAGTTGTCAACTCACCTGGCTGATTGCCCAACCGTTCCTATTAGGCTGATTGCATTTTTGAGGTGCCTATGATTTGAAAGTTGGGGACGACATTTGAAAATTTTACAGTGTTGTTTCAGATCTTTTACTTGAAGTGACCGAATTGGCGGATAAAGCCGAATTTATCCGCTGCCTGGTCGCAGTCGCATACTCGCGACACAGTCTGACAGTGACAATATTATGAATAGGCCTATGTTGAATGTTCATAGTCACACTGAGTGACTGACAACAGTATCATAGTTTGGTAAAATAGCTAAATACGGTGTGTAGCCTACACTATTAAATTTACTAACAGCATTAACAAATTCAAAAATTTCCTGGACGATGACGCAGAATTCAAAATTTTATTTAAAAAAATAGACGAAGCAGATCAAGTTGAATATTAAGGCATGCTTTTCAGACCCCGAAGAAGAAAGCGTAAAACAAAAAAGATAGGGAGTTAAAAGGCCAGAAGGCCTAGTGCTACGAGCCAGCCCTCGGCTACTACTACTACTACTACTACTATTACTGTGACTGAAACTACGCTGAAACAGGCAACGCCTTTTTTTTTATTTAGGGTCAAGATCTGGATAATTACGCTGCAGGAGCCTTTTCAGGCTATCGTCGCAGCGGGTGGTAGGAGCGCATGGCTTGATAAAAAAAAGTTGATTTGAATAAGTAGTCCTCATTTATTTATGTTATTTTTTTTTGACTATAATAATTTAATTTTTCTTATTTATTTATTTATGAGTGAAAATAACTAATTTAAGTGGTGTTTCAACTACAGTAAGCTAAATGTTGACTCCATCAACGTCGTCTGACGATCAGTTGATGTGTCGTGTTGGTACTAAAACTAGATCTGCTATGCCGTCTGTGCCTGTGGAGTTCGAAAAACAAACTATGCATTATCATGGAAAATAAACTATGCATTATCATGATGAGACCTATAGTTTCATTTATTTAAATAAAACAACAGCAGCAGCAACAACACAACAACAAAAAATTCCAGCATTGGAATGGGGATTGATAGAACAGTTGGAAAGTCAGAAATGTGTGAGTCAAAATTGTGTGTTTGTTTGTTCTTTGATTTAATGTCTTTTCTCTGTGAATAATATTAGACAAAAAATTGTGTGTGTGTGTGTGTGTGTGTGTGTGTGTGTGTGTGTGTGTGTGTGTGTGTGTGATTGTAATGGTTGATATAGCCTAAATATAGGCCTACATAACCTTGTGTGTTGACATACTGTACATGTGATCTAATTGTAGCATACAAGATTCCTGAAATTCAAGATGAAGTAAAAAAAGGGGGGGGGGGGGGGAGAAAGAAAGAAAAAAGGAAGCTAGACATTCCTGCGTATTACAGTGGACTTTTTTAAGGTGGTGTGGACCTGTTTAGTTTTTGATAATTTCATGATGAGAATTTTCACAGCCCATAAGAAAGAATAACATAGGATCCATACAGCATGCTTGTTTGTAATGAGAACAATAATAAATGTAAAGGTGCCTTCAGGTTGAAAGGCAGTGAAGAAAACAAAATTAAACAGTCTGGCTTAATCAGATTCGAAGAAAGGTTTCTGATGTAGCAGGCCTGGAGAAGATTAAATTTTTCTACCAGCCAGCTGGGCTAGTGGATTTCAAGATCTACTAGCCCGCAGATATTTTCACTAGCCGACATGTTGCCCCGAAAAATAGCAAAATTCTCTTTATGATGATGATCAAAAATATTTAGCAGAATAATAAGCCATTGTTACAACAAAGGTGGTCAAATTTTCTTCTGGAGACTTTCATCAGGAGGGGGGTGAACAGTGGGAGATCAGGTGATAACATGAAGATGTATAATGTATATGACTGATCTTGAAGTTCACATGGATTTTCTGTGTAGTTGAGAGAATTCTTAGTTCAATGTATATTTATAATCATTCTCTTTTTGCTTATGTAACTGAAGTTTATTTTAGTCCAACTGGTCGTTTGTTATGTTTTTCAAATTACTTCATTGTCATCCTGCAATATTTTTCCCTTTTCATGATCTTAATCACTTACTTTTAAAGTGTTAGCCTGTGTGAATTGTCACTCACCCAACGGACTAGTAGTTTTTGATTTTGACACGCCGACAGGTTTTTTACGCATCTTGGGCAACCGGGCGAGTGAATTTCGCCAGCTCTGTGTAGGACTGTGAAGACACCTAAGTGTTGGAACTTATAATGGAATGTGTCTTGTTTGCAAATAATGAAATGCAGAGTGAAGTCAGCATCTTTTTCTTATATTGCTGCAAGCAAAAATGGTCTCTTTTTCAGACAGTGAAAAATATGGGTTGTTTTATAGAATCTTTACAGTTGTGCAGTTTAGTGTTTTAGTTTTTACTGAAGTCTAGAATGTGAAGTGAAATGAATTGAGCAATCTGTTAGTGTTATTGCTGAAGAAGTTCGTAGTTTAGTTACACTGAATTGGCTTAAGAAATAATGTGTGTGTGTTGTGTGTCACTGTGGTGTGTGTGTGTGTGTGTGTGTGTGTGTGTGTGTGTGTGTGTGTGTGTGTGTATACATGTGTGTGTGTGTGTGTGTGTGTGGTGTGTGTGTATACGTGTGTGTGTGTGTGTTGTGTGTGTTGTGAGTGTGTGTGTGTGTGTGTGTGTGTGTGTGTGTGTGTGTGTGTGTGTGTGTGTGTGTGTGTTGTGTGTATAGTACTAGCCAGTAATTTGTTGTTTGCTGGTAGTGGAGGTGGGGTAAATACCAAGATTCAAGTGCTCAAGTAAAATGTGATGGCGTGCATGACTTTGTACGTGCCTTTGGCAGTGCGTCTGTCTGCCTCTGGTGTGTGTGGTGTGTGTGTGTGTGTGTGTGTGGTGTGTGTGTGTGTGTGTGTTGTGTGTGGTGTGGTGTTGGCGCGCGCATGTATGACACATGCAAGGTTTCCTTTAAATGAAATGTATTCGGGAAACACTAATGATGCAGATCGCATGTTTTCATTTCAATGTGATCAAATTTTTCATTTCCAAATTAGAGGCCAAGTTTTGGGGAAAATCTACATAATTGCAGTTAATCTACATAGCTGATTTGTCGAAATGCTGTATTATAGTGTATTAATGATGAAACTGTCAGGCTCGCTAAGACCTGGTCTTGCTAAGAGGGATAGACAATTTACAGACCTATCTACCTATCGCCCCAAAGCCAAACACACAGTAATGGTCAACAAAACTATTTTTTTCATTCACCCATATTTAATAGCTGTCATCCAACAATACAGGAGTTCACAAATTACATTAACATATATATACTTAAAGTTAAACAGAATTATTCACTGGACAAAAAAAAATACTACATCCAAACACACCACAGTGCCTGGACTCTAACAGCGAACGCACAGAGCTACCAGTCTGCACGGTCGACCTGAGGATAGTGTACGTCATCGGCAGTCTCAACCGGAACGCTGTCCAAACCAGCTTGGCAGTCCCAGGCTGGCCAAACCCCACGAACGGTTCTCAAAACAGCTGAACGCCATAAATCCCATCAAATACACAACACACGTACTAACGTTGTATATTCCACATCACTTCACAGTCAAAGGCATCTCAAACAAATACCTTGTACAAAATTCATCCCCGGGTCATCTCAAAGAGACAAAAAAATCATCACAAAATAAACTCTTGTGAAACAACAGGGCATCTCGAAGACAAGTATACAATATCATCCACACATGGGTGGCATTCATCAAAAAAAAGAAAAAACATAAACCCTTGAAACTTTTGTTGATCTGTCAATCAAAATGAACTTGAAGTCAGGTATAAGTAACCATCATGTTGCACAAGGCAAGGTAAATGATTAAACTTAACCCCGACAAAAGCTTATGAATACATGGAGGTAATTATTTCGTTACCCAAAAGTTTTGTTAGACTCTCAATCAAAGTGGATTTTAAGTCGGTATAAGTAACCATCGCGTTGCCCAAGGCAAGGCAAATGATTAAACTTAGCCCCGATCAAATTTTATGAATATATGAAGGTAACAATTTCAATACCCATCACAAGGCCCACATAGTAGAATCACATAATAAAACCTTAGAACGTTACCACGACATGGGCCCAAAATACAAAACATTAACCGGCCCTTGACAATATCACACACTCATACTGGCACTCAATAATAAAGTTACAATATCCATTTTATCTTTAACTTCCTCATCAACTGTCTGTCAGTCTGCCACACACACATTAATCTTATCTCCAAACGGCAACCTCCTCTACGTTTATCCCCAAACGGTAAACAGCCCAATGAACTTATCAGTAAATTAAATTGGTACCTTAACCTCACGGCTTGGATTCACATCGCCAGGCCTAATCAACAACCCAAGGCACAGAGAATCGAAAATAATCGGAATTTACATCTCAACGACGACGAATAAACCCTGACCCAAACCTACGTTACGACGCCACACAAACCAGTTGGGCAAGCCTCTCAAACAAGCTTAGAATTCAGGGAAACAAGAAATTTGAATCCATAAACGTAAACAACACACCACCACACAACGAACCAACAACGCAACTCCCTCAAAACGACAGAGAGATTGGAACACCACAGAAACAGCACAAACTCGTACAGACGCCACATCACCCTTGCCAAGTACACTCAACTGGACTACAGGGTGAAACATAGTTACCAATTAACAAGGTTATCTCGAGGAAGAGGGACAAACGCCCTTCCATAAACACAGAATTCAAAACTCACCTCTCCAAAGAGTCAGAAAATCATACTGGTAACACCAGAAGTTTTTCCGCAACTCCCTTAAACAACATAGAAATTTGAACAGCATGGAACAGCACAAACTGGTACAGACGCCACATCACCCTTGCCAATACATAGACTAATCTCGAAAGTGAACCAGAACTACATCTTAGATTCACTTATAACCTGTTACCAAGTAACAAGGTTATCTTGGAGGAAAGAAAAAAAAAAGAAAGAACTAACACCCTTCCCGAAACACAGACACCCAACAACTGACCAGAAATTTTCAAACCAGTATCACGAGAACTCAAAAATCAGACCTGAGCTCAGGTTGGCCCCACAATCCACTGAATCCGCCTAAAACGCGTGATTCACAGGTCCAACAGAAACAGAGTGATTCGCCCCTTGGAACACAGGCCTACAGATATTCAACCTTCACACGCATAGAGGCAAAGCAGCAAGGGAAACAAGCCCTACGAGAAAATATTTCCCAAACAGAAATTAGACTCCCTTGACCACCAAGATAACATCAATGAAATCTCCACCTGTCACCAAGGCAACCATGTGGCCACGAAAACAACCTTGGTTCCAAAATGATAATTTGGTCAAGGCTTAGCAAGAACAAAGTCAGCACCCAGACGACTGCGACCTGACAGAAACTTTATTGGTTTACACCAAGGTAGAGCTCTGACTTCAGTCTGACTGCACAGATTCAAGTTTGGCATAAGAAAATCTCTGTGTGTGAACAACCTTCAGTCCACCCAGCTGTGAATGTGTATGTAGCTCTCTGTTCAGTCAGGGAAAGTAAAGCAACAAGGGAAAGCAGATGGGCACCATCCTTATAATGCTGGCCCCGAGGAAAGTTGAGATCTAAACTATACCACTATTACCTCATTGGACACTTCTCTGCAACTGCAGGGTATAGGATTTACCTTTACTGATGGGACTGTTCAGTCAATCTGACAGATGATGAGTTGGCATACTAGTACCTCAGTGCCTGGTATAGGTCTTCATGTGGGATACAAGACTGATCCTGGAAGCTCATGTTCTGTGGCAGGTGCTGCATGGGAAGGGATCCTGGGGCCTGGGTTTTTTTTGAACTGCTGCAGTGCAGGTCCCTCTGCTGTTGAATAGCAACTGTTCTGTGCTGTTCAGATATGATTCAGTGATTGTGCCCTGTTTGCACTGCTGTTGCCACCTTGCTCTCTTGTGGGCATTGTCTTTCTGGGTGGTGGTTTTGATGCCACAACTCATGAGGTTGGCCTTCAGAGTGTCCTTGTAAGTTGTATCACTTTAAGCCTTTGACTCCCACACTCTGTCCACCAGCATCCTTCATTACCAACCGTGCCAGCAAAGCAAAAACTTAAACCTTTGACTCTCTCATTCTCACCCTATCCACCAGCTTCCCATGGGAAGTTGGTGGATAGGGTGAGGAAATCTGAGGGTTAAGTTTTTTGCAGTTGGTGGGTAGGGTGTGGGAGTCAGAGGTAATGGTCTTCTCTGGTCATGATATCCTTGCTTCATCTCTTATGTAGAAGATCTTTGGGATGTTGTTGTCTTGTCTGTCAAGTGAAATAGCATTTTTAAGATTGGCTGCTTGATCTTGCCACATGATGTTGCGGATCTTGCACAGACATTTGGCAGAAAAGTTTGGTAATATTCCATGTGTTGAATGTGCTGTTGGTAGGTAGTCCAGATCTCACAGCAGAACAGCAAGGTGCTTAGGATTACTGCTTTTTGTGTGTGTGTGTGTTTTAGCAAGCCTGATGTCATTGTCTTTCCACAACCTCTTTCCTAGTCAACATTCCAAAGACAGCACTACCTAGGAGATGCACAGCACCATCTCTGCATCAAGAGATTCAACTGTCCAGAGACAGCGCTAGCCTTTGAGATGTGTAGGATCTCTAGTATCTTTGCATCGACGGTCAAGAGATCCATCACCACTCACCATACTGCCCAAGGAGCAGAATTTGTCTGTTCTTGATCTCTGTTGTTGAACTTGACATTCAAAGGTGATGAAGTGTCAAAAACCTGAGGTGTTGTTGGCTGAAACATAACCTCCATCTTGTTGAGGCTAATTATAACAAACCATCTGATCTACAGCCTCTGTCTTGCTTGGCAGATTGTAACAATGTAAGGCTGAGTGAAACATTTGCAGGCTGCGGCAGTGGGGTCAGTGAATTCAGTGATATGCTCGATATCTTTGTGTAAGTGTGCAGCTTGTGCACAGTCATTTAGGAAGAGGAATTCCCACATGGTGGCTTTGAGCACTTTGTTTTGGACTTGGAGTCTCTGTAGGTTGAAGAATTTTCCATCTGAATGGAACTGTCAAAGTCTCAGACTGCATCCAACAGCTGTGCAGCAAAGAGGATTGAGAAGAGTGGGGGCAGTAGTCTGCATAGAAGTTAGAACTCTGAGTGTTTCACTGTTCTGTGGTGGGCAGTCCAGGAAAGGGTTTGGATGCCTCTCCATTCAATCTTTACCGCACTGTCTATTGTTTGACAGGTGATTTTTTTCATGTTTTTGTCCTCACTGTTTTGTTTTTAATTGAATTAAAGTAAAAAGATAAATTGGCTTTGGTCATAATTAATATTATGTAGATTCTCTGTGTATCAACGGGGGTGTTGTGGACCGAAAGATGTGACCAGCAGCAAGTTGAAAGCTTGAAGCTGAAGTGGAGAAAACTGAAATGCCATGTGGTGCCATCAGTCTGGGTCTTCCTTGGTCTGCCTTGCTTTAAATCTGTGTGTGTGTGTGTGTGTGTGTGTGTGTGTGTGTGTGTGTGTGTGTGTGTGTTGTGTGTTGTGTGTGTGTCTGTGTGTCTGCTTGTGTGTGTGTGTGTGTGTTATTTAGCTGGTTAGGTTGTATTTTGCCTATTTTGGTCAAAGGACCAAACCACTTAATTGTCTGCTGATGAATATAAAATGTATATGACGGTGAACTGATGTTGTTTTAACTATTTCATTAATCTTGATGATTTTGATCATGTTGATTCTGATCTTGCTTGACAGCTCTTCTCCAACAGTGCATCTCATAGGTGGTAATCTTATGCTCTTGGTGCTTGGTTAGGATTTGGGTGTGGCACAGGTTTTTAACCCTTTGACTCTTGCACCCTGTCCACCAGCATCCTGCATTGTCAGCCATGCCAGCAAAGCGAAAACTTAACCCTCATCCTATCCACCATAGGGTGAGGGAGTCAGAGGGTTAATTTTTTTGCAGTTGGTGGATAGGGTGCGGGAGTCAATGGGTTGACATCCTGTTTAGAGCATTTTTGGTCAGCATGTGTAGTTTGTTACTGCTAAATTTTATCATTTAAAGGTAATGAACAGATTATATAAAATAAAAAAAATTTAAAAAAAGTAAAAGGGTGTCTACCCACAGAAGTTACTGCTGCTGTTACTTCTGATGATGGATGAAGAAAAGAGTCTTGAGTGAATGTTTACAATGTTAAAGATTTGTTGGAAGCTAAAATGGGTTTGGCTGGAAAGGCTGCACAGGCTATTACAGTATTAGTATTAGTAGTATTAGCTGTACAGGGCTGTAGTGTTTTTAAAGAGTCATAAATGTGTACATATTTGCTCTCAAGTGAACAGATTTATAACTTTAGGCAAGTTTAAATTCAAAGCGCTAATTTGATGGACAGCTTTGAAAAAGAGGAATGATGTATAGATAATATACTATATTATAATAAATCGTATGGTAAAACGGTTTTATTTCTAGGATTAGTATTCAGTCTGAACACAAGAGGCATAGTTTTGTACACAGATCTGTACTTAACTGTAAGTGGTGTATTAAAAAAACAAAACAAAAAAACTATTATGTGTGGACAGTGGTTCACTGGTAGTCGGTTGCAAAATTTTATGTAGTTATGAATGATCGAAATTCATATTAAAAAAAAAAAAAAAAAAATCCCCACCAACCTGCGTCACATGTCAAGATGTAGAACAAGTTGTTTCAACATCTTACAAAACTATGAAATAAATAAAGCCAACTTTACTACCTCTCACTTGTCTCAGTAATTTTAACGAGAAATTACATAGTGGTCGTTGCTCTTACACATTGAAAGTGGTGGGGAAGAAAAAGAAACAAAACAGGATATAAAACAACAATCAATCACTCACCCTTTCAATAATGTCAGCCAATTATCAGTCAGTTTTAATCAGTTCACTGGCAGCAATTTGAGACATAAAAGAGTTAAACATTTGTGATGTGAATGACTGCTGCAAGGACCAGTAGTTTGAGTGCCACTGAATTTTTTTAAATATCAAACGTTAAGAACACTCATAATTATCACTATAGATACAATATCAAATGTTAAGAACATTCATAATTATCACTATACTGTATGCAATGCATTATTACAGTTCTAAAACACACATACACATAATCACACACACACTCACTGTCTGTCTTGATTTTCACTTAGTAACAAGCATCCCACCACCACTGCCCCATTCGCGCGCCACACCACGACACACGCACACACACACACACACACACACACCACACACACACGCACACACACACACACACAAACACACACACCACACACACACACACACACACACACACACACACACACACACACACACACACACACACAGAGTGTGACGTTTGCTTACATTCGGATCACACAGTAGTATGAAATCACATTAACTTAACGATGAAGACTTACCACACATGAGCCAACACACACATGATATATAATACACAATATTCTCTTCTTACAGTTTGGTGGATTTTTTGTATTCAAGAATTGGATAGATTTTGGGATAAAGCTGGATTTTGCAATTTTAAGAGTTGAAACATTTGACTTGATGTTAGCTGTTTTGAATGGTGTGCTAGGGTGTGATTTTTATCAGACCAGTCCTTTTTTGCTTTCTGGATCACTGTCCTACACTCATACAAGTTTGTAAACCACTCATGCTTTGCTGTACTTGACAGTGATTTTTCCACTTAGGTTTTACAGTGTTATGGTTTATCATGTGCAGGAATGATCACAGCACGTGCAGGTTCGATTCAAGCATCCTTCACCCCTAACCCTGCCAGAAAAGGAACCAACAACCCACATACCGTCTGGTGCAACTTCAGTGTTGAAGCTGGAGAAACGATACAATATGTTCAGCTAGTGTCCATATTATCTGGCAATCAGATTGATCCTATCGCCTCGCTCTTCAGTAATGATCCAGAGCCAGGTTGGAATACAAACAACCCACTTGTTGCTGGTTTGCAAGCACGGGGTGGTGTCTTTGGAACACATGCCTCCGGTTATCTCTCGCTTGTGCTCAACGATACGCGATGCAGTGACAAGGGCAACTCATTCGAGTGTCAAATGGCGTACCGGTCTGATGGGGTTTCTCCTACAGTGAAAAATGACACAACTGTTGTTGTAGAAGGTTTGGAATTTGTCATTTTTGTTTATTGCTTTACTAGTAGTAGATTGTTTGTTGTTTTAATACTTGTATTGATTGAGTCCACCAGCACCCTGCATCGTCAACCATGCTGCCAAAGCAAAACTTAACCTATTGACTACCTCAACCTATCTACCAGCTTCTTCCAGGAAGCTGGTGGATAGGGTGAAGGAGTCAATGGTTTTTTGCAGTTGATGGATAGGGTGCAGGAGTCAAAGGGTTAAGTAAGTACAGTAGGAAATTTCAGTAGTTCATAGATTGTGTTGAAGGACTTATTTAGTATGTATCACTTTGCCAGTGTTGATGTGAGATGTATGTCACGATTTAATAATCACCAGTGTGTTGTTGATGATACTGTACAATGTACATAGATATTGAGAACCCTGCATTAAGGTACTTTGGATATAGAAATTAAGCTCCTTTCCTGTTTTGGAACCACAGGAACCGTCTAATTTGCTTTTACGGTAGTTGAGGGTTCCTTTATCCTGTCGTGCTCTTATTTCCTCACAAGAATTTTTCTGCCTTCGAGATCATTCACCTGTAGTTCTTCCAAATTGTCTCATTAGCTCAAAGGCTCAGCATAACTAAGGTGGGATAAAGAACGGTCATGGACGAGCTCAAAGGCTCAGCACAACTAAGGTAGAATAAAGAACGGTCATGAACGCAAAAATCTGGTAGATAGGCAGATTTGTACGAATTTGTGAATTATGTAATATGTATGTATATATACATGTATGTATGTATCATGTATGTATGTATGTATGTATGTATGTATGTATATATATATGTATGATCTATCCCTATACAATATATATAATGTATACTTAGGTAAAGAGGGCTCCTGGAAGATCTAGCTTGCATAAAAAGAAGAAGAAGAAGAAAAAAAACACAACTAAGACAGTGTTAATGTTTCGCTCAGCAAATAGTTCTGTCATTCACCAATATTGCTCAGAAAACTAGAGAACTGTCAGTGAATTAAGTCAAGCTGATCAGTAACACTAACAGTGGCATCATGAAAAGGAACGTTTACACTTAAGTATTGGAAGAACTTCTTCGCAATGCTGACAGTGGTGGTGCAGATTGTAGTCCTGCTGAAGTTTAGCTAAAGTTGTGAATTTGATGCTAGTGTGATCTGGAAGAAGCACTACCATAATGTTCATTTTATGAAGATTTATCAGCCTCTGCTTTGTGGTTGTGTGGAAAACAATGTTTCCGTCTTCGCATTATTATATCATTACAAAGAGAATATTGCAAAGAGAATATTTGTTCATTTCTGTTTCATTTGATACTTTTAGTTTTTAGTCTATATGTACATGTGATCATGTTTTCGTTGTGTTATTGTTTTTTTGATGTTTTCATTATGTACTTATTCATTCATGTATCATAGCTGCCAGCCCTTCCGGATTTCCCGGGAATTTCTCGGATTTGAAAAACAATCCCGGAATCCCGGATCTGTCAAAAAAAAATCCGGGATTTTGAAAGTCTAGTGGAAAACTTCTTTTTCATGCTTGAATATGCCAGGAGAGGCCATTTTTGTACTTTGAATTGGTGAAAAATCAATAGCTTCAGGGGGCGTTGCCCCCTCACCCCCATAAGGGGCTCTGCCCCTTGACCCCGCCAGGGAGACCTAAGTGGCCCCCCTGGACCCCCGGCTGATGATTCCTGTTTTTTGAACTTCAAAGGTTGGCAGCTGTGCATGTATACATAATCTGGGATGCAAGGTATGCATAGTATATTGATATTATTATATTGTGGTTAGACTTAACATTATTTATTTGTGTACAAGAATATGTGTTTGTAATTGTATACATGTGTTTGTATACATATGTACATATGTGTGTGTGTGTGTGTGTGTACATGTGTGTGTTTGTGGGTATATAGTGTATACATACATACATACATATGTGTGTGTGTGTGTGTGTGTGTGTGTGTGTGTGTGTGTGTGTGTGTGTGTCATAAGTATGTGTGTGAGTCCTACTCTTTAAGACAGCTGACTTGAGGGTAGCGAGGTCTCCACCATCTCTCTTACCTTACAGCCTGTGTGTGTGTGTGTGTGTGTGTGTGTGTGTGTGTGTGTGTGTGTGTGTGTGTGTACATATAAGTGTGTATGTGTGTGAGAGAGAGAGAGAGGAGTGAGTCCTACTCTTTAAGACAGCTGACTTGAGGGTAGCGAGGTCTCCACCATCTCTCTTACCTTACAGCCCAGAGGAGTGCCATCACATTTTTACTTGATTTTGTCTTGTTCATGACCAGACTGTTCTTGCTTGTTTCAGCTGAACCTCAGACAGCCCCTGCGCTGAGCATCACTTCGCCACAATCAGGTTCGGAGGCAGTGAACGTGACAGAAAATTCACAAATGACCTTCCAGTGTAGCGGCAATGTGGGGAACCCAGCTGGAAACTTCACCTGGTATACCATGACTAATGGTTCCAGTGAACGAGTCTCAGTCACCTCACAGGTATACATCTGTATAATGTTTTGTAATGTATTAACAAGATCATTCATAAGGAAGATTAGGAAAAGACAGGCAACATATATAGGCCATTTTATGAGGAAAGGGGAATTTGAGCACCTGGTCACAACAGGAAAGCTGGAGGGAAAGAGAGCACCAGGTAGACCCAGGGAGAAAATATTGGAGGGACTTGCAGGGTGGCTGAGGACAGAGATGGTTGAAGATGAGCATGCGGCAACAAGTGATAGATACATATGGAGGGCCATGATCACCAACGCCATGTGGCAGGGCACTTGATGATGATGATGTATTAACATTAACAACAACAAACAAAAAAAGATAAATGATCCGTTCTCATGAAAAGGGAGCAGAGTCGATTTTGAGGTGTATAAAGATGTTCATATCACTGAAAAGTAAAAGAAGTGTTCTTTCCAACTTGTTATTTAGATCAAATATTTACGTTAATAGTGCTTAAATTGTTGCTTTTTAAAATGGAGTGAATGTTAATAGTGCCTGAATTGAGCTTGTGTGTGAGAATATGTGCATGTGTGTGTGTATGTATGTGTGTGTGTGTGTGTTCAGGACGAGTAGGTGAAGAAATAGCCATTTTGAGAAAGTAGCTGTCAAAGATAGGCACTAAGCTTTCCATTGTTTTTCCATTACAGTTGGGTTAAAATCTTCTCAAACTTTCAGAACTTGCAAATGCAGTTGTTCTACAGTGAGATATGATATATATATACCAAGTCCCTGCACAGTTTTGATTATTGTAAATGCTGTGCAAAACTCTGATTTTTGCTTAATAAACTGGTTTGGTTTGAAGGGGACATGTCATTTTAAAAGCCATTTTAATGTATTTCCTTTGTCAAATTTTACTTTGAACTCATACTGTATGCTTTTAGTCGTATAACTTTTTAGGAATTGAAGATCAGATGTTAGAATCTTGAAACATAGAAAAGTCTCAGTTGTCATAAGGCAGACTCCAATCTCATACATCGAGAACAGAACCAACATCAGTGGCCTAAATATTCAAGAAATTGTCCACAAAAGTCTAAGACAAAACGGCCTGGAGAGAGAAGGTGATGTCCTGGTGTGCGGCGGCCAACACCGAATCCAGTGACGCCGACAGATGAGACAAGTGAGGTGTCATAATATGACCCCTATCTGGCTGTTTTAAACCATATGACTGACCGGCTGTGTATTTTTAGCCAAGTTTTGTTGTGTCACGAATTGATGACAAATTGCATCACGTTTTCTTTATTGTTTTACTGATGTTTTAAAAAGTTTTACTTACTGTTTTGTTTATTTGATGATTTTCAGGCAGTTCAGAACAGTTTAGCGGCTGCATCGGATGGGTGCACGTTCACACGGACCAGTGATCTGACACTGAATCTGACGCGCACGGAAGAAGGGCAGCCTAAGACAGTACATTGTGCGGTGAACCAGAAATTCGAGCCGGACCCCTTGTGCGACCTTGTTCTGATGCAAGCACTGATTTCTGCACAACCAGCCCACCCATCAGTGTGCAGTGTAAGTTGAGCAGATTTTTGTGGCTTAACTCCAAACCCCCCCCCCCCCCCCCCCCCCCCCCCCACCTTTTGTATTCAAAGTGGTCAGACCTGCCAGAACTTGCTGTGTATTCTAGAGACAGATAAGTTGATTTCCCAGGTCCAACCCATTGAAGACCAAATGGCGTTCTTGCCTTTCTAAAGTCTTGGATTAAAATAGTGAATATGAATATGAATTTGAAGCGAAAAAGAGGGGATGGGTGCCATCCTCATGGTGCTGCCCTCGGGAAAAGTTGAAGCCTCTGCTACCTCACTCCCCTACAACCCCAGGGTTATGGCTTTATCTGGATAGGACCTCAGGACCTGGCCAGCTCATGGGTTTATGTGCAGGACTTAAGGGTTGTGCCATATCATTCTGAATCGTCTCCATCACATGGCACCTGTGACGTTAGTGCATATGGAATTCATTCCGAGCATGGAGACGTCACCTTGAGAAACTGAACTGAAACTGAAACTGCTGTGTGTGCCTGCAATATTTCCCTGTCGTGCCAGGAAATTACTGAGTCCTGTGGGCTTTCTGGCAGCGGGACTTCAGTTGAATAAACTGTAGATTGGTGGTGTGTTAGAAAGCTGGAATGAGCCATGTGAGATCAGTGCCACTAAAGGGGAGCCGAAGATGGGGCAGCATAAAAGTATATATGGTCAACTATCGTGTTCGACAAAGTCCAACTAGCACTTTATTTTTATACCCTCTTATGGGATCTTAGGCATTCACACATACATTATTTCATATATACATACGGTCAGTTATCGTGGTCAGTAATGTCCAACCTAGCACTTTAGTTACCTCATGTGGGATCTTAGGCCAAAGTCTGATGCACACAGGCGGCCACATACTGGACAATCGATGGAACACTGTAGAGTTGGTTCTGGCCTTTATTGCTGCACGCTTTTCCGCTTGGCTGCTTCATCTTTCATTTTCATAAGCTTCTGTTCCCTTGCGAATAGCTTGCCTCCATTCAGACCTGTATGTCGCCATGATTTCCCATTGTTCTTCATCAGTGTCACATTTCTGGAGGGTTTTATCAGGGTGTCTTTAGTAGCGAATCCTTGGCCATCCTATTGGTTGATGGCCCTTTGTCAGGTCACCGTAGAAGAGCTGTTTTGGAAGCCTGTTATCCTGAATGTGCATGGGATGGCCAGACCATCTTACCTGAGACTGTTAGCAGTGCATCTATGCTTGGCGTCAGGGCTTGCAAAAAGTACATTGTGGAATAAGCCTCGCAAGATCAGAGTGACTAAAGGGGAGCAGAAGATGGGGCAGTGTAAAGTAAACAAAAAATAACAAATTTCTTGCTTGTACTGACTTATAAACTAAAAATATATTTGAAATACATTTTTCCTCTCGTACTGATCATTAACTTTTTCACATCGTAACGCTAGCCCGCAAGCGTTCTCGCAGAGAACCGCAGGGCCGGAACGCTAGGGGTATAGCGTTCAGTAAGCTTGCTGCTCACAACGTAACGCTAGGATTCTAGCGTCTTGCGTTAGAAAATTCCTTCGTGAAGCCAGTTACGGTCTAAGTTAAACAACCTCTATTATAGTATCGAGTAACCATTTCTAAATACTGTGAGAGTGATTTCCTGAGTAAAAAGTCTATTTGAAGAATTTTTCGGGCATGAGAAACTCACCCGAACCGTGTGCTTCACTGAAAACAAAGGCAAAATGGAGCGCCCTGCGAATGCGCGATGTCGCTGTTCACTCAGGATTGTGGAATTTTTGTGTGTGTGTGTGTACTTTTCTGAGCTTCTGATCAAATGATACAAGTCATGGAGAATTGGTGTCTCTTTTTTCTGTTTTGTTTACATCTGCTGAATGGATGAAATGCTTGTCTGAAATGCTCCTCAACATATTTCATTGCACAAATAACCTCAAAGCATGTCTGAACAAACCTTATACTGTAGATATCCTAAAAGAGGATTAAATTACCTTTCTAACCATACCCTACATGTTGATGTTGGTCATTTGGGGCGCCTGTGAAAATTAATTCAAAGTGGCCTAAAAATGCACGTTTCCAGGGAAAGTAGTCAGTGGTAGCTGGCACGTCTGCAGGGAAGTAGGTCAAATAGCCAGCTGACGATGCCAAAGTGTTAAACTAAAACGAAATGAAAAGTAAACAGTTTCTCTCACATACTGACCATTAAGCTATAAACAGAAAATGATTCTGGAATTCTCATAAATAATGGAGAGTGGTGCTAACTGCAGAATGTTGGTGGATAGGGTGAGGGGGTGAAAGAATTAGGTTTTTGCAGCTGGCAGATAGGGTGAGGGAGTAAGGATGACTTTTTGGTAGTTAACCCTTTGACTCATGCACCCCATCCATCGACTGCAAAAACTTAACCCTTTGACTCTGTCACTCTATCCACCAGCTTTCTGGAGGAAGCTGGTGGATAGGATGAGGGAATCAAAGGGTTAAGTTTTTTGGTTTGCTAGCATGGTTGACAATGCAGGATGCTGGTGGGCAGGGTGCGGGAGTCAAAGGGTTAAATAGCCTTGTTTTCTGTTTGTATTGGACGCCTAACACCTCACTCAGTTGACTGGGCTTCTGTCTGATGCCCTTATGGGTTGTTTTGCTGTTTCAGATCCTGTGAGTGTGTCTGTCAACACTGAACCAGTTAAGGTAGACGAAGGAAAAGATGCCACCATTAATTGTCTGACTCAGGGAAATCCTCGACCTTATCTGTAAGTCTGTATGTGTGAAGGTGTATCTCTGTGCTTAGTTATGTGTACGCATTTGTTATTTGTGTACAGGTTTGTTTGTTTGTTTGTTTTTAATTCCCCTGGTGATAGATTTGTAAAATCGCCCGCACTTGGTGCGTATCCTTAGAGCGCATTCTCTGAGGGGTTGGCTGGGTAATAATGATTATGTGTGTGTGTGTGTGTGTGTGTGTGTGTGTGTGTGTGCGTGTGTGTGTGTGTGTGGTGTGTTGTGTTGTGTGGTGTGTGTGTGTGTGTGTGCATGTTTGTGTGTGTGTGTGTGTGTGTGT
Organism: Monoplex corrugatus; assembly: GCA_030674185.1. Taxonomy (NCBI): domain Eukaryota; kingdom Metazoa; phylum Mollusca; class Gastropoda; order Littorinimorpha; family Ranellidae; genus Monoplex; species Monoplex corrugatus. Next base: position 35,851,364 of record JAPXFY010000029.1, read on the forward strand.
GTGTGTGTGGTGTGTGTGTGTGTGTGTTTGTGTGTGTGTGTTGTGTGTTGTGTTTGTGTGTGTCTGAGTGTGTGTGTGTGTGTGTCACGTGCATGTGTGTGCATGTTTGCTGTGTGCATGCTGCGTGTGTAGTGCATGCTTGTGTGTATGTGTGCTGTGCTTGCGTATTGTGTTGTGTGTGTGTGTGTGTGTGTGATGTGTTGTCTGTGTGTGTGTGTGTGTGTGTTCGTACGTGTGTGTGTGTGTGTGTGTGTTTGTGCACGCGTGTAAAGCATGTGTGTGTGAAAAAGAGAGGAAGGGACGATAAGACGAAAGATCTTCGGAAGAAGTTGTCGTGCTAACCGTTGGCTGTCAATTTCAAATTAAGAGATCTCACCGAAGAATGTGATGATGGTGGTGATGATGATGATTATGAGTGATGATGATGATGATGATGATGATGATGATGATGAATGATGATGATGATTATGGAATGATGATGATGATGATGATGATGATGATGATTATGAATGTTTCACAGGATCGAATGGCGAAGAGAAGGGGAAAATCAGACTTTGGTATCGGGGGATGTACTAAATCTGTACAATCTGACCTTAAATGACACTGGCAGTTTCGTCTGTGTGGCCTACAACATCATAGAAGGCGTCACCAATGAGGCTTCGGCTACTGTGACTGTTACAGTGGGTGAGTGTTAAAATTTCATGTTAACTGTGCTTCAGTGGATCGATTTCAAGCATTTACTTTCTGTAGTCATTTTATCTTAACGTGGCTGTCTTTTTTGACATGGTATTAGCCCTGATATGGCTCAAGTAGTCAGGTGGGCTTTTAGCAAATGAACTTGAACCACTTTCTGTAGTGAGCAGTTGCCTTGAGCAGGCTGCTGTACTGCTGCAAGACCTGTATGACCTACCGATGGTGCATTCAACAATTGGTTCAGCTCCACCAAAAGTGTTTATGCAAGGTCTGTGGCGTCGTGTGGCAAGATCAAGAGTCCATCCTTCAAGTTCTGAAGAAGTGTGGCTTGCCTAATACAGATTTGTGTAGCCCACTGTATTATATTGAACTAGTGCAAACCCGGATCAGTAGATTTGCTTTGCTGGCCTAGGACTTCAGCGGCTAACAGCAGTCGTAACCCTTTGATTCCCGCAGCCTGTTAATATGCTGCAAAAAGTAACCCTTTGACTCCCTCAACCTATCCACCAGCTTCCTGAGGATGAGGAAGTCAAAGGGTTAAACTTTTGCTTTGCTGTCATGGCTGACAATACAGGATGCTGGCAGATAGGATGAGGGAGTCGAAGGGTTAAGACAGACACAGGCTCTTGGTGTCTGCTTGCCAGTCAACACTCTTCCCTCCAAGATTATTCCAGTGGTAGGCTGATAAAATACCAGCATAATATATAGACTAGGTAAAAAATACCAGCATAAGATATAGACAAGGTAAAACAGTCTAGAGGTAAATACCAGCATAAGATATAGACTAGATAAAACAGTCTAGAGGTAAATACCAGCATAAGATACAGACTAGGTAAAACAGTCTAGAGGTAAATACCAGCATAAGATACAGACTAGATAAAACAGTCTAGAGGTAAATACCAGCATAAGATATAGACTAGGTAAAACAGTCTAGAGGTAAATACCAGCATAAGATACAGACTAGGTAAAACAGTCTAGAGGTAAATACCAGCATAAGATACAGACTAGGTAAAACAGTCTAGAGGTAAATACCAGCATAAGATACAGACTAGATAAAACAGTCTAGAGGTAAATACCAGCATAAGATATAGACAAGGTAAAACAGTCTAGAGGTAAATACCAGCATAAGATACAGACTAGGTAAAACAGTCTAGAGGTAAATACCAGCATAAGATACAGACTAGGTAAAACAGTCTAGAGGTAAATACCAGCATAAGATATAGACTAGGTAAAACAGTCTAGAGGTAAATACCAGCATAAGATACAGACTAGATAAAACAGTCTAGAGGTAAATACCAGCATAAGATACAGACTAGATAAAACAGTCTAGAGGTAAATACCAGCATAAGATATAGACTAGGTAAAACAGTCTAGAGGTAAATACCAGCATAAGATACAGACTAGATAAAACAGTCTAGAGGTAAATACCAGCATAAGATATAGACTAGGTAAAACAGTCTAGAGGTAAATACCAGCATAAGATACAGACTAGATAAAACAGTCTAGAGGTAAATACCAGCATAAGATATAGACTAGGTAAAACAGTCTAGAGGTAAATACCAGCATAAGATATAGACTAGATAAAACAGTCTAGAGGTAAATACCAGCATAAGATACAGACTAGATAAAACAGTCTAGAGGTAAATACCAGCATAAGATATAGACTAGATAAAACAGTCTAGAGGTAAATACCAGCATAAGATATAGACTAGGTAAAACAGTCTAGAGGTAAATACCAGCATAAGATACAGACTAGGTAAAACAGTCTAGAGGTAAATACCAGCATAAGATATAGACTAGGTAAAACAGTCTAGAGGTAAATACCAGCATAAGATACAGACTAGATAAAACAGTCTAGAGGTAAATACCAGCATAAGATATAGACTAGATAAAACAGTCTAGAGGTAAATACCAGCATAAGATATAGACTAGATAAAACAGTCTAGAGGTAAATACCAGCATAAGATACAGACTAGATAAAACAGTCTAGAGGTAAATACCAGCATAAGATATAGACAAGGTAAAACAGTCTAGAGGTAAATACCAGCATAAGATACAGACTAGATAAAACAGTCTAGAGGTAAATACCAGCATAAGATATAGACAAGGTAAAACAGTCTAGAGGTAAATACCAGCATAAGATACAGACTAGATAAAACAGTCTAGAGGTAAATACCAGCATAAGATACAGACTAGATAAAACAGTCTAGAGGTAAATACCAGCATAAGATATAGACAAGGTAAAACAGTCTAGAGGTAAATACCAGCATAAGATATAGACAAGGTAAAACAGTCTAGAGGTAAATACCAGCATAAGATATAGACTAGATAAAACAGTCTAGAGGTAAATACCAGCATAAGATATAGACTAGATAAAACAGTCTAGAGGTAAATACCAGCATAAGATATAGACTAGATAAAACAGTCTAGAGGTAAATACCAGCATAAGATATAGACTAGGTAAAACAGTCTAGAGGTAAATACCAGCATAAGATATAGACTAGGTAAAACAGTCTAGGTAGGGCCTCAGGACCTGGCCAGCTCATGGGTTTATGTGCAGCTTAAGGCTTGTGCCATGATCACCATACATGTGCGCACCTGTGACGTTAGTGCATATGGAATTCGTTCCGAGCATGGAGATGTCATCTTGAAGAGAAACTGAAACTGAAACTTGGTGCAGTTCATTACTTCCATGGCAAATAGTCCTGGAAACGGATACAGTTTGCTTTATTCCACACAGTTTTTCAGCCTTTTGTCTCTCGTGGTGCTTGTTTGGTGTGCTTTCTCTCACCTCTGTGTGATTATAAACCCCAAACCACAGCAGTTTCTTTCTCTCTCTTTCCATTGTTTGTGTGTGGGGTTTTTGTTGTTGTTGCTGTTCTCTGTTGTTTTTCTTTTCTTTTTTTGGTCGCAGCCTTCTTCTCTGCCCTGACTTTTTCTCTACTTAACTCTATTGTGACTGCACTTGCCACAGCTGAGCTGTCCTGCTGGCCTAGGGCTGCCACAGTGAAATCACTGAGAACTGTCGCCTTTGAGCCATTTTCCATCGATTTTAGACAAAGAAACCGGCAAAACGTAGCTGAAGCGTTCAACGGAAGTTCCCTCCACAAGGGAAGCAACTGCCAACTACTAAGTCATTAGCATAACAAAAGTAGTGGGAGTTATATACCCTAGACCGTCTGTTACTATGATCGAAGTAGCCCGTCCTCAGTGAGAGCTCAGCTGTTACTTCAATCGAAGTAGCCCGTCGTCAAAGAGTTAATGTTGCTGTCTTGGTGGTTGAGTATGCCTCGCAACTCTTACCAATTGCTGATCTTTTTGGAATTGTTGTTAGTTTGACTGTAAAAGAAAAAAAAATGTAAATGTTGTGTGCCTGTTTTCAGTGGAAACCACAACGCCTGCACCCACCACGACGCCGGCACCCACAACTGCACCCACTAACACCGAGGACCCAGGCACTGACACAGACAAGGCTGGACCAGGTAAATCTCTTTCCCATGTTTTTTGTATCAACCAGAGACTGATGGGTGTGTGAGTGTGTGTGTGTGTGTGTGTGTGTGTGTGTGTGTGTGTGTGTGTGTGTGTGTGTGTTGTGTGTGTGTGTGTGTGTGTACGGTTTTGTGGGTGGGTGGGTTGGTGCATGCTTGTGTGTGTGTGTGTGGGTGGATGCATGCATCTGTGTGAGAGTGTGTGTGTGTGTGTGTGGTGTGTGGTGTGTGTGTGTGTGTGTGTGTGTGTGTGTGTGTACGGTTTTGTGGGTGGGTGGTTGGTGCATGCTTGTGTGTGTGTGTGTGGGTGGATGCATGATCTGTGTGTGTGTGTGTGTGTGTGTGTGTGTGTGTGTGTGTGTGTGTGTGTGTGTGTGTGTGTGCGCATGCATGTGTGTGTGCCCACATCACACATGCAGTCCATAGGACTTGGCATGAAAAGTACACAATACAGGCATCACAAATATGAATTCTCAAATTAGATCACACAGAACAAACGAACAGTCTTTTTTCCCATCGTGAGCAAACTTCAACAGCCATCAAAACTTTAAGGCGAATACAGCATGCTCCCGTACCAAACAGCTGAAATCTGTGAGTTTAACAGAGAACAAAGAAGTCTGTGTCACATGCCAAGCAGAGAGCGGTGCCAGAGATAATGGCGGCATGACTGGTGCTGAGGCCTGGCTGCCTAAGTAGGTCACAACTAAGTGGCCATGGCCAGAATATATTATGAAAGTAAGCTTAGAGTACAGGCCTATCCGACAGTCTCAGTCTGAAATAGAACTCCTTAGCATCATTACCATCATCTCTATTCTCGTCATCATAGTCGTTGCAATACACCCCCGTGGGGATGCTGGGGGGCCCTTTCAGTATAAATATTATTCCCACCTTCTGGAAATTTTGTGCTGGAAATTTCCTCTTTTCTGTCACTCCCTTTGTTTCTTTCTTCCTCCTCTGCTTCCTGTTATTTTCTGCCTTGCTGGTCCATTCACCTGTATGTGTTCCATAAAGTCTTGGGTACTTTCTCTTAGGATTGATAGTTGGGTACATGTATAAAGTGTATTTTTGGCTCTAGGGAAGCGAGATATGTGGAAGCAATTTTTTTGTAATTTAGGCCTGTTGATATATATGGTCTAGTGAGTCCTTTGTCGTGTTTCAGTTTGTGTTCAGCTATGTTTTCTAAATCCCCTGTGCAATAAATTGGACAAAGTGGTCAACGCCAGGGGCATGTCCTTAGATTATGTGCACGAATGCATTGATATGTGTACTTAATTTTCTTTTCCTTTTTTTCCTGTTGAAGTATTGTGTATGTTTTGAAACAGGTTATAGCCCTGATATGGCTCCACGCAGTCAGCCGGGCTTTAAACAAAAATAACAATAACAAGAACATTGTTAAAAAAAAAACTGTCCCGGAGATCACTTTACTTTTGTTGGGTTTGGAGGTGTGTTGGAGAACCAGAATGAGGGGTGAGGGGGTAGTGACAAAGGAACAGTGCAGAACAAAAGGCAGGAAACAAAGGACCAGTGCAGAACAAAAGGCAAGAAACAAAGGACCAGTGCAGAACAAAAGGCAAGAAACAAAGGACCAGTGCAGAACAAAAGGCAGGAAACAAAGGACCAGTGCAGAACAAAAGGCAGGAAACAAAGGAACAGTGCAGAACAAATGGCAGGAAACAAAGCAACAGTGCAGAACAAAAGGCAGGAAACAAAGCAACAGTGCAGAACAAAAGGCAGGAAACAAAGGAACAGTGCAGAACAAAAGGCAGGAAACAAAGGAACAGTGCAGAACAAAAGGCAAGAAACAAAGGAACAGTGCAGAACAAAAGGCAAGAAACAAAGGAACAGTGCAGAACAAAAGGCAGGAAACAAAGCAACAGTGCAGAACAAAAGGCAGGAAACAAAGGAACAGAGCAGAACAAATGGCAGGAAACAAAGCAACAGAGCAGAACAAAAGGCAGGAAACAAAGGAACAGTGCAGAACAAAAGGCAGGAAACAAAGGAACAGTGCAGAACAAAAGGAAGGAAACAAAGCAACAGTGCAGAACAAAAGACAGGAAACAAAGGAACAGTGCATAACAAAAGACAGGAAACAAAGCAACAGTGCAGAACAAATGGCAGGAAACAAAGGAACAATGCAGAACAAAAGGAAGGAAACAAAGCAACAGTGCAGAACAAAAGGCAGGAAACAAAGGAACAGTGCAGAACAAAAGGAAGGAAACAAAGCAACAGTGCAGAACAAAAGGCAGGAAACAAAGGAACAGTGCAGAACAAAAGGAAGGAAACAAAGCAACAGTGCAGAACAAAAGGCAGGAAACAAAGCAACAGTGCAGAACAAAAGGTAGGAAACAAAGCAACAGTGCAGAACAAAAGGCAGGAAACAAAGGACCAATGCAGAACAAAAGGCAGGAAACAAAGGACCAGAGCAGAACAAAAGGCAGGAAACAAAGGACCAGAGCAGAACAAAAGGCAGGAAACAAAGGAACAGAGCAGAACAAAAGGCAGGAAACAAAGGAACAGAGCAGAACAAAAGGTAGGAAACAAAGGACCAGTGCAGAACAAAAGGTAGGAAACAAAGGAACAGAGCAGAACAAAAGGCAGGAAACAAAGGAACAGAGCAGAACAAAAGGCAGGAAACAAAAGGAACAGAGCAGAACAAAAGGCAGGAAACAAAAGGAACAGAGCAGAACAAAAGGCAGGAAACAAAAGGAACAGAGCAGAACAAAAGGCAGGAAACAAAAGGAACAGTGCAGAACAAAAGGCAGGAAACAAAGGAACAGAGCAGAACAAAAGGCAGGAAACAAAAGGAACAGAGCAGAACAAAAGGCAGGAAACAAAAGGAACAGAGCAGAACAAAAGGCAGGAAAGAGAAGGAACAGTGCAGAACAAAAGACAGGAAACAAAGGAACAGAGCAGAACAAAAGGCAGGAAACAAAAGGAACAGAGCAGAACAAAAGGCAGGAAACAAAAGGAACAGAGCAGAACAAAAGGCAGGAAACAAAAGGAACAGAGCAGAACAAAAGGCAGGAAACAAAAGGAACAGAGCAGAACAAAAGGCAGGAAAGAGAAGGAACAGTGCAGAACAAAAGGCAGGAAACAGGAACTGAGCAGAACAAAAGGCAGGAAACAAAGTATTCATGTATTTGTTTCTTTGTGTAGAACAAAAGGCAGGAAACAAAAGGAACAGTGCAGAACAAAAAGCAGGAACAAAGAACAAAAGGCAGGAAAGAGAAGGAACAATGCAGAACAAAGGCAGGAAACAGGAACTGAGCAGAACAAAAGGCAGGAAACAAAGTATTCATGTATTTGTTTCTTTGTGTAGAACAAAAGGCAGGAAACAAAGGAACAGTGCAGAACAAAAGGCAGGAAGCAGGAACAAAGTAGAACAAAAAGGCAGGAAACAAAGTATTCATGTATTTGTTTTTTGTGTAGAACAAAAGGCAGGAAACAAAAGGAACAGTGCAGAACAAAAAGCAGGAACAAAGTAGAACAAAAAGGCAGGAAACAAAGTATTCATGTATTTGTTTCTTTGTGTAGAACAAAAGGCAGGAAACAAAAGGAACAGTGCAGAACAAAAAGCAGGAACAAAGTAGAACAAAAAGGCAGGAAACAAAGTATTCATTTATTTGTTTCTTTGTGTAGAACAAAAGGCAGGTAACAAAGTATCAGTTCATTTATGTGTTTCTCGTACAAATTCATGTATTGGTCATACAGTGTTTTCTGATATCAACTTGCAGGTGATGACAACACTGTCATCATCGTGGTGGTGGTGGTGGTGGTGGCTGTGGTTGTTGTTGCCGTTATTGTCATCGCCATTGTGGTTATCCGACGACGTAGAGGACAAAAAGACATTGAAGGCAAGTCTTGTCTGTATTGTTGTCGTTTTGGTTAGTAGGATGCAGTTACTGTCATTAGAAAAAATCCACCAAAGTGTAAACAGACAGCAGTGAATGAAAATAGACAGCAGTGAATGAAAACAGATAGATGGTACACATACATATTACACTTGCAGTCTTGTGCGCGCACGCACACACACGCATGCACACACACACGCATGCACACACACATTAACCAACACCAACACATACACACAGGCACACACACAGACAGACAGGCACACACACACATGGCAAGATCGACATGCATGCGTACATGTGCACACTTACACACATGCAAGCACGCATGCATGCACACATAGAAAGACACACATGCACGTCGTGTGCACTTTGCACACACATGCGTGCATGTGTGATACACTGGCACACACAGACACACAGAGACACACACAGAGACACACACAGAGACACACACACACACAGACACACACACAGAGACACACACACACACACACACACACACAGACACACACACACACACACAGACACTTGCTCTGTATTATACATTTTAACAACCCCCTCTCTCTCCTCCCGTGTCCTCCCTTCTCCCCTTCTGTCTGTCTGTCATGATCTTTCTCGCCATCTTTCTCTGACCCTCTCCATCTCAGTCTCTCTCTCAGTCTCTGTCTCTCTCTCTTTTCTCTCTCTCTCTCTCTCTGTCTCTTTCTCTCTCACTCTCACTCTCACACACAGACAACACACTTTTTCACTCACACATACGCATACACGCACACACACACACATGCAGATTAATTTCTTGATATGTATGAAAACAGGAAACAATTCCTTATCAACATAGATTGGACAAGTACTCTGTTACACTAGTTTTCACTTATTTAGACGTTTTCAGAGAATGGGTGATCACAGAAATTATTTGATTTGAACTCGCAGGATTAGTTTGCATAAATCTGAAGTCTAAATTCTGTTTCTTTTCTTCTTTGGTGCAGCGGTCACATTGATTTCTTCTACTTGCTTCCTGGATTAAAAGATTGATGCTTATTTCGCATCAGTGAATTTATAATCAGTTTTGATTGAGTGATAATTGTTTTGGAAAATTCGTATGTGGATGCTTTGTTTTTGATGGATTAATTGGCGGATACTTCTTTACAATAATGACGATACTGTTTTGTTTCTTTCAGAACCCCCAGAGAAACCATACAAGTAAGTACTACGTGTTTGTTGTATTGCAAGACACATCTGTGTGTAGTAAATGAGTATTAGTATATGTGACCTCCCACCATGAAATCAGTCTTAAGTAGTATTTTGGGTATTTTGAGATATACATATCACTGGAAAGTGTACATTCTGCTGATTATTTTGGTACTTGAATAAAGCTTGTACTAAAAAAAAATGTAGAAGTTATGTATGTTTAAAGTCATTAAGTTGTATGATGGCGATTTTAAGAAAACGGCCTCTTAAAGTTTTTGTGTGCTTTGCTACACATTTTCCTTAAATTTCTTTATTTGGTGGCTTTGACCCAGTTTGTTTCTAATTTTCGCTGTCATTATCTGAAAGGTGCACCAAAGAGCTTTCCGTCAGTGTATTACATGTGTGGGTACTGTACAGGTTACGGTTCATAATAAGAGACAAAAAGAGGTACTTTTGGTAAGAAATTGCGTTCTTTCTACTGCGATCAGTGCTTTAAAATACCATTTTAAATTGATTAATAATATTTTTTCAAGAAAAAACTTTCTGTGGGGGATAGATTATAGTCTACAGAAATTAGTTTTGAGAAAAAGTCAAAACACCCAGACAGACCCTCAGTCACCTTTTCAGCTCCTAGTGCTGTTCGACTGACTGCGAGTTAAGACTGATTTCGTGGTGGGAGGTCACATATTTTCTCTGGCGATTTAATATTCTTGTGTAGAATGCATTCATCATGCATTAACCTTTTGACTGCTGAAATGTCTATGTGTAGAAAATACTCACAGCCGTTCACTGTATTTACAAAATAGTCAAAAACCAGTCATTTTATGTACAAAATACTCAGACCATTCACTGTATATACAAAATATTTAAACCATTCATTTTCTATACAAAGTACTCAAACTATTAATTTAAAAGTTAAAAAAAAATATTCATGCCTTGTCTGAAAGACTGGTAAAGGAAAGCCACTCAATAAATGTAGTCTGAATTGAAAAATAATGGATACGAACAAGTTATGGACTCAGCATGTGCTAATAGAGTATACTTGAAAGTTGGCTCTGAGTGGCACTCTGCTACTCTGAGATATTTCAGAATTCATCTGCAGTGCGTTAATGTTAGTATTTCTTTTTGCTGTAATGGTATTGCTGTATGGTTCTTAACTCACTCGCTACGTACGATTTTGCCCCTTGCCGTTCCCCCGATAAGCACCATTTGTATAGTCATGAGAAAAATTCTCATACAAACAAATGAAATCAGAGAGTTTTGAAATTTGGCAGGTCATATATTAAAAGATTGGTGTACAAAATGCTGAAATTTCAACTGTCTAACCTTTATGGTTGCTGAGTAATGGAACAAGTAAAATTAGAGACATTTTCAGGAGAAAAATGTCTAAAAAAAAAAAAAAAATACACAGTCAGGTCAATACATCAGTTCCTACAGTCACATTTTGAAGGAAATTTCATAAAATCCAACGTGCAGACACTCCATGTTTACTGAAGGAAGAGATCGTGTTGAACAGCGCCGAGTTGTTGAGTATTGTTCAGCCATTTGCTTTTCCGTCGTCTGCTTTGTTGCACTGTCTACACATCAGCTGCATAGTACAGTGATCTCATGGCCTGAAACGAGGCTAAGAATGACCAAAGAATCTATTTCTGGCTATTAGTTTTGGTTCACGAAAATACTGAAAGCCCCGTGAATTTTCAAAACTCAAGTCGGATTTGTCCAATGCTTGTAGACAAGCGTTGTTGAGACATGATCGGGAAATCCCGATGGTCGTAGCGAGAGAGTTAAACATTTCTTCAAGGAGTGTAGTAATGTGTGTGTGTAATAATGTTTGAAAATTTTCTTATTCACAATGACTAATGTTCATTTTTTGTTTGTCTGCAGCAACCACTCTGATATCAACACACTGGCTACACAACCAGATTTAGTCAGCAGTGACAAGTTTCCCAATAATGTGAGTCCTTGTTGTAGTGATGATGATGGAGGAGTATGTGTATGTGTGAGTGTGTTTGTATAAATGTGTGTGTGTGTGTGTGTGTGTGTGTGTGTATGTGTGTGTGTGTGTGTGTGTGTGTGTGTGTGTGTGTGTGTGTGTGCGTGCGTGCGTGCGTGCGTGCGTGCGTGCATGTGTGTGTGTATATGTGTGTGTGTGTGTGTGTTATGTGTGTGTGTTCGTATTGAATTTGAAAGAAATTTTTTGTCACAACTTCTGGGCCTCAATGGTGTCACTCCCTCGCCATCGATACTGGCTTCGCAACCCATCTCCAACTCCATTCATTCAAAGTCCCAGTGTCAGTAGCCTGCAGGAATCAGAGATGTCAAGCCACCTTGGGAGACACCCTCCAGAGGAGGCCCAGCACCACTGCTGGGTCACTGTGGTGCAGTTCAACAATGCCTGTTCTGATCCAGCTTACTAAAGACGCTGCCTACTACCTAGACCCCTATTAACGACAACAATTGCTCATTTGCGGAGTCAGATTGAGTAGGAGATTCCCTGTAAGAAGACAGCCACCATGGCTTCCAGTGACAGGCTCCATGCATGTGTTTGTGTGTGTTTGCTTATGTGTGAGTGAGGGTAATAATGCACAACTCAGGCCTTTACTTTTTCATTTACATCTGCACAGGCATAACATACACACGTTTTATCTCTGCTGTAATTTCTGGCCTACAAGGTGCAGTTATTTTTTAACTGAACTCTGACCCCTGCGCCTTATCGATTGATAGCACCTTCATCATCATGTTCCTTGCCGCATGGCGTTGGCGATCATGGCCCTCCATATGTATCTATCTTCAGCCACTCTGCGAGTCTCTGGGTATACCTGGTGTTCTCTTTCCCTCCAGCTTTCCTGTTGTCACTAGGTGCTCTAATTCCTCTTTCCTCATAAAATGGCTTATAAATGTTGCACCTTATATGTGTAAAGTAGAAGAAAAAAAATAATGGCCCTTCGCTGAAATGGACACAACTCACATGTTTCTGGACTTGCAAAACTCACACAACAGACAATGACACACGACAGACAATGACACACGACAGACAATGACACACAACAGACAATGACACATAACAGACAATGACACACAACAGACAATGACACACAACAGACAGTGACACACAACAGACAGTGACACACAACAGACAGTGACACACAACAGACAATGACACACAACAGACAATGACACACAACAGACAATGACACACAACAGACAATGACACACAACAGACAGTGACACACAACAGACAATGACACACAACAGACAGTGACACACAACAGACAGTGACACACAACAGACAATGACACACAACAGACAGTGACACACAGACAATGACACACAACAGACAATGACACACAACAGACAGTGACACAACAGACAGTGACACACAACAGACAGTGACACACAACAGACAATGACACACAACAGACAATGACACACAACAGACAATGACACACAACAGACAGTGACACACAACAGACAATGACACACAACAGACAATGACACACAACAGACAATGACACACGACAGACAATGACACACAACAGACAATGACACACAACAGACAATGACACACAACAGACAGTGACACACAACAGACAATGACACACAACAGACAATGACACACAACAGACAATGACACACAACAGACAATGACACACAACAGACAATGACACACAACAGACAATGACACACAACAGACAGTGACACACAACAGACAGTGACACACAACAGACAGTGACACACAACAGACAATGACACACAACAGACAATGACACACAACAGACAATGACACACAACAGACAATGACACAGGTACTATCACTTCTAGGCTAATTACAGTTGAACATGTAGGACTTTCGACTTTCTCATATTTTTGAAGAGTTGTCAAGATCCACAACCTTCACATTTTCCAGGGGCTCTTTCAGGATAAGTAATATCCCTATATTTCGGGAATTCTGTGCTGGAGATTTCCTCTTTTCTGTCACTTGCTCTGTTTCTGCCTTGCTCCTCTGCTTTCTGTCATTTCTTCCTTGATAATCCATTCACCTTTAAGTGTTCTATGAAGCCTTTTTTCTTAGGATTGATAATTAGGTACATATGTTAACTAATTAAGTGCATTTTTGACTCTAGGGAAGTGACATATGCAGAAGCAATTTGAGGTAATTTATGCCCGTTTTTATATATGTTTCGGTGTCCTTAGGCATGCTTAAATTTGTATTCAGGTGAGTTATTTAAATCCCGTGTGCAAGAAATTGGACAGAGTGGTCAACGCCAGGGGCATGTCCTTGGATTATGTGCGCGAATGCATTGATATGTGTACTTTCCTTTTTTTCCCTGTTGAAGTTTTGTATGTTTTGAAGTGGTAATAGCTCTGATATGGCTCTATGCATTCGGCTGGGCTTTAAACAACAATAACAATGAGGTATGTTCTTTAAACCCCCTGTTGATAAATTGGACAGAGTGGTTAACAGCAGGTGCATATCCTTAGATTGTGTGCGTAAATGCGTTGATAAGTGTACTTCATTGTCTTTTCCAGATTTTTTTTCTCCTGTGAGTAAAGGTGTACTGTGTGAGACATTTATAGCCCTGATATGGCTCTGCGCAGTTGTCTGGGCTTTAAGGTAGCAGGTACAGTGGCGGAGAAGCTATTTTTTGTTTATTTTAGTAACAGTGGATATACATAAGCTAGAAACCTGATTTTTGGCAGAAATCTGCAGGATACATGTCTCTAATAGAAAAAAATATTATTTTGGTAAAATGTTTCATATAATTTGTGTTGTAATTAATTATGTAAATTAATGTGAAATTTTCGATACCAAAAATAGTGATAGTTTTTGACAGACTAATTCCCAGGGTATAATTCTTTTTGAAGATTTGTTTTTTTTAATATAACCTATATTACAAAATGAAGCTTTTGTCATACCAACTTTTTGATATCCAGTTTTGTCTTCATTCTATGGGCGTATAAAATTCGCGTTAAATGTCATTAAAATTTTTTACACTTTTACAAGCTTTATTACTAAACTATACAAGTTATCCAAAATCTGGTATGACACAAGCTAGCTGTTAGTATGATAAAGCTTTGTGCCAAAATTCATGCAGATTGGTTAATATTTGTACGCACTAGGAACGCAAAACGACAAAAAAAAAGGTCAATTTTGACAAACGTTGATTTTCAGGAGATTTTTGGGTCACCCCAGCCTTACTAAAAAAATTCCTGAAGCAAATCTGTTTGTTTTTCAGCAAAATGCTTTGAGGATATAGTGTAGAAATGATTTTTCTGTGTTAAAAAAAATATAGGAAGTAGTAATTCCAAAAAGTCAAATTTCTCATCTCCCCCACTGTACCTGCTACCTTAAGCAACAGTAACGCTAACAATCACTGAAAACGTTTTTCAGATTGTATTGAATGCATGGTGTATATTTCAGCCCGACGGCAGCAGGAATGATGATGGCCTGATGTACGCAGAGCTCCAGTTTGACAACAAACCTCGCAGCAGACGACCCGTGGCCATCGACGATTCGCGCACGAATTACGCTGATGTCAATATGCCCCAGGTCTGATTGGCGTCTGGTGACCACGGCTGCTAGCATGCTATGATGCCTCCATGATTCACTTTATGGATGCTGATGGAGATTTGGGTGGGTGGGTGGGGGGGGTATGGAGAGAGTATGATTGCTGATGGAGATTTGAGGTAGGGGGGGTGGAGGGGAGTAAGAGTGAATTTGAACATCTTTTTATTTGAAAAGATGATGTGTTAATTATGATGGAAAAGTGTGTGTGTGCGCGCGCACACACATTTTGAGAGATAGTGTGTGTGTGCGTGTGTGTGTGTGTGCGCGCGCACTTGCACAAAACACATTTCTAAGCATACGCGAACACTTGAAAGGGTTTTTGTTGGGATACATGCAGATGCTGTGGACGATTGCTTGTTAATGAAACACAGTACACGATACTTAACTCTGTGGAGAATCAGTTTTTAACAGGCATCTTATTCATGGTTTTACTGTGGATTGTATATGTTTTCCCCTTTTGTTTTATTCATTTAATTCTTTTAATGAATTGCTTGTTTTTATATGACTTCGCCATTTTTTTTAGTGCAGGTGTACTTGTACATGATGTTATCAGCACACAAAAAAGCTACATATCAGACTTTTGATGAATCATTCCATACAATCATTATTTCATTATTATATGATTGGCACAAGAGAGAGAATTAATATTGTTTTGACGCATATAGTATTGATGAACTTTTGACATATCAATAGTTTTTTTTGAAAAACAAAGAAGTTTTTCTTTGATGAGGATTAAAAAATATTTGTACTAATGAAGGTCCATTTTGCAATTATTTGTGGACCGTATTTTACAGCAGCAATCTAGTGGGCACTGATATTATGTGTTTGAATCTTGACCTGCCTTTCATTGTGTGACAGGCATTATATCATATCAAGCATTAACTATACAAAACTATTCACTGAGGATCATTTCCATCTTGTTCACTCCACAGTTTTCACATTTTTTTTTTAGGAATGTGGATATGTTTTAGAAATTTTTTTTTAATTACAGCATTAGTTGCAAAAAACTATTTGATCAAAATGTTTTAGAGTGTACATATTATGTAAGTATTTTTCTTAGATCGCTCTGTGGTCAGATTTTTTTTTTTTTTTTTTTTGCTGCCCTATTTTTCATTACTCCCGCGCCACTCGTTTTTGTTCTCCAACACAAGTCCAAACCCAGCATACTGGGGTTACTGTGAAAGCGGGTACATTGACGGGCTGCTGAATCCCGGACAATTTATTCACAACGCTATGATGATGAGAGAGGGGTTAGTAGTGATTGTTACTGCGGAATTCCATTACAGACTTGAGACCGCGTGACAGGTCTGTACTCTATATTAACTTTCAAAAGATGACCTGGTTTCAACCAGCCCCCTCCCCCCCCTCAAGGACTTGCGATGTTGGACACCCTTTCCACCAGCATCCTGAATTGTCTACCATGCTAGCAAAGCAAAAACTTAACCCTTTGATTCACTCACCCTATCCACCAGCCTTCTTCAGGAAGCTGGTGGATAGAATGAGGGTGTCAAAAGGTTGAGTTTTTGCAGTTGGTGGATGGGGGGGCAGGAGCCAAAGGGTTGAGCAACACCCTCAGTAGAGTAGACGAGGCTAAATTGTGTGGTCTCGGTCTTCTCAATGAGCTCATAGCATTCTGGAGCATGGTAGAAACCTGTCGGGGGTTAAAAAAAAAAAGAAGAAAATCCCACATTAAGTTTTTGGACTGACGGGGATTTGAATGCATGACCTCCCAGTCACTAATCTGTTGTGCTAACCATTGCACACATTGACTAGTCACGTGTCATCAGAATTTATTTCGTTTTGTTTCTAGCCTTGAAAAAGCTTTTGCGGGCAGCAGGGTTGTAAACGACATCAGTTTAATCAATTGTTTTGGGTGTCTACACCCCGTTTTCATTTATCACTGACATCTTTGCAAAGGAATTATATGTATAGAAGTAACCCTAAACCGTCTAACAAGGTTGTGGATTTGCATTCAGCATCACAGAGTGAATATTTTTTTTACCCAGTACAGTGTGAACATTTACACAGGACAGTCTGCAGACACTTTTTATGATGCATTAACATTTTACTAAAGGTTTAACCAGTTGTCGTTGTGGAAAGGGGTTTTCTGTGTAAAAAGGTTTATTGGTTCTGTGTGTGTGGAAAGGTTTATGGTTATGTGTGTGGAAAAGGTTTATTGGTAGTGTGTGTGGAAAGGTTTATTGGCTGTCTGTGTGGAAAGATTTATTGGTTGCATAGAAAGGTTTACTGATTGTATGGAAAGGTTCAAGAGAAAGGTTTATTGGCTGTCTGTGTGGAAAGATTTATTGGTTGCATAGAAAGGTTTACTGATTGTTTGTTTAGAAAGGTTCAAGAGAACGGTTCATTGGCTGTCTGTGTGGAAAGATTTATTGGTTGCATAGAAAGGTTTACTGATTGTATGGAAAGGTTCAAGAGAACGGTTCATTGGTTGTCTGTGTGGAAAGATTTATTGGTTGCATAGAAAGGTTTACTGATTGTTTGTTTAGAAAGGTTCAAGAGAACGGTTCATTGGCTGTCTGTGTGGAAAGATTTATTGGTTGCATAGAAAGGTTTACTGATTGTATGGAAAGGTTCAAGAGAACGGTTCATTGGTTGTCTGTGTGGAAAGATTTATTGGTTGCATAGAAAGGTTTACTGATTGTTTGTTTAGAAAGGTTCAAGAGAACGGTTCATTGGCTGTCTGTGTGGAAAGATTTATTGGTTGCATAGAAAGGTTTACTGATTGTATGGAAAGGTTCAAGAGAACGGTTCATTGGTTGTCTGTGGAAAGATTTATTGGTTGCATAGAAAGGTTTACTGATTGTTTGTTTAGAAAGGTTCAAGAGAAAGGTTCATTGGTTGTCTGTGTGGAAAGATTTATTGGTTGCATAGAAAGGTTTACTGATTGTATGGAAAGGTTCAAGAGAACGGTTCATTGGTTGTCTGTGGAAAGATTTATTGGTTGCATAGAAAGGTTTACTGATTGTATGGAAAGGTTCAAGAGAAAGGTTCATTGGTTGTCTGTGTGGAAAGATTTATTGGTTGCATAGAAAGGTTTACTGATTGTATGGAAAGGTTCAAGAGAAAGGTTCATTGGCTGTCTGTGTGGAAAGATTTATTGGTTGCATAGAAAGGTTTACTGATTGTATGGAAAGGTTCAAGAGAAAGGTTCATTGGTTGTCTGTGTGGAAAGATTTATCGGTTGCATAGAAAGGTTTACTGATTGTATGGAAAGGTTCAAGAGAAAGGTTTATTGGCTGTCTGTGTGGAAAGATTTATTGGTTGCATAGAAAGGTTTACTGATTGTATGGAAAGGTTCAAGAGAAAGGTTCATTGGTTGTCTGTGTGGAAAGATTTATCGGTTGCATAGAAAGGTTTACTGATTGTTTGTTTAGAAAGGTTCAAGAGAAAGGTTTATTGGTTGTCTGTGTGGAAAGATTTATTTGTTGCATAGAAAGGTTTACTGATTGTATGGAAAGGTTCAAGAGAAAGGTTTATTGGCTGTCTGTGTGGAAAGATTTATAGGTTGCATAGAAAGGTTTACTGATTGTATGGAAAGGTTCAAGAGAAAGGTTTATTGGCTGTCTGTGTGGAAAGATTTATCGGTTGCATAGAAAGGTTTACTGATTGTATGGAAAGGTTCAAGAGAACGGTTCATTGGTTGTCTGTGTGGAAAGATTTATCGGTTGCATAAAAAGGTTTACTGATTGTTTGTTTAGAAAGGTTCAAGAGAAAGGTTCATTGGTTGTCCATTTTTGTGACAGCCTAGCGTCATCCTCAATGCACATCAAGTTCTATTTCAGCCAAAGCTTCTTCAAGATCACAGTGACCATGAGAAGTACAGAATCTGGATTGCTTGTCATTATTTTTGTATAAAAAGGGATATTGTTTTAATGGCTGGACCAGCAGTTTTGTGGGTTTTTTTAATCCTCTTAAATTGCAAGTTTTGTCAGACGTTGGCCTCTTGCAACCGATCATAGAGTGGGTGATTAGGTCATAGCGCAGTCATGATGCATGTGTGTCAAAGTGGATAGAAATGACTAAGGCTTCCAGCTATGGGCTTGCACTTTCTTGCATATGTTGATTTTCTATGCTGAAATAGTGTGTACGTATGAGCGAAGATGAATGAGTTGTACATGTGATATTTGTATTTGTGTATGAGTGAAGATAATATGTTGTTCAGTCGTACATGTTTCATGGCAGTATTTGGAAAAAAAAGAAGAGCATTTCTTCAGAGATTGGATGTACATATTGTCGTAACCGGAGAAAGAGTTACGTCCCTTGATAACAGAACAATTTACTATATGTAGACATGCTACCATTAATAATACAGTTATAATGAAAGGAAAAAATTTTTTTTCATGATTTTAAAAAGTGAAAATTTAACTGATGGTATTCATAGATAAAAAATAAAATTCTTTAATAACATACTAATTTGACATGTAATTCTCAAAAAAAAGGTGAATGAAGTATAATAGTGATTAATCAAGTATAATCGTAAATAACTACATTATACCATTGATTGCCGCCATCTTAGCCATGAAAAGCTTGCCACGCAAGTTGCCACAGAAGTTGCCGTGGCTGGCAACTTCAGCTCTCTATGACAGCGTGTGTGATAATTTTTGATACACTGTTGATCATTTTGATTGACGTCTTTCTGCCATAAGAAGCCATTTTAAAGCAATAAGATAGGATATCATGCAATTTGAAATGGCTTCAACTTGGAATTGACAAAAATCAGATTTTATTTTTTGTTTTGTGTAATGAGATACGACCAAGAATTGCAGTCAGTTATTCCAGTATTCGAGTTAATGTGGAAAAAAGAGAAAGAGAGGAAAAAGAAAGAGAGAGAGAGAGAAGAGAGAGAGAGAGCAGTGTAAGGAATGTGGAAAAAAGAGAGAATAGAGAGAGAGAGGGAGAGCAGTGCAGTGCAGTGAATGTGGGGAGAGAGAGAGAGAGAGTGAGAGAGAGAGAAAACAGTACAGTGAATGTGGAAAAAGAGAATGGAGAGAGAGAGAGAGAGTGTGTGTGCGTGCGTGCGTGTGTGTGTGTGTGTGTGTGTGTGTGTGTGTGTGTGTGTGTGTGTGTGTGTGGTGTGTGTGTGTGTGTGTGTGTGTGTGGTGTGTGAAAACAGAAGGTGTGAAAGATGCTGCAGCTGTTAATGCGATCGTCAAAATTTATCATACAGGTAAACCTCATGGTGCTTCGCGTGTATGATTTACTCATTTGCCATAAAACCATCCTCTGGCATACTATACTTGTAGTCTTCCATTCTACATTGTCACACATCCAGAGAAAAGTATATCTTTAATTTTTCAATAAAAAACCGTTATAGTAAACCACCATCCGTCCTGTTGAGTAGCTCTTTGTGATTTTTTGTAGGGAAAATAAAGTATTGATGGTGAAACGTTTTTACTAAATTTGGATCAACACGTTTTCCTGTGAAAACAGTACTTAGTTGAAATGTTGAATGTGTTTAGCAATTCCTTGTAGACTTGTTCTTCTCCTTCCCTACCCTAGAGGGTGGTGTTATATCTTTTATTTGATTGTGCTTGTAATTTATCATGTTTTTCTTTCTTTAACTTCTCTTATTTGTCTGTGTTGTTTTATTTATTTTTTTGTTTTGTTTGATATTGATATTTTCTGTATTCTTATCATTTTATTTCTCTCTCTGTCTCTCTGTCTCTGTCTCTGTCTTTCTCTCTCTCTTTCCAATTTCTCTTATTTTCTTATTGAGATTTCTGCCTTCCATGTTCACTTGAAGACTTGGCTTATTATGACTTTTCCTTTCCTTGCTCTCCTCATAGGACTAGGGTTCTTTTTTAACCGTTTGACTTCCGCACCCCACCTACCAACTGCAAAAACATAACCCTTTGACTCGTTCACCCTATCCGCCAGCTTCCTGCAGGAAGCTGGTGGATAGGGTGTGGGAGTCGAAGGGTTAAGTTTTTGCTTTGCCAGCATGGTTGGCAATGCAGGATGCTGGTGGACAGGGTGTGGGAGTTAAAGGGTTAACGGGTTAACAGGTTTGTGTAGTGAAGGAAATACTTGAGGAAATGTTGGCTTTGTGCAATGTACTGTCTAGTCTGAAAAGTCTGAGGAAGTCAGGGCGTTCAGCTTTTTAGAAGCCTGTGTGTCTGGATTATTAATTCTTGTTTGAAATCTCTACCCTGTCGCTATGAAGTGATGTTGAAGCGATCATACTGTCAAAGTTGTGTAAGTTGGCAATCCATCTCTGTTTAGTAGTTTTCATGGCATGTTACTGACATTTGTAACGGAACGGTTGGTATGTTACTGACATTTGTAATGGAATGGTCTTGACATAGTTGAAGATGGGAATTTTTTTTTTTTATTATATATTTGAAGCCTTTCTTTTTTAACCCTTTGACTCCCGCACCCTGTGCACCAGCATCCTGCATTGTCAGCCATGCTAGAAAAGTAAAAATTTAACTCTTTGATTCCCTCACCTCGCCCTATGCACCAGCTTCCTACAGGAAGCTGGTGAATAGGGTGAGGGAGTCAAAGGGTTAAGTTTTTGCAGTTGATGATAGGGCTTGGGAGTCAGAGGGTTAAGGCTAAGTGTAAATCAGCTTGAACGCTGGATTTGATTGAGACTGAAAATGTTGAATTAATTCACAAAGTTAAAAACAGAAAAGGAAGGCAAAGACTGGCAGTATTTTTGATTAAGAATATGATTAATTTTGCTACAAAATGTAATATTTTCACCACAGGTTCAACTCGTTGATCAGTATTCTGCCTTTTTCACATTTTTTTGTGTTTGCTGTCTACATTGTCAGAGGATGTCTTGCTGTGAATGTGCTGGTTTTTTTTCCCCAGTTCCTGCTTGCTGGCTGCCATGGAGGTTGGCAGTTGTGGGAATTGTAGCGGGCCGTATTGATTAGTATTAATGAGCTGGGCATTACCATATGCATGTAAAGTTTCACAGTGGTCGCACTGTGATCAGCTTGCTGTCTGTACTGAATATTGCAGTCCTATCTTTCATTCAGATTTACACCAATAAATACAGACATCAGAGCGACCATTTGATTGTTGATATTCTTCAATTTCTTTGCCTCATCTAGTCAGTTACCCAGAGTCCTTTTGGTTTCTATATCCGGGCTCGTTGACATCTTGTTTTGTGATTGGACAGTAGTGTGACGATTGCCATTCATCATTGTTTCTTTTACTGTCTGTCCACACATGTGCTTTGAGTACTGAGTACTGCTAGATGAAAATGAGATTTGGCCTATTTAAACAAATGTAATGAAATAGTTAAAATTAGCCCTGATATGGCTCTAGTAGTCAGTTAAAATTAGTCCTGATATGGCTGTAGTAGTAGGCTGGGTTGAAAACAATATAACTTGAAATAGTTAAAAGCTTAACATGAATAAGTAAGGAGGGGAATAAGATTTATCTCATGGTGAAAATGACACTCATCATTATTCCACAGGTACTGAGATTCTGGAGATAATTATGTTATAGATTAAAAGGGGAATAAGATTTTACTTCATGTTGAAAATGACACTCATCATTATTCCACAAGTACTGAGATTCTTGAGATAATTATATTATAGATTAAAAAACTGTGATATGCTCTAGGGACAACACTTTGATGAAAATAATCACTTCAGTACAAGCAAGAAACTGTGCGCTTTTGCTGTTGGCATTTTTCAAACCCCCCCCCCCCCCCCCTGGATTTATGCCTCCAAGATGACTTTGCACCTGACGGCTGAGTCACCTGTGTGACTGATACATGTCTTAACCTCTTTCCTGCTTATGCCGTGTCTACTACGGGGCCATTTTGACATGTCTGTACGCTCATAACCGTGTCTGTCTGGGGGGATTTTCGTCATGAAAATTTCTGGGGGGTGGGTGGGATGGGAGATATAACACTAGAAACTTGGCCAATCTCTTGTGGAGATGTCAAAGTTCAGTTTGTATCCCTTTGACCGTTCAGAGAATTGAATATTAGTCTAAATAGCATCGGAAAGTATGGAACCCAATAATGCGATTCAAGATGGCGGAACAACTGCTCATTCTGTCTGGAGAGAATATTCATGATGTTTGACCCATTCATTTTGGAGTTCAGGATATTAATGCTTATTCCATCCATTGTTAGTTTTCATTGTTCTAACTATGGTTCTGTGCTCATTCCATCCATTACTATTTTGCATTGTTTGTCCTAACTATCATTGTTTTGATTTACAGAGTTGTGTTGAAGAGATCTGTATGCATAAAGTTCACATGGACATATGGTGTAACCCTTTGACTCCCACACCCTGTCCATCAGCAATCTGCATTGTCAAGATAAGATAGCAAGGTTTTATTTTAGCCCAGTGCACAGACACAAGGAAAATGTTTTGGCTATGCATACAATCACACTCACACCTCACAACAATAACAGTATTCAGCATCGTAAAAGACAAATTTGTCGGTCATCCACGGAATCGAAGAAACACACACACACACTCACACGCACACGCACACGCACACGCGCGCGCACACACACGCACACACACACACACACACTCACACACACACACACACAGGCCACGGAGCCCAAATCCAAGACACCTTAGCTGGCCACTTTTGGTTCTACCCTGCCAGCTAATTAACAGCGCGCATCTTTCCCTCCCCTTCCACTCTCCACACCACCCTCGCCTGTCCCGTGGCGAGACACAGGCGTGCATTGAAGTATAAGCCTACAGATTGACCTAGATTTGAGTAGGCTTACTCTGTGCCAATCTCAGTCACTTCCTACACTCTGACACTCCCGAAAGATCACAGCAGTTACAAAGCACTGCTGTAGAGTGATGGACTCTGGTCAAACCTGCCTGGCTAAAAATAGCACTCGCAGCCTATGCCGGCTGGCAGAAAGATTACTAACTAGAGGGTGTCAGACTGACTGGGAAAATGCAGCCGTGACGTACGCATACAACCATGCTACCAAAGCAAAAACTTAACCCTTTGGCTCCCTCACTCAATCCACCAGCTTCCTGCAGGAAGCTGGTGGATAGAGTGAGGGAGCCAAAGGGTTAAGTTTTTGCAGTTAGTGGACAGGATGCGGGAGTCAAAGGGTTATTCTGTAACAACAGGTGGTTGTGATTAGGTAACAGTGGAGTTGTGGATTGCTTCCATGTTATTGATGACGGGTAGGTTGTGATGGGGTTTAATCATGATAGGTTGTGATGTTTGAAAAGCTTGCTGTTTTTTGGTCACTTGATCTGATATAAGTGCCTGAGGTTTAAGAGTGTGTGTGTGTGTGTGTGTGTGTGTGTGTGTGTGTGTGTGAGTGAAAAAGTGAGTAAATGTGTGCATATCTACAAGTGTGTGTGTGTGTGTGAGAGCAAGTAAAAAATATCTGTGTGAGTGAGTAAAAATATCTCTGTGTGTGTGTGTGTGTGTGTGTGTGTGTGTGTGTGTGTGTGTGTGTGTGTGTGTGCAAAAAGTATGTTATGTGTGTATGTATGTGTGCACACACACACACAATCGCACACACGCACAAAAAATCTATGGCAGTAACGTGAGTTGCTGCTAGCGAAACAGTGTAGAACATTGAACAATCTACTTCAAAAGCTAAACAGAAGTTGCACGCATAGCGAAGACAGAAACATTGTGGTTATGTTGATTAAATACCGTCCTTGGAGAAGAGCAAGGCCAAGCTTCATGCAGGACCAATCCACAGAAATAACATGCATCATGCAAGTAAAAGAATGAAAGATCATGGTTAATTAATTACATGCCATCCTTATGGAGAGCAGACCAAGTTTCAAACAGGAAATAATTATGTAGTGACAAAATATAGTTATGGTACTGTGCAACTTTTCAAGGTCATTTGTGTACTTAGACATTGATTTAACTGCACAAATCACACATCTATTTAATTGCATGATTGTTTTTGTTGTTGTTTTTATTGAAAAAAAGATTAGTGTATAATTATGTATGTGTGTACATATATATATATATATATACAGAAGAGAGGGGGGGGAGAGAGAGAGGGCGAGAGAGAGAGAGAGAGAGATATGTAATGTAATGTAATGTATATATAACTGTGAGAGCACATGCTTTTTCTTTCTTTTTCCTGTTTTTGTACTATCTTTTTCAATACTTCAATACTTTCATTGCTCATGAATTATTGATTACATCAGAAACTAGTCCTTGGTCTGATTTTGTTGTACATTGCTGTATATAGACATTTCATTTTTCAACCAAGATCATGTATCATTTTTCTGGAATGTATTCGTTGTACTGAGTTTGAACATCTACATTTCATTGCTTGGATTTGCATGTTGCATGTGTACTTTGATTCGATCGAATCAGCCAGTTGAACTTTTTTTCCGAATAGACTAGACAATCAGGTCGATGGGGTGACAGGCTCTTAGAGTGTTATGTTTTAGTTATTTTTCAAATGAGAGATTCTGAGCCTTATCTGTTGTCTTCTTTCAGTTGTTTTTCAAATGAGAGATTTTTATTTCTGTACCTTTTTATCCCCGATGATTGTGGTTGGCATGTGATTTATTTTTGTTGTAAATATACGTTGTTTTTTTTTTTTTCATTCGTTTTCCCTTCTCTCTCAGCTCTTCTTCTCTTTCTATCCTTCTATTCTCTTCTTTTTTCTTTCTGTTTTTTTTTTCCATTCATCTTCAGAGCTTTGCAGGAGTAGTTGATATAGACCTTGTACTCTATATTTGCTGTCTCTTGTTCAGTCTGTTTGCAACACCTCTACCCGAAGACGAAGAATGACTGCCTTTAAGGCAGCAGAAAGATGGGTTATTCACGCAAAAGTCCTCTCTCCCTACTAGGGAGGTAGGTTTGTGTGAATTCATATGCTTAGATAGGGAGTGCTTGCAGGAATTTTAGCCTGCACAACAACAACAACAACAACAACAACAACAACAACAACAAAAAGAAACCTACAGCATGAAAAATGCCCCATGGGCAGACCGTCAGAATGCTCCAGTCATTCTGGTGGTGTGTTGCTGTCACACTTCATACTTTCCCCTCCGATTTTTAAAACCTTGTTGCATAGATTCTACATTGGATTCAGGGGTCTGCCAGATGGCAGATTGGGTGGAGCGAGTATGGAATTGTCTGAGCGCATCGACTCCTCCCCCCCCCCCCCCTCCAAAATCCGAACTGTCTGTCATCTCTCCCTAAAAAAAACTGCAAACTGTCTGTCTTTTGTTCTGTATTCTTCATCCCTGTCTTCTGTCTCTCCATTTTCATTTGTCATGTATGTTCTCTTAGTTTTTCTATTCGTCCGTTACACATTTCTCACATTTTTGTCACAAAACTGGTGAAGAAAAGAAGATTGTGTATATGATACTTTGACTAAGAAAAAAGCAACCTTGAATGAAAAGTGTATGATTTTTTTATTTGGTTTATGATTTTAATGTTGGTTTATGATTTTTGCCTTGGTTTCTCATGATGTATAATCAGCAACAATTTTGATGGTTTTTTTGTGTTTTTTTTAGCAAGTAGGGGAGCTTTTTTTTTTGTCTGGAATCATATCAGAATGTTTAACAAGGATGTTATGGTATTGTTCAGCTTGCCTTATTGTTTTTTTTTTGTTATGTATGTGTTCTGCTGGAACTTGTGCTGCCTTTGATACTAATACCTGTGTCTTTAGTGTGTGTGTTTGTGTGTGTGTGTGTGTGTGTGTGTGTGTGTGTGTGTGTGTGGAGAGAGAGAGAGAGAGAGAGATTGCTCAATTTTGATCATCACTTCTGTGTGCTTCTGAGTGCATCTACTTCTGTGTTTATGACTGTTTTTTTTATGGTTTGTATGTTTTTATTGTATTTATTTTGGTTTTTATTATTGTATAAAAAAGATGCAACTCTTATGGACTCCATTGATTAACAAGTACGGACAATCTGTCATTCCAGCAAATTATTTCCCTTTACCCCCCCCCCCCCCCCTCTTTCGGCCATGGCAGGGAAACATAGTGTGTGTGTGTGTGTGTGTGTGTTTTCTCTCAGTGCATGTTTAGTGGTAACATTCATCAATATAGAAATAACTGTCCCATATGGGTTTATTTTTGGTGTTTGTTTGCATTATCTGATTTTCATCCACCTCTCCCATGCTGTGGCAGTTAGTATATATTGTGCATCTCTCCTCCTAAACACCTACATACACTTGATATTAACATATCCATATCATTCAGATCATACGGGTTAGTAGCACAACAATATATTAATGTACCAATAACCATTAACAGATTTTACATTATTTTACTCCCATTCCCCTCCTCCCTCCCTCTCCCCCTCCCTTCCCCTCCCTCTCCCCCCCACCTCCTTTTGTCTGTGAACACTCCTACTCCTACTAATACTCGCTCACACACATATGTACATACAAACGTACATTTGCGCGATCATTTCAGTTTTGCCTCACATATACGTTCTTCCAATTGATTTCATAGTAGAAGTATTTGAGAAGCAATGTTTCATTTTCAAACAGTATTCAAAAGAAATGTTTGGTGATTCTGATGTTTATTTTGACACAGTATTTTTCATAATTCTGAGTAACTAGGAAGCTGGTGGATAGGATGAGGGAAGGGAGAGAATTGAGTTTCTGCTTTGCTATCATGGCTGATAGTGCAGAGGAGAAGAGTGGCAGAATGGTTCAGACGTTCGCCTGCCAATAACTAAACTCGAGGTTCCAGGGTTTGTTCCCCATGGAGGCCTCAACTTTTTCCCCTCAGTTTGACCAGAAAATCAAACAGAACATCTAGTCCTTCGGAAGGGGACAAAAAAGGAGTCAGACCCCTGTAAGGGCCTACTGGCCTGCGCACACTAAAAGATCCCACGGCAGTTGAAAATTGTGAAGGACAGGGCATTGCCCGGCTGCCTTTGTTTAAAACATTGGAGAGATAGGTTGATTTCCCAGGCCCCTCCCCTTGAAGACCAATTAGCCTTGTTGCCTTTCTGAAGTCTTGATTAAAAAAAAAAAAAAAAAAAAAAAAAAAGAAGGGTGGCGCTGCACTGGGGAGCAGCCTAAGTTTCATGTGGTAAATATACTGTGACAAAAGAAATGAATATGAATGACTATGAATATGAAAGTTAGTGAGTAGGGTGAGGGAGTCAAAGATTATTTTGACTATGAATATGAAAGTTGGTGGGTAGGGTGAGGGAGTCAAGGGGTTAATTTGAATATGAAAGTTAGTGGGTAGGGTGAGGGAGTCAAGGGGTTAATTTGACTATGAATGTGAAAGTTAGTGGGTAGGGTGAGGGAGTCAAGGGGTTAACCTTTTTGACTCCCACACCCTGTCCATCAGCATCCTGTATTGCCAGCCATGCTAGCAAAGCTGAAAATTAACCCTTTGACTCCCTCACCCTAGCCACCAGTTTCTGCAGGAAATTGGTGGAAAGGGTGAGGGAGTCAAAGTGTTAAGTTTTTGCAGTTGGTGGATAGGGTGTGGGAGTCAAAAGGTTAAGTAAAACGAATCATGGAGTAATTCTTTTTGTTTTTTTCAGGGCAGGCTTTTTGCCTGAGTGTGTTTCTGTTTTTTTCATTGTTTTGTTCCATTTTTTTCTTTTTTTCCCGTATTGAAGGCAGTTTGAAAGTTTAATGAATAATGTTGCAGTTTGAAAGTTTAATGAATAATCTTGCACTCATCATTTAAATCGCTCGCACATTCGTATTTAATGTTGCTTGGTTTGAGTTATTAAAAACAATTGTTTTTTTTGAAGAAGTGGACATTTCTTCAGATGCTGCAATATTTACATTTGACTGTACTGCAATAAAGACATTCAACAAAGACGGCTGTTCTGCAATAGTTTGGGGTTGAACACGAAGCAGCCAGTATGTATAAACGCACAAGTTTAAAATACTGCCGTAGAGGTGATGCAATAGCTAGATTTGTGATAACCTGTTAGCCACTCAGCAAAAGGTTTGGTTAAACACAAGGCCAATACAATTCACCACAGGGTATATATAATAGCACTAGTGTGTATTACTTGTTGTTTTTCAAAATCACTTTAAGGCTCTCACCTGGTGTGTTGTGTGTGATTTCACAAAAATATATACTGTCATTATTAAGGCAAAAGGAAAACAATAACATGGGAGCAACTTTTTCCGTTTGACAAAGGAATCGTTTTTTCAAAAGAGTCAGAAACGGAAAATTCGTTTTTTTGCAAAAGCTTCAGCATCTGGGGCGCATAGCCCCCCCCATAAGGGGTGCTGCCGGCCCCTGGACCCCTTTCAGTTTTTTTACTTTTTCTAAGTTGCCCCTTGCAATAAAGAACACTAGTCTCCATGTGATGTCTTTTTGTTTTTTTTGTTTTTTTTTTGGTCCAAATATTTTTTTTAACCTTAAGTCATGAAACTTGTCTCATTTTTATTGTTTTCATTGTAACAGGCTTTAGATGGTTGTTGTGGTTGGTTGGGCTGTAAAAAAAATATGTATGTTGAATTTGCGTTCAGTTTGACATTACATGTGTTGCTTGTTTATTTATTTAGTTTGTTATTTGTTTATTTATTTATTTATTTATTTAATTTGTTTGTTTTTTATTTTACCTTTTTATTTATTTATCTCTTGTGTGTGCCTGTGTTAGCACTTTTTGTTTTGCCTGCCCCTAACATGTTTCATTGTTTGTCAACTTTTTTTCAGTACAACGTATTGTTGATCTGACAATAAATCATTAAATGAGCTTAATTTTCCTTTGTTGGGTGTTTTTTATTTTTAACTTCTGCATATTGTTTGTTGATTTGTATTTTATACATTCTAGTTTTTGTCGATGGAAATAACACATTAATTTACAGAGTAGAGAAAGTCCCAGGAATTACTGCGCTTATCAAGTAGATCAGGTTTTTGATAAAACTAACTCTAAAATTTTATTTTGATGCTTCTGGTTTTTTTGTCACTTTGTTTTTCCACACACTGTGTAGGGGAATATTGCTGCACAGTCTGCATGCTTGTCTTTTTTTGGCCGGCGTGTTGGGTGTATTTATGTTTCCATAAGCCACCAGACACTGACATGACTTACAGGATCTTTAACATGCGTATGTGATATTCTGTGTGGATTAACCCTTTGAGACCCGCGTCCTGTCCACCAGCGTCCTGCACTGTCAACCATGGTAGCAAAGCAAAATCTTAACCCTTTGATTCCCTCACCCTATCCGCCGCTGGAAGCTGGTGGATAGGGTGAGGGAGTCAAAGGGTTTAAGTTTTTGCAGTTGGTGGAAAGGGTGCGGGAGTCGTAAGGTTAATAAACACTAACAGTCATCAGCACACATGTGGACCTGGGAGACTGGAAAAAATCCCCCCCCCCCCCCCTTACCCACCAGTTTGAAGATACCTAGGCAGAATCGAACCCCAAACTTTTTAAGCGAGAAGTCAAAGGCTCTTGCCCACTTTATTGAAAACTAGTGATTTTACGACTGCATGGTTTTTGAAAGCATCAGAATCTGCCGTGTTGGACTAGGAAGAAAGCTTTTGATATCTGTATTCTTGTGATATGTGATGATTTAGACATTTTGACCTGGGGTCTTACCTCTGACCTTGCTCTTCCCACGAGTATGTAACACTGGAACCTTCTGTTACAGTTTTACTTCTACTTGAGTGTATATCATGGGCCTTCTGTTACCTGTGCTAATGGAATCCAAAACCAGCGTGACTGTCCACGTTCAAGCAAACAAGAACCAGAAAAAAACACGAAAAAAAAAATCAGAACGCGTATTTAATACAACCAGACAAGACAGGCGCAAGTTTTCGGCCAAATGGCCTTTGTCAAACATAGACATAAGATCACAAACGAACAAACACCAAATACAAAAATTAGGAGAAAAAGACTGAAACTTCTCTGCTTCTTGAAAGCCTTTTTCTCCTATATATTTTTTTTTTTTTGTATTTGGTGTTTGTTATCTTACACCTGACAAAGGCCAGTTGGCTGAAAATTTGCGCCTGTCTTGTCTTGGTTGTATAAATACGCATTCTGATTCTTTTTTCTTGTTTTTTTTTTCTGGTTTATGCTAATGGAAACCCGGGTCTGTTTCTAGGTCCAAGGTCGCAACTATGCAAAAAAATGCCAGTGAAGGAAGTTTAACAGCTTAACCCTTTGACTCCTGCACCCTATCCACCAATTGCAAAAACTTAACCCTTTGACTCCCTCAACCTGTCACAGATTCCTGCAGGAAGCTGGTAGATAGGGTGAGGAAGTCAAAGGGTTAAGTTTTTGCTTTGCTAGCTTGGTTGACAATGCAGGGTGCTGGTAGATAGGGTGAGGGAGTCAAAGAGTTAAAGATTTTCCTTCTTTTTGTCACTGGTTCAGGAATCTGTGTCAAGCATGGCACAAGTAATTTAGCTAGGCATGTGAACCTTTGGTTCTTTTACACTAGTAAACTTCATTGGGATGAATTCCAAGATAACTCGGAGTAGCAGAGTGTCACCCAACATCGACACTCAGGTGTATGATAATAGCAAACTCTACTCGTAATCAGTGAACTCCCGGGTCTAAAACTCGTCAACATCCACCATTTCTCAATCCAGACCATGTTTATTGAATTATTTCCCTTTATCAATCTTTGGTCCTCATGCGAACTTGCACTTGGCAGTCTTGTTTTGAAATGTTATTGCTGAAAATGTTGAAACATTGGTTGTGTATGGCAGAAGAAGTAGGCAGCCTCTTGTAGGAATGTCATGAATGGGGTAAACCTTTACGACTGTTGTGGAATTTTACAATTTCTTTTGTTTTTGTGGGTTTTTTTTTTCTTGTTGTGACATTTTTTACATAATGGGTCATGGTGAGCACTGTCTCAGATTCATTGCAGCAGCAGCTTTGAAATATTCAGAATATCTGAATGAGGTTATTGTTATTTGGTGCATATCAAGAGAATTCTGCATATCAAAATCTGTTGACTTACAATCATATCAGCTAATTCAAGAGTTTATATATATATATATATATATACATCAAAACTTGTTTGATAAACATATCATGAACTTGAAATTCCCTGCCTTGTGGAGTATAAGTACTTGTGGAATTAATTATCCAGAAATCGGTTTGTTGAAGGAGTGTGTGTGTGTGTGTGTGTGTGTGTGTGTGTGTGTGTGGTGTGTGTGTGTGTGTGTGTGTGTGTCGTGTGTGTGTGTGTGGTGGTGTGCATTTTAAGTGTGATGTTTTTTTTTGATTTTGGGTTTTTCATTGTTTCAATGATGCAAACCTTGTCCATGTTTTGCCTTATGAATGCACACTTCCACTGGAGTAATGTCCCTTGCCAGTTTTTTGCCACATGGTGTTTTTATATATATTGAATCATTTCATATTTTGAACTAGGGGGGAAAAACAGCCGCATTCAGTGCCAGATATAGACTGACCATATAGATTCAAAAGAAAGAAGAAGAATTTTAACACTTCTGGTTAACCCTTTTGACTCCCGCACCCTGTTCAACGGTATCTTGCATTACCAATCATGCTACCGAAACAAAAACCTAAGCCTTTGACTCCCTGTCCCTTTCTACCAGCAGATACAGATGTCATTTACATGTAACCAAGATTGTTCCGATGATAGCTTGATACAGTAAGCTTGATACAGTACTAGTAAAAAATATATATACAGACTAGCTAAAACATAGGCTAGGTAGAGCCTCAGGACCTGGCCAGCTCATGGGTTTATGTGCAGGCTTAAGGCTTGTGCCATGATCACCACACACATGGCGCCTGTGACGTTAGTGCGTATGGAACTCGTCCCCGAGCGCGGAGGCGTCATCTTGAGAAACCGAAACTGAAACGGAAACCAGCACAGCCCTTTCTGTTGTGTTTGAAATGCCATGTTAACACTTCCAGTGCCTCACAGAAAATATCAAAGCCAGAGAACACTATGCTAAGAGACACACTACTGTTTTGAGATGTTTTTAATTTTAGTGTGCGATTTTCTTGAGGTGAATGCTTGGTGATAGATGGGAAGTATTCATTGCCAGTATCAAAGCAGAAAACACTATGCTAAGAGAACATACTGTTTTGAGATGTTTTTAATTTAGTGTGCGATTTTCTTGAGGTGAATGCTTGGTGATAGATGGAAGTAATTCATTGCCAGTATCATTGCTAAGTGATCGCCCCTTTTCTGTATTTCCAGAACTTTTCTTTATTTAACCAGTAGGACAAAGGTTACAAACGAGGGACTCAAAGCTAGTGTGATTAAGCCAGATCGTCAACTTTGCATGTAATGTTTTCATTTCTTTTACCATTATTATTATAATTATTGATATTATGCATAATGTGAATCCCATATGTTCCATCATTTTTTTTTTTTATGATTTAAAATCGATCTGTAACATGCATCTGTGTGTGTGTGTGTGTGTGTGTGTGTGTGTGTGTGTGTGTGTGAGAGAGAGAGAGAGAGGGGGGGGGGTATGTGTAAGAAATTGGCAATAAAAGATTTTTTGGCAGTTCAATGTTTTTTACATCATAACTTTGACTTCATTGATAATTTAAACTCATGTTTCATTTTGCAGTTTATTTTTGTTGTTGTTGTTGTGTGTATGTGTTTAGTTGTTTTTGCAGAAACATCTTCGATCAATTTATTTAAACAATGTTTTGTTTGGTATTGGTTTTACAGTTTTATCAATGCCTTGTTGTTCGCTCTTTATGGAACAGGTGGCCAAGTTTGCTGTTGAAACTCCACTGCTGTTGAAACTCACTGATATATCAGTCTGCATGTATTTCTTAATCATTGGATAAAGGTTAGTACATTTGAAAGATTAAGATGGAGCATGAGACAGGGTTTACTCATATTTATTTATTTATTTATTAATTATTGTTTTGTTTATTATTTGTTTCATTTACTATTTTATAATCCTGTACAAGACAAAAAGGGAGATTGATTCTGATGACTGTATCTTTTTGTGTATCTGTAAGCAAGATTCAGAAGGATTTTTCAGAGATGTTTGGGTGGATTGAAAAAAAAATCAAATTTGGGCCAAAGACCTGTATCAGGAGATAGTCTTCGATGTTGTAAGTTTTAAAACGGTGTGACTTGATTCTCGGATCAGGGCTATTGATTTTAAACAACTTCCCCATGGATTTTTTGTTTTGTTTTAGCAGTTTTATTCATTTAATCTTTTTTTTTTTATTTGTTCTTTTGATTGTTTGATTTTATAGATATGTCTATCCAGCTTTTAGCTATATGTTCAACCCCAAATCAATGTCATGAATGTAAATGATAGGGGTGAGAATTTTAAACAGCATCTTCGTGGGGTTTTTGAAAGCTGTTTTATGTTATTGTTTTTAACCCTTTGACTCCCACACCATGTCGACCGGCATCCTGCGTTGTCAACCATGCTACCAAGGTGAAAACTTAATCCATCGGCTCCCTCACCTTATCCACCAGCTTCTTACAGGAACCTGGTGGATAGGGTGAGGGAGTCAGTGAGTTAAGTTTTGTTGCAGTTGATGGAGAGGGTGCTAGAGTCAAAGGGTTAATGGTGTGTGTTTACTCAGTTTTAGTTGTA
Organism: Monoplex corrugatus; assembly: GCA_030674185.1. Lineage (NCBI taxonomy): Eukaryota > Metazoa > Mollusca > Gastropoda > Littorinimorpha > Ranellidae > Monoplex > Monoplex corrugatus. The sequence goes on from JAPXFY010000029.1 coordinate 35,885,603, forward strand.
CATTCGACCCAATACTGAATCAGTACTTTTTAAGTTTAAACCATAGTGACTGAGAATTTCGAACGATATCCTCATGGATTTTGTCTTTAAAAGTTACGTTATGTATTTATTGCCTTGTTTTGTTTGTTTTTAAAGGTGTATGTTGAAGCAGTTTTAATTACGCGAGTCAGTGCTTTATAAGTCAAAATCAAATGTTGAAAGTTTCGTATTCAGGGTCACAGCCACAAGATGATGGGAAGAAACTCTCTATCTTGCAGTCTCAGTATTAGTTCCCTTGTTCTGGCTGTCAGTTTCTTGCTGCCTTCTGCTTATGGGTTTGTTGCTGTCTGACGCTTCCAACAAGGATAGAAAATGATACATTGTTAATGTCTTGTTCCCCAACCAATGGGCACAAAAAGACAGGTTGTTAATATGTCTTGTTCATTGTTTCATTTCTCTTGGTTTGAGTGTCAGATTCACATGCTAATGGTTATGGGTTCGAATCCCAGGGTGCGCTACATTAAAACTGGCCTTCTGACTGTCCCATCTTAACATCATTGTTGTTCCGGTGGTGTCAGTGTAGGAGTAGATAGGCCCCCTTCCCCCACTTCCCTGGGATAATTATCCCCATCGGCCATATCACCTGAGGTGGGTGTCGACATAAAAACTGAACCAAACCAATCATTTCTCTCTCCCCTATCTCCTGTTCCTTCTCCTTTTGATTGGGCTTTTTTTGTTGTTGGGTGTTGTGTGCTTTGGTTGGTTGGTTCGTTGGTTCGTTTTGGAAAGTTCAAAGCCCTGTCTTACTTGAGTACATATGAGGACTATCGATAAGAATTGTTTTAAAAGAAGCTGTAAAATATTGGTATCCTCCTTCCCCTGATGTGCTGAGCCCCGAAAGCGAGGAGGGGAAGAGAGATTCGGATCTCCTATTCCATATGTTTGGGTTATTTTGGTTGGGTATTAAGGATGCAGTTTTAAATTAGGGTTTGTTTCATTTATTTCGGTGAGGAGTGTAATGGGTGGATCCTTGATCTGTTTTCTTAACCCTTTGGCTCCTGCCCTCTGTCCACCAGCATCCCGCATTGCCGTCCATGCTAGCAAAGCAAAAACTTAACCATTTGACTCCCTCACCCTATCCACCAGCTTCCTGCAGGAAGCTGGTGGATAGGGTGAAGGAGTCAAAGGGCTAAGTTTTTGCAGTTGGTGGATAGGGTGCAGGAGTGGAAGGGTTAAAAACAGGAACCAGAAACAACAAAGGTAGAATCAGAATACTTGTTTGATGCAGGTAAACAAGACAGGTGCACATTTTTGGCCGTCTGGTCTTTTGTCGAGCTTGTAGGCTACAGAAGACAGCAAAGAGTTAATGCATGTAACTTTCTGTGGCAAAAACAGTAGACAACTTTCCTGACCTTTTATTGATCAGGAGAAAATGACACTCATTCTGATTTCATTTTTGTGTTTCTGGTTCCTGTTTGCTGATAGTCATTTTGATTTTGATGTTTTGATTGTATTTGAATTTTCTGCCTTTGATGATAGAGCAGTTGTATTGAGATTTCTTATGCTTGATTATGTAACGGTTGTATTGACATTTTGATGCTTGATGATATAGGGATTGTATTGAAATTTCTTATACGTGATGATATAGCAGTTGGATTGCAAGTTCTAATACTTGATTGTACAGCAGTTGTGTTGAAATTTCTGATGCCTGATGATATAACGGTTGTACTGAAATGTCCGATGCTTGATGATTCAGTGATTGTATTAAAATTTCTGACACTAGATAATACAGTGATTGTATTGAGATTTATGATACTCGATGATACGGCAGTTTCATGGAAATTTATGGTACTTGATGATCTAGTGATTGTATTGAAATTTATGATACTTGATGATTTAGTGATTGTCCTGAAATTTATGATACTTCATTATTTAGCACGTTTATTTAAATTTCTGATCCTTGATGATTTTGTGTTTGTGTTGAAATTATTGATACTTCAAGATATGGCAATTATATTGATAGCTCTGACTTGATAGTGTAGTGATTGCACTAAAATGATACAGACATTTCTTGTGTGTACAGTTGTGTGTTTATGCAGCTATGGTTGATACAGATCATATTATTCCAGACATCGCTGTTCATAAAAAACAGTCCAGAAATGTTGCTGTTCTTTTCTGTTGTTTTTGTGTGTGTGTGTGTGTGTGTGTGTGTGTGTGTGTGTGTGTGTGTGTGTGTGTGTGTGTGTGTGTGTGTGTGTGTGTTGTGTTGTTGGTTGGTGGTTGTTGTTGTTTGTTGGTCGTGTGTGGGTATAAGAGAGAGAGAGAGAGAGTGTTGTGTGTGTGTGTGTGAGAGAGAAAGAGAGAGAGGGGGGGTTTGTTTGTGTGTTTTTGTTTTTGTGTGTAATTGTGTGTGTGTGCGTGTGTACATATGTGTGTGTATGTGTGTTTGATGAATTTCTTATCATTTCATATCATTACACTACCACCATTTCTTTCTCTATTTTCTGCAGAGTTTGTGTGATTCATTACTGGCCTGCTACGCATGTCATATCTTTGCTAGAGCCCCGATAACCAGACTGTCTGTTGTCAACTCCCACCAGCTGGCTAGATAAGCATATATAACAAAGATATCTGGACTTGTAGTGAGAGGCAGACTAAGGAAAACCTGGTGTGAAAGAAACCTTGATGTCACTTGGCATTTCTCCATATCAGGCCTTCCAGCTTGCTCCCTACGGTCAGATCTTTCTCCCCGTAATATCTGTGATGGTACAGACAGACAGATAAAAGATGAGGAAACCCCTACAGGTACCAAGAATTTGATGAAGATGGGGAATATAATTATGTCTGTTTCTGTCAGGGTTCCTCAAATCTTTCTTTCAAAGAACCAAAATAATTATTCCAAAAAGTGGATGTAATTTCAGAGCAGTTGTACTTGATGTTTCCTATCATATTATGCCCTAAGTATCAACCAGGACCGAGAGATACACCTGCTGTGTTCGTCCAAAAATAAAAATCTTCTTTCAAGAAACAAAATAGGTATTCCAAGAAGAATGCATGTAATTTTATATTTTCTATTGTAGGCCCCTACTTGATGTTTCTTATCATATTATGTCCTAAGTATCAATCAGGACTGAGAGATACACATGCTGTGTTTGTAAAAGAAATTTGAACAACACCCTGGCTGGCGTTGATAGATTTTAACTGTGTCGTTCAACTCTTGCTAGCTGAGCCAAGTCGGTGCCGCTCAACTTGTGTATACCCTGGCATCAACCAGTCTGGTATCAACCAGCCTGGCATCAATCTGGCAGGCATCAACCAGTCTGGCAACAACTAGTCTGGTATCAACCAGCCTGGCATCAATCTGGCAGGCATCAACTAGTCTGGCATCAACCAGCCTGGTATCAATCTGGTATCAACCAGTCTGGCATCAACCAGCCTGGCATCAACCAGTCAGGCATCAATCTGGCATCAACAAGTCTGGCATCAATCTGGCATCAACAGAGTCTGGTATCAATCTGGCATCAACAAGTCTGGCATCAACCAGTCTGGCATCAATCTGGCATTAACCAGTCTGGCATCAACCAGCCTGGTATCAACCAGTCTGGCATCAACAAGTCTGGCATCAATCTGGCATCAACAAGTCTGGCATCAATCTGGTATCAACCAGTCTGGCATCAACCAGCCTGGTATCAATCTGGTATCAACCAGTCTGGCATCAACAAGTCTGGCATCAATCTGGCGTCAACAAGTCTGGCATCAATCTGGTATCAACCAGTCTGGCATCAACCAGTCTGGCATCAACCAGTCTGACATCAATCTGGTATCAACCAGTCTGGCATCAACCAGTCTGACATCAATCTGGCATCAACCAGTCTGGCATCAATCTGGCATCAACCAGTCTGGCATCAATCTGGCATCAACCAGTCTGGCATCAATCTGGCATCAACCAGTCTGGCATCAATCTGGCATCAACCAGTCTGGCAACAACTAGTCTGGCATCAACCAGTCTGGCATCAATCTGGCATCAACCAGTCTGGCAACAACTAGTCTGGCATCAACCAGTCTGGTATCAACCAGCCTGGCATCAATCTGGCATCAACCAGTCTGGCAACAACTAGTCTGGCATCAACCAGTCTGGTATCAACCTGCCTGGTATCAACCAGCCTGGCATCAATTTGGCATCAACCAGCCTGGCATCAACTAGTCTGGCATCAACCAGTTCTTGTGGACACATCTGCAGTGGTGCTCATGAAAATTAATTTAAGATTAATGAACAAATCATCCATGAAATGGTTTGACGCTCGATGTGTGGTCCAGCTGCCCAGTTTCAGTCCATGGCCATAGCACACACAACCTTAGGTAGAGAAGCAGGATTTAAAATACCCACAGTGATTTGGAATTATGTGGTTTGAACCTACACATTTCAAGTTGGCCCTATGTGATAGCTACCCATTTTAGCGCCATAGAACCCCCCCCAGCCCCCTCCCCCACTCCCCTGGTGATGCCAGGGGCTCTTTCTCCCCACTTGGAAATTTTGTGCCAGAAATATCCTCTTTTCTGTCACACTCTTTGTTTCTGCCTTGTTCATTTGCTTTCTGTCATTTCTTCCTGTCATTTTCTGCCTTGCTGGTCCATTCACCTGTAAGTATGTTTCGATAAAGTCTTACATATTCTCTCTTAGGACTGACAATTGAATACATGTATTAAGTGCACTTTGGGCTCTAGCCCTTAGCTGTTCACAAAGCTGGTAACCGCCCTGCGGAAGAATGTGCCGATCCATTCGTAGCGGCTGAGATCACCCGACCTTTTCCGGCACATGTGTGGGGAATTTCCATCACTACTGGCCTTGCTGTCTTATTGCGCGTGTAGTTAGAATCTTGGTCAGTCTCACGTTGAATGTTCTAAAAATAGTACAAGCATTCTGGGATGCAAGGAACTTTCCATTCACTACTGAAAGACTTTGTACTGACGCTGTGCTACATTCGAATGTGAATACTAGGAGCTAGCTTTAATCTAGCAGTGCAAATGTGAAAGGGCTAGGGAAACATGATATGCAGAAGGAATATTTGGTAATTTAGGCCTGTTATTATATATGCTTTAGTGTCCTTAGTTATCTTAACATTTGTATTCAGTATGTTTTTTAAATCCCCTGTGTGATAAATTGGACAGAGTGGTCAACACCAGGGGCATCTCCTTAGATTATGTGCGTGAATGCATTGATACGCGTATTTAAGTTTCTACCTATGGTCCACGAGCCTTCTCTGTTTCTGGTCCGCTCTCCTGGAACAAACTTCCTCTCTCAGTCCGTCAGCAACCTACTTTTGTCTCCTTCAAGTCCGCTCTCAAAACTCACCTTTTCTCCTCTGCATAAAATCCTGACCTCACTCAATCCCCTCTGCAGCCTGTCTCCGCTCGGAGGGGAATCACATTGCAATATATAATTGTATATAATATGCTCTCTATAATTTTCCATTGTTTTTATTCTTTCTCCCCATTTATAGCCGTGTGTGTGTGTGCGTGGGTGCGTGTGTGTGCATGAGTGCGTGTGTGTGCGTGCGTGCGTGTGTGTGTGTTTCAGCGCTTAGATTTGATTTTATCAAGATTTTGCGCTATATAAATATTATAATTATTTATTATTATTATTATTTTCCTCTTTTGCTGTTGAAGCATTGTGTATGTTTTGAAATGGTTACCACCCTGATATGGGTCTATGCAGTCAAGTTCATATTACTTATAGCCCAGCTGACTGCGAGAGCCAGATCAGGGCTAACTCTATGCAGTCTGATCAGATCAGGGCTAACTCTATGCAGTCAGCTGGGCTTTAAACAACAAGAACAAAATCTCTATAGATTTTTTTTTATGTGCAATTTAAAAAAAAATTTTTTTTTTTATCATCCATATTTCACCAGCACAACTGATAAATGAGACCAAAAGACAGCAACGTGGAAAAAAACAGTGTTCTTTTTTATTGTCTGGTTCCATTGTCTGACTGTTCCCAAGGCATTTACAGAGAAAGCCCTACAATCCACCCCTGTTACACTGGAACAATAACTTTCCAACAATAGAGCCACCTACACACAACAACACAAAACGTCACTGGTAAAAAAGAGAAAGCATTTTCTTAAAAAAAAAAAGAAAAAAAAAGAAACCAAAGTCTTTGGACTAGTTGTAAATATTGTAGTTGACAAACATCTATGCGCTAAAAGGCAGCCTCAAACTGGACTTCACTTTTTAAGAAAAAAATAAAACAAACAAAAAAATTAAACTCCGATAAATCGCACAATTGTAACGCAGAAAAACGGAGACAAAACACACACCAGGAAATGGTTTGAATAAGCAAATGAATAAAGAATCATTCCATTGAGTAGATGAATATATAAGAATTAATCTAAAAATAGAAAAACAACAAATGGTGAAACTTTATTAACAGTTTGAATAAAGAAATGAATAAATAGATAAAGAATCAAATAAATATATACAAAAAGTTAATTCAATATACGATGAGCTATTGGATTGGTGGTAGAAGAGAAAATATCCACTCGTGATGCGAGTAAAGAATAAAAAAAAAAAGTGCTATTTCAGGCGAAGGTAGAAATTAAAGAAAAACGTTTAGAACGATCAACAAAGAATGTATAGTAACGTTATAATCTGACAAAATATACATGCACGTATAGTACTAGAGCCACAATTACTGTACAAACACAATGTGAAATAAAAAGTCTGAAAAGTGAAAACCACTACAATATATACCAGTAAAATCTTGTTTTAAACAATAAATGCAAACGAACTGTAACAAGAAAGTGAAAGAAAAACATGCAGTAGTTTGAATGAAAGAAACAGCTGTGAATAAACGTTTTATCAATAAAAATCAACAACAAATTGTAAACAATTTGAAATCTTTTGCTTAAAGAAAATCATGACATGTCGATCGCACACAAAAAGTCATGAGTTTTGAATAGGGAGAACTGCTTTAGTTTTTAAGGGAATTTCGAAATGTCAGCATTTCGGAACAAGAAAGCCATAATTCATGTAAGAAAATAAACATTTGGAAATAACATACCCTTCTTCCAAAACAAGTACATTTGACAGTTATCGTGTATCCAAACAGTCTCACCAACCAAAACCAAAAAAAAAATTTTTTTTTTTTTAAATTGTTGCATGATGAAGTTTATCATTCAACATTAGTGCATCATATTAGTCTATTAGATGAAGATGATGAAAAACTATAATGAAATCAGAATTAAGTATTGTATCAAACAAACACTGACCAGTCACACAAAAGCCTACAAAAAAAATAAGTTGTTCTCCATGACAAACTGTAAATAAATATTAATCAAATTAATAGAACATCAAAACAAAACATCAATAGGAAGTGGAAGACATTTTACTCTTCACCTTCATCCTCATAACCTTCACTTTAACCCTTTCTAGCTCACCAACGGACATGAACCCAGATTTTGAAACGAAAAAGCTGGCAAAGACGTTTCTCCTCTGCCAAGGCGACCTTGACCTTCATCCCCACCATGTCGCCGCAGCAACCTCCATAGCTCCTGCTGCTGAGTTGACCGTGACCTAATTTCCCATGATGTCGCGGCGACCTCCGTAGCTCATACCACTCTGGTTGGCGCCCCTGTTGTTACCGTACTGCAGGTTAATGGAGGCTTTGGAAGCCTGGCTCATGTCATCCACCTTGATGTCGGCGATGTGACGCTGAGCTCCCATGGCCATGCCCGCCTGTGTCGCCCCTTTGTTAGACCCTGCCTGCAGCCCGATCACCCCCGCGCTGGCCCGAGAAGCATCGTCAGCCGGATGTCGGCGATGTGGCGAACAGCTCCCATGGACATGCCTGCCTGGGTGGCACCCTTGTTAGATCCGGCCTGCAGACCGATGATTCCGGCACCTTCTTTAGAAGCATCATCAGCGCGGATGTCGGCGATGTGGCGAACAGCCCCCATAGACATACCTGCCTGAGAAGCCCCTTTGTTAGATCCGGCCTGCAGACCGATGATGCCTGCGCCTTCCCTGGAGGCGTCATCAGCGCGGATGTCGGCGATGTGACGAACCGCTCCCATCGACATGCCAGACTGGGAGGCCCCTTTGTTGGACCCGGCCTGAAGACCGATGATGCCTGCGCCTTCCCTGGAGGCGTCGTCAGCACGGATGTCGGCGATGTGGCGAACCGCTCCCATCGCCATGCCGGACTGAGAGGCCCCTTTGTTGGACCCGGCCTGAAGACCGATGATGCCTTGGCCTTCCTTGGACATGTCATCCGCGCGGATGTCTGCGATGTGGCGAGATGCGCCCATTGCCATACCGGCCTGTGAGGCACACTTGTTGGTACCAGCCTGCAGACCGATGATGCCCTGTCCAGCACGCAGCTGTTCCTGCGTAAAGTGGACCTCGTGCTTCTCTGAAGGCTTGGGGCCGCAGGTGGGTCCATTGAAGCCATGTCTCTGAGCCTGCAGGATTCAGAGAGAGAGAATAAAAGAGAAAAGATCAACATTCAATTGTTAGATTAGAACATTTTGACTTAGTTCTATATTATGATCGATTGGCTTCTTACCGTTTCCATGCCATGATTTTGTTCAGAATGGACTTGGATTTCTTGAATCAGACGCACGCGCGCGTGCTCGCATACACACACACACACACACACACACACACACACACACACACACACACACACACACACACACACACTCACACGTACACAAATGGTTACACACTAACAGAGTCTAACCATAATATACACATACACTGACAGTCATGAACATACACGTATACATAAATGATTGCCGCAATGGAACATGACCCTTTATCAGCAACTAACAATCACAGCAACACCTGTATGAATAAGACTATAGAGAAAGTGTCATTGCACAGTGCCAAAATCACTCTCTGGGCTTCTGCAGCTGGACCATCATACCATCATCATGTGCCCTGCCCCATGGCGTTGGCGATCATGGCCCTCCATACGAATCTATCAGTTGTCGCTACAAGTACACCTCCCACCCTCTTTGTCTTCATCCACTACACAAGTCCGTTCAGTATTTTCTCCCTGGGTCTGCCTGGTGCTCTTTTCCCCCGCCAGCTTTCCTGTTGTGACCAGGTGCTCTAATTTCTCTTACTTCATAAAATGTCCTATAAATGTTGCTTGTCTTTTCTTAATCTTGAAATGGTTACCACCCTGATATGGGTCTATGCAGTCAAGTTCATATTGCTTATAGCCCATCTGACTGCTAGAGCCAGATCAGGGCTAACTCTATGCAGTCTGATCAGATCAGGGCTAACTCTATGTGTCTGCCTCTTTCAAGACTGTCTTGTTCGTTTTCTTCGCTGTCCATGGAACTCTCTTCTTCTTAGAAACCACCGGACAACCTGTAGTACAGAACTCTTGCCACAGACTGGGATACTATAAGCACCGCATCTTTACATGTATAGTACAGACTTTATCTCAAAGGCTTCGACACAGTTACGCATAGCACCTGTTTTGTTGAATTTAAAGTCCTACCACTCTCATAGTATATGAGCAACATTCTTATAGCTAGTCATATTATGAGGACTAGCTATAAGAATGTTGCTCAAAGAAGCCTTAAAACATTTTGGTTGCATTGTGAGATACCCATGCTACGTCGGATTCTCATAACACAAAAATCTTGACATGGCATCTATGACATTAGTGCATATACATATAATTTTTTTAAAATAATTTTTTTAAATATTTTTTTTAGGATCATTGCACTCAGGGAGGTTACCTTTGTGCTCACCTTTTTTTTCTCTTTTTCTTTTTTTTTTCGTCCCATTTTCTACGCCACTTTAATGGCCACAGAAGCTGGAACAGTTTTTATTATGCGATGATGATGATGTTGATGTGGATGATAATCACGATGCTATGGAGTTCCATCTAGGATTGAGACTGCGTGACAAGGTTGTACTCTACGCTTACTATCATAATATATCCTGGCGTCAACCAGGCCCGAGAGATACAGACACCTGCGGTGTTGGTCAGAAGATTTGAGCAACACCTTCAATGACGCATCCGCGAAGTGGATGAGACTCGACTGTGTGGTCCCAGTCTTCTCATAGCACGCCCAACTCTGGAGCCAGTTAGAGCTGAAAAAGCCCACAATGATTTTTGAAGGTACTGATGGGGATTCGAACCCACAACCTTCCAGTCGGTAGTCCGTTGCGTTAACTACTATACCACGGCGACTGGCAACAGTGACCACAATCCGGTAGTGGGAAGGTTTAGGCTGAAATTGAGGAAAAAGAAACAGACCAAAAGCAACATCAAACTAAACCTTGGACTCTTGAAGACAGATGAAATGATACATCAAAAATTTAATGTACATGTTCAAAACAAATTCAGTGCTCTGGAAGACGTTGGTGACAGTGAGGAACAATGGACAAAGTTGAGAAGTTCTATAAATGAAGCTTGTGAGGAAATCCCTAAGGCAAATAGAAAAGCAAAAAAGAGCTGGATGACTAATGAAATTTTGGGCCTGATGGAGAAAAGGAGGAAGGCAAAGAGAAACGAGGAGAGATACAGGAAGATAAACAAAGAAATCAGGTATAGGTGCAATGAAGCTAAGGAAGCTTGGCTGAACACAAAATGCAAAGAGATAGAAGAACGACACAAAATGGATCCTCAGGGTATGTACAGACGAATTGAAGAAATTGTTCACAGGAAAAATACATGCACATCAACTGGTTGCTTAAAATCAAAAGATGGCACGCTTATCATGGAAAAAGACAAGGTATTAGACAGATGGGGAGAGTACATTAAAGACCTTTTTGAGGATGACAGAAACGAAGAACACATTATAAAAAAGAACTTTGAAGGACCACCCATAATGAAAGATGAAGTCAGAGCAGCACTGAAAAAGATGAAACCAGGAAAAGCCCCAGGACCAGACAACATTACTACAGAGATGATTGAAGCCCTGGAGGAATTTGGCATAGAAAAAATAACAGTCCTCCTAAATGAAATTTATGACACAGGAAAAATCCCCAAAGATATGTCAAAATCAATTTTCATTGCACTTCCAAAGAAGACAGGGGCTATAGAATACGAACTCCATCGCACAATCAGTTTGATGAGTCATGTAACAAAAATCCTGTTAAGAATAATCATGATGAGGACAAGGAATAGAATCAAAAAAGAAATAGCAGAAGAACAGTGTGGATTTGTGGAGGGGAAAGGAACTATTAATGCCATATACATCCTAAGAACTATCATAGAGAGGTCAGTTGAGATGAATAAGGATTTGTATTTATGCTTTGTTGACTATACCAAGGCTTTCGATCGGGTACGACATGAAGAATTGATCAACCAACTGGAGAGACTCAATGTCGATGGAAAAGATCTACGAATAATCAGGAATATGTACTGGGAACAAACAGCTGCAATGAGAATAGAAAACAATATAAGCTCTTTTCAAAACATCAAAAGAGGAGTCAGGAGTCAGACAGGGTTGTGTTTTGTCACTATATAGCGAAAACATCATGAGAAACCTAGAAGAAGACCCTGGATTAAAGGTTGGAGGGAAAATGATAAACAACATTCGGTACGCAGATGACACCGTGCTAATTGCAGAAAATGAAAGGGACCTACAAAACCTTGTGAATATACTAGAAACAGAAAGCAAAGGTAAGGGGTTGGAACTAAACAGCAGGAAGACTGAAGTCATGGTGATCAGTAAAAAACATGAAATCCCCTCCTGCAAAATAACAGCAAATGGCACAACCTTGACACAGGTTAATAAGTTCAAATACCTAGGAAAGGTCATTTCATCAGACGGCAGATGCACATCGGAAATAGCTGGCAGAATCGGCCAAGCCAAAACAGCATTCAAGAAGATGACAAGCATTCTTACCAACAAATGCCTATCAATTAAAATCAGAAAGAGAGTCCTTGAATGTTATATAGAACCAATACTGTTGTACGGATGCGAGGCGTGGACAGTCAGCAAGCAAAGCCAGAGCAGGATTGAGGCAGCCGAGATGTGGTTTCTCAGAAGAATGTTGAGAGTACCATGGACAGCAAAGAAAACAAACGAGACAGTCTTGATGGAGGCAGACACAAGTCGATCACTGATAAGGAAGATTAGGAAAAGACAAGCAACATTTATAGGCCATTTTATGAGGAAGGGGGATTTGGATCACCTAGTCACAACGGGAAAGCTGGAGGGAAAGAGAGCACCGGGTAGACCCAGGGAGAGAATGCTGGACGGACTTGCAGGGTGGCTGAGGATGAAGAGGATGGGGGAGATGCTGGGGGCAACGAGAGATAGAGATGGTTGGAAGTCCATGGTCGCCAACGCCATGCGGCAGGGCACCTGATGATGATGATGATGATGATATATAATATATATAATTCATTCCGAGCGCGAAGACGTCATCTTTGAGAAAGTGAAACTGAAACTGAAACTGTAGATACCATTTTATTTATTTATCTATTTAAATTTTGAAAATGTGAGACAGCAGATACCCACCTCACTACCGAACTGCAGGATGGTGGAGATGACCATGGCCATGTTACGTCCCTCAAACAGATCGGCAGTGGGGAAGAGACTGTTGGAAGGCACACCGTAGTTCTCTGCAGACTTCAGGAACACCTCGATGTTCTCCATCTGGTTAAAAACATACAGACTCGTCAGATTACAAAGTTACAAAGTAAGAATGAATCAAAAAAAAAAAAAGAAAAAAAAAAAGAAAAGAAAAACGTTAAAAGAATAAGAACGCGTAATTTACACAACCAGACAAGACAGGCGCAAATTCTCGGCCAACTGGCCTTTGTCAAGCGTAAGATCAAAAACAAACAAACACCAGATACAAAAATTAGGAGAGAAAGATTGAAACTTCCTTACTGCTCTGTCCAGTGTGAGAAAAAGAATTCTTTTTTGTTTGTGATCTTACGCTTGACAATTTGCGCCTGTCTTGTCTGGTTGTATTAAATACGCGTTCTTGTTCTTTTTGCGTGTTTTTTGTTTTTTTTTCTGGTTCCTGTTTGCTTGGATGCGGACAGTCACACTTGATTTGGATTTCAGATTACGAAGTAGTTGAGGTCATTTCACAAGTCACTTCACACATATCTCTGTCGCAGTCTGGCTACAATTTTAACCGTTTGACTCCCGCACTCTATCCACCACTGTAAAAACTTCAGGTCATTTCACACATGTCTCTCTCTCAGTCTGGTAACAGTTTTAATTAATCGTTTGACTCCCGCACTCTATCCACCACTGTAAAAACTTTAGGTCATTTCACACATGTCTCTCTCTCAGTCTGGTAACAGTTTTAATTAATCGTTTGACTCCCGCACTCTATCCACCACTGTAAAAACTTCAGGTCATTTCACACATGTCTCTCTCTCAGTCTGGTAACAGTTTTAATTAACCGTTTGACTCCCGCACTCTATCTACCACTGTAAAAACTTCAGGTCATTTCACACATGTCTCTCTCTCTCAGTCTGGTAACAGTTTTAATTAACCGTTTGACTCCCGCACTCTATCTACCACTGTAAAAACTTCAGGTCATTTCACACATGTTTCTCTCTCTCAGTCTGGTAACAGTTTTAATTAACCGTTTGACTCCCGCACTGTATCTACCACTGTAAAAACTTCAGGTCATTTCACACATGTTTCTCTGTCTCAGTCTGGTAACAGTTTAATTAACCGTTTGACTCCCGCACTCTATCCACCACTGTAAAAACTTCAGGTCATTTCACACATGTCTCTCTCTCTCAGTCTGGTAACAGTTTTAATTAACCGTTTGACTCCCGCACTCTATCCACCACTGTAAAAACTTCAGGTCATTTCACACATGTCTCTCTCTCTCAGTCTGGTAACAGTTTTAATTAACCGTTTGACTCCCGCACTCTATCCACCACTGTAAAAACTTCAGGTCATTTCACACATGTCTCTCTCTCAGTCTGGTAACAGTTTTAATTAACCGTTTGACTCCCGCACTCTATCCACCACTGTAAAAACTTTAGGTCATTTCACACATGTCTCTCTCTCAGTCTGGTAACAGTTTTAATTAACCGTTTGACTCCCGCACTGTATCCACCACTGTAAAAACTTCAGGTCATTTCACACATGTCTCTCTCTCAGTCTGGTAACAGTTTTAATTAACCGTTTGACTCCCGCACTCTATCCACCACTGTAAAAACTTTAGGTCATTTCACACATGTCTCTCTCTCAGTCTGGTAACAGTTTTAATTAACCGTTTGACTCCCGCACTCTATCCGCCACTGTAAAAACTTCAGGTCATTTCACACATGTCTCTCTCTCAGTCTGGTAACAGTTTTAATTAACCGTTTGACTCCCGCACTCTATCCACCACTGTAAAAACTTTAGGTCATTTCACACATGTCTCTCTCTCAGTCTGGTAACAGTTTTAATTAACCGTTTGACTCCCGCACTCTATCTACCACTGTAAAAACTTCAGGTCATTTCACACATGTGTCTCTTTCTCAGTCTGGTAACAGTTTTAATTAACCGTTTGACTCCCGCACTCTATCCACCACTGTAAAAACTTCAGGTCATTTCACACATATCTCTCTCTCTCAGTCTGGTAACAGTTTTAATTAACCCTTTGACTCCCGCACTCTATCCGCCACTGTAAAAACTTTAGGTCATTTCACACATATCTCTCTCGCAGTTTGGCTGCAGTTTTAATTAACCCTTTGACTCCCGCACTCTATCCACTACTATAAAAAAAACCTTAAAACCTTTTAAATCCCTCACCTTACCATCCACCAGTTTCCTGCAGGAAAGCTGGCAGATAGGGCGGGGAATTCAAAGGGTTAAGGTTTTTTTTGCTTTGCTAGCGTGGTTGACAGTGCAGGATGCTGGTAAGACATGGTGTAGGAGTCAAAGGGTTAAACAGAGGTGTTGATACAAGATCTCATATCTCCTTGGTGAACCCCACCCCACCCCACCCCACAGCACAACAGTTGGTCTGATCGCTCAGTGGCCATCTCGATTCTCCAGTCATACTGATGGTGCCAGTCTTTCGCAGATCCTGCTCCATTTCCTTATTTCAAGACCCTGCCAATGCATATGGTTATGTTCAATAAGCTCAGGGACCCTGTCGGATAACCGCTGGCAAATTTGGACGGAGCGCATATGGAGTTAATGATTACAATAATTCCATTTATGCAGCGTAAACGTACATGTCAGAGAATGCTTGTTGCTCTTGACAGTCTGTTTTTCTTTCCGTACGTTCGTATCTCTCTCTCTCTCTCTCCTTGTCTCTCTGTCTCTGTCTGTCTGTATGTCTGTATGTCTGTCTGTCTGTCTGTCTGTCTGTCTTCTGTCTCTCTCTCTCTCTCTCA
>JAPXFY010000029.1:35903418-35910918 GCA_030674185.1 Monoplex corrugatus
GCAGATTTGGAGTCTGTCATATAATAGCTGGCAGATTTGGGTGTCTGCTGATAATAGCTGGCAGATTTGGGAGTCTGTCATATAATAGCTGGCAGATTTGGGTTGTCCTGTCATATAATAGCTGGCAGATTATGGGTGTCTGTCATAAATAGCTGGCAGATTGGGTGTCTGCAAGATAATAGCTGGCAGATTTGAGAGTCCTGCCAGATAAATTGCTGGCAGATTGGGTGTCTGTCATATAATAGCTGCAGATTTGGTGTCTGTCTATAATAAGCTGGCAGATTTGGGGTGTCTGTCATATAATTAGCTGGCAGATTTTTGGTGTTTTGTCATATAATAGCTGGCGAGATTTGGTGTCTGTCATATAATAGCTGGCAGATTTGGGTGTCTATCATATAATAGCTGGCAGATTTGGGTGTCTATCATATTGTAATAGCTGGCAGATTTGGGTGGAGCGCAAGGTCTGAGATTTTGTTCTGAAGGATACAATATGACTTCTTGCGATGTCGGGAAAGTTGAGGTCTCTGCTACCTCACTCCCCTACGACCCCAGGGTTATGGAACTCTCTAGGTAGGAAGGACTCAGGACCTGGCCAGCTCGTGGGTTTATGTGCAGGCTTGAAGGCTTTGTGCTGTGATCATTCTGGGTCTTCTCCATCACACGGCAAGCGCATATGGAATTCTTCCCAGCGCGGAGACGTCATCTTGAAAAATTGAAATTGAAATTGAAAATTGCTACGTAGATCTAACGGATCATTTTTCAATGAAAGGGATGTGCGTGTTATGTATCATCAGATCATTATGTACACAACTCTGGTTTAGGATCATTATCTTGCTACAGGGTTCAGCACAGTATTAAAAAAAAAAAACAATGTATGCGGAGGAAAAAGAACAGTTTCAATTTCAATTTCTCAGAACGTCTCCGCGCTCGGAATGAATTCCTTATGCACTAACGTCACAGGTGCCATGTGATGAAGAAAATCCAGAATGATCACGGCAACGCCTTAAGCCTGCCATAAACCCACGAGCTGTCCAGGTCATGAGGTCCTACCTGGATAGTTCCATAACCCTGAGGTCGTAGGAGAGCGAGGTACAGAGACCTCAAATTTTCCCGAGGCCAGCACCACGAGGGCGGCGCCAATCCCATCTCACAAAACAGCAGTGGTAACAAGGACAAGTGTGTGTGTGTCTTGCCTCACACTGTCAACATCATCTTCAAATTCAGTTATCAGCAAAATGTGTGGAATATTCTACAGATAAAACAAACACCGAGTTCGTACGTATTGTTTCTGACGTATGTGTCGGTTTTGAAAATCAGTTAAACAATATAATGATAATGAAGACATCTGGAACAGCGTTGGCCCCGGTAGCTCAGTTGATTTGAGTGTCGGATTCACATGCTAATGGTTGTGGGTTCGAATCCCGGGGTGCGCTACATTAAAACTGGCCTTCTCACTGTCCCATTTTAACATCACTGTTGTTCTGGTGGTGTCAGTATAGGATTAGATGTCCCCCTTCCCCCACTCCCCTGGGATGGTTATCCCCGTCGGTCGTATCACTTGAGGTGGGTGTCGACGTAAAAAAACTGAACCAAGTCAATATCTCAATCTCAATCACAATCAATCAATCTGGAGCAGCATTAAAAAAAACTATGTGAGGCGGTGGTGGAAGTGTCTTTAGAGAGAAAAATCTAACCCTTTGACTCCCTCACCATGTCCACCAACTGCAAAAACGTAACCCTTTGACTCCCTTACCTATCTACCAACTTCCTGCAGGAAGCTGGAAGGATAGGGCGGGAGTCAAAGGGTTACGGTTTTGTTTCGCTTGCATGGTTGGTACCACAGGAAGCTGGTGGACAGGGTGCGGGAGTCAAAGGGTGAGTCAGTTGATTCCTTTTCTCACACTGGACAGAGAGCAGCAGGGATGTTTCTAGTCTTCTCCCAATTTTTGTATCTGGTGTTTGTTTGTTTCTTTGTTTCTTTGTTTGTGATCTTACACTTGACAAAGGCCAGTTGTCCGAAAATTTGCGCCTGTCTTGTCTTGTTGTATTAAACACGCGTTCTCATTCTTTTTTTCGTGTTTTTTCTTTCTGGTTCCTGTGTGCTTGAACGCGGGAGTCACACTTGTTATGGCTGATTACATCTTCTGTGACCATTAACCCCATGGCGACCGGCAGGAACGGAAAAAATGGCCACCATCATCACCAGATGCCCCCTTGATCATGTAAACAGCGGAGCATAAGGAGAAAGAAGAAAGAAGGCTTTTTCATGTTCCTGTGCAGTCATAGTCTTTGAATGATAAAAAAAAAAAACCAACCCCTCTTTCTTTGAGCATTTCTTCCTCTTTCAAGACAGAAAAACACACGACAAATCAGATGGGTTATCACTGTAGTTTAGGATGTTTATGCCAAGTTTTTGTTTGTGGATTTTGTTAACAGTTTTTTTTAAGGCGATCATATCAAATCAACAACACAACAACAACAACAACAACAACAACAACAACAACAACAACAACAACAAAAACAACAACAACACAACAACACAACAACAACAACACAACAACAACAAACACACGTTTGCAATCACATACACGACAACACACAAAAACAACGAAAAGATATGGTTTTGATTCTGTACTGATTAAATCACAAAATAATTTTTTACCAACTTTCATATTTCCTTTTTTAAAATCTTATCATTCATTGTTTTTAAAAAAAAATCTGTTCAATAAACACCATCTCGTGAATGAATAAACTCATGTTTTATTCAAGTGAAAGCTTACCGGACCCACAGCTTATCCAAAGTCTGGGACTCTGGGGATTTTGAAGAGTACGTTACCTGTTTGAAGGGAGCAGCCATGGTGTTCATCTTGATTTTGTAACCCTTGCGGCAGGGGGCAGATTGGCAGTCCCCTCGTACACAGCCTTGGCAAGTCTGTCAGCACACAGGGACAGAACCACACGCCAAGGTTACACACACACACACACACACACGGGTAGGCAGCACCCCAGGGTCGATTGGAATAGAAAAAAAACGGGGGGGGGGGGTAAAAGGGGAGATAACAAGGACTGAGGGATCTTCCAAAAGACAGGTTTTGGGATTGAAGAGGAAATAATGATAGTAATAACAACAATACATATCACTGGCATATTTGGAAGGTTAAGAGTGCGGGGGGGGGGGGGGGGGGGGGGGGAGGAGGGAAAAGGAATCATGAATACAGGTTTATCTACAGACCTACGATGAGGCACCCGAAGAAGCAGAAGAATCCAAGGACACACGGATCCTTCCTATGCAATTCCTGCAGAAATATCAACAATTTTTTGGAAAGGACAAAGTGGTACACACTGTGCATATAATATGTATCAACAAGCTTTGGGGAAAAAAGAAACTGATGTGTATAATTATCCGTTTATGAATGTTATTAATTATGTAATTTTGTATCAACAGAGAACACTTGTCTCCAGGATGGGCTTTGTATCTTACTTGAAGCCCCACACTTCTCTCTGCAATAGTCTTTTTTTTTATATCTTTCTGAAGAGAGAGAGAGAGAGAGAGAGAGAGAGAGAGAGAGACAGATCAAGAGAGAGACAGAGACAGAAACAGAGAGAGAGAGAGGTAGAGAGGAGAGAGAGCGAGAGAGAGAGAGAGAGAGACAGATAGACAGAGAGACAGAGAGACAGAGAGAGACAGAGACAGACAGACAGACAGACAGACACACACACACACACACACACACACACACACACACACACACACACACACACACACACACACATCCACCCACATTTCCAAATATAGGCTTTCACAACCTCAGGACCGCTCTCAAAGACCCCGTGCGCTTAAAAGTCTTTGAGCAAAATCAAAATCACAGTGCAGGGCTTTGTTGTGACATATACACACAAACAGCCTGTCAGAATTATCAAAAATGAATAATGTTACGACACATAATGTGATTTTTCTAAATTGAGAAATGAATAATGTTACGACACATAATGTGATTTTTCTAAATTGAGAAATGAATAATGTTACGACACATAATGTGATTTTTCTAAATTGAGAAATGAAGGTAGAAAGAAACTCTAGGGAGAGCTAGAAAAACAGAAGGTCTTCAGAGAAGTAACCCCCTTTAGACAAGTGTTTCGGCCCTGAATTCCTTACACTCTCGGGGGGCCGGGCCACATCCAGGTCATGACTCCTGGATGCCCTTCTGCTGTTGTCTATTTTTTTTTTCCCACGCCGGGGATCGAACCTGGGCGATTCTGCGCTTCAGAACTGCGGTACGCGGTTTTACCAATGTGCTAACGGGGCACACATCATCTGTAGGGAATTTAATCCTTATGAAGTTCACTTTTTTCGTTCCTCCTTGCCCAGATCCAGCTTGAGCTCCTTTCTGCTGCCTCTGCCATCGCTTTAAGGGCTCTAGTCCTCTTCTTCCCAGAAATGGCGAGTTGTTTCATGAGATCATAAGCGGAGGTGCCCACAAACCCTCTTGCCCCGACCTCTATGGCGAAGATTTTGACCCGCAGACCTGCTTTCTTCAGGGTGCTGGCAAGACCGGCGTATTTTTCGGTCTTGTAGATATGTGCTTCTTCCATTCTGCTTTCGTATGGCACAGTGAGTTCTATCAGAATCACTTGTTTCGAGGAGTCAGAGTGGAGAGCGATGTCTGGTCTCATGCCTGTCTTGCTGATGACATCTGGGTAATTTCTCCACTCTGGGAGGTCTGCTGTACACTCCCAGTCGACTGCTCCATCCAGAAGACCCTTTGGCAATGTGCTGGTTGTCATAGCACTTTCGGGCCAGACCTGTTTCCCTCCTGCTTTGTAGAACGTTGTCATAGCAATTGGTGCGTTTGGGGTCATGGTTTTTTCGCTAACCACATCTGTGATCACTTTCAGAACTTGGTTGTGCCTCCATGTATACCTTCCTTGGGCTAGCGCTACTTTGCAAGAGCTTAGGACATGTTCCACTGTTTGTTTCTTCTGACAGAGCGGACATGCTGGGTCGTCTGCTTTCCCCCATTTCACTAAGTTTGCATTCGAGGGGTGCAGGTCATATACAGATCTGAGGAGGAAGCTTATCCTTAGAGGAGCCATGTGCCACATATCGTTCCAGCTGAGACTTCTTTGGAGTGCACTGTCCCATGTTGTCCATTGCCCCTGTTGACCTTGCTGGACTGCCTTCTGCACTCTTTTGACATCTTCTTCTTCCTTCAACTCCTGTATGATCATGTCTCTTTTTTCCTTCCCTTTGGCTTTGGACCACCACTGCATTTTTGTTGCTCCCAGTCCCTGTCTGTTGGTTTGCGTGTGTCCAATTATTTCTTTGATGCTGAGGTTTCTCTTGGCATTGTTTACAGCCTCTTGGACTTTCCACTTTCTGCCAGTTCTCAGCTTTGGATGAACTGATCTCACGATATTGTCTTCCGATTCCTCCAGCATGCTCAACAGTCTTGCTTTTCCAACTTTGTATTCCTCCACTATGGATTTGAGAGGTAGCTTCAGCATTGCTTGACGACAGTAGAATGCAACATCAGTGAGACCAGGTGGGACACCGAGCCATTTTCTTGTGTATTTGTTGATTTTGGCTTCCATTGCTTCGACTGTGCTGGTGCATAATGTTACGACACATAATATGATTTTTCTAAATTGAGAAATGAATAATGTTACGACACACATTACGGTTTTTCTAAATTGACGACTTTTTAACAACACTTTTTTTTTCAACCTAATTATGATTTTTCTAGCTTGACGACATTTGAAACCAACTTTTTTTTTTTTTTACCATTATTATACATGTGCATTAGTGTGTAACGGAAATATCCCATATAACATGCATGGACGCTAACACGCCACCATAATGTCCTTTTTTTTCGTTCACGTTCATCATTCACCTATTCCTGATATTTATTCATTGTCCGGTTATCTATGATACATAATGCTTACCCTGGTTGTCGGTATCAATGACACATTATGCTTACCCTTTCGATATCTGACATTATCTACCGGTTGTCGTTATCAATGACACATTATGCTTACCCTGGTTGTCTGGTTATCAATGACACATTGCTTACCCTGGTTGTCTGGTTATCAATGACACATTAGCTTACCCTGGTTGTCTGGTTATCAATGACACATTATGCTTACCCTGGTTGTCTGGTTATCAATGACACATTATGTTACCCGGGTTGTCTGGTTATCAATGACACATTAGCTTACCCTGGTTGTCTGGTTATCATGATACAATTATGTTACCCGGTTGTCTGGTTATCAATGACACATTATGCTTAACCCTGTTTGTCGGGTTATCATGACACATTATGCTTACCTGTTGTCTGGTTATCAATGACACATTATGCTTACCCTGTTGTCTGGTTATCAATGACACATTAGCTTACCCTGGTTGTCTGGTTATCAATGACACATTATGCTTACCTGTTGTCTGTTTCTGAATTATGCTTACCCAGTTGTTGTTATCAATGACACATTATGCTTACCCTGGTTGTCTGGTTATCAATGACACATTATGCTTACCCTGTTGTTGGTTTCAGACACTTTATGCTACTGGTTGTTGGTATCAATGACACATTATGCTTACCCTGGTTGTCTGGTTATCAATGACACATTATCTTACCCTGGTTGTCTGGTTATCTATGACTACATTATCGCTTACCCTGTTTCCGGTTATCAATGACACATTATGCTTACCCTGGTTGTCTGGTTATCAATGACACATTAGGCTTACCCTGTTGTCTGGTTATCAATGACACATTATGCTTACCCCGGTTGTCTGGTTATCAGTGACACATTATGCTTACCCTGGTTGTCTGGTTATCAATGACACATTATGCTTACCCTGGTTGTCCGGTTATCAATGACACATTATGCTTACCCTGGTTGTCTGGTTATCAATGACACATTATGCTTACCCTGGTTGTTCGGTTATCAATGACACATTATGCTTACCCGGTCACATTTCACTTATTTTCTAGATAGATTCAATTTCTAAACCTTTTTTCCTTTTTTGTTTTTGCTGAATCAAACATACAATCTCCATTTTTTTATCTTTCATTATCTCCCTTCTGTTCTTCAACCTCTCCCTCTCTCTGCTATCTCCAATTTAAACTTTCGTTTTACCAACTTTTTTTTCAGTCAAACGTGCGATCTAACCTGCTTGTTTCTTGTTTTGTTCCATCTCTCTATTTCTAAGGGGAGATTGAGGGAGGGGGGGGGCACTGTAGATCTTAAAATCCAGTTTCAGCCTAGCTCTAAATGTGACCATCCACCAGGAAATGAGTCGCTTGTCACCGGACATTGTTGGCTGCTAGCAGCTGGAATATGAGGTAGGGGTGTCAGAGCGTGATTTGAGGATTTTGATTTAAACTGTTGTTACGTCATGGATTGATTAGAGGACTGCGATTTTAACTGATTTTATTGTAACTCTTCCAGCACGTGCATATGCTACTATTTGTACATTCCTAATACCGTGATTATTTCCACGTT
>JAPXFY010000029.1:35925918-35928418 GCA_030674185.1 Monoplex corrugatus
TTATGTATTTGCGGTGAACAATTCACATTGTATCACTGTTTGTTTTACTGCAGAAAGCTTCGTTATTTCTTACCAAAGATGTTTACACAAGGAAACTATCTTGAAAAGCATTTTAAAGAAGTAATATCAGATCAAGTTCTGTTAGTTAAAATTTCAGAATCATTGGTTCACAGTCCTGTTAATGCGTTACTTTAAGGTTATTATTTTAATTATTATTATTTTATTTTGTTTTGTTTCGTTTTCTATGACGATGTTTTCTTTTACATTTAATGTTAGCGTTGTTCTAGTTTCATTTCTCTGTTCATCCATATCCTTTTTCTAAAAACCTTGCCGATTCCTTTTAATTTTTTTTTTCCCCCGTCTCTTACTCTGTTCCCCTCTGTCCCCTCTCCCCTCCCCCCCCCTCCCCCCCCCCCAAAAAAAAAAAAAAAAAAAAAAAATCATCCTCCATGCCATTTTTACCCGTCTAATATCACTTATAGTGAAAAGACGTTAAATCAAGGAACGAACACGAATACGTTCACCCATACGTATATATATACACGCATACATACACACATACACACATGTGCATATACATACACATACATATACACACATACATACACACATACACACAAGTACACAAACACACACACACAAACAAACACAGACACACACACGCAAAAACACACTACACACACACACACACACACACACACACACACACACACACACATACAAACACACACAACACACAGAGAAACACACACACACACACACACACACACACACACACACACACCACACACATCCACACACAGAGAAACACACACACACATACACACAAACACACACACACACATACACACACACACACACACACACACACACACACACATACACACGCCATAATTCAGTCGATGTCAGTCTCTCTTTTTTTCCACGTCATCTCTGCGAACCCAACTTTACTCTTTCTGTCGTTGTTTTCGTTTCAATCATTTTTTTAAAAACTAAAATCCTTTTTCTTTCTAACAAAAACAAAAAACAAAAAACAAGCAAAAAACACCCAAAAAATAAATTTAAAAAAAAGGGAGAATTTCAAACATTCTACAGGCTACAGCGAAAAGAAGCGAAGGGACCTAAAATGGACAGACAGGATTCTCAACGACGGAGGGACATCAGTTTTTGTCTACAAGGACAACAACCTCGCTGGAAACTAAAGCTCGCAGTGACAAAATAAGACGTTATGTAAGCTTTCCCAAAACGCAGGAGATAACGAGCATGCCAGTTCGTGGAGATTTTGATGACTAATGGAATGCAGCAGCCCCCTTCCTTGATACACCCCGCACACGGGCTGCTGGGCGTTAGGCACTCAAGACACACGCAGACACCTGTATGTATGTATGTATGTATGAATGTATGTGTGTGTGTATGTATGTATGTATGTATGTATGTATGTATGTATGTGTGTGTGTGTGTGTGTGTATGTGTGTATGTATGTATGTATGTATGTGTCTATGTATGTATGTGTGTGTGTGTGTGTGTGTGTGTAAGTATGTATGTATGTGTATGTATGTATGTGTGTGTATGTGTGCGTGTATGTATGTGTGTCTATGTGTGTGTGTGTCTGTATGTGTGTATGTATGTATATATGTATGTATGTGTGTGTATGCATGTGTGTATGTATGTATGTATGTATGTATGTATGTATGTATATATGTATGTATGTATGTATGTGTCTATGTATGTATGTATGTGTGTACGTATGTATGTATCTATGCATGTATGTATGTATGTATGTATGCATGTATGTATGTATGTATGTATATATGTATGTATGTATCGTTCGTTCTTTAATTTAACGTCTTTTCACTATAAGTGATATTAGACGGGGGAGGGGGGGGGAGGGGAAATTATTTAAAAAAAAAAAAAAAAAAAAAAAAGTGAACAAAATAAAATGTAGAACGATAGTTGGACGGGTTGGATTTGGGCAGAGGGAAGACAGAGGAAAAAGACATTAGCAGGTGGGGGAACAGTAAAATGGAACGAGAACTTAACACTAACAATTAACTTCAATAACGTGAAGGGAAATTGTAACACTAAAATACAAACCGAATAAAGTTAAAGTAATGCATTAACAGGACTGTGAACTAATGATTCTGAAATTCTAACTAACAACGTTTGATCTGATGTAATTTTCTGGAAATGATTTTCAGAATACTTTTCTTGAGTAAACATTTTCGGTAAAAAAGAACGTAGCATTTTGCAGTAGAATAAACAGTGAAACAGTGTGAACTGTTCGCCGCAAATACACTTGACATTTTTACAATATTTTGTTCTCAATGCGTTTAGCTGAATACGAAAACAAACAGCAACAATCGATCTCAAATGATACATAGAAGAATACTGCAATTTTTTACATACATTTTGAACGGTAAGTTTTATCATTTGTTGTGACACAAACTGTTCATCTGAATGTTCAAGAAATCGAGTCCATGAGGCTGATTCGAGCAAGTTG
>JAPXFY010000029.1:35935918-35940918 GCA_030674185.1 Monoplex corrugatus
ACCAAATCAAAACCAAACCAAATCAAACCAAACCAAACCAAACCAAATCAAATCCAAAACTGATCCAAACCAAACAAATCAAAACCAAACCCAAACAAACCAAACCGAAACCAAAACGAAAACAACAGCAGCAGCAACATCACCCCTAAATCTGTGTAAGAAAGTGTACACACTTGTGGATGCGTTACAGAAGACGACTGTTTCATCCTTGAGATTAAACTCTACATGTAAGCCTGACAGCGAACGAGACGAAAAAGAAAAAAGAAGAAGAAGAAGACGATAGGAGGAGGAGAAGAATGCGAAGAAGAAAACGAAGACGAAGAAGAAGAAGAAGAATGCGAAGAAGAAGAAGAATGCGAAGAAGAAGAAGAAGAATGCGAAGAAGAAGAAGAATGCGAAGAGAAGAAGAAGAAGAAGAAGAAGAAAGAAGAAGAAGAAGAAGAAGAAGAAGAAGAAGAAGAA
This sequence comes from Monoplex corrugatus, assembly GCA_030674185.1. Taxonomy (NCBI): domain Eukaryota; kingdom Metazoa; phylum Mollusca; class Gastropoda; order Littorinimorpha; family Ranellidae; genus Monoplex; species Monoplex corrugatus. Next base: position 35,936,381 of record JAPXFY010000029.1, read on the forward strand.
TGCGAAGAAGAAGAAGAATGCGAAGAAGAAGAAGAAGAAGAATGCGAAGAAGAAGAAGAAGAAGATGACGACGATGACGAAGAAGAAGAAGAAGAAGAAGAAGAAGAAGAAGAAGAAGAAGAAGAAGAAGAAGAAGAAGAAGAAGAAGAAGAAGAAGAAGAAGAAAAAGAAGGAAAAGAAGAAGAAGAAGAAGAAAAAGAAGAAAGAAAGAAAGAAAGAAGAAAAAAAAAAGAAAGAAGAAAAAAGAAAGAAAGAAAGAAAGAAGAAGAAGCCGAAAAAAAAGATTGATAATAATAATAAGAAGAAAAAGAGCAACAACAGCAACAACAACAACAACAACAACAACAACAACAACAACAACAACAACAACAACAACAACAACAAAGAGCAACGTATTTCCAGGTCCTTGTATGTACGTTGTTCGGCTCTGATGCGCAGGCATAATCCGCCTTCAGTGGCCGTGCAGACTTGGTGATTTCGTAGTTTCCACAAGACACCGAACATTGATCTTTAACGTGCATATTTGATGATTTGCATGCATATATACACTCAAAGGGGGTACAGACACGAGCTAGTCTCCACACATGTTGTTGACAAGGGAGATTTAAACTCTACCTTTAGTTCCCAGACATTGGCAAAGCAAAATCAAACCCAGACCTTTCACACACACACACACACACACACACACACATACACACACACATACACACACACACACACACACGCACGCACGCACGCACACACACACACAACAAAAACAAAACAAGACACAACACAAAACAACACAACAACAGAAAAAAAACACAAGACACAAAGCAACATACAAACACAACACACACACACACACACACACACAGCACAACACAACACATAACATAACACACACACACACACCCACACACACCCACACACACATACACACACACAGGGCTATTCCGTCCGTAGAGAACTAGTTTGGATCTATCGGAGTAAAGAGTTGTTGCGCAATCAATCTACTGACGAGACGCGCCTGTCAGAAGGGTATATACGTAACATCATCACCTTCTGGAAATTCTGTGCTAGAAATTAACTCTTTTCTGTCACTCTCCTTGTGTTTGTCTGGTTCCTTTGCATTCTGCCATCTCTTTCTATCATTTCTGCCTTGCTGGTCCATTCACCTGTATGTGTTCTGTAAAACCTTACGTACTTTCTGTTAACCCTTTGTTTCCTTCACCCTGGCCACCAGCACCCTGCATTGTCAACCATGTTAGCAAAGCAAAAAGTTAATCCTTTGATTCCTTCACCCTGGCCACCATTATCCTGCATTGTCAACCATGTTAGCAAAGCAAAAACTTAACCCTTTTGATTCCCTCACCCTATCCACCAGCTTCCTGCAGGAAGCTGGTAGATAGGGTGAGGAAGTGTAAAGGGTTGAGTTATTGCAGTTGTTGGATAGGGTGCAGGGGTCAAAGTGTTAAGATTGATAACTGGGTAGATGTATTAAGTTCAATTTTGGTTCTAAGGAAATGAGATATACAGAATCAATTTTAGGTAATTTAGCACCAGGTAGACCCAGGGAGGAAATACTAGACGGACTTGCAGAGTGGCCGAAGACAAGGAGGGTGGAAAAGATGCTTGAGACAACAAGAGATAGAGACAGATGGAAGGCCATGATCGCCAACGCCATGCGGCAGGGCACCTGATGATGATGATGAGGCCCGATTTTATAGATGTCTTTGTGTCTTTAGAGTTATGTTTATATTTGTGTTAGGTATGTCTTTTTCAAAATGCCCTGGAAACAAATTGGACAAAGTGGTCAACACCAGGGGCTTATCCATCCTTAGATCTTGTGTGCGAACGCATTGATACGAGTACTTAACTGTCTTTTCCACGTGCTTGTTTTTTCTCTGTCCGGTGACGTAGGGTGCACTTTTTGAGATGGTTATATCCCTGATATGGCTCTGCGCAGTCGGCTGGGCTTTAAACAACAATGACAGTAACAGGTGGCTAAATGCCAGACTTCCAATAGGAAGATCCTGGGTTTGAAACGCCACGACACCTCCGCCTGGTGAGAGTAAAGGGTAGAGATTTATTTTCCAATCTTCCAGGTCAACCAACATGTGTGCAGACCTTCACTTCAGCTTGTTTGGGTCCGTTGTTGGACTTAACCCTTTTCCTACCAAGAAAATAGGTCACTGTACTAACAATTGACCAAGTAATGTTAGGAGATGACCTTAGAAACACTCAAATTACGCCTGTTTTTTTGCCATTTTTGCCGCTTCAAACGTTGTGTAAATGCAGAAAGGAAATGACGATAGTATACTCCCTTTGCCGGAAAAGGATTACGTCAGCGATGCGGTAATTTTCTACTTATATACTCGAAACTGAAACTACGGTTCAGGGCACGAAATCCTCGTGACGCGGTCCACAGAGAGAGAAAGCTGAGTCACGAGGCTCTCGTGACGTGGTACAGAATGTGTTAATTAAGCCTTCCTCATCGCACGCCACTGTTGCCGGTTGACTGCTATTCTGGTCCATTGTTTGTCGAACTTTTCTAGATCGTCTCGCCATCTGGTTCTCTGGCGACCTTTTTTTTTTTTTTTTTTTTCTTCTTCTTGAGGGATCCGGTGTGTCACTTTGGTGGTCCATCAGCAGTCAGATCTAATGACATGGCCAGCCCACTTCCACCTTTTTTTGTGCAGACCTGCCAGTGCCTAAACCCTCTTCGTGTTAACACACACACACACATGCAGAATATGAACTATGCACGTTAAAGAATCATCTTTACCTGAATACGAATGTAAACATAACTAAGGAGACTAAAACATACTCATAAAAACCAGGTCTAGATTACTCAAAGTTGCTTCTGCACTTACATTTTCTCTGAGCCAAAAATGCACACAATACACGTACCCAGTCATCAATTGTAAGAGCGAGTATGTAAGGCTTTATCGAACGCATACAGGTGAATGGACCAGCAAGACAGAAAATGAGAGGAAGATATGACAGAAAGCAAAGGAGGAAGGGAGAAACAAAGAGAGTGATGGAATTTTAGCACAGAATTTCCAGAAGGTGGGGGATACTATTTATACTGAAAGAGCTTCCGACATCCCAACGGAGGAAAAGCTCAGTTTAAACGTAACTGCAACTTCAGTGAGATAGGTGGCAAAGGCACTATGGTGACATTTTCGACTTTTTACCCCTACTGATAACTACAACTTGAAAGAAAAGGAACCAGTGAGGAAATTATAGACAATTCGTCGGGTGAAATGAGAGATTTTTTTTTGGGTCTAAATAGGAAAGAGCTGATGTTTGTTTTAAATGAATTGAATGAAACTTTTGTTTGTATATTTCTACATTTTAAAGAGCCTCCCCCCGCCCTAAAAAAATAAAACAAACAAAGAAACAAACAACCAAACCAAACCAAACAAAACAAACAAACAAACAAACAAACAAACAAAAACAAAGAAAAGAAAAAATAAGTTTTTCTTCTGGAAACAAAAAGTCAGCCATACTCGATGTCCCAGAAATGTTTCTCATCACACTGGTGCCATGTGTCTGCTTCTGGATCTTCGTCGAGTGTACAGGTGTCTGTTACATTAAAAAAGAAAAAAAGAAGAGAGAGAGAGAGAGGAGAGAGAGAGAGAGTGAGTGAGAGAGAGAGAGAGAGCGAGCGACGAGAGAGAGAGAGAGAGAGAGAGAGAGAGAGAGAGAGAGAGAGAGCAAGAGAAGAAAAATATTATTTTCTCTTCTGGAAACAAAAAGTCAGCCATACTCGATGTCACAGAAATGTTTCTCATCACACTGGTGCCATGTGTCTGCTTCTGGTTCTTCGTCGAGTGTACAGGTGTCTGTTACATTAAAAAAATGAGAGAGAGAGAGAGAGAGTGAGCGAGAGAGAGAGAGAGAAAGAGAGCAAGAGAGAGACAGTGAGAGAGAGAGAGCAAGAGAGCGAGAGAGAGCGAGAGAGAGAGAGAGATGGAGTGAGAGAGAGAGAGTGAGTGAGAGAGAGAGAGACAGACAGAGAGAGTGAGAGAGAGAGAGAGAGAGCAAGAGAGAGAGAGAGAGAGTGAGAGACAGAGACAGAGACAGATGGAGACAGAAACAGAGAGAGAGACAGAGAGAGAGAGAAAGAAAGAAATGGAACAAAAAGCCAGGTAAAGGTGAAAGATAGAAACCTTTTTCTAAGCAAAGGTTGTCCTAGAACCATAAGGTCATTGAGGAATGAGATTGGTGCCAGACCACATGCAATGCTACGTTTACAGGCTCTGCTACCACTGCCCTTGTTACACTCGCAACAAGCTGCCCGTTTCTTTTTCTTGAAGCGCGGCGTTCTTTGACATTTTGTGACGCTCGAGGTGGAAAAGATATATACACACACATAATAAAAACAGTAGTTTTGTTGCAGTTCAGATCTCTCGCGCTTCGTGGTAATCCATTTGTAGAGAAATTAATGATACGTTTTATTAACCGTCTGTGCGGCAGGTTAGGTCTTTCTTTGACTTGAGAGATATAAACTGCACCATTACCACAGAAAGTTCTCTGGATTTACAGTGGGA
>JAPXFY010000029.1:35950918-35953418 GCA_030674185.1 Monoplex corrugatus
TCTGTACAGGCGGTATCTCGTATGTATGTATGTATGTATGTATGTATGTATGTATGTATGTATGTATGTATGTATGTATGTATGTATGTATGTATGTATGTATGTGTGTATGTATGTATGTATGTATGTATGTATGTATGTATGTATCATGTGCCCTGCCGCGTGGCGTTGGCGATCATGGCCCTCCTCACGAATCTATCCCTTGTCGCTGCAAGTACATCTCCCACCCTCTCTGTCCTCAGCCACCCTGCAAGTCCGCCCAATATTTTCTCCCCAGTTCTATCTGGTGCTTTCTTTCCCTCCAGCTTTCCTGTTGTGACCAGATGCTCTAATTATTCTTTCCTCATAAAAATGTCCTTTAAATATTGCTTGTCTTTTCCTAATCTTCTATAATTATTAATGATCTTTTTGTGTCTACCTCCTTCAAGACTGTCTCAGTTTGTTTTCTTTGCTGTCCATGGAACTCTCAACATTTTTCTTAGAAACCACATTTCAGTTGCCTCAATTTTGTTCTGAGTTTGCGTGTTGACTGTCGACGCCTCACAACCGTACAGCAGTATCGATTCTATGTAACACTCAAGAACTCTCTTCCTGATGTTAAGTGATAGAGACATTTGTTGGTAAGAACGCTTTTCATCTTCTTGAATGCTGTTTTGGCTTGGCCGATTCTGCTGGCTATTTCTGATGTGCATCTGCCGTCTGGTGATACACCGTACCTATAATTGTTATTATTTAGTAGTAGCGCATCAAGCCTTACCCCTGTCACTGCAACTCTAAAGTAATATAGTGTCAAATATTTTTATCTTTCAAAAAAAAAAAAGTTTCACAAGAGCTATAATGAACATGTCTGTCTCTGTCCCTAGTAAACATCAAACCATTTATGGATAAAACTGTCAGTCTGCCTAATGCATCTCCAACATCTCTGGGCGTTCGGGAGAGAGAGAGAGAGAGAGAGAGAGAGAGAGAGAGAGAGAGAGAGAGAGAGAGAGAGAGAGAGAGGGATGGAGAGAGAGGGAGACAGACAGACAGACAGACGGACAGACAGACAGACGGACGGACAGAGAGACACAGAGAGAGATACAGAGAGAGACAAAGAGAGACAGACAGAGAGAGAGACAGACAGACAGACAGAGAGAAAGAGAGAGAGACAGAGAAAGAGAGTGAGAGGGAGAGAGAGGGAGAGAGAGAGAGACAGATGGACAGACAGACAGACAGACAGAGAGAGACAAAGAGAGAGAGAGAGAGAGAGACAGACAGACAGACAGAGAGAAAGAGAGAGAGACAGAGAGAGACAAAGAGAGAGACAGAGAGAGAGAGATAGAGAGAAAGAGAAAGAGAGACAGACAGAGAAAGAGAGAGAGAAAGAGAGAGAAAGAGACAGAGAGAAAGAGAAAGAGAAGAAGAGATACAGAGAGAGAGAAAGATAAAGATAAAGAGAGAGAAAGAGAGAGAGAGAGAGAGAAACACAGAGAGATGGAGAGAATCAGAGAAAGAGAGAGAGGGACAGAGAGAGAAAGAGAGAAACAGAGATAGAGAGAGAGAGAGAGAGAGAGAGAGACAGAGACAGAGAGTCAGTGACAGAGATAGACACGGACACAGAGAGAGAGACGCAGAGAGAGAGACACACACACAGAGACAGAGATAGAGAGAGACACAGAGACAGAAGAAACAGAGAGACAGAGCCAGAAGTGAGAGAGAGAGAGAGAGAGAGAGAGAGGGAGAGAGAGAGGGAGAGAGAGAGACAGATAGAGACAGAGACAGAGGCAGAGACAGAGAGACAGAAAGAAACAGAGAGAGAGAGAGAGACAGAGAGAGAGAGACAGAAAAAGAGAGAGATAGAAGATGTACATGCAGTTAAGGCCTAGCCTATCTCTGGAATGTCAGAATCATGAATTCTTTCCCAATCACAAACCAGACAGACATGCAGGAACAGACGACGTGGGGGTGGGGGGTGGGATGGTGGGTGTTGTGTTGTTATGACGTCACATGTCGGCGTGGGCACGTGACTCACGAGCCAAGAATTCGTGTATCACATGTGGGATGGAATGAGAGTTTTCGTCTTCAAGCTTCACCTCCTACTTGTGTGTGTGTGTGTGTGTGTGTGTGTGTGTGTGTGTGTGTGTGTGTGTGTGTGTGTGTGTGTGTGTGTGTGTGTGTGTGTGTGTGTGTGTGTGTGATAGATAGATAGATAGAGATAGATGGATAGAGAGAGAGAGAGGCAGAGAGAGACAGAAAGACAGACACAGAGAGAGAGAGACAGAAAGACAGACAGAGAGAGACAGAGATACAGAGAAAGAGAGAGAGAGAGAGAGAGGGAGAAAGAGAGACACAGAGAGAGAGAGAGAGAAAGAGAGAGAAGAAGAGAAACAGAGAGAGAGACAGACAGACATACAGAGAGAGACAGAGAGAGAGACACAGAGAGACAGAGAGAGAGACAGAGAGACAGAAAGAGACAGAGACAGAGAGAGACAGAGAGACAGAAACAGAGAGACAGAGACAG
>JAPXFY010000029.1:35963418-35968098 GCA_030674185.1 Monoplex corrugatus
CCACCCATCCATGCATCTATCCATCCACCTACCCACCCACCCATTTATTTATCTATCCATCCATCCATCCACCCACCCACCCATCCACTTATTTTTCCTTCCACTCATCCATCCATTCATCCATCCACCCACCCATGCATACATTCATGCATCCATCCATCCATTCATGTATCTTGTAGAAAGAAAAAGTCCATTTTCATAGGTAAACATAGAGATGTCTAGGTATTTCTATAGGATGGACTGCTATGGGAAAAGATGCTATCCACAGATATGTCTAGATATGTGCTTTGGGAAGAGATTCTATTCAAAGAAATTCCTTTTGCTATGGAAAAAGATGTTATGGTGAGAACTGCTTTGGGAAGAGATGCTACCAGAGAAATTTCTTTTTGCCATGGGAAAAGATGCTATGATAAGGACTTGTATGGGAAGAGATGCTACTCAAAGAAATTTCTTTTGCTATGGGAAAAAGATGTTATGGTGAGAACTGCTTTGGGAAGAGATGCTACCAGAGAAATTTCTTTTGCCATGGGAAAAGATGCTATGATAAGGACTTCTATGGGAAGATATGCTATTCAGAGCTATTTCTTTTGCCATGGGAAAAGATGTTTCTTTTGCCATGGGGAAAGATGCTGTGATACGGACTTCTATGGGAAGAGATGCTATTCAGAGCTATTTCTTTTGCCATGGGAAAAAGATGTTTTCTTTCGCCATGGGAAAAAGATGCCATGGCAAGAAATGCTTTGGGAAGAGATGCCATTCAAAGAAATTTCTTTTGCCATGGGAAAAAGATGTTATGGTCAGAACCGCTATGGGAAGAGATGATACCAGACAGGCGTCTAGATATTTCTATGAGAAGAACTGTTGTCTGAGGAAAAGGCACTATGGTGCTGGCAGGCGTACCAATCAGTCATTCAGTTAGTTATCACCACCACAGGTTTTTCTCTACGATAATATTATCTACAGGTCACAACCTGTACAGACGAGAGTCTGATGCCGTGTGCTTGGGAAAGTGAGAAAATGTTGAATGGAATCTTTGGCGGGGTGTGGTGGGGGGTGGTGTGGTGGTGGTGGTGGTGTGTGTGTGTGTGTGTGTGTGTAAAAGAGAGAGTGTGTGTGTGCGCGCGTGTGTGCGTGTGTGCGTGTGTGTGAGTGTATGTGTGTGTGTGTGTGTGTGTGCGTGCGTGCGTGCGTGTTTGTTTGTTTGTTTGTGAGTGTGTGTGTGTGTGTTGTGTTGTGTGTGTGTGTGTGTGTGTGTGTGTGTGTGTGTGTGTGTATGTATGTGACAGAGAGGGAGAGAGGGAGGGAGAGAGAGAGAGTGTGTGTGTCTATGTGTGTGTGTGTGTGGTGTGTGTGTGCGCGCGTGCGTGTTGTGCTGAGAGAGAGAGAGTGTGTGTGTGTGTTTGTGTGTGTGTTTGTGTGTGAGTGTGTGAGTGTAAGAGAGAGAGAGAGAGAGGGAGAGGAGAGAGAGAGAGAGGAGAGAGAGAGAGAGACAGAGACAGAGACAGAGACAGAGACAGAGACAGAGTGTGTGTGAAAGTGTGTGTGTGTGTTGTGTTGTGTGTGCGTGCGTGCGTGCGTGCGTGTGCGTGTGTACGCGCGTGCGTGCATGTTTGTGTGAGTGTATGTGTGTGCGCGCGCATATATGTGTGTGCGTGTGTGCGCACGCGTATGTGTGTATGCGTGTGTGTGTTGTGTGGGTGTGTGTGTATGCGTGTGTGTATATGTGTGCATGCTTATGTGTGTGTGTGTGTGTGTGTGTGCGTGTGCGTGCATGTTTGTTTTGTGCGTGTCTATGTGTGTATGTGTCTTAACATCTTCCAGTTCTTGCTGCGCTCGTTGTTACTTAAGTTTTGAAGTCTCTGCCATTGACACGCACATAGAACGTCAGTCACTGTCACTAATGATAATCCACAAACCCATCAGCTCAGTGGTCAGAGCAGTGCGTCATGCTCGTAGCTCAGGGACTGTGGGTTCAATTCTAGAGAGAAGGGGGCTGGGGATGGAGGGGTGGGGTGAGATGAGGGGAAACTTTGTTATATTTATAGAAACACTGGTTGTTTCGTTTTTGGACAGAGCCGTGGACTCACGAACTATTTATAGTCTCGAGTTCAATCCCATCCCAGCCTGTTACTTTATTTAACCCTTTACATTGACTCCTGCACCCTATCCACCAGCAGCCTGCGCTGTCAACCATGCTAGCAAAAGCAAAAACTTAACCCCTTTGACTCTCTCACCCTATCCACCAGCAGCCTGCGCTGTCAACCATGCTAGCAAAAGCAAAAACTTAACCCCTTTGACTCCCGCACCCTATCCACCAGCTTCCTGCAGGAAGCTTCCTGAAAGAGAGAGAGAGGGAGAGGGAGGGGGAGGGAGAGAGAGAGAGGGAGAAAGAGAGAGAGAGAGAGACAGAGACAGACAGTCAGACAGACAGACTGACAAACAAACAGACAGACAGTCAGGCAGACTGACAGACAGACACCAACTTCTTGCCAAACTTAATCCTTTATTTCCCTTACCCTATCCACCAACTTCCTGCGAAACTTAACCCTTTGATTCCCTTACCCTATCCACCAGCTTCCTGCCAAACTTAACCCTTTGATTCCCTTACCTATCCACCAACGTCTTCCCAAACTTAACCCTTTGATTCCCTTACCTTATCCACCAGCTTCCTGCTGCAGGAATTTGGTGGACAGGGTTGAGGGGTTCAAAGGGTTAAGTTTTTGCAGTTGGTGGATAGGCTGCAGGAGTCAAAGGGTTAAGGTGGATCACAAAAACAAGCCAGTTTTTTATTTTTATGTTAGTACAGTCTCCAGGTTTCGATAATTAAACCATCAATGGGGGGAAAGAGAAGATAGCGCACGGTTGTTTACAACCTAAAGATAACACAGCACTGCCCTGCGTGAGATAGAAAGAGAAAGAGCAGAGAGAGAGAGAGAGAGGGAGAGAGAGAGGGGAGAAGAGTGAGAGAAATGGAGTGAGAGAGAGAGGGAGAGAGAAAGAGAAGAGAGAGAGAGAGAGAGAGAGAGAGAGAGAGAGAGGAGAGAGAAAGAGAAAGAATAGAGAGAAAGATGGAGGGGAGAGAGAGAAAGAGAGAGAGAGAAGGGAGACAGCGCGCGCAATAAAGAGAGAGAGAAGGGAGGGGAGAGAGAGAGAGAGAGAGAGAGGAATAGAGAGAAAGAGAGAGAGAGAGACAAAGAGAGAAAGAGAGAAAGAGAGAGAGAGACAGAGAGAGAGAGAGAGAGACAAAGAGAGAGGAGAGAGAAAGAAAGAAATATATATATATATACGCTGTATGATATATATATATATATATATATATATATATATATATATATATATATATAATATACACACACACAGAAGAGATAGAGAGAGAGTGAGAAAGACAAAGAGGGAGAGAAAGAAAGAGAGAGAGAGAAAGAGAGAGAGACAGACAGACAGACAGAGACAAAGACAAAGACACACAGACAGAGAGACAGAGAGAGAGGAGCTGAGTTTTTAATACAACTCCCGAAGTATCGTCTTTAAATCAAAATATAATTATACCAGTACAGACAGAGACAAACACACGCGGCATACATAATAATTATCATGATACTAGCAGGCAAGAGAGAATTTGCAGTTTGTTCTGGAAGGGAGTCACCCCACTGGAGCAGTTTCATCTGCGCTCCACCCAGATCATGCCAGCAAATTATCTGGCAGTCTCCTTGAATCGGTGTGCAAAACCTTAAGTGTTGGCAGGCTCTTGAAATGGGGTAGGAAAGGGGTGGAAACTGGTGGGAAGGGATTGGGGGGGAGGGAAGGACCGATAAAAAAACAAAAAACAACAACAAAACAAAAACAACAACCAACCAAGCAACCAACCGAACAACCAACCAAACAACAAAAAACAACAACAACAAAAAACACCCTGATACCACCAGAGTAATTGAAGCATTAAGATAGACAAACCGATGATGATGATGATGGTGATGATGTGATGATGATGATGATGATGAGAGGGGGGAGGGAGGGAGAAAGAGAGAGAGAGAAAGAAAAAAGAAAAGAAAGAGAAAGAGGGAAAGAGAGAGAAGAGGAGAGGAGACAGACAGGCACAGAAAAGAGAGAGAGATGAGAGAGAGAGAGAGAGTGAGAGAAAGACAGAAAGAGAGAGAGACAGAGACAGAGACAGAGACAGAGCCAGAGACAGGACGGACAGACAGACGGACTGACAGACAGACAGACAGGCAGGCAGGCAGGCAGGCAGGCAGACAGAACAGACAGAAAACACACACACACACAAAAAAGATCAAGAGACATTGAGTGTCAGAGGAAGACAGGGCATTATAGAAAAAGAAGAGAAAGGGGCGTGGAGGGGGTGAAGGTGACGGGGGGGGGGGGGGGGGGGGGAAAGGAAACTGGTAGCATCCCATTCGGAGTTAGGGGTGGAGCACAGATACCTACTGTAATACAACTTTGTGCCTCTCCCCTTTAAAGCAGCAGCACTACAGTAAAATCGACGACAAAAGAATCATTTGTTTTTCAACACTTGAAGAAAACCCAAACAAAGTTCAGTAATGCATACCGTTTTTATTCGAGAACCCTCGTTCGGAATAATTACTGGTGTTGTGGAACTCTCTTTTAAAAAACAAATCCCCGTCTTTCGAAAATCCCCCCCCCCCCCCCCCCGGGGGGGCCCTG
>JAPXFY010000029.1:35988198-35993198 GCA_030674185.1 Monoplex corrugatus
GTTTGGATCTATCGGAGTAAAGAATTCTTGCGCAATCAATCTACTGACGAGACGCGCCTGTCAGAAGGGTATATACGTAACATCATCACCTTCTGGAAATTCTGTGCTAGAAATTAACTCTTTTCTGTCACTCTCCTTGTGTTTGTCTGGTTCCTTTGCATTCTGCCATCTCTTTCTATCATTTCTGCCTTGCTGGTCCATTCACCTGTATGTGTTCTGTAAAACCTTACGTACTTTCTGTTAACCCTTTGTTTCCTTCACCCTGGCCACCAGCACCCTGCATTGTCAACCATGTTAGCAAAGCAAAAAGTTAATCCTTTGATTCCTTCACCCTGGCCACCATTATCCTGCATTGTCAACCATGTTAGCAAAGCAAAAACTTAACCCTTTTGATTCTCTCACCCTATCCACCAGCTTCCTGCAGGAAGCTGGTAGATAGGGTGAGGAAGTGTAAAGGGTTGAGTTATTGCAGTTGTTGGATAGGGTGCAGGGGTCAAAGTGTTAAGATTGATAACTGGGTAGATGTATTAAGTTCAATTTTGGTTCTAAGGAAATGAGATATACAGAATCAATTTTAGGTAATTTAGCACCAGGTAGACCCAGGGAGGAAATACTAGACAGACTTGCAGAGTGGCCGAAGACAAGGAGGGTGGAAGAGATGCTTGAGGCAACAAGAGATAGAGACAGATGGAAGGCCATGATCGCCAACGCCATGCGGCAAGGCACCTGATGATGATGATGAGGCCCGATTTTATAGATGTCTTTGTGTCTTTAGAGTTATGTTTATATTTGTGTTAGGTATGTCTTTTTCAAAATGCCCTGGTAACAAATTGGACGAAGTGGTCAACACCAGGGGCTTATCCATCCTTAGATCTTGTGTGTGAACGCATTGATACAAGTACTTAACTTTCTTTTCCACGTGCTTGTTTTTTTCTCTGTTCGGTGACGTACGGTGCACTTTTTGAGATGGTTATATCCCTGATATGGCTCTGTGCAGTCGGCTGGGCTTTAAGCAACAATGACAGTAACAGGTGGGTAAATGCCAGACTTCCAATAGGAAGGTCCTGGGTTTGATCCGCCACGACACCTCTGCCTGGTGAGAATAAAGGGTAGAGGTTTATTTTCCAACCTTCCAGGTCAACCAACATGTGTGCAGACCTTCACTTCAGCTTGTTTGGGTCCGTTGTTGGACTTAACCCTTTTCCTACCAAGAAAATAGGTCACTGTACTAACTATTGACCAAGTAATGTTAGGAGATGACCTTAGAAACACTCAAATTACGCCATTTTTGCCGCTTCAAACGTTGTGTAAATGCAGAAAGGAAATGACGATAGTATACTCCCTTTGCCGGAAAAGGATTACGTCAGCGATGCGGTAATTTTCTATTTATATACTCAAAACTGAAACTACGGTTCAGGGCACGAAATCCTCGTGACGCGGTCCGCAGAGAGAGAAAGCTGAGTCACGAGAATCTCGTAACGTGGTACGGAATGTATTAATTAAGCCTTCCTCATCGCACGCCACTGTTGCCGGTTGACTGCTGTTCTGGTCCATTGTTTGTCGAACTTTTCTAGATCGTCTCGCCATCTGGTTCTCTGGTGACCTTCTTTTTTTTTTTTTCTTGACGGATCCAGTGTGTCACTTTGGTGGTCCATCTGTTGTCAGATCTATTGACATGACCAGCTCAGTTCCACTTGCTTTTGTGCAGACCTGCCAGTGCCTAAACCCTCTTCGTGTTTACACACACACATGCAGAATATGAACTATGCACGTTAAAGAATCATCTTTACCTGAATACAAATATAAACAAAACTAAGGACACTCAAACATACTCATAAAAACCAGGTCTAGATTACTCAAAGTTGCTTCTGCATTTACATTTTCTCTGAGCCAAAAAAAAAAGCACACAATACACGTACCCAGTCATCAATTCTAAGAGCGAGTATGTAAGACTTTATCGAACGCATACAGGTGAATGGACCAGCAAGACAGAAAATGAGAGAAAGATATGACAGAAAGCAAAGGAGGAAGGGAGAAACAAAGAGAGTGACAGAATTCTAGCACAGAATTTCCAGAAGGTGGGGATACTATTTATACTGAAAGAGCTTCCGACATCCCAACGGAGGAAAAGCTCAGTTTAAACGTAACTGCAACTTCAGTGAGATAGGTGGCAAAGGCACTATGGTGACATTTTCGACTTTTTACCACTACTGATAACTACAACTTGAAGGAAAAGGAACCAGTGAGGAAATTATAGACAATTCGTCGGGTGAAATGAGAGATTTTTTGGTGGTCTAAATAGGAAAGAGCTGATGTTTGTTTTAATTGAATTGAATGAAACTTTTGTTTGTATATTTCTACATTTTAAAGAGCCTCCCCCCGCCCTAAAAAAATAAAACAAACAAAGAAACAAACAACCAAACCAAACCAAACAAAACAAACAGACAAACAAACAAACAAACAAACAAAAACAAAGAAAAGAAAAAATAAGTTTTTCTTCTGGAAACAAAAAGTCAGCCATACTCGATGTCCCAGAAATGTTTCTCATCACACTGGTGCCATGTGTCTGCTTCTGGATCTTCGTCGAGTGTACAGGTGTCTGTTATATATATATATATATATATATATATATATATATATATATATATAGAGAGAGAGAGAGAGAGAGAGAGAGAGAGAAGCGAGAGAGGGAGAGAGAGAGCAAGAGAAGAAAAATATTATTTTCTCTTCTGGAAACAAAAAGTCAGCCATACTCGATGTCACAGAAATGTTTCTCATCACACTGGTGCCATGTGTCTGCTTCTGGTTCTTCGTCGAGTGTACAGGTGTCTGTTACATTAAAAAAAATGAGAGAGAGAGATAGAGAGAGTGAGCAAGAGAGAGAGAGAGAGAGAGAGCAAGAGAGAGAGAGAGAGACAGTGAGAGAGAGAGAGAGAGCAAGAGAGAGAGAGAGAGAGCGAGAGAGAGAGAGATGGAGTGAGAGACAGAGAGAGAGAGAGAGAAAGAGAGAGATAGAGAGAGAGACAGACAGAGAGAGTGAGAGAGCGAGAGAGAGAGTGAGAGAGCGAGAGAGAGAGACACACAGAGAGAGACAGAGAGAGAGACGGAGACAGAAACAAAGAGAGAGAGACAGAGACAGAGAGAGAGAAAGAAAGAAATAGAACAAAAAGCCAGGTAAAGGTGAAAGATAGAAACCTTTTTCTAAGCAAAGGTTGTCCTAGAACCATAAGGTCATTGAGGAATCAGATTGGTGCCAGACCACATGCAATGCTGCGTTTACAGGCTCTGCTACCACTGCCCTTGTTACGCTCGCAACAAGCTGCCCGTTCTTTTTCTTGAAGCGCGGCGTTCTTTGACATTTTGTGACGCTCGAGGTGGAAAAGATATACACACACATAATAAAAACAGTAGTTTTGTTGCAGTTCAGATCTCTCGGGCTTCGTGGTAATCCATTTGTACAGAAATTAATGATACGTTTTATTAACCGTCTGTGCGGCAGGTTAGGTCTTTCTTTGACTTGAGAGATATAAACTGCACCATTACCACAGAAAGTTCTCTGGATTTACAGTGGGAAAATAGACCAAAGATAACATGGATTGATGGAATTAAAAAAAAAACGATGTCACGTGGCAATTCTCCACTTTAACCTTTTAACTCCCGCACCCTGTCCACCGGTATCCTGCATTGTTGATTATGCTAGCAAAGCGAAAACTGACCTTTTGACTCCTTCACCCTATCCACCAGCTTCCTGCAGGAAACTGGTGGACAAGGTGAGGGGGTGACAAGGTGAGGGTGAAGTTTTTGCAGCTGGTGGATAGGATGCGGGAGTTAAAGGGTTAAGGTGCGTTCATAGTAAACCCGGACGTGCAGGGATGTTTCTTGTTAAAAAGATCGTGTACAGCAAACCTCTGTTTGCTGACTGGCAACGGAAAGAGTGTTCATAGTAAGCTTGGCCGGGCCCGCCCGTATACGGACGGAAATTCTCCCGTCGTGCTTGCAGGGCATTTCCCGTCCGTCCGGGTTAATTAAGGGACTGAATTCTTCTCTTGATTTCACACCGAATTATCTTTCTTGCAAGAAATAAAACCAATACATATACGACGAGAAGCTTATTGCTGCCGTGAGATCAAAGCCTTGCATTGACGAGAAGGGTGATAAACATCACTACAGAGATATACTTGCAGCTGCATGGGAAAACATCGCCAGAGAGGTTGGGTCAGACTGAATGTACAGGAAATCGACGGGTTGGTCGTACAATGTTTCTTTTCGACTTCCACCACCACGACAATATCAACTTTTGTCACCTCGTGCACACCATTTTCATCTTTGGTGGACTCGTGTCGATGGGAAAAAAAAACATGTTGGAGTTATTGGAGTTGTTGGAGTTATTTGACGAGGGATTCAATGCGCTCGGACAGCTCCATATGCGCTCCACCCAAATCCGCCAGCAATTATCTGACAGATTGCCTGAGCCTGCACAAAACCCCATGCGCTGGCCAGGTCTTGAAGCGGGGAAAAGGGGAGAAGGGACCTATCAAACACTAAGCTGACACCATCAGAACGATAGGAAACATTAAAAAGATGGGCAGCTAACAGGCCAGATATTAACCTTACAGGCTGGGTGGGATTGAACTCAAGATATCAGATCTTGAGTCCATGGCTCTACCATCTAGCCCGCGTATGGAGGTTCTGGCATGGCCGTTCCGCTCCGTCGTCCTTGCAGTATAAACGCTTTCACGGCCACGGACGGACAGCCAGCTGTCCATGGCCGTCAGTCTAGGTTTACTATAAACACTCCCTTAATTACGCCTATCATATCACTGCTGACCATCAACTCTTTCTCCCCACGACACCCATGATAGTACACGTGAACAGATCGAAGTAGAAAGGTAGCTGAAGGAAACGGAACGTTTTATGGCAGTGTCGTTATCAAAGGCGTAAAACAGGAGGAATAACGTTTGTGACCGAAATGGCGGCTGTCTGTCAAGATCTTTTTGTTT
>JAPXFY010000029.1:36000698-36005698 GCA_030674185.1 Monoplex corrugatus
GACTCTCACAGTGGGCAAGGAAACCCTAGAGCAGCATCTCAGGGAAACATATTCCGATTCTCAGCGCGAGGCACCACTTGAAATCCAAAATCTGGTTTGGCCTGCAGCGCCAGAAGGAAAATTCAATAACAAACCACCAACACTGGATGAAGTGAAGAACGTAGTAAAGAAAGCCAGAGCCAAGTCAGCACCTGGACCAAACGGAATACCATACCTGCTCTACAAGAAATGCCCAAAAGTGCTCGAGTGGCTCCACAAGATGATTCGATCAGCATGGAGGAACCAGAAGATCAGCGACCAATGGATGAGAGCTGAAGGAGTGTACATTCCGAAGGAGCAGAACTCCAGCAGCATCAATCAGTTCAGGCCAATATCACTTCTGAACGTCGAGGGGAAAATCTTCTTCTCTGTTATGGCAGCAAGATTGACAAAATACCTGACTGAAAACAAGTATCTGGATATGTCAGTCCAAAAGGGAGGCATACCAGGAATGCCTGGATGCTTGGAACATGCCACGTTGATTTGGGATGCCATCCAAAAAGCAAGAACAGAGAAGAGAGACATTGACGTAGTTTGGCTTGATCTGGCGAATGCATATGGATCAGTTCCACACGATATGATCCAACTGGCTCTTGAAATGTATCACATCCCAGAAAACATCCGAACAATGCTGAGGAAGTATTTCCAAGGGTTCTCAATGCGGTTCTCTACCAAAGAATACACCACGGACTGGATAGACCTAGTGGTGGGCATTGCAATGGGCTGTGCAATCTCTCCCATACTGTTCGTGTTGGCAATGGAAGTCATCTTGAAAGCTGCAATGAAGAGTTCAGGTCCAGTGAATCTGGGAGATGGATACCAGATGCCTCCTCTGAAAGCTTTCATGGATGACACAACAGTCTTGTCCACGGATGAGGAAGAGACACACCAAATCTTAAAGCAGCTGGATGAGCTGGTGGCCTCTTCAAGAATGAGGTTCAAACCTAAGAAATCCCGAAGTCTCTCACTGCGAAAAGGAAAAGTGGCAGATTCAGTCAAATTCATGGTAGCCAACCAAGCCATCCCCACTGTCACAGAAGAGCCAGTAAAAAGTCTCGGAAGATGGTATGATGACTCCCTGAAAGACACACAAAGGGGATGTGAAACCAAGCAAACAGCAGAAGAAGGCCTGAAGAAAATAGATAACTGCGGACTGCCAGGCAAATACAAAGTCTGGTGTCTACAGTTCATGCTGATACCAAAGCTGCTGTGGCCACTGCTAATCTATGACATTTGCACCAGCACAGTCGAAGCAATGGAAGCCAAAATCAACAAATACACAAGAAAATGGCTCGGTGTCCCACCTGGTCTCACTGATGTTGCATTCTACTGTCGTCAAGCAATGCTGAAGCTACCTCTGAAATCCATAGTGGAGGAATACAAAGTTGGAAAAGCAAGACTGTTGAGCATGCTGGAGGAATCGGAGGACAATATCGTGAGATCAGTTCATCCAAAGCTGAGAACTGGCAGAAAGTGGAAAGTCCAAGAGGCTGTAAACAATGCCAAGAGAAACCTCAGCGTCAAAGAAATAATTGGACACACGCAAACCAACAGACAGGGACTGGGAGCAACAAAAATGCAGTGGTGGTCCAAAGCCAAAGGGAAGGAAAAAAGAGACATGATCATACAGGAGTTGAAGGAAGAAGAAGATGTCAAAAGAGTGCAGAAGGCAGTCCAGCAAGGTCAACAGGGCAATGGACAACATGGGACAGTGCACTCCAAAGAAGTCTCAGCTGGAACGATATGTGGCACATGGCTCCTCTAAGGATAAGCTTCCTCCTCAGATCTGTATATGACCTGCTCCCCTCGAATGCAAACTTAGTGAAATGGGGGAAAGCAGACGACTCAGCATGTCCGCTCTGTCAGAAGAAACAAACAGTGGAACATGTCCTAAGCTCTTGCAAAGTAGCGCTAGCCCAAGGAAGGTATACATGGAGGCACAACCAAGTTCTGAAAGTGATCACAGATGTGGTTAGCGAAAAAACCATGACCCCAAACGCACCAATTGCTATGACAACGTTCTACAAAGCAGGAGGGAAACAGGTCTGGCCCGAAAGGGCTATGACAACCAGCACATTGCCAAAGGGTCTTCTGGATGGAGCAGTCGACTGGGAGTGTACAGCAGACCTCCCAGAGTGGAGAAATTACCCAGATGTCATCAGCAAGACAGGCATGAGACCAGACATCGCTCTCCACTCTGACTCCTCGAAACAAGTGATTCTGATAGAACTCACTGTGCCATACGAAAGCAGAATGGAAGAAGCACATATCTACAAGACCGAAAAATACGCCGGTCTTGCCAGCACCCTGAAGAAAGCAGGTCTGCGGGTCAAAATCTTCGCCATAGAGGTCGGGGCAAGAGGGTTTGTGGGCACCTCCGCTTATGATCTCATGAAACAACTCGCCATTTCTGGGAAGAAGAGGACTAGAGCCCTTAAAGCGATGGCAGAGGCAGCAGAAAGGAGCTCAAGCTGGATCTGGGCAAGGAGGAACCAAAAAAGTGAACTTCATAAGGATTAAATTCCCTACAGATGATGTGTGCCCCGTTAGCACATTGGTAAAACCGCGTACCGCAGTTCTGAAGCGCAGAATCGCCCAGGTTCGATCCCCGGCGTGGGGAAAAAAAAAAAAAAAAAAAAAAAAAAAATAGACAACAGCAGAAGGGCATCCAGGAGTCATGACCTGGATGTGGCCCGGCCCCCCGAGAGTGTAAGGAATTCAGGGCCGAAACACTTGTCTAAAGGGGGTTACTTCTCTGAAGACCTTCTGTTGTCTAGCTCTCCCTAGAGTTTCTTTCTACCTTCTACCATCCATTGTACGTCAGCATGCACCCATGGTAATATGACTGACGGGGATAACATCCCAGGACAGAGGGGTGAAGAGGCTTACCTGACCCTCCACTGACACCACCAAAACAACACTTACGTTAACATGGGCAGTAAGAAGGCCAGCTTAATGTAACGCTCACCAACAGAGAGAGGGAGGGAGAAGGAGAGAGTGAGATAGATAGATAGATAGAGAGAGAGAGAGAGAGAGAGAGAGAGAGAGAGAGAGAGAGAGAGAGAGATTGAGAAAGTGATAGATGCAGGTTTGAGAAAGACAAAGAATGAGTGGGTAAGAGAGAAAGAGAGAGAGAGAGTGAGAGAGAGAGAGAGAGAGAGAGAGAGTGAGAGAGATATATAGAGAGAGAGAAAGAGAGAGAGAGACAGAGAGGGAGGAGGAGAGAGACAGACAGAGAGAGAGAGAGAGAGGCACAGACAAAGAGAGAAACAGAGAGAGAGAGAGAGAGAGCGTGTGTGTGTGTGTGCGTCTGTGTGTCTGTGTGTCTGTGTATCTGCGTGTCTGCGTGTGTATATGTATATTATGTATATGTATGTATACATACATATGTATATATATAATATATACATAGAGAGAGACAGAGAGACAGAGACAGAGACAAGGAGAGACAGAAAAAGAGAAGAGAGAGAGAGAGACAGAGAAAGAGAACGACCGAGCGAGCGAACGAACGGAAATGTTTTATACATCTGCCATGGGCCTCAATTCAAAACAGTTTGTGGGAGTGGGGAACAAGCTTGCATAGTCATGCCACATGCCTGTATCACTGTACATACGAACATTCTAAGACAGACACACAGACATTTACACACCCACCATACATATACATACATCTTGCTGCTAAACTGTTGCTGTCTAAAAAGATATCTGAATCAAAGGCTGCCACAAGTCTTCTTTTTTTTTTATACATGTGTCGTATCGCATTTCATGTCATACATATATGGGTCTTTCCTCTTAGCTGGTGTTATTGTTGTTGTTGCTGTTGTTGTAGCTGTTGTTGTCGGCCATCATGCTGTGTCGATATGGGTGTGTATGTATGAATGTATGTGTGTGTATGTCTGTGTGCGGGCATGCATGTATTTATTGTTATTTGTTATTTTAATCTCTCACCTGTTTATTTATCTACATACTCCTTTATGTTCATTAATTCACCTACTTACTTCTTATTCACTTACTCACTCACTCACTTACTCACTCACTCACTCACTCACTCACTCACTCACTTACTTACCTACTTTCTTACTTACTTATTTACTTACTTATTTACCTACTTACTACCTCACTTACTTACATACCTATCTATGATTAAGAAAATATTGTCTTCATCTAGTTGATAGACAGCTGAGCAATTGAGCATTGACTGGGGTGGGGTGGGGGGTGGGCGGTTTCTGTCATGTGAGACGAGTTTACACAGAATAGCAAGTTGTGTTGTGATTCAGACTTTTAATTATTTACTTATTTACTTTATACGTATGTTCCTTTTTCGAAGGTAAGATACACACATACATGCCATTTACATGTAACCAAGATTATTCCAGTGGTAGGCTGATAAAATACCAGTATAAAATATAGACTAGGTAAAACATAGTCTAGGTAGGGCCTCAGGACCTGGCCAGCTCATGGGTTTATATGTGCAGGCTTAAGGCTTGTGCCATGATTACCATACACATGGCACCTGTGACGTTAGTGCATACGGAATTCGTTCCGAGCGCGGAGACGTCATGTAGAGAAACTGGAACTGAAACTGAAACTCATGTCATATTCCTTAACTGTGTCAAACACTCTCTCCTTCCAATTTAATGAAATATAAACATTGCAGTCCGCATGGTGCGCTTTATGTTACGTGTTTAAAAAACGGTAAATAGATACACTATGATATAACGATCGTTAGAGGATTTTGTTCTAAGATCTCTGTACATAGGTCAATCAAACTTAAATACACATTCATCTTCAACGACGTCTTCACGAAATGGACTGAGTCTTTGATGATGATAAGAGAAAGAAAGAGAGAGAGAGAGAGAGAGAGAGAGAGAGAGAGGACAGAGAGACAGAGACAGAGAGAATGAAAGAGACAGGGCGAAAGAGAGAGAAATGCAGAAAGAGGGTATGCATAACGTTTTCCC
>JAPXFY010000029.1:36013198-36015698 GCA_030674185.1 Monoplex corrugatus
GCGAAATGTGGAGTGAGTTTCATGCGAAGGTGTGTCATTTGCCTGCGAAGCCAGTAGAACACAGACTTGGGAAACATTGTGTAGGAATATGAGTGGTAGGTTGTACACGGTAGATGATCGGCTCTAAAAGATAAAGAACACGAGCATTCTTTCTGTATTCATCCCTCTAGCTTGATTGGTTTGGTTCAGTTTTTACGCCGACGCCCACATCAGGTGATATGGCCGACGGGGATAACCATCCCAGGGATGTGGAGGGAAGTGGGACTTGTCTAATCCTTTACCGACACCACCAGAACAACAATGATGTTGAGATGGGACAGTGAGTTTTAATGCAGCGCACCTCGGGATTCGAACCCACAACCATTAGCATGTGAATCCGACGCTCAACTCAACTGAGCTACTTGGGCCCGCGCATCTGGGTGTGTGTGTGTGTGATGTGTGTGTGTGTGTGTGTGTGTGTGTGTGTGTGTGTGTGTGTGTGTGTGTGTGTGTGTGTGTGTGTGTGTGTGTGTGTGTGTCTGTGTCCCCGTCTCTCTCTCTCTCTCTCTCTCTTATACACTTAATGCACGTGTGCGCGATAAAAATACGCGAAACATGCACGCGAAAAAGAGACGTTTTGTTCCTTGGATGTATCGAGCCTGGGACGTCATCATCATCACGTGCCCTGCCGCATGGCGTTGGCGATCATGGTCCTCCATATGTATCTATCCCTTTGTTGCCGTAAGCACATCTTCCACTCTCTCTGTCCTCGGCCACCCTGCAAGTCCGTCCAATATTTTCTCCCTGGGTCTACCCGGTGCTCTATTTCCCTCCAGCTTTCCTGTTGTGACCAGGTGCTCTAATTCCCCTTTCCTCATAAAATGGCCCATGGATGTTGCTTGTCTTTTCCTAATCATCGTTATCAATGACCTGGGTCGTATCGAGACGTATCCATGTCTCTTCCTGAAGCAGATGTTTACTGCATTGCATTCCACATAATTTTTTTTTTTTTTTTTTGGGGGGGGGGGGGGGGGGAGGGAGGTATGCTCGGGATCATTTCAAGGACATTTTTAGGAGACAAGAGAAATTAGAGCGCCTAGTCACAACAGGAAAGCTGAAGAGGGGAAAAAGGAGCACCAGGTAGATCCAGGCAGAAAATATTGGACGGACTTGCAGAGTGGTTGAGGACAGAGGAGGGTGGGTGATGTACTTGCAGTGACAAGGGATAGACACGTATGGAGGGCCATGATGGCCAACGCCATGCCGCAGGGCACTTGATGATGATGATGATGACCAGGGGTCAGCACGCTGTCAGTACGTTTTTGTCATGCCAGTGTAAACAGAGCAAAATGGTTCAGTTCTGAAACGGTACCAGAACAGTTCAGTTCTGAAACGATACCAGAACGGTTCAGTTCTGAAACGGAACCAGAACGGTTCACAAACTGGACTAGTGTAAATTGCCCGAACAAAAAGAAGAAAAACAACAACAACAACAACAACAACAAAACCCTAAAACCACACACACACACACACACACACACACACACACACACACACACACACACACACACACACACACACACACACACACAAACAAAAAACAACAAAAAACGACAACCCCCCCCCCCCCCCAACAAGAACAACAAAAAACAACACCAACAACAAAACAACAACAACAAAACAACACAACACAACAAAACAAAAACAACAACAATACCAACAAAAAACGAACACAAACTCCCCAAAACAAAACAAAGCAAAATAAACAAACAAACAAAAACAGTACTTTGCCAGTGCATAGCGTTGTACATAGGAGCCTACCAGATGATCATTACCAGATTTTGAACAGACAGCGTAAAGTACTGAATTTTGTCCGAGTAAGCGATGAAGACCTGAAGCTTTAAACTTTGAGCAAATCCCAAATGGGCGTGCGTGATAATGGAGCCATCTTCCAACCGGAGCTGTCTTCAAACTACATGGTCTATGTTCGAATCTGTTCGAGTACCGCCTGGTGGGCAGAGGACGTGGATGTTTCCCATCTCCCAGGTCAACATAATCATGTGTAGATCTGCTCGTGACTGAACACCCTATGTGTCGGAACATGAACTACGCACGTTAAAGATCCTATATGCTATTGTCAGTGTTTGGTGGCTTATGGAAACACGAAAACACCCCAGCAGGCATATCTTCGGAAACAGGTTGTAACAGTTTTGATTTAATGGCGGGGTGCCCCCCCCCCCCCCCCCGCCTCTCCCTAAACAGAGAGAGAGAGAGACAGAGAGAGAGAGAGAAACAAAGAAAGAAACAAAAACAAACAAACAAACAAAAAAGGAAACAACAACAGCAACAAACAACAGCAACAACAAAAACAAAAACAAAAAATCCAAAAAATCAATTTTACAATCAAAGGGAGGCAATGTAACATTGTATTTGCACTACACAACGCGGAAAGAGTTTCTTCCCTTGATTCAATCAATTCCCCCCGTTTTACATTTTATGTATGTTTTTATGTATGTATGTA
>JAPXFY010000029.1:36030698-36045698 GCA_030674185.1 Monoplex corrugatus
CTCTCTCGTTCTCTCTTTCTCCTTGAATCTATCTATCATTTTCCGTCTCTTTTCCTCTCTCTTTTGTGAACTCTTTCTGTCTGTCTACATGTCTGTCTCTATGTCTGTCTGTCTGTCTGTCTGTGTGTCTCTCTCATACACAGACACACAGACAGAACACAGACACACACACACACACACAACACACACACACACACACCACACGCACGCACGAAACACACACACACACAACATGCACGCACGCACGCGTGCGCCGCTCGCGCGATGAAAATACGCGACACACACACGCAAAAAAAAAAAAAGACGTTTTGTATCTGGGACGTATCGACCTGGAACGTATCGAATCTAAGATGGATCGAACATGGAACGTATCGAACCTGGGACGTATCGAGACGTATGCAAAATAGTCCACAAACGGAGGCACTGTTTTCAGAAAACTAAAACTTGGAGCACACTATACAGACTATGACGATCCCATGGGCATTCTGGGAACATTTGGAAAACTCCTTCATCCGGAAGGTAATTTGAATTATGAGAAATAGGCAGAAAGGCAGAAAGAAGTGTGAGTGTGCGAGAGAGAGAGAGAGAGAGAGAGAGAGAGAGAGAGAGAGAGAGAGAGAGAGAGAGAAGAGAGAGAGAGAGAGCGTGTAGAGGAGTGTGGTGGAGTGTGTGTGTGAGTGTGTGTGTGTGTGTGTGTGTGTGTGTGTGTGTTTGGAAGATTTATTCTCATTTAAAACTTTTGCGCGCGCGTGCACGCTCCTGTGTGTGTGTATATATGTGTGTGTGTGTGTGTGTGTTGTGTGTGTGTGTGTGTGTGTGTGAATGTGTGTGTGCGTGCGTGTTTGTGTGTGTGTGTGAATGTGTGTGTGTGTGTGTGTGTGTGTTTGTAAGATTTATGCTTTTTTTTTTTTGCGCGCACGTGTGCGCTCCTGTGTGTGTGTGTGTGTGTGTGTGTGTGTGTGGTGTGTGTGTGTGTGTGTGTGGACATGTGCGTGTTGTTGATGTGTTGTGTTGTGTGTGTGTGTGTGTGTGTATGTAGTTGTGTGTGTGTGTGTGTGTGTGTGTGTTGTGTTGTATTAATGTATGTGTGTGTGTGTGTGTGGTGTGTGTGTGTTATTGTATGTTATGTTGTGTGTGGTGTGTCTGAGTCTGTGACTTTGTTCATTGAATTATTCATACTTTTTTGGTGACTAATATTATCGGTGTTTTGTTTGTTTGTTTGTTCTTAAATCTAGAACCTATGTGTGGCATGACTGGCATATGTGTATGTGTGTGCATGACTGAGCATATGTGTATGTGTGTGCATGACTGAGCATATGTGTATGTGTGTGCATGACTGAGCATATGTGTATGTGTGTGCATGACTGAGCATATGTGTATGTGTGTGCATGACTGAGCATATGTGTTGTGTGTGCATGACTGAGCATATGTGTATGTGTGTGCATGACTGAGCATATGTGTATGTGTGTGCATGACTGAGCATATGTGTATGTGTGTGCATGACTGAGCATATGTGTATGTGTGTGCATGACTGAGCATATGTGTATGTGTGTGCATGACTGAGCATATGTGTATGTGTGTGCATGACTGAGCATATGTGTATGTGTGTGCATGACTGAGCATATGTGTATGTGTGTGCATGACTGAGCATATGTGTATGTGTGTGCATGACTGAGCATATGTTGTGTGCATGCTGGCTATGTGTATGTGTGTGCATGACTGAGCATATGTGTATGTGTGTGCATGACTGAGCATATGTGTATGTGTGTGCATGACTGAGCATATGTGTATGTGTGTGCATGACTGAGCATATGTGTATGTGTGTGCATGACTGAGCATATGTGTATGTGTGTGCATGACTGAGCATATGTGTATGTGTGTGCATGACTGAGCATGTATGTGTTATAGGTGTGTGGCATGACTGAGCATATGTGTATGTGTGTGCATGACTGAGCATATGTGTATGTGTGTGCATGACTGAGCATATGTGTATGTGTGTGCATGACTGAGCATATGTGTATGTGTGTGCATGACTGAGCATATGTGTATGTGTGTGCATGACTGAGCATATGTGTATGTGTGTGCATGACTGAGCATATGTGTATGTGTGTGCATGACTGAGCATATGTGTATGTGTGCACGCACACGTTATGCGTATTTGTGTATGTATGTATGATCTCTGTGTGTGTGTGTGTGTGTTTTAAGTAGGAGGGAGAGGGGGGATGGTTGCCGCGGGGTCGTGTGATGTCTGTGGTGATACTGGTAAGTAAGGAAGGTTGAAAAAGTAAGAAAGGAATTCAGACCACATTTGCAGGCGAGTGCACAGAACGTTGAGCATTAATTTTACGGATGAAAGCGAACAAAGTTAACCTTTTCACTACCGCACCCCTATCCACCAACAGCAAAAACTTAACCCTTTGACTCCTTCACCCTGTCCATCAGCATCGTGCATCGTCAAACCATGCTAGCAAAGCAAAAACTTAACCCTTCGATTCTGTGCAGGAAGCTGGTGGATAGGGTGAGGCAGTCGAAGGGTTAAGTTTTTGCAGTTGGTGGATAGGGTGAGGGAGTCAAAAAGGGTGAAATTTTTCGCTTCGTTAGCATGGTTGTCAACGCAGGATGCTGGTGGACAGGGTGCGGTAGTCAAAGAGTTAAGTAAGTGTGTGTGGGGTGGGGGGATGCAGGGAGGGTGGAGGTAGAGTGGGGTGTGGGGTGGGGGTGGAGAGGATGATAATGAAGTGGGGGGAGATTAGAAAGGGAAGGAGAGGAAAGTCCAGTCCTTTGGAATCTGGCGGTGTGCACCACAGACATCTAAGATACACCGAAGTACTAAAAGATCAAAAATCGTGGGTGGTGGTGATAATGGGGGAAAAGAGGGTGGGTGGTGGAGTGAAGAGGGAGAAGAGGGAGGAGGGGAAGCGTGGGAGATAGGGAGAGGAAAGGGAAGGGGAAAGGAGGGGGAGAGGAGGCAAGGAGGCAGAGGTCTGGGGATAGGAATAGAAGTGCACAAGTCAGTTTGACCATGCGTTGTGTCAGACTGGTGCAGTCTAAAGTGGATAAGGGAGGGGCGAGTCAGTGAGTGATTACCTAGCTATGCAAGACGAGGCAACTGACTACTGGAAATGCTTCGTACCTGGAAATCCTCCTTCTTCTTGTTCCCTCTTCTTCTTCTGATTTTTCTTCTTTTTTCTTTTTCTTTTTCTAGTTGTTTGTTTTTTCTTGTTCTTGTTCTAGTTGTTGTTGTTCATCTTCTTTTGTTGTTGTTGTTCTTCTTCTTCTTATTGTTATTGTTGTTGTTCTTTCTTATTGTTGTTGTTGTTGTTCTTCTTCTTTGTCTTTCTTGTTGTTGTTGTTGTTGTTGTTCTTCTTTTCTCCTTCTTCTTTTTCCTTCTTCTTCGTCGTCGTCTTCTTCTCCTTGTTGTTGTTGTTGTTGTTGTTGTTGTTCTTGGTGTTGTTGTTGTTGTTGTTCTTCTTCTTCTTCTTTCGTCTTTCTTGTTCTTGTTGGTCTTCTTCTTCTCCTTCTTCTTCTTCGTCTTTCTTGTTCTTGTTGTTCTTCTCTCTTCTTCTTCTTCTTTTTTTTTCTTCTTTTTTCTTCGTCCGTCGTCTTCTTCTCCTTGTTGTTGTTGTTGTTCTTCTTTTTCTTGGTGTTGTTGTTGTTGTTTTCTTCTTCTTCTTCGTCGTCGTCCTCCTCCTCCTCTTCTTCTTAATTCTTTCTGTTCATCATCTTTTTTTCTTCTTCTTTGTTCTTGCTGTTGTTCTTCTTCTTCTTTCTTAACTCCGTGAGGTGTCATTGGGGCGCCGCACTAAAGAACTTTTCACCAAGTTCCTCCAGCTATGCCGGTTGTGTACCAAAGCCTGGGTCTCTGCGAAGGTTTCTCTGTTCTCTGTCCATTCAACAATGTTGTCCGTCCATTGCTTTTTTTCTGTCTTCCTCTCCGTCTCCCTCATTCAGCAGCTCCTTGGAGACGACTGATTTAGCAAGGTCAATGGATCTTTTGTTACATGGCCATACTAACCAAGTTTTCTTTTCTTAACCCCTTGACTCCCTCAGTCTGTCCCATTAGCATCGCGCTTTGTCAACCATGATAGCAAAGCACAAAAAAATTAACCCTTTGATTCGATCACCCTGGCATCATGCTTTGTCAACCGTGACAGCAAAGCACAAAAATTTAACCCTTTGATTCCATCACCCTATCCACCAGCTTCCTCCTGCAGGAGGAAGCTGGTGGATAGGGTGAGGGAGTCAAACGGTTAAATTTTCGCTAGTGGTGGATAGGGTGTGGGAGTCAAAGGGTTAAATTGTTGCTGGTGGTAGATAGGGTGTGGGAGTCAAAAGGTTAATTTTTTGCTGGTGGTGGATAGGATGGGGAGTCAAAGGTTATTTTTTTTTTCTGGTGGCGGATAAGGTGTGGGAGTCAAAGATTAAGTGACATCAGCAGGTCTTCATACTGTCCACGTGCTGCTTGATGGTTCTAGTGCACTTGTTCATTGGCGATTTGATCACTGCATCTCTGATACTCGGTATCTCACGATGGCATCATTATTTCCATGGTTCAGATTCAATCTTTCCAAACCGATCAGCTATGAGGGGGTCCATATCTCACATGCATACAAAAAGATGGAATATACTTGAAAATACTTACGGTGAATACTTCAATGCGTAATTCATCATCATTATCAAGTGGCTTGGCAATCATGGCCCTCCATAATATGTATCTGTCCCTTGTTCCCTAGCTCAAGCACATCTTCCACCCTCTCTGTCCTCAGCCATCCTGCAACTCGCCCAATATTTTCTCCCTGGGTCTACCTGGTGTTCTCTCTCCCACCCTCCTTGTCTTCAGCCACTCTGCAAGTCCTCTAGTATCTTCTCCCTGGGTCTACCCGGTGCTCTCCTTCCCTCCAGCTTTCCTGTTGTAACCAGGTGCTGTAATTCCCCTTTCCTCATAAAATGGCCATAAATGTTGCCTGTCTTTTCCTAATCTTCCTTATGAATGATCTTCTTGTGTCTGCCTCCATCAAGACTTTTCAATGCATAAATGCGTAATACACGACAATATCTAGGCTTCATTATTACCAGAACGTTAATCAACAGGTGGAAGTTCCTCCTCCCCAAGCCCAGCACCATTACCAGTTTGACACTGTACCAGAGATTTTTCCCATCCACCATTTTTTAATTAACCCTTTGACCCCGTCCATCAGCATCCGATACTGTCAACATTTGCTAGCAAAGCAAAAAAATTAACCCTTCGATTCACTCACCCAATCCACCCGGTTTAAGTTTTTGCAGCTGGTGGATAGGGTGCGGGAGTCAAAGGTTAAGGCTCAGAATGCTGGAAGATGACAGAAAGCAACCTTACCAAACTGTCAATCCTTCACACAAAGAACCTCCGATTAATTAGAGATAAAGATAGATAGATAGATCGATAATAGATAGATAGATAGATAGATAGATAGATAGATACATGGATAGATACATAGATAGATACAGATGGAGACAGAGATAGAGAGACAGAGACAGACAGACAGAGAGACAGAGACAGAGAGGCAGAGACAGACAGAGAGACAGAGACCAATAGAAAAAGAGATACAGAAGGGCACGGAGAGAGAGAGAGAGAGAGAGAGAGAGAAGAGAGAAGAGACAGAGAGAGAGACAGAGATACAGAGAGAGACAGAGACAGAGATGAGAGACAGAAAAGAGAGAGACAGAAAGACAGACAGAAACGGAGAGACTAGAGTAGACAGAAAACAGAGACAGAAAGAGAGGCAGATAGAGATAGACAGACAGAAACAGAGATACAGAGAGGTAAAGGAGGAGGGAGAGAGAGAGAGAGAATTAGAGAGAGACAGAGAAAAGACAAGATAGAGACAGAGAGACTAGATAGAGAGACAGAAATAGACATAGAAAGACAGAGAGACAGAAGAATAGACAGAGAAGACAAGAGAGAGACGAGAGACAGAAGACAGAGAGAGAGAGAGAGAGAGACGAGAAGAAGAGAGAAGAGAGAGAGAGTGGTGGAGGGTAGATGGGTGGGAAAGAGAGGGAAAGGGGGGGGAGTGACTGGCAGTTTGGGCAACTGTTAAGGCGATGTTGTCAACACACTCATCTGGATATATCACAACATACTGCCGTACCATTCCCATGAGAAGGTGAAAATAGAAACACACAGAGAGAGAGAGAGAGAGAGAGAGAGAGAGAGAGAGAGAGAGAGAGAGAGAGAGAGAGGTTAGCGAATACCCATCCACAAATGTGAAACTGCATACCTGAGCTCCAAGGGTCCCAACAGGAAAAAAAACAAGAAAAAAACAACAAAACACTGTGGCATGAAATCCAATGGAAAAAAATAGAAAGAAAAAGAATGAAAGAAAGAAAGACAGACAGAAAGAAAGAAAGACAGAAAGACAGACCAAAAAAGACAGACAGAAAGACAGACAGAAAGAACAAACAAAAGAAAGACACAAAGAAAGACACAAAGAAAGACACAAAGAAAGACACAAGAAAGAAAAAACACAGAAAGAAAGACAGACAGAAAGACGGACAGAAAGAAAATAAAAAGACAGACAGACAGTCAGACAGACAGAAAGAAAGAAAGAAAGAAAGAAAGAATAAAGACAAAATGAAGAAGAACGGAGTGGTCAATGCCAGGTGCATATTCTTAGATTATTCGCGCGAACGCATTGATATGTGTAGTATTCTTTTTCCAGCTTTTTAAAAATTAAACCAGATGTTGTGTAGACCCAGGGAGAAGATACTAGACGGACTTGCAGAGTGGCTGAAGACAGGGAAGGGTGGAAAAGATGCTTGAGGCAACAAGAGATAGAGACAGATGGAAGTTCATAATCGCCAACGCCATGCGGCAAGGCACCTGGTGATGATGATGATGATAATGATGTTGTGTAGGTTTTGACATGGTTATATGGTTAGCCCTAATAGGGCAGTCAGTTGGGGCTGGGTTAAACGATAAGAATAAGAAGGGTTAACATTCTGATCTGACCTCTGATCAACAGACAGACACGACAGTCAAGTGGTTATGGACCTGGTCTTCAAACAGAGAGGCCTGGGTTCGAGACTGATGGGTGTAAAAAAAAAGCGAGAGAGAGAGAAGACAGACAGACAGACAGACAGACAGATACATGAGAGAGAGAGAGAGAGAGAGAGAGAGAGACAGAGAAGATACAGAGAAGAGAGAGAGAGAGAGAGAGAGAGAGAGAAAGAGATAAGATAGATAGATAGATGGATAGAAAGAAGACGAGTGAGAGAGAGAGACAGACAGACAGAGTCAGAGAGACAGAGAGAGACAGAGACAGAGACACAGAGACACAGAGATAGAGACAGACAGAGAGACAGAGACACACAGAGAGACAGAGACAGAGACAAAGAGACAGAGAGAGGGATAGAGAGAGAGGGACAGAGAGAGAGGGACAGAGAGAGAGAGACAGAGACACTGAGAGAGAGACAGACAGAGAGAGAGACAGACAGAGACAGACAGGGCAGGGGTATTTTTTTCATCTCGCACGTAAACACATGTGGAGACCTGCAGATGTCTTAGCACATTTTGTGTGGTGTGTGTGTGTGTGTGTGTGTGTGTGTGTGTGTGTGTGTGTGTGTGTTGTGTGTGTGTGTGTGTGTGTGTGTGTGTGTGTGTGCGCGCGCGCGCGCGCGCAGTGGACGCATCGAACCTGGGACGTATCGAACTTGGAATTATCGAACCTGGGAATTATCGAACCTGGGACGCATCGAACCTGGGACATATTCGAACCTTGGACGTATCAAGACGTCCCCCGCAGCCTGCGCAGAGTGGTCAACGACAACGTACACTAATGCACGCAGATTCAACGCCCTTTCGGTATACTCAGCCCTATCGACGTATTCATTGAAAACAGCACTCACAACAATATCTACGAAATCTAAGCTTGACGTTTCAACATATTGCTTGGGAAGACTATAAAATTAATGCGTACACAATGAAAATTGAAAGGTCACGATTAAAGTTTGAAATGCGGATCAGTCGCCGTGGTGTAGTGGTTAACGCAACGGACTTCAGACTGGAAGGTTGTGGGTTCGAATCCCCATCAGTACCTCCAAAAATCATTGTGGGATTGTTCGGCTCTAACCGGCTCCTACCCAGAGTTTGGGCGTGCTATGAGCTCACTGGGAAGACTGGGACCTCACAGTCGAGTCTCATCCACTTCACGGATGCGTCATTGAGGGTGTTGCTCAAATCGTACTGACCAGCACCGCAGGTGTCTGTATCTCTCGGGCCTGGCTGATAGCCAGGATATATTATGATAGTAAGCGTAGAGCACAGCCATGTCACACAGTCTCAATCCTAGATGGAACTCCGTAGCATCGTGTTTATCATCCTCATCGACATCATCATCATGGCATTGTAAAAACTGTTCCAGCTTCTGTGTGGCCATTAAGGTGCCGCAGGAAATGGGACAGGGGGGGAAAAAAAAAGAAAAAAAAGAAAGGTGAGCGCAGAGGTAACCATCCTTGACAAAAAAAGTTTGAAATGCACTTAGACTATTTAAAGTTCCTTGGTACAATTTGGCCTCCCTATCTCAACCGACCTACTTTTGGTTTCGTCTGCTTTTATAACGAATGGTGATACACTTTTTGTTTGTTTGTTTGTTTGTTTTTTATATCCCCAACAAATTATTCAAAGCCATTTCATTATTTCGGAAGACGGTCCTATTTCGATCTTATGTGCACCAAAGAAAATACCTTTTTGTTCCATTCTATATGAACATGTTTGTGGCGTGTTTTTTGTTGTTGTTGTTTTTTTAACGGAAGAATTACATGAAATTTAAAGTGGTATGCATTAACCCTTTGACTCCCGCACCCTATCCACAACTCCAAATATTAACCCTTTGACTTCCTCATATTATCCACCAGCTTCCTGGTGCAGGAAGTTGATGGATAGTGTCAGGGAGTCATAGGGTTAAGTTCTTTGCTTTGCTACATGGTTGGCAATGCAAGATGCTGGTGGACAGGGCTCGGGAGTCAAAGGGTTAAATTTTTGCATGGATACGCTAGCCGGCTGACCACCAGCGCCGGTGATGACATACAATAACAGACACGGTTACCAGTGCTAAGTGCTCCTGGGGAGGAGTTGTTAAGTCCGGATATGCGTGATGGAAAACACCTGCTTGCATACCGATAGGGCTGAAGTATATCGAGCGATAGGGCGTTAACACACGCATTCGAGACACTCGGAACGCTAAAGGCTTTGAATAACATAAGCAGAACAGGTCTGCTCACTTTAAACCTGGGTTCATGTATAAATCTGACTTTTTTTTTCTAACACTCCCAAAATCCTCATTCTAACCCGAAAGTAAATCTCGTACCTGCTTCAGTACAGAACATACCTATGACTGATGACGCACACACCCTCTCTCCTCTCTCTCTCTCTCTCTCAAACCAGTACCTAATAGTACCTACGGTATTGCGTGCTCTCTTAGCTCAAACCACTAACACTGCCCCCCAAATAGCAGAAACCCAATACTATTCGTACACACACACACACACACCACACACACACACATCACATACCTTCGAATGAAGAGACCGGTCCATACCCTTGGGCGTCTCACGGTTCGCCATCTTGATCCCAACAAGAGAAGATGAAACACTTGGGCAGGTAGGTTGGTGAGTAGATAAACAGGTAGGTAGGCAGGCAGGTAGGTAGGCCTGGTAGACAATAGGTAGGTAGGTAGGTAGGTAGGTAGGTACGTAGGTAAGTAAGTACCTAGGTAGGTAGGTAAGAAACTGCGAGGGTAGAGGGGAAGTCAGAGAAAAACCAAGGACAAGGCAGGTGAGGGTAGGTACAGGTCGGGCAAGCTGAAGCAGCGGCAGCGGCAGAGGCGGCAGCAACAACAGCAACAGCAGTAGGAAGGAACGGCAGTTGGATGAAGATGGAGAAGAAGAAGAAGAAGAAGGACTGGGTGGATGTGTGGAACAGGGTACCTTGCTCTCTGGAAACCCAGCACACACGCACCACACACACACACACACACACACACACACACACACACACACACGTAAGAGATAGAAAGCCGGCCGGGGTGTTTGGGGTGTGTGTGTGTGTGTATGTACGTGTGTGAAGGAGGGGGGTAGGGGCAGGGAAGGGCGCAGGGGTGGAGGTTGGTGTGTGTGTGTGTGTGTGTGGAAAGGCCACACAACGCTCAAGCATGGGTAGCAGAGGGAGAGTGCGGTGTAGGGGATGGAAGGAAAAGAGAAGGGCATGAGCCCCAGACAAGCGCGTGCGGAAGGGAGCGGACGGGGAGGGGGGAGGAGGAGGGGGAGGAGAGGTGGGAGACGAAGAGGAGGGAGCGGACGAGGCCCGACTCACGCGCAGTTTTGGGAATAGGACGTAGGGGGAGGAGGGAGGGGGAAGAGATGTGTCCGTGTCCGTGTGTGTGTGTGTGTGTGTGCAAGTTCTGGAGGAAAAGTTTGGGCTCGGGATGGTGGTTTAGGGTGGGTGGTGGTGTGGTGGTAGTGCTGTGGTGGTGGAGGAGCTATGTATAGCTTCCTACCTGTGTATGGGAGAGGCTTCAACACAAGTAAAACTATGGCGAACTTGCGTTGTTAGGGATGTGAAACATCTGGTTCATTTTTACAGTGAAAAACCGGTTGGTTTCGCCAATTGATTATATGGAAATTTCAGGCTTTATATTAAACAAAAAGAAAACAAAACAAACAAAACAAAAACAAACAAACAAACAAACAAACAAACAAAAAACACCCAAGAAGCCAAACCAGCCCAAACCAAACAATAAACAGTAAACAAAACAAACAAATAACCCTTTGACTCCCACACCCTAGACTATCCACCAATTGCAAAAACTTAACCCTTTGATTCCCTCACCCTATACACCAGGAAGCTGGTGGATAGGGTGAGGGAAATCAAAGGGGCTAAGGGTTTGCTTTGCTAGCATATTGGCAATGCAGGATGCTGGTGGATAGGATGAGGGAATCAAAGGGTTAAGTTTTTGCTTTTTTAGCATGGTTGACAATGCAAGGACACTGGTGAATACGTTGCGGGAGTCAAAGGGTTAATTAAACAAACATAGTGGTTTTTTGTGTGTGTGTGCATTTTGTTTTCTTTTCTGCATGCCCTGTCTTCTTACCGCCGTTTTTGAGTCACTTCCTCCTCGCCGATCAAATCATCTCTCTCTAAACACCTCAACACCCACTGAATCTAAGTTCTCCTGCGGGGATGCCAGGGGCTCTTTCAGTATAAATAGTATCCCTCACCTGGAAATTCTGTGCTAGAACTTTCCACTTTTCTGTCACTCTCTTTGTTTCTTCTTCCTCCTTTGCTTTATGTCATTTCTTCCTATATTTTCTGCCTTGCTGGTCCGTTCACCTGTATGTGTTCGATAAAGTGTTATATAGTTTCTCTTAGGATTGATACTTGGGAACATGTATTAAGTGCAGTTTTGGCTCTAGGGAAAGGAGATATGCGGAAGCAATTTTAGGTAATTTAGGCCTGTTTTATGTATGTTTTAGTGTCCTTAGTTATGTTTAAATTTGTATTCAGGTATGTTTTTTTAAATCTCCTGTGTGATAAATTGGACGGAGTGGTCAACGCCAAGGACATGTCCTTAGATTATGTGCGCGAATGCATTGATATGTGTACTGAATTCTTCCCTTTTTTCCCTGTTGAAGTATTGTGTATGTTTTGAAACGGTTATAGCCCTGATATGGCTCTACACAGTCGGCTGGGCTTTAAACAAAAATCATAACAATAACTGAATCTGAGAGCAGGCCATGAAGAGCCACAGAATCTGGCACAATTCTTCATGATGCCGTGATGAGGGAATGGAGATGATAGTCATGATGCTAAGTCAGAACAAGATTGAGGCAGCCGAGATGTGGTTTCTAGGAAGAATGTTGAGAATTCCATGGACAGCAAAGAAAGCAAATGAGACAGTTTTGATGGAGGCAGACACAAGAAGATCATTCATAAGGAAGATTAGGAAAAGACAGGCAACATTTACAGGCCATTTTATGAGGAAAGGGGATTTGGAGCACCTGGTCACAATGGGAAAGCTGGAGGGAAAGAGAGCACCAGGTAGATCCAGGGAGAAAATGCTAGACGGACTTACAGAGTGGCGAAGACGAGGAGGGTGGAGGAGATGCTTGGGGCAACAAGAGATAGAGACAGATGGAAGTCCATGATCGTCAACGCCATGCGGCAAGGCACCTGATGATGATGATGAGTCATAATGCTAAGTCAGAACAAGATTGAGGCAGCCGAGATGTGGTTTCTAGGAAGAATGTTGAGAATTCCACGGACAGCAAAGAAAACAAACGAGACAGTTTTGATGGGGGCAGACACAATAAGATCATTCATAAGGAAGATTAGGAAAAGACAAGCAACATCTATAGGCCATTTTATGAGGAAAGGGGGATTAGACACAACAGGAAGCTGAGAAAGAGAGCACCAGGTAGACCCAGGGAGAAAATATTGGACGGACTTGCAGGGTGACTGAAGGACAGAGAGGGTGGAAGATGTATTGCGGCGAAAAAGGATAGATACATATATGGAGGGCCATGATCGCCAACACCATGCAGCAGGGCACATGATGATGTTGATGAGTCATGACGCTACGCTGTTCGGCATTTCCGATTGTTCAGACTGCATGACAGAGCTGTGTTCCACGCTATTTTCATGACTTATCCTGGTGTCAACCAGGCCCGAGAGATACAGACACTTGGCGAGTTATTCATGACATTTCGGACAACTTTCTCAAAGACGTATCTTCAAATATCAAACTTACAAATTATAACTGCAATCAAAACAAACGTCATCAACAACAACAACAAAATCCGCGATAAAGAATTAACAACACAAAACAAAAAGAAACCTAAACACACACACACAAACACAAGACATACAGACGCACAAAGACACATAGACACACACACACGTACACACAGACAGACAGACACACACACACGCACACAACACAGCACAAACACAAACACATAACATATATGCACACACGCACACATACACACACACGCACACACACGCACACACACACACACACACACACACACACACACACACACACACACACACACACACACTCACACGTACACACATACGCACACAAGCAAGCTAGCAAGCTAGCAAGCAAATAACCAGGAACAACGAAAGAAAGAAACATTTAACCCGTTGACTCCTGCATCCTATCTACCAACTGCAAAAAATTAACCCTTTGACTCCCTCACACTATCCTGCACGAAACTGGTGGATAGCGTGAGGGAGTCAAAGGGTTAAGTTTTTGCTTTGCAAGCATGGTTGACATTGCGGGACGCTGATGGACAGGGCGCGGGAGTCAAAGGGTTAATGTTGAATTTCAATCCCAGCATGCTGGTTTCAGACATACTGGCCTGTTTCCAGTTAACCCTTTGACTCCTGCAGCCTGTCCACATGCACCATGCATTGTCATCCCATGACAGCAAAGCAAAAACTTAACCCTTTGACTTCCAGCAGGAAGCTGGTGGATAGGGTGAGGGAGGCAAAAGATTAAGTTTTCGCTGTTGGTGGATGGGGTGCTGTTGCTAAAAATACTGGCCAGTTCCCTGCCTTTGTTAATTTCTAATTATGCTGATGGAGTCAGTGTTTTATAATTATGTCCCCTCAGTTCTTCTCTTCCCCCTGTTCAATATCTTGCCAGCCAATAAAGGTTTTGTGCAGGCTCGTTTTGCGCAGGCTCAAGGTTGTTTTTGGTGGAAGTTTAGTGTTGCTTAGGTCCCTCCCTAACCCCCACCCTATTTTAAGACGTTGCCAGTGC
Organism: Monoplex corrugatus; assembly: GCA_030674185.1. Lineage (NCBI taxonomy): Eukaryota > Metazoa > Mollusca > Gastropoda > Littorinimorpha > Ranellidae > Monoplex > Monoplex corrugatus. The sequence continues at coordinate 36,044,508 of JAPXFY010000029.1, forward strand.
ATAGGAGTTTGTGCAGGCTTAAGAAATCTGCCATGTCCACACCTTTATGTCCACTTTATAGATCGCCGAGTGCTTAACATTTTATGCCCAGACTTTGCTATGTACTCGAAGAGGGCATAAATATTTATGCACTGCACAAGCTATGCCCTCTTCATAGATCCGGCCACAGGTCTACATTAACAGATTTGGTTGGAGTGAATGTAGAACTGTCCAGAAGCAAAGGATCCCTCTTAAACAAACTATGAACTACAATTTTTGAAACTGCTCTATTCACTGCACTAAATTTCTGACAATCCCAAACAGCAAAGACATTTCGAATTTCGTGTCTTCTTTTTGAAGCGAATAGTTAACAATCTTTGAAATAACACATATAGCCGAAATTTTTAACTTTCTCGGTGAGAAAGGAATTCTTATTTCTGGGAGCCAAAAGTTCACAATTTTTTTTATCAGCAATTACTGCCAAATTTTTTAAACATTCTGAGTCAGCGAAGAAATTCTCTTCTCTTTTTTTTTTTTTTTTTTTTTTTGCAAGCGAATAGTTGACAATCTTTGATACTTCATGCATTGCAGAATTTTTTTTTGGCATTCTCAGTCAGCAAAGAAGTTTATAGTTTTGGGAAGCAGGCAGTTAATAATCTTGAAAACTGCATATGTTTCCAAATTTTTTATCAATTAATAATTTTGAATACTGCATATATTTCCAAACTTTTTAACATTCTCAGTCAGCGAAAAAATTCTTAGTTTCTCGTTTTTGAAAGTGAATATTAACAATCTGTGAAACAGTATACATTTCCAAAACTTTTTAATTTTTCAATCAGCGAAGAAATTCTCAATTTCACATTTTTGAAGGAGAATGGTTAACAGCATTATAAAACTGTAGGCCTATACACTTACGAAAAAAAAAAAAATTTAACATTTGCGGTCAGGAAAAAAAAAACCCCGCTGTTTCTCGTTTTTTGAAGTAGATATTCACAGTCTCTGAAACAGCATACATTGCTGAAATTTCCGTTTTTTCCTTCTCAGAAATTCTCTATTTCTCGCTGTTGGAAGCAAAATAATTAACAGTCGCTGAAAATGCGTACATAGCCGAAAGTATGATATAACATACTCAGTCAGAGGAGAGGAGAAATAAATTCTGAATTTCTCGGTTTTGGAAGCAGACAGTTTTCATTACCAAACTCAAACCACACA
>JAPXFY010000029.1:36055698-36058198 GCA_030674185.1 Monoplex corrugatus
GGCGCCTGTCTTTTCTCGTTCATTTAATTACGAGTTCACGTTCTGTTTTCATGTGTTTTTGATTTAAATTTAGACAGTCTGACGCTATTTCGGCAGTATATATTTGCATCTGATATTGGCACTTTAATTGTTTTCGAACATTTCATTTTTGACGGCAAACAGCCAACAGGATTTCTTTTCTTTTAAAGAATAGGGAACGTAAAGGGTCTGGATACATCTTGGCAGATTTTAAGCTGAACATTTTCTTGTTCTTCTTCTTTTTCTTCTCCTCTCTCTCTTTCTCTGTGCATGCCTGTATCTCTCTCTCTGTCTCTCTCTCTCTGTCTCTCTTTCTCTCTCTCTCTCTCTCTCTCTCTCTCTCTCTCTCTCTCTCTCTCTCTCTCTCTCTTTCTCTCTCACTGCCAAGATACGGGGAACGAAAGGAGTCTGGATACATCTTGGCAAATTTTAAACTGAACCTTTTCTTTTTTTCCATTTTTCTTCTTCTACTTCTTTTTCTTCTCTCTCTCTCTCTCTGTTTTGCAGTTTGATTGTAGAACTTGTATGAAAGCATCAGAAAACCCTCCCCTCCCCTCCCCTTCCCCATGAATGTATTGTAGCCCAAGGCCGATGTACAATAAACATTTTCTGAGTTGTGAGTTCTGAGTTCTCTCTCTCTCTCTCTCTCTCTCTCTCTCTTCTCTCTCTCTCTCTCTCTCTCTCTCTCTTTCTCTCTGTGCGTGCGTGCGTGCGTATATGTATGTATATAAATGTATATAGATAAGTGTGTGTGTGTGTTGTGTGTGTGTGTGGTGTGTGAGAGAGGAGAGAGAGAGCTTGCGCGCAGGCGCGCGCGCACGAGCGGTTGCGTGTGTGTTTTTACATGTTTTGATTACATTCTTACAGGAGAGCGGCTGTCTGCCGAAGATATATTTCAACAAGTGTTTCGAATTGCGACGGTTTTGCCAACACGCTGGCAAACAGACAGGAGTGTATTTGCAGCCTGGAGATCGTTCAAGAGGGAGGAATGTATTGCACTCGGATAGTTCCATACGCGCTCCCCCCCGGAGAGAGAGCCCGTCGCCACAGTGCAGTACCACTAATTTCTATCAGTTTCTGCAAGTAGGCATATTTAGTTGCTAATCCTAAGGGACTGACAGCCTTTAAGGCAAACAGGAGCCAGAAATACACGTTTGTATCCGGTTCAGTGATAAGTCAACAAAGTTTTTACTTTTCCTTTTTTTTCGTTTTTTTTTTATTCTTTTTTTGTTTTTGTTTTCTTGTTTATTTGTTTGTCTGTTTGTTTTTCGGGTTTTGGTCACTAAATTTTGTTTTATTCATTCTTGTTATCTTTTGTTTACGTTCAACAAAGGCCAGTTGACCGAAAAATTTGCACCTATCTCACTTTGTTATATTAAGTACGCATCATCATCATCATCATCATCATCATCATCATCATCATCATCATCATCATCATCTCATCCATATCTGTGCGCATGGCGTTGGCGATCATGGCCATCCGTATGCATCTATCCCTTGTTGCCGCAAGCACATCTTCCACCCTCTCTGTCCTCAGTCACCCTGCAAGTCTATTTAATTTTTCTCCCTGGGTCTACCTGGTGTTCTCTTTCCCTCCAGCTTTCCTGTTGTGACCAAGTGCTCTAATTCCCTTTCCTCGTGGCCTGGCCTAGCATACTGGAGTTATTCTACTCGGTGACAGAAGATCGATCGAGGAAGTAATAAAAACGCTTCATCGCTTTGACAGAACATCTGGACTTGTATTAAACACAGTAAAAACTGTCATTGTGTGGGTTGGCAGTGGACGTAACTCACCAGTAAAATACATGAATCATTTACATATGGAATGGCGCCCACTTAAATATGAAATTGTGGGATATAGCTTTCAATGATTTGAAAAAAAAAAAGTGAAATACTGAATTTTCGTAAGAAGTTTGAAGAAATAAAGGCGTTATATGAGTGATGGGAAAGGAACCAGGGTTGGTTAAGGTTTAGGGGGTTATAGGTGTGCAAGGTAGAGGTTCAAGAAAATCATTCGTGGGGAAGATTGGGAAAAGACAGGCAACATTTGTAGGCCATTTTGTGAGGAAAGGGGAATTGGAGCACCTGCTCACGGCAGGAAGGCTGGAGGGAAGGGAGCACTAGGTGGACCAGGGAAAAAGTGTTTGACGGACTTGCAGAGTGGCTGGGGACAGAGAGGGTGGAAGATGTGCTTGCGGCAACAAGGGATAGAAACAGATGGAAGGCCATGATCGCCAACGCCATGTGGCAAAGCACTTGATGATGATGAAGATTAGAGGCTGATGGCGGGCCCTTCCACTCGAACATAACGTCAGGACGATGGTTCCCAAACTTTATTTACATGTGTACGGGTCCTCACCAAAATGCATCCTCATAAGAAGACGAAGAAGACGAAGAAGAAGACAAAGAAAACATAGAAGACAGTGCCACAAATAAACGGCAGCAGTCAGGATCGTTAGGGTTTGTTTTGCTGTAGAACCTT
>JAPXFY010000029.1:36063198-36128198 GCA_030674185.1 Monoplex corrugatus
CACCCTCCTCGTCCTCAGCCACTCCGCAAGTCCGTCCAGCACTCTCTCCCCGGGTCCACCCGATGCTCTCTTTCCCTCCAGCTCTCCCGCTGTGACCAGGTGCTCCAAATCCCCCCCTCCTCACAAAATTGCCCACAAATGTTGCCTGTCTTCTCCCGATCCCCCCCCCCCCCCCCCCCATGAATGATCCATCTGTGTCTGCCTCCATCAAGACTGTCCCGCTTGTCCTCTCCGCTATCCATGGAACCCTCAACATTCCTCTCAGAAACCACATCTCGGCTGCCTCAATCCTGCCCCGGCCTTGCTTGTTGACAGTCCACGCCTCACATCCGTACAACAGTATTGGTTCTATATAACATTCAAGAACTCTCTTCCTGATGTTACTTGATAGGCATCTGTTGGTAAGAATGCTTGTCATCTTCTTGAATGCTGTTTTGGCTTGGCCGACTCCGCCGGCCACCTCCGATGTGCATCTGCCGTCTGATAAAATGACCGTTCCCAGGCATTTGAACTTATTAACCTGCAACGCTAGCAAAGCAAAAAACTTAACCCTTTGACTCCCTCACCCTATCCACCAGCTTCCCGCAGGAGTCAAAGGGTTAATTTTTTTGCAGTTGGTGGGATAGTTTGCGGGGGTCAAAGGGTTAATAGCGCCGATCATTCTGGTGACGTCAGCTTAGTGTTTTCTTGGTCATCACCTTCCCCACCCCCATCCCCTTCCTTCCTGCCAGCGTACTGGCTTTTGCGCAGGCTCGAGGTGTTTTTTTTCTTTTTTTTACAGAAAACAGATGGCACATCGGGAGCAGTACGTATAGAATTGTCTGAATGCCACGAATGCTGTCACTGTTATTTTTGTTTTAAAGCCCAGCCGTCTGCGTAGAGCCATATCAGGGCTAAACACGTTTGAACAGAAACACAATACTTCAACAAGACAAAATTACAACACACACACACACACACACACACAACACACACACACACACACACACACACACACACACACACACACACACTCTTAACACACACACATACACACACACACACATACACACACGCGCACACACAGAGAGAGAGAGAGAGAGAGAGAGAGAGAGAGAGAGAGAGAGAGAGAGCAGAAGAAGACAGAGAGAGGAGAGAGGGAGGGAGAGAGAGAAGAAAAAAAATGAGGGAGAAAGAAAATTAAATAAACATATCAAAATTCGCGCACATATGATAATCTAAGGATGCTGATGGATATGGTAGCCTAGTGGTGGACTGGGTAGTTTCCCCCCTTACTCAAACCATGATGTTTCTGATCATCATCATGTCACCTCTGGTCTTGTTGACAGCTCTTTCGTAAACAATGCACCTGAACATTTTATGTTCCAGCAGTCTAAGTCTGGCACTGGTACGCCAAGGTGGGGAAGAAGATCAAGATGGAAGTGATGGACGAGCTTGGTTTTTTTGTGTTTCATTTGGAGCAGTTTTACGTCACGTTGATTACGTCAAGATTTTTTGCATTGACGTCATGTCATCTAATTTAAAACTAGATAGCAGCTGCATTGCTTTATAAACAGTACAATTATCTCGTTCTCATGATCTTTTGGAACTTGGTGCTAGAAGATTCCTTTTTATCGTCGTTCTCTTTACGTCTGCGTTTTCAAAAAAAACTCTCACTTTAAAATAGGTAAAACAAAATAAAGGGAGATTATTTCATAATACCTAAGAATGTTGTTTGTTTGTGTGTGTTTGTGTGCATGTGTGTGTGTGTTTGTTTGTATGTGTGTGTGTTTGTTTGTATGTATGTATGTATGTATGTATGTATGTATGTATGTATGTTTGTATGTATGTATGTATGAATGAATGCGTGTGTGTGTGCGTTTTTTTTTGTGTGCGTGCGTAGGTGCGTGTGTGTGTGTGTGTGGGCATGTGTGTGTATGTGTGTGCGTGTGTGTTTTTGTGTGTGTGTGTGTGTGATTGTGTGTGTGCGTGTGTGTGTATGTGTGTGCAGGTATGTGTGTGTATGTGACTCTGTATATGACTCTGTATATGTGTGTGTGTGTGTGTGTGTGTGTGTGTGTGTGTGTGTGTGTGTGAGTGTGGTGTGTGTGTGTTTGTGTGTGTGCGTGTGTGTGATTCTGTATGTGTGTGTGTGTGAGTATGCGAGCGCGCGCGTGTATGTACATGTATGTATGTATGTGTGTGTGTGTGTGTGTGTGTGTGTGTGTGTGTGTGTGTGTGTGTGTGAGTATGCGAGCGCGCGCGTGTATGTGTGTGTGTGTGCGAGCGCGCGCGTGTATACGTGTGTGTTTGTGTGTATTTGTGTGTGTATGTGTGCAACCAAACTGTGTTTAACAAGGTTTTTCTCAGCCGTTTCTAAACTGGATCTTTACCAAATACGTGGACCATTGAGGAGTCGCAGATGGATACGCTTAGAGGACAAGATGTCCAGATCAAGATCATCCAGTCCTTTAAAAAAGAAGTGCCGAAATCAGTACTTTCTGAAAAGGTTGTGGAAAAAAAGAAAAAGAAAAACAAGAACAACAAGAACAACAAGAACAACAAACAGGAAAAAACAAAAAACAACAACCAAAAAACGAAAAAAACATTCTCGCGAACATCTGACAATATTTATCTTCTGTTTTCACTATTGTGACAGTCTATCATCGTCCTCGATTCGCTTCACATTTTGTTTTAACTCTTTGACTGCTGCTGCATCCTGCATTGCCAACCATGCTAGCAAATCAAAAACTTAACCCTAACCCTTTGATTCTTCTTCCTTTAGGAAGCTGGTGGATAGAGAGAGGGATTCGAAGGGTTAAGTTTTTACAGTTGGTGGATAGGGTGCAGGAGTCAAAGGGTTAATAGAAGTTTCTTCAAGGTCACAATGACCATGAGGAGTCTAAAAAAAAAAATTAAAAAAAAAAAAAAATCTGGATAATTTTTGCATGAAAAAGGAAGATTGCTAGAATGGCTTGACCAGCTGATCATTTCTTACCAACACCTCCTCCTTCTCCTCCTCCTTCTTCTTCTTCCTTTTTTACCAGTGCATTCAAGATTTTTTTTCTTCAGATTTTTGTAGTCGTTTCTCCCACTCACCGAACACTGATTAGCGCAGCATCATACATTGCGTTGCCAGCATCATGTGGGCCACCATCAGAACAAAGTGCATTCACGGTATCCAGCCAGCACAGACATGTCTGTCAGATGGCTATCACCAAGAACGTGCTGGCTGATCCATTTGGCAACCACTCTTAGAGACATGCGATAAGAGCTCGAACCGAGCCGTCTGTTGATTGGTTGATACTGTCAACATTAACCAATCATCTGCCAGCTTACTCAGGACCTGGCCAGCTCGTGGGTTTTTTGTGCAGGCTTAAATTAAGGCTTGTTCCATGATCACCAAAGGAGAATATGACGATAGCATCGGTATCTCACAATGCAATCGAAAAATTTTATTTTAAGGCTTCTTTTAACAACTTTTTATGACTAGTCCTCATATACTCTGAGAATGGTAGGACTTTAAACTCAACAAAACGAACGATCACCATACACATGGCACCTGTGACGTTAGCGCATATGGAATTCGTTCAGAGCGCGGAGACGGCGTCTTGAGAAACTGAAACTGAAACTGAAACTGAAACTGAAACTGCCAGCCTAGTGCTGACACCGACGTCCAGATCGTCTGCCATTGTTCTCTAATTAACGCTTTGACTCCCATACCCACACCCTGTCCACCAACATCCTGCTTTGTCAACCATGCTAGCAAAAGCAAAAACTTAACCCTTTGATACCCTCATGTCATCCACCAGCTTCTTGCAGGAAGTTGGTGGATAGGGTGAGGGTGTCAAAGGGTTAAGTTTTTACAGTTGGTGGACAAGGTGCAGGAGTCAAATGGTTAATATATGGTTCTTCAAGGTCTCAATGATCACGAGAAGTATAATAAAAAGAAAAAAATTGGATAATTTTTGCATAAAAAGGAAGATTGTTAGAATGGCTTGACCATCTAGTCATTTCTTACCATTATTTTCTCCTCCTTTTTTTCCCTTTTTTTTTTATCAGTGAATTCAAGTTTTTTTTCTCAGATTTTTGTGGTCTCTCCCACTCACCGAACACTGATTAGCAAAGCATCATATATTCTGTCGCCAGCATCATGTGGGCCACCATCAGAGCAAAGTGCATTCACGGTATCCAGCCAGCACAGACATGTCTGTCAGATGGCTTTCACCAAGAACGTGCTGGCTGATCCATTTGGCAACCACTCTTAGAGACATGCGATAAGAGCTCGAACCGAGCCGGCTGCTGATTGGTTGATACTGTCAACATTAACCAATCATCTACCAGCTTATTCAGGTCCTGGCCAACTCGTGGGATTATGTGGAGACTTAACTCACTCGGTACGACGGAACGCTATAGCGGTCGTGATGAAAGGCACGGTTGCGTACGACGGAACGCTATAGCGGTCGTGATGAAAGGCACGGTTGCGTACGACGGAACGCTATAGCGGTCGTGATGAAAGGCACGGTTGCGTACGACGGAACGCTATAGCGGTTTCGATAATTAAAATTTTTTTGACGCTCCCCTTTAGACCTTGCACGCCTACTATAGCCACAGTGGTCACTGCAAACGTGTCAAGGGTCAAGGGAAAAGTTGCTTCGTGAGATTCCGTAGCCATACACTCGTCAGGAAACGATTGACTTCGGCACCCCACGACGACTGGTAATCTGCATTCGTGTCGAAAATGGCGTCGCAGGCGAGTATGAGTTTTCGAACAAATTAGATCGCGACGGCAGCATTTTACTGCTGCTGAAGTGATTAAAGTGCTTCAAAGTGAAGGATTGGACATCAAGGAGTATGCTGAAGATAATAATGAAAGTGTACCAAGTGATGGAAGCTGCCAGCAAGAAGGTACTGACAGTGACCCAGTTTCAGACGACAGTGAAGTGGGAGAGGGAGGTGGGCGTACACGTCACGAGAGGCGAGCAGTCAGTGGGTCAAGCACAGTGAAACGCATGTCTGATGGAGGTTTCATTCACTTTCCTATGCATGACTGGCACGAAGATTTTAGTTTTTCTCCCACTTTGCCTCCTTCTCTGGCTCTTGTGGCCTGCATGTCTCATTTGAGTGCCACGCCCCCATAACTCCCCTGTGTAACAATTTGTAACATTTATTCATATAATATCACTAATAATCGTTTTTTTTTACCCTGAGCAACGTCTACTTTATTCATGTTGTTTTGTGCATACAAAGACCTTCTCACCTTTGACTGTGTGTTCATGGAGCTGATCAAAGTGTGTGACTGTACGGTGATCCTGACCACAAAATTTGGGGTATTTTCAACGTGGCACATGAAGAAAAAAAAGTTCAAGGAAGAACTTCAATATTTCGGCATGAACTAACCCAGCATGTAAATAATCAGATCTGAAAGTTTCATTTTGTTCCTTTATGTTTTGTATTTTTTGTGAATTTTTTCCTAACCCTTCAAAATGGGCTGTACCTGGGGAAACGCAAGGTGAAAAACTCTCCGTACCGAGTGAGTTTTAAGGCTTGTGTCGTGATCACAATACACATGGCACCTGCGACGTTAGTGCGTATGGAATTCGTTCCGATGGCGGAGACGTCGTCTTGAGATACTGAAACTGAAACTGAAACTGAAACTTCCAGCCTAGTGCGGACACCGATGTCTGGATCGTCTGCCATTGTTCTTTAATTAACGCTTTGATTGCCACACACTGTCCATCAGCATCCTGCTTTGTTAACCAAGCTAGCAAAAGGTAAAAACGTAACCCTCTGGCTCCTGCACCGTGTCCACCAGCACCCTGCATTGTCAACCATACTAGCAAAAGCAAGAACTTAACCCTTAAGCTCCCGCACCCTGTCCACCAGCATCCTACATTTTCAACCATGCCAGCAAAGTGAAAACTTAACTCTTTGACTCTCTCATCCTATTCACCAGCTTCCTGCAGTAAACTGGTGGATAGGATAAAGGAGTCAGTGAGTTAAGTGTTTGCAGTTGGTGGATAGAGTGCTGAAGTCAAAGGGTTAATAGAAGTTTCTTCAAGGTCACAATAACCATGGAAAATATAGAAAAAACAACAAAAAAATCCCAAACAAACAAACAAAAAAAGAAACAAATCTGGATAATTTTTGCATAAAAAGGAAGACTGAATGGCTTGACTGTTGAGTCTTTTGTTACCATCATCTCCTCCTTCCTTTTTTTCTTTTAAACCAGTGTATTGAAGAATTTCTTGTCTTTTTTTTTTGGTCTTTTATTTTGTCTTTTTTGTTTGTTTGTTTGTTTGTTTGTTTTTTGTTTTTTGTTTTGGCTTTTGTTGTTGTTGCAATTTTTGTGGTCTCTCCTACTCGCCAAAAACTGGTTAGCACAGCATCATATACTACATTGCCAGCATCACGTTGACCATCCATCAGAGCAAAGGTCATTCACGGTATCCAAGCCAACACAGACATGTCTGTTAGATGGCTATCACCAAGAACGTGCTGGCTGATCCATTTGGAAACCACTCTTAGAGATATGCGATAAGAACTCGAACCGAGCCGGCTGCTGATTGGTTGATACTGTCAACATTAACCAGTCATCTGCAATCATTTGCTGCTGCTGATTGGTTGATACTGTCAACATTAACCAATCATCTGTCAGCTTACTCAGGCCCTGGCCAGCTCGTGGGTTTATGTGCAGGCTTAGGGTTTGTGCCATGATCACCATACACATGGCACCTGTAACGTTAGTGCATATGGAATTCGTTCCGAGCGCGAAGACGTCGTCTTGAGATACCGAAACTGAAACTGAAACTGAAACTGCCAGCCTAGTGCGGACACCGATGTCTGGATCGTCTGCCATTGTTCTTTAATTAACGCTTTGACTCCCATACCCACACCCTGTCCACCAACATCCTGCTTTCTCAACCATGCTAGCAAAAGCAAAAACTTAACCCTTTGATACCCTCATGTCATCCATCAGCTTCTTGCAGGAAGTTGGTGGATAGGGTGAGGGTGTCATAAGGGTTAAGTTTTTACAGTTGGTGGACAAGGTGCAGGAGTCAAATGGTTAATATATGGTTCTTCAAGGTCTCAATGACCACGAGAAGTATAATAAAAAGAAAAAAAATTAGATAATTTTTGCATAAATAGGAAGATTGTTAGAATGGCTTGACCATCTAGTCATTTCTTACCATTACTTTCTCCTCCTTTTTTTTTTCTCCTTTTTTTTACCAGTGAATTCAAGTTTTTTTTTCTCAGATTTTTGTGGTCTCTCCCACTCACCGAACACTGATTAGCGCAGCATTATACATTACGTTGCCAGCATCATGTGGGCCACCCATCAGAGCAAAGTGCATTCACGGTATCCAGCCAGCACAGACATGTCTGTCAGATGGCTATCACCAAGAACGTGCTGGCTGATCCATTTGGCAACCACTCTTAGAGACATGCGATAAGAGCTCGAACCCAGCCGGCAGCTGATTGGTTGATACCGTCAACATTAACCAGTCATCTGCCAACTTACTCAGGACCTGGCCAGCTCGTGAGTTTATGTGCAGGCTTAAAGCTTGTGCCATGATCACCATACACATGGCACCTGTGACGTTAGTGCGTATGGAATTCGTTCCGAGCACGGAGACATTGTCTTGAGATACTGAAACTGAAACTGAAACTGAAACTGCCAGCCTAGAGCGGACACCAATGTCTGGATCGTCTGCCATTGTTCTTTAATTAACGCTTTGACTCCCACACCCTGTCCATCAGCATCCTGCATTGCCAACCATACTAACAAAAGGGAAAAAACTTAAGCCTTTGGCTTGTTGGATTTGTCTGCTGGCAATATACTAGTGGGCTTTATTTGGCTGACTGGATGTGTGATTGATTGGATGCAAAACGCATGGTTTTACACACACACACACACGCGCGCGCGCGCTCGCGCGCACACACGACACACACACACACACACACAAGCTTGTTACAGCTGGGTAATTTCCACAGGGATTAAACACACTCACGAGCACACAGTCACACGCACACACACAACACATGCTTGCGCGCACACACACTAACTCACTCACACACACACACACACACACACACACACACACACACACACACACACACACACACACACACACTTTCTCTCTCTCTCTCTCTCTCTCAAAATGTATGTATTTGTTCAAAAGCATTATCAGTCCACCATCTGCTCTTTGAATGTCCCATCTTAATTACGACATACAGAAATATCAATCTCGATTTTTCGTAAACTGACTCTAGAGATATCCTTTACAACAAAAATAATATTATTTCGGTAGTCGAGCTGATTCTCGGATCCCCTGTCGGCATATTGTTATGAAGAGTTAATTAATTGTTGTATGTTATCAAGTGACACTGTTAATTCATTGTTCTGAATTATTGGTTGTACTTGTTCCCCTTTTTACATTCAAACTTCCTCTACCCACCCCCATTCCCCACCCATTTCTTTGTGTGTGTGTGTGTGTGTGTGTGTGTGTGTGTGTGTGTGTGTGTGTGTGTGTGCATGTGTGTGTGTGCGTGTGTGTGTGTGTGCATGTGTGTGTGTGTGCGTGCGTGTGTGCGTGCGTGTGTGCGTGCGTGCGTAGTGCGTGCGTGCGTGCGGTGTGTGTGTGTGTGTATGTCAAAATCACTATTGTGAACAGACATTAGATAATAGATTCCATTCCATTCTCTCTCTTACTCACACACACACACACACACACACACACACACACACACACACACACACACACACACACACACACACACACACACACACACACGTGTACACAACACACACACACACACACACACACACGTGTACACAACACACAACTTCGTGAAAGCTGCATGATCTGCACGGGCAATGCTTATCTCTCGCCTGAGTTCACGTCATGCACGAGCCTGACTGTCTGAACAGTCGGGAGTTCAATTTCAGTCACATTTGAACTTCGTCATGACTGGAGCAAACTCGGGGAAATAAACCAGCAATTTCTTTTATTTATTTATTTATTTATTCATTTACTGCAATTGTGTTTATTGGGCTGCTGAAAAAAGCCCAGTGTGAAAGCAAGAACAGGACTGTGAATTTATGACAAGGTAAGCATCTTTCATTCTTTCGCACTACTTTATAACTTGACCAGTAATCATGGTAATGTTAATTTTGTAGCAGGCTGTTGCCGTCTCTGTAGATAAAGTGAACTCAAAATCTGATATCTGGAATTCATTCCCACCTTGGCAGCAAAACAACTGACCTGTTCGCTGCTTACCTGTAATGTTTCATTAAGTGTTTATGGTGTGAGTTAGTGTTTTTCAGGTAGGCCTACTTACCCATTCCAACACTTTGCCATCGCATAGTTTTGTGCAAACTGAGAGTCTGATTAGAAGTAATTCTTGGCAGATTTGAGTGGTGTGCATATGGAATTCTCTGAATGTGATTTTTATTTTATTATTATTTATTTATCTTTTTTTTTTTTTTTTAACAAATTTCGATCTCCGATTTTCAAACTCTGAACCACTGAGTGGAGTGTTTATGGAATTTTGAGTGGTTACCCCTTTCTGTCTCTGTCTCCGTCTGTCTGTCTGTTTGTCTGTCTCTCTCTCTGTCTCTCTGTCTGTCTACCTGTCTGACTCTGACAAACTCCGATCTTCAGACTCGTAACTCTTGTCTAAAAGCACTGGACGTGAATAAAGGTAAAAGAAAAACGGAAGGGGGTGGGGGATGGGGCTGTATGACACTGATCCATTTTGGATGCGAGAAACCCTGGACTCCACTCTGGGATGAATGTCTACCCCTCCATCTCGCCACCCCACCTTTACAGTATTATCTTGATCGGTGGTCTGGGCGCTAGTCTTTCAGATAAGATGACAAACCAATGTCCTTGTGTGCAGCATGCACCTAGCACATGTTGAAGAATTCACAAGGATTAAAGAATTCTTTGGGCAAAATCCTGTGAAAAAATCATGTTCATAGGGAAAAAAAACTGGGTGATGCCGCACCACGGTGACATTTTTTTCCCGGAATGAGCAGCCCGTTGTAATATGGGAAAAATGATTATGTAGTGAGTGGATAACTACATATGTCGAACAGCGTTTATGCCAGAATCAATCTCTGGAACTGAAGAGGATTTCCCCTGTAGGCTATAGCAAGTAGCCTTCATACGTTGTTGCTGCCTGGACAATCAGCACTTTTGCTTGCATAAAAGTACTAAGGCACGTTCCATACACGCTAGGCAGGCGAGGTTTTCGCAAGGTACGCTACTATAAGCGCTTCTTTGTTCTGCCTAGCAGCAAGCGTGGCTAGGTATTCGCTAGGTAAGGCTAGGTAGCATCCAGAGAATCTCGCTGGCAAGGTAAACATGGTGGTCGTGCAAGTCGCCTTTGTGTTTAACGACGACTCCCGTCATTTGTTTGAAATATTGCCGTACATCAGCTAAAGTCCACTTTCGCCTCAAGTCCCGTTTCACAGCACACTTTTTTTTTCTCGCCATCGCCACTAGCTGTCTCGCCACTTGGGCCCGAGCATGTTAGCGTGTAAGACATGGGCCCTGTTTCTTACCTGGTCATGCATTGCAACATGACTTTGGCTTCTTGCAGACAGACCTTCAGTTTCTGCTACTTGTGGCCAGGGTATTGAGTCGTATTGGGGACGAGTTACAATAAAAGAAAAAGTAAAAGTGAAGACTGCTAGTTATAACTTACTGTGGATATACCAGAGTCCCTTTCAGTGTAAATAGTGTCTCCACTTTCAGGAAACAATATGCTAAAAATTACCTCTTTCGTCACTTTATTTCTGCCTTCCTCCTTTGCTTTCTGTTATCTCTTTTCTTTCATTTTCTGCCTTTCTGGTCCTTGCACTGAATGTGTTCTATAAAGCTTTACATTCCCTTAGGACTGATAATTGGGTACCTGTAATAAGTGCAGTTTTGGCTCAAAAGAAGTGTGATGTATAGAAGCAATTTTAGGTAATTTAGGCCAATTTCGTATGTTTTAATGTCCTTAGTTATTTTTACATTTGCAGTCAGGTTTGATTTTCTTAAACCCTTGGTGATAAACTGAACAAAATGGTCAATGCCAGGGACATATGCTTACATTATGTGTGCATTGATACGTGTACTTAATCTTCTTTTTTTAGATTGTTTTTTGGAGATATTATATACGTTTTAAAATGGGTACGGTCTTGATACGGTTTGCGCAGTTGGCTGGGCTTTTAACAATAAGACTAATGATAATGAGAAAAAAATACAAAACATGGAACCAGAAGACCAGGTTAGGGCAGTGTTATGGATTAACGTGTAACTACGGAAGACACTGTATCTGTGACCACCAACACTGCCAACAACAACAATGATATGAACTAGTCTGACTCAGTTCAGTTTGTCAGGCCTACCAAATTGCAGGAACAATGAATCTTTTTAAATCCCAGGCACAACAACCTCATGACCAGAATGTCAACTATAATTAACACGTTGCACGTTCTAACGAAAGTGTCTGTTTCTGCAGGAAGTGACAGCGACTGTGATTCTTCTGCACCGTGCAATCAGTGAACAAGAAGCCCTGCACATCCATGACCTGTGTCATCATCCCAAGACGCTACACGGTGTCGTTTACACGTTCTTCTACCGTCTGATCCATCTACCCGACCTTCAGTGTCCTGGTAAGTAATCAAACTTTAATACTTGGGAAAGGGGGACAGGTGGGTGACCAAGGAGATTGGAGTTTGTTCAAGAGGGATTCATCGCACTCGGACAATCCCATACACGCTCCAACCAAATCTGCCAGAAATCATCTGACAGATCCCCAGAACCTGAGCAAAATCCTGTGCGCTGGTAAGGTCTTGAAATGGGGAAGGAGGGGGTAGAGGAACCTATGAGGCTGTCTGCTGGCACCATCAGAATGACGGAAATATTCAGTATGGAGAGCACACAGCCAGTTTTTACTATTGCAGGCTGGGATTGAACTCTATAACAGATATGAGTTTGTAGCCACTTCCTGTGATCTAAGTAATTTTCCCTTTGTTATTCATCATCATCATGTGCCCTGCTGCATGGCGTTGGTGATCATGGCCCTCCATATCCCTTGTTGCCGTAAGTACTTCCTCCACCCTCTCTGTTCTCAGCCACCCTGCAATTCCGTCCAATAATTTCTCCCTGGGTCTACCTGGTGTTCTTTTCCTCCAGGTTTTCTGTTGTGACCAGGTGCTCTAATTCCCCTTTCCTCATAAAATGTCCTATAAATATTGTCTTTTCCTAATCTTCTTTATCAGTGATCTTGTGTCTGCCTCCTTCAAGACTGTCTCGTTTTTCTTTGCTGTCCATGGAACTCTCAAAATTCTTCTTAGAAGCCGCACTTTAGCTGCCTCAATTTTCTGGATTTGCGTGTTGAATGTCCTCGCCTCACAACCGTACAACAGTATCAGTTCTATACAACATTCAAGAACCGTTTTCCTTATGTTAATTTATAGGCACTTGTTGGTAAGAACACTTTTCATCGTCTTGAATGCTGTTTTGGCTTGGCCGATTCTGCTGGCTATTTCTCATGTGCATCTACCGTCTGGGGAGATGACCGTGTCCAGATATTTAAACTTATCAACTTGTCTCAAAGTTGTGCCATTTTCTGTAATTTTGCATGAGGGGATTTCTTGTTTTTTACTGATTACTATGACTTAAGTCTTCTTATTATTGAGCTCCAGCCCTTTATTTTTGCTTTCTATTTCTATTATATTTACAAGGTTTTGTAGGTTTTTCATTTTCTGCAGTTAACACGGTGTCATATGCGTAACGAATGTTTATCATTTTTCCTCCAACCTTTATCCTAGGACATTCTCCTAGGTTTTTCATGATGGTTTCGCTGTAAAGTGAAGACAAATCTGGCGACAGAACACAATCCAGCCTGACTCCTCTTTTGTTACGTTGGAAAGAGCTTATATCGTTTTCTATTCTCATTGTGCTGTTTGTTCCCAATATATATTTCTGATTATTCTTAAATACTGTATTTTTCGTTAATATTGAGCATTTTTAGTTGGTTGATCAATTCTTCGGGTCTTCCCGATCAAAAGCCTTGGTATAATCAATATAGCGTAAATATAAACCCTTATTCCACTCGATTGAGCTCTCTTGATAGTTTTTAGGATGTATATGGCATTAATAGTTCCTTTCCCTTCGACGAATCCACACTGTTCATCTGCTATTTCTCTTTGATTCTGTTCCTTGTCCTAATCATGATTATTCTTAATAGGATTTTTGTTACATGACTCATCAAGTTGATTGTATGATTTAAGTTCGTATTCTGTAGCCCCTGTTTTCTTTGGAAGTGCAATGAAAATTGATTTTGACGTATCTTTGGGGATTTTTCCGGTGTCATAAATTTCATTTAGGAGGACTGTTATTTTTTCAATACCGACTTCTTCTAGGGCCTCAATCATTTCTGTAATGATACTGTCTGGCCATTGGGCTTTTCCTGGTTTCACCTTTTGCGATGCTGCTCTAACTTCATTTTCATTATGGGTGGTCCTTCAACGTTCCTTCTTGTAATTTCTTCGTTTCTGTCATTAAAAGGTCTTTGTCTTCTCCCCATCTATCTAATGTTTTTTCCATGAGACACGCACCATCTTTCCATTTTAAGCAAACAGTTGATGCACATGATTTTTTCCTGTGGGCAATTTCTTCAGTGTTTCTGCACATACTTTGAGGATCTGTTTTGTGTCGGGCTTCCATTTCTTTGCACTTTGTTTCCAGCCAAGCTTCCTTAGCTTCATTGCACCTAGTCCTGATGTCTTTACCTTTTTGTATTCTTCCTCTTTTCCTTTGCCTTCCTCAGTTCTTCCATCAAGCCTATACTTTCTTTTGTCATCCAGTTCTCTTTTCGCTTTTCTTTCAACTCCAGGGATTTCTTCACAAGCTTCATTTATCGAGTTTCTCAACTTTGTCCATTGTTCCTCACTGTCACCAACGTCTTCCAAAGCACTGAATTTGTTTTGAACATGTACGTTAAATTTTTCACGTATCGCTTCATCTGTCTTTAAGAATCCAAGATTTAGTTTGATTTAGATAATGTGAACAAAAGATTTGAAAGTTGATCGAACTGATATTAGGTTAATACATGAAGAACTGATATCAGACTAATAAAGTACAGCCGGCCCTGTAGTGCAAGAACACGTAGTTAGTTAAAAGAAACCAGAAAAAATACGAAAAAAGAATAAGAACGTGTATTTAATACAAGACAAGACAGGCGCAAATTTTCGGCCAACTGGTCTTTGTCAAGCGTAAGATCACAAACACACACCAGGTACAAAAATTAGGGGGAAGAAAGACTGAAACTTCCCTGCTGCTCCGTTTAGCAGGGAAGTTTTATTTTCAGTCTTTTCCTCCTAATTTTTGTATCTGGTGTTTGTTTGTGATCTTACGCTTGACAAAGGCCAATTTGCACCTGCCTTGTCTTGTAGTATTAAATACGCGTTCTTGTTCTTTTTTCGTGTTTTTTTTCCCCTGGTTCCTGTTTGCTTGAATGCGGGCAGTCACACTTGTTTTGTAGTTATTTGCTTTAATTTAGTTGTGGATCCCATTTAAAGCTATGCTGTAACCACTGTTTTTCGAACAGGCGCAAGAAACGTTGTGTCAATACAGACAAGTGTCATGGACCTGATGTCACAGCAATGTCAACTGATTGCCATCACGGACGCGGTCAGCTGTTTGAGACACAATACTATACAGGTAAGTCAACATGTGCACATGGCAGCAAACAACAGTAACAAGCAAGCCTACAGAAAGTCAGTTGAGGATCTGGTTATATGTTTCCAGTTGAAAGATTTATCAAGGTTATTGTCCCCACGCTCGGAAGAGATTCCGTACGTAATGATGCCACAAAAGCCATGCGACGAAAAGAATCCCAAAAATTTGCATAAGCGATCAGCTGCGTACACGCACACACACAACACACTCACACACTCACACTCACACACTCACACACTCACACACTCACACCACACACACACACACACACACACACACACACGTACACACACACACACACACACACCACACACACACACACACACACACACGTGTGTGCGCGCACACACACACATACACACACACACGCACACACACAGATAAACACGCATATACACACGCTCGCGCGCGTGTGCCGTCATGGAGATGCCAGGGGCTCTTTCTGTACGTATAGTATTCCTCACCTTCTGAAAATTTTCTGCTAGAAAATGATAATGATGCTAATGATAATAACGATGATGATGATGATGATGATGATAAACCTTTATTTTACCATTTTTTCATTGAGCCTCAGTTTCTACCGTCAGGATTAATTGCGTACATGCATTAACTGCATTTTTAGATCTAAGATGTAATTCATTTGTGGCAGTTATAGGTCCTCTAGGTCAGTTTGTATAGAGGCCTATGTTTTTGTGTACTTAAGGTCTGCTTATGTATATGTATTCAAGTTACCCTTGGTGTTAATTTTGGCAGAACGACCACCGCCAGGAATATATCCTTATATTATTTAAGTGAATGTAGTGAAGTGTGTCTCGACTGGTCTGAAAAAGGCATTAGAATAGACAGAGAATACCTCAGTCATTTCAGGTTTGCTGACGACATTATCATCTTTGCCGAGAATCTCAAGCAACTGCGAAATATGCAAAATGAACTAAAGGAATGCAACAAAAAAAGTGGGACTGACAGTAATGTTGAAAACAAAAATCATGGTCAACAACTACACCAAAGACCTAGACGGAAAAGTAACGATCGAAAATGAAGAGCTAGAAATGGTCGACCATAACATACACTTAGGCCAACGCATCTCAGCAAAATCCTTCTCCAAAGAGGAAGAAATCAAATGTAGAGGAGCCCTTGGCTGGCAAGCGTTTGGAAGAACAACTTCGGTTTTCAAGAATGACAAAATTCCAATTGTCCTGAAAGGGAAAAGTCTACGACCAATGCATTCTGCGCACAATCACCTGCGGTGCAGACACATGTAATCAACGAAAAAAACTTCGTTTTGAAACTAAGAACCATGCAGCAAGCGCACGAAAGATTCATGCGTGGTATCAGGTGGAAAGATTGCAAAACGGCTCAGTGGATCAGAGAAAAAACAGAAGTGCGAGACATCCTGGAAAGCACCAACAAACTGAAATGGAACTGGGCATGACATCTCACCTGGAGAATGGACAATCATTGGACATCAAGAGACGGCACTCGCAATAGAGGAAGACAGAAAACTAGATGGAGAGACGACATAGATGGATTTGACAAGAACTGGACAGGAAAAGCGCTGGAACAAGTGAATGGAAGCAGCTGGGGAAGGCCTATGTCCAACAACGGACTTTCGATGGCTGAAAGAAAGGGAAAAAAAGTGATATGTCTACTTGATTTTCTTTTCCAGGTTCTCTTTGTCCATGATTATCGATGTGTTGGAACATGTGTTTCGTTTGAAATCGTTTTAGCGCTGACAAGGTACAGATTAGTCGGTTTAACTTTAAACACTACTACTACTACTACTACTGCTACTGCTACTACTACTACTGCTACTACTACTACTACTACTGCTGCTACTGCTACTACTACTACTACTACTGCTACTACTACTACTGCTACCGCTACTACTTACTGCTACCGCTACTACTACTGCTACTGCTACTACTACTACTGCTACTGCTGCTGCTGTCTACTGCTGCTACTGCTACTGCTACTACTGCTGCTGCTGCTGCTGCTGCTACTACTACTACTACTACTACTGCTGCTGCTGCTGCTACTACTACTACTACTACTGCTACTACTGCTGCTGCTACTACTACTACTACTGCTGCTGCTGCTGCTACTACTACTACTACTACTACTGCTGCTGCTGCTGCTGCTGCTACTACTACTACTGCTGCTGCTGCTGCTGCTGCTGCTACTACTACTACTACTACTACTACTACTGCTACTACTACTACTACTACTACTACTGCTACTACTACTACTACTGCTACTACTACTACTACTGCTGGTGCTGCTGCTGCTGCTGCTGCTGCTGCTACTGCTGCTAATGCTGCTGCTGCTGTTGCTACCCTTACTACTACTACTACTACTATGCTACTGCAATAATAATGATGATGCTCATGATTATGATAATCATTATTATTATTATTATTATCTTAACGATGAGGACAGGGATGGTGAGAGTATCGCAGAAATGACTCAAGTAGAAACAGGCCCTTACGTGTACTTCAGTGTAACACCAGCATCGGGCAGCACAGCCGTTCTCACACTTATGTACACTGTACACAAGACAGTTAATCAATAGAGCCATCTGTAATCACAGCTCTGCTGGGACGTTTTCAAAGATCGAAACAATGGAAGAGCTTTGAAAACGTCCTAGCAGAGCTGTGATTACAGATGGCTCTATTGATTAACTGTCTTGTGTACAGTGTACATAAGTGTGAGAACGGCTGTGCTGCCCGATGCTGGTGTACATTTCGATCTTTGAAAACGTCCCAGCAAGCTGTGATTACAGATGGCTCTATTGATTAACTGTCTTGTGTACAGTGTACATAAGTGTGAGAACGGCTGTGCTGCCCGATGCTGGTGTACACTGAAGTACACGTAAGGGCCTGTTTCTACTTGAGTCATTTCTGCGATAATAGCATTAATAACTGAACGATAACAATAATGATAATAATCTGAAATTTTTATATGCATTTTATATGTCCAATTTTCTTGAGTTCTTTTTTTCTTGCAGTCTTTTTTTTTTTTTTTTTTTTTTTTTTGCTTTCTTGGAATCTATCTGGCTACTGGCTTCCTGTCTATCGAGCCATTCTGTGCTAGAAATGTCCTCTTTTTTGTCAATCTTCGTTCCTTTCTTTCCTCCTTTGCTTTCTGTCATCTCTTCCTGTCATTTTCTGCCTTGCTGGTCCATTCACCTGTATGTGTTCGATAAAGTCTTACCTACCTTCTCTTAGGATTGATAATTGGATACATGTACTACGTGCATTTTTGGCTGTAAGGAAATGAGATGTGCAAAAGCAATTTCAGGTAATTTAGACCTGTTTTTATATATGGTGAGTGGTTTTATTTGTTTAAATTTATATTCAGGTATTTTTTTTAAGTCCCCTGTGAAATAAATTGGACGGAGTGGACAACGCCAGGAGTATTTCTTTAGATTTTGTGCACAAATGCATTGATATGTGAACTTAATTTTCTTTTCTTTTTTTTTTTCCTGTTGAAGTATTGTGTGTGTACTGAAATGGTTCTAGTCTTGATAAGGCTCTACACAGTCGACCGGGCTTTAACCCAAAATATCAATAACAATTCATTGAGACCTATCGATTTCTCTATTTACTGATGTATTTATTTTTAGTCTGTGCACGTACAATTTGGATTCCTTTTGTTCCAGTGTGTCTGCAAAAACGTTACGCTACATACTGCACCTGAAAAGAGGAGCATCAGCAGCAGCAGCAGTGAAAACAGAACAAGAAAAGAACAAGAAAAAGTAAGTCTTTAGAATACGTTATAGACAACAGGAGAAAGACTCAAAAACACGAAAAAAAAGAAAAAAAGAAATGAATACAAATAAAAGCAAACAAAAAGACAAAACAAAAAACATATCAAAGGCATACAGAATAGGAAGAAGAATGAAAAGAAGAGGAAACGAAGAAGACGATAAGAGGAAACGAGGAAGAAAGACCAGAAGAGGAAATGGAGAAAATGCGAGGCAACATGAACAAAACAGAAAACATGAGGATAACAAAAATGTAAAAGAAGAAGAAAAAAAATTCAATACGAACAACAGCAGGAACGACGAGAACAACCAAAAACAATGGAGAAAAAGCCATTACACAATACACGGCAAGTCCACAACTATGCTTGTTACACAATCAATAACAAGAGCATCAACATGGATACATAGAAATGGAAACAAAAACAATAACTGAAAGAATACCAGAAGAAATGAAGAGCAAAAGGAACAAGAAGCAATGCAACAAGAAGCAATACAACAAGCAACAGATAAAGGACATCTGTGATGACAACAATGGCAAACATTTCACCAGCAAATCGCCAAGAAAAGCACAAAGAACAGTGAAAAGGGAAAAAAATCAAGAACGATAAACACGTGGAAAAGACTAGCGACACGAACAGGAACAAGAATGAAAAACAATGGAACGAGTATAACCAGGGGACAAAATCAAGAACAACGGAAAAAGAAAAACGGCTAAAATCACACAAAGAAGGCAAGCAACAGAACAAAACAGAAAAGAAAAATGGGGGAAAAAGTGAACTTAGAAAAACATGACAAAAAAAAAAAAAAAAAAAGAAAAGAAAAAAAAAAAAAGGAAAGAGAAAATTTCAGCAATAATGATGAAAACAACAAAAATCGGCGAGAAGTTAAAGAAACGAACAAAAGAAAAAAACAAAACAAAAAGTCAACAAGAACAAGAGGAAGAACAAGTACAGGAAGAACCAAGCATAGAAAAGCAAAACGTACACCAGCAAGTATACAGTAACAATATCAACACATGGCAGAACCAGAACACGAAAGGCACCTGGGAACAGAGCAAACAAAACTTTTCAGAAAGAGCAAACATGAGAAAAAAGAACAAGAGCAGTAAGAATTAAAAAAAAAAGCAGCAAGAACAAGAAAAATAAAACCAAAAATAAAGACAAAATTATTTTGAAGAAAACCAAGTACCGAAAGAGCAAGATAGAAACGGCAAAAGCGACAACACCAAAAACATGAAAATAATATCAACAAATAGCCGAAAAACAACAGCAAGATAATAAGAATTACAACATCTAAGAGGAGCAAAAGCAACAAGACGTAAACGATTACAGAACAGGAGAATTCAAATACTACATTACAGCTACAGCAACACGAAAGACAAACCCTCGAAACAAAACAAAACAAACAAAAATCCAACGCCAGTAAAGAAATAAAAAAAATCACAAACGAAAAAAAAAAAAAAAAAAAGCAAGAAGAGTACACAAAGAATATGGAATCAGAATCAATAACAGCAAGAAAATCGAGAGAAACAGAAGAGTAAAAGGGACAAGAAGCAGAACAAGAAGAAACATAACTAGAGCACGAAATCAAAAGCAACAACAAAAGACGCTTAAAACGATATGAAGAAGACGAGGGAAAAACCCCAACAAAAAACAAAACAAAGCAAAAAAAAAAAAGAAAAAAAGAAAAAAGAAAAAACAAAAACAAAAACAAAAACAAAAAAGGGAAACGGAAGACGGAGAACATGACAAAACAGAAACAAGAAAGGTATGAAACAAATAGAAAACAAAGCAATACACAATACACGGCAAGTCCACAACTATGCTTGTTACACAATCAATAACAAGAGCATCAACATGGATACATAGAAATGGAAACAAAAACAATAACGGAAAGAATACCAGAAGAAATGAAAAGCAAAAGGAACAAGAAGCAATGCGAAAAGAAGCAACACGACAAGCAACAGACAAAGAACATCTGTGATGACAATAACGGCAAAAACTTCACCAGCAAATCGCCAAGAAAAGCACAAAGAACAGTGAAAAGGGAAAACATCAAGAACAATAAACACGTGGAAAAGACTAGCGACACGAACAGGATCAAGAATGAAAAACAATGGAACGAGTATAACCAGGGGACAAAATCAAAAACACTGGGAAAAGAAAAACGGCTAAAAACCACATAAAGAAGATAAGCAACAGAACAAAGCAGAAAAGAAAAATGGGGCAAAAAGTGAACTGAGAAAAAAAGGTGACAAACAAAAACAAAAGACAAAAGGAAAGAGAAAATTTGAGCAATAATGACAAAAAAACAAAACAAAAAAACAAACAACCAAACAAAAAGAAACGGCAAGAAGTTAAAGAAACAAACGAAAGAAAAAAACAAAGAAGTCAATATGGACAAGAGGAACAAGTACAGGAAGAACCGAGTGTAGAAAAGCAAAACGTACACCAGCAAGTATACAACAATATCAACACATGGCAGAGCCAGAACACCAAAGGCACCTAGGAACAGAACAAACAAAAATTTTCTGAAAGAACAAGCATAAAAAAAAAACACGAGAAAAAACAACGAGAGCAGCAAGAATTTAAAAAAAAAGGCAGCAAAAACACAAGAAAAACAAAACCAGAAACAAAAACAACAAAATTATTCTGAAGAAAAACAAATACCGAAAGAGCAAGATAGAAACGGCAAAAGCGACAACACCAAAAACATAGAAATAATATCAACAAATAGCCGAAAAACAACAGCAAGATAACACGAATTACACAATCTAAGAGGAGCAAAACCAAGAAGACGTATGCAAAGGCAGAACAGGGGAATTCAAATACTACATCACAGCTACAGCAACACGAAAGAACAAACCCTCAAAACAAAAACAAAACAAAAAATCCAATGCCAATACAGAAAAAATCACAAACAACGAAAAACAAAAACAAAACAAAAAACAAAAAACAAAAAAAAGAAACAAAGCAAGAACAGTACCCAAAATATGGCAAATCCTTTACTATTATTATTATTGCACAATCAATAACAACAGTATCAACATGAAAAAGGATATGAAATCAAAATCAATAACAGCAAGAAAGTCAGAAACAGAAGAATAAAAGGGACAAGAAGCAGAACAAGAAGCAGAAAAAGAACATCTACGATAACAATAACGGCAAAGATATCAACAAATCACGAAGAAGAGTGGAAGGAGAAAAAATCAAGAACAAAAAGTAAATCAAAGACAAAATAGCAACAAGACCAGAAATAATGACAAAAATAATAAACATAACTAGTGCATGAAATCAAAAGCAACAACAAAAAACACCTGAAACGACATGAAGAAAACGAGCAATAAAATAAAACAGAAGAAAACAAACAAAAACAAAAAAAAAAAAAAAGAAAAAGAGGAGAAAAAAACAAACAAAAATACAAAAACAAAACAAAAACGGAGAAAAAAAGACAAAACAGAAACAAAAAAGATACGGAAAAAAGAATAGAAAACAAAACAATACACAATACACGGCAAGTCCACAACTATGCTTGTTACACAATCAACAACAAGAACATCAACATGGATACATAGAAATGGAAACAAAAACAATACCGGAAAGAATACCAGAAGAAATGAAAAGCAAAAGGAACAAGAAGCAATGCGAAAAGAAGCAACACGACAAGCAACAGAAAAAGAACATCTGTGATGACAACGGCAAAAATGTCACCAGCAAATCGCCAAGAAAAGCACAAAGAACAGTGAAAAGGGAAAACATCAAGAACAATAAACACGTGGAAAAGACTAGCGACACGAACAGGATCAAGAATGAAAAACAATGGAACGAGTATAACCAGGGGACAAAATCAAAAACACTGGGAAAAGAAAAACGGCTAAAACCACATAAAGAAGATAAGCAACAGAACAAGACAGAAAAGAAAAATGGGGGCAAAAGTGAACTGAGAAAAAAAGGTGACAAACATAAACAAAAGACAAAAGGAAAGAGAAAATTTCAGCATTAATGACAAAAAAAACAACAAAAAACAACAAACAAACAAAATGAAATGGCAAGAAGTTAAAGAAACAAACGAAAGAAAAAAACAAACAAGTCAACATGGACAAGAGGAACAAGTACAGGAAGAACCAAGTATAGAAAACCAAACGTACACCAGCAAGTATACAGTAACAATATCAACACATGGCAGAGCCAGAACACCAAAGGCACCTAGGAACAGAACAAACAAAAATTTTCTGAAAGAACAAGCATAAAAAAAAAACACGAGAAAAAAACGAGAGCAGCAAGAATTTAAAAAAAAGGCAGCAAGAACACAAGAAAAACAAAACCAGAAACAAAAACAACAAAATTATTCTGAAGAAAAACAAGTACCGAAAGAGCAAGATAGAAACGGCAAAAGCGACAACACCAAAAACATAGAAATAATATCAACAAATAGCCGAAAAACAACAGCAAGATAACACGAATTACACAATCTAAGAGGAGCAAAACCAAGAAGACGTATGCAAAGGCAGAACAGGAGAATTCAAATACTACATTACAGCTACAGCAACACGAAAGACAAACCCTCAAAACAAAAACAAAACAAAAAATCCAATGCCTAATACAGAAAAAATCACAAACAACGAAAAACAAAAACAAACAAAAACAAAAAACAAAAAAAAAAAAGAAACAAAGCAAGAACAGTACCCAAAATATGGCAAATCCTTTACTATTATTATTATTGCACAATCAATAACAACAGTATCAACATGAAAAAGGATATGAAATCAAAATCAATAACAGCAAGAAAGTTAGAAACAGAAGAATAAAAGGGACAAGAAGCAGAACAAGAAGCAGAAAAAGAACATCTACGATAACAATAACGGCAAAGTATCAACAAGTCATCACGAAATCACGAAGAAGAGTGGAAGGAGAAAAAAATCAAGAACAAAAAGTAAATCAAAGACAAAATAGCAACAAGACCAGAAATAATGACAAAAATAATAAACATAACTAGTGCATGAAATCAAAAGCAACAACAAAAAACACCTGAAACGACATGAAGAAAACGAGCAATAAAATAAAACAGAAGAAAACAAACCAAAAAAAAAAAAAAAAAAAGAAAAAGAGGAGAAAAAAACAAACAAAAATACAAAAACAAAACAAAAACGGAGAAAAAAAAAAGACAAAACAGAAACAAAAAAGATACGGTAAAAAGAATAGAAAACAAAACAATAGACAATACACGGCAAGTCCACAACTATGCTTGTTACACAATCAACAACAAGAGCACCAACATGGATACATAGAAATGGAAACAAAAACAATAACGGAAAGAATACCAGAAGAAATGGAGAGCAAAAGGAACAAGAAGCAATGCGACAAGCAACAGACAAAGAACATCTGTGATGACATCAACGGCAAAAATGTCACCAGCAAATCGCCAAGAAAAGCACAAAGAACAGTGAAAAGGGAAAAAATCAAGAACAATAAACAAGTGGAAAAGACTAGCGACACGAACAGGATCAAGAATGAAAAACAATGGAACGAGTATAACCAGGGGACAAAATCAAAAAACAGAAAAAGAAAAACGTCTCTAAAATCACACAAAGAAGGCAAGCAACAGAACATAACAGAAAAGAAAAACGGGGGAAAAAAGTGAAATGGGAAAAAAAGAGCGACAAACAAAAACAAAAGAAATAACAGGAAAGAGAAAATTTGAGCGATAATGAAAAAAAAAAACCCGAAAAAACGGCAAGAAGTTGAAGAAAAAAACAAAAGAAAAAAAAAGTCAACAAGAACAAGAGGAAGAACAAGTACAGGAAGAACCAAGTGTAGAAAACCAAACGTACATCAGCAAGTATACAGTAACAATATCAACACATCGCAGAACCAGAACACCAAAGGCACCTCGGAACAGAACAAACAGAACTTTTCAGAAAGAACAAACATAAGACAGAAAAAGAACAAGAGCAGTAAGAATTAAAAAAAAGCAACAACAACAAGAAAAAGAAAACAAAAAACAAAAAAAACAACAAAATTGATATGAAGAAAAACAAGCACTGAAAGAGCAAGATAGAAACGGCAAAAGCGACAACACCTAAAACAGAAAAATAATAAGAAATAGCAAGTAACAAAACGAAAAACAAAAACCAAAGTCAACTGAAAATCAAACACACAAGAATAGCAACAGCAAAGTCAACAAGAACCCGAAGAAACAAGGACAGAAATAACGAGATGAAAAGAGCAAAAACAACAACGAGAATATAAGAACCATGTCAACTAATAACAGAACCACAACATCATGAGCATAAAAAAACGCAAATAAGAAAAAAGTACTGAGCAGAACAGAAACAAGGCAAAAACAACCGCAAAACGGGAAAATATAACAAAAACTACTACTACAACTACTACAACTACTACAACTACTACAACCGAAAACAGAAACCCAAAGCAAAGCAAAAAAGAAAATTCAACCGCAAGTGACCAAGAAAAGCACGAAGAAAGAGTGAAAGGGAACGATATCAACAAGAAGAAGTACATCAAAAAGAAGAAAAACGTCAACAAAACAGGATCAAGATTAAAGAAAGACGGAACCAATTTCACAAGGAAACAAAATCAAAAGCAAAAACACAGTGGGATAAAAACACAGCTTAAAAACAGTATTAAGAAAGCGAGCAATCAAATAAAAAAATGAACACAAAACAAAAAACAAAAACAGAAGAGGAAAAACAAATAGTGATGCTAAAAGAAAGAAAATATGACATTAATAACAAGAACGATAGAATGAAAATACGAACATAAAGGCAGACGACAAGAAGTCAAAAACAAAGAAAAACAAAGGAAAGAATGACATAAAAAAAAAAAAGGAACAAGAGAAGGAACAAAAACAGGATGAACAACTATAGCAGAGCAAAACGTACACCAGCAAGAATACATAAGCAATATCAACACATGACGAGAGCCAGAACACCAGCGGCACCAAGGAACAAGAACAAAGAGCATCACGCAACCAGCTGTATCATTAATCAGTAAAATTACAATGCAGAACCAAAAAAGACAAGAAAAAACAGCAAAAACACACGAGCAAAAGGAACAAGAAACAAGAAAAACAAAGATATATCCAAAAAAGGACAAAATTAAGAACAAAGACAAATTCAACCCAGGACAAAACACAAGCACATCAGCAACAACTGCAACAAATGTACAAAAATTAAAGCAATAAACTGAAGAACTCAGACCAAAGTCAACTAGAAGTCAAACAAGCAAACGAGAACAGCAACAACAAAGTCAACAAGAGAAGTCCAGATAAGAGCAAGAGGAAAAAAAAGAGCAAAAACGACAACAGCAAGAACAGATGAATAATGTTAACAAATACCGAAACCACATCACCAACAGCACCAACAAGAACACAAATAAGATATTAGTGATCAGAACAAAAACAAGACAAAAGAAACAAACAGGAGAATAAATCGACGACACAACAAATACTACAATTACAACTAACAGGAGCCAAAAACACAACTAGCACAGGAACAAGAAACTGGTGACTGAAAACAAAACAGAATAGTAACAAACAAAATAAAGAACACAGCAAATGATAACCAGAAGTAACAAACATATAATCAAAAACGCAACATCAGTCAAGACGAAGAACAAGAGGAACACGACAGAAGCAAAATATAAGCCGAGCTTTTGAAGCCCTCGATCGTGCCTCCATGTGTACCTTCCTTGGGTTAGTGCTACTTTACATGAGCTCGGGACGTGTTCCACTGTTTGTTTGCCCTGGCAGAGCGGGCACGCAAGGTCATCTGATTTCTCCAATTTCACCAGATTCGAGGGCAAGAGTTAAACAGAACTGAGAATGAAACTGATCCTGACAGTGGCCACCATTCTAGCTTAGACGTCTTTGGAGTGTACTTCACATCGAGGCTCCTCTTCTCTGTTTTATCATTTCGGAATGCTTCCCAAATCGTTGTGGCATGCTGTCCACAGCCAGACACTTCCGGAAAGCCTCTTCTCTGGACTCACAAAGCCAGGTATTCATTGTCCGTAAGGTCTTTAGTCTGCCTTGCAGCCTTGACATGGGGTGATTTTCCATTCGAGTTAGAAGTAATAGTTGTCTGAACTAGTTGATACCACTCGAATTCTGTTCTGTTGGAATGTATACTCCATCTGCTACAATCATTGGTTGCTAATCTTCAAGTTCCTGCATGCTGATCATACGTTTCTGGAGCCACTTGGGGACACGTGGACATTTCCTCTATTTCATTACGGCCAGATGACGATTTCAAGTGATGCTTCGCCTTGAGGGCTGGAATGCTTTCCTGTGATACTGTTCCAAAGCAGTTTTATCCATTGTGATTGTCCCTGACTTGGGTGGCTGGAATGACATCCTGCCAAACTGGAAGGGGTGTCTTAAGTAATTTTGGATCGTCTGTTGCTCCTCCTCCTTGCGTGTTCTGATTTGCTGAGGGCACTGTTTCTATTTCATAGTTTTTTTCCTAATCCTTTTATTTTTCTCAAATTATGAAGCATCTTTCATTTGTTTCTTCAGAATCCTTTTTTTTCCCCTCCAGATATCCTCATCTAACAATGTGTGCATTTCTCAGGAGGGGTTTTCACCTTTGGCTGTTTTACTCCACAGGCGACCCTACGTTGGGTATACAGAGAATTTGAACGTGGCTGGTTTGAGTTTCAGTGTGCATCAGCGCATTTAGTTGGTGGATGATTTCTTTATCCAGCCTCTCCATTCCTCTTTTGCACTTATGGACGGGTAGATTGAGTTTCTGGCGTAGCATCACCAGTACAGTTTTGTCTGAACAATCATCGTGGATGTCCTTGGCACTGTGATTTGATACTTGGTCCTGGTTGGTTTTCCGACATTGTATCTGCTGGCGCAGAGCGCTGCTGTTAATTCATCGCGGCCCTTTTTCGTTCTGTGGATCCTCATGCCGAGCTTGGTAGAGAATCTGCTTCCACAGCACAGGGAATTCCCTTTTTTCTTCTACTTCTGGTCCGTTGTGTATTTCCAGTAAGTACTAGGTTGGCGCCAATAGATTCACCATTCTCTTTCCCTTTCGGTGAATCCTGGGAACAAATTTTCATTTTGGAAGAAGCAGCAAATTGAAGGAAGGCAAGGTGGGGAGTCGGCCCACAGAGTCCATAAAACTAGTCTTTCCCAGTGTCATCCTGTCTTTTGTGGACATCCTCTGAACTGTTCCTGAAAGTCGGTGGTCTAGTCACGTGTCAGTATCAAGGAACTGTGTGGAGATCCGGCCAGCAGAAGGTCCTCAGAGGTGAAACCCTGTCAAGCAAATGTTTTGGGCCATGAACTCCTTACAGTCTGAGGGGACTGGACAGCATCCGGGTCCTGACTGTTGGATGCTCTTCTGTTGTGACCAAAGTTTTTTGTTTTTGTTTTTAAATAGAAATCGATCCTCCACCTGGACTCGAATCCACGCCTCTAAAATGGTCAGCAAGACTACTACCATCATGAACAATTACAAAAGAATAATTTTTGAACTGATGGATCCATCTGATTCGACAACGGATGCACTCGGTTGAGGAATCGGATGGTGAACAGCATCAGCTGTGGCTGAACAAGGTGAT
Organism: Monoplex corrugatus; assembly: GCA_030674185.1. Taxonomy (NCBI): domain Eukaryota; kingdom Metazoa; phylum Mollusca; class Gastropoda; order Littorinimorpha; family Ranellidae; genus Monoplex; species Monoplex corrugatus. The sequence continues at coordinate 36,091,272 of JAPXFY010000029.1, forward strand.
TTCTTTAGTGGCAGTCCTCGGCACAGCAGACGCACATGAAGGCTGATAGATGATCGCTGCTGTAGCTTTGTTTTTCATCACTCCAACAACAGTGAAGATAGTTTCTCCTCTGTGGTGACCATGCCTGCACGTACGGCCGTGAAGGCACAGCGACTTGTAGCTGTCTGTTTTCAGGTGGAACCAGGGGGGGGGGGGGGGATCAAAGGGAGTGAACCTGGGGGCGGGAACTTCGGGGAGGAGCTTAGGGTGAACCAAGGGGGAAACCAAGGGAGGGAACTTGGGGGAACCAAGGGGGGGAACCAAGGGGAGGTAACTTGGGTGGGAGAACCAAGAGGGCGGAACTTGGGGATGGGGAACCAAGGGGAGGGAACTTGGGATGGGGGAAGGAACGGGGGGTGGGACAAGGGCAGGGAACGTGACGTACCAAGGGGAGGGGAACTTGGGGAGGGGGAACCAAGGGGAGGGAACTTGGAGGGGAGGGGGAACCAAGGGGAGGGATGTTGGGGTTGGGGGGGGGGAGGGGAACAAGGGCAGGGAACTTGAGGAACCATGGGAGGGGGAACCAAGGAGATGGAATTTTGGGAGGGGGAACCAAGGGGAGGGAACTTGGGGGAACCAAGGGAAGGAAGCAAGGGGAGGTAACTTGAGGGGAGGGGGAACCTAGGGTAGGGAACCAAGGGAATTTGGTGGTGGGAAAATGAACGAGGGGGGAACTAAGGGGAACTTCGGGAGGGGAACCAAGTGGAGGGAACTTGGGGGAACCAAGGAGAAGGGAACTTGGGAAACCAAGAGGAGGGAACTTGGGGGGTGAGGGAACCAGGGGAGGAACTTGTGGGAACCAAGGGGAGGGAACTTGGAGCCAAGTGGAGGACCTTGGGGGGGGGGGTAACTAAGGGAGGGAACCAAGGGGAGGGAACTTGGGGGGTAAGGGAACCAAGGGGAGGGAACTTGGTGGGAGAACGAACTGGGGGGGGGGGGGGAAACCAAGGGGATGGGAACTTGGGGAGGGGGAACAGAGGGAGGGAACTCAGGGGGAACCAATGGAAGGAACAGGGGGAACCAATGGAAGGAACAGCGGCAACCAATGGAAGGAACAGCGGCAGGAACTTTGGGGGTGGGAGGGACTTGGGGGGCGTGAACTTAGTGGGAACCAGGGGGAGGGAACTTAAGGGTGGAACCAAGGGGGGGAGTGAAGTTAAGGTAAAGGAAGGGAACTTAGTGGGAACCAAGGGAGGGAACTTGGGGGAACTAAGGGGAGGGAACTTGGGGGAACCAAGAGGAGGGAGCTTGGGGGGTGGGGGGGGGGAACCAAGAGAGGAACTTGTGGGAACCAAGGGGAGGGAACTTGAAGGAGAAAAGGAGAGGGAACTAGGACGGGACCCAAGTGGAAGGGAACTTGGGGGGAACCAAGGGAGGAACCAAGGGAGGGAACCAAGGGAGGGAACCAAAGGAAGGGAACTAAGGGGAGGGAACTTGGGGTAACCAAGCAGAGGGGAACTTTGGGGGAACAAAGGGAGGGAGCCAGGGGGAGGGAACCAAGGGGAGGGGGGAAAAAGCATGATATCCTCACAGATGAGGTGGAGAGTGGAACAAAGGATTAGTTTTTAAAAGTTTTTTTAACATTCAAGTAGTAATGAAATTAAAAGTTTTGTAACATTCAAGTAGTAATGAAATTAAAAGTGTAACATTCAAGTGGTAATGAAATTAAAAGTGTTGTAACATTCAAGTGGTAATGAAATTAAAAGTGTTGTAACCTTGAAGTAGTAATGAAATTAAGTGTTGTAACATTCGAGTAGTAATGAAATTAAAAGTGTTGTAACATTGAAGTAGTAATGAAATTAAAAGTGTTGTAACATTCAAGTAGTAATGAAATTAAAAGTGTTGTAACGTTCAAATATTAATGAAATTAAAAGTGTTGTAACATTCAAGTAGTAATGAAAAACCTAACAAGCAAACAAAGGACGGGGAAGTTACAGGTAAATGACCAACTACAGAACAGACAGGGTTCATCAAAGCAAACGACCTGTAGGACGGTGCAGTAATTTAATGCCCAGCAGTGAGCAAATACAGAGCGAAATTAAATTAATATATTTCCGGTTTGAAATTGTAAATGATGCAGGAAGGTAACGAAAAAGGTGACTGAATTGTTATATAATCATTACTGATGCAATTGATGGTTTTAATGAATTTAATTGGAAGTGAATTGAGAGATAATCTGTAAGCTAAGTTAGTTGTTTCTGTTCTCGATGAATGGGCATAAGTTATATTGCGCTTTCATTTTGTATTCTAATATAGTATTCATATGACTATGCGTTTCTCTCTCTGTACACATGCTGATCTCATGCTGTTTTCCCTGAAAAAAAAAAGGGATTATTGCTTCAGCCATTGATACATTTATAGCAATAGAGTATGTTCCAAATGACGGGATTCAGTGACATAAGCGTACAGCTATGAGCTTTTCCTTTTTCTTCCGTGTGTTGTGAAATGCTGCGATGTAAACAGAAACTTCGAAAACACGCATGCGCATTTTCAACTTCCTTTCAGTATCAACCAACCACTGATCATTGCTGAAAAACATCACCCCAGGCTAAGGCGTTGTCTGCAAGTGGTCAGTTACCCATATTATTTTTGTCAACACTTCGGTTTCTGAAATAAATTTGTAAAAATGTCAGCCGGTGTCGTTATCCAGCAGCCGGGTCAGAAGGGTGAGGCGATGGCGATGAATCAGTCAGGTATGCAGCCCGGGTTTCAACCAGGTGCTGGCTTCGCACCGATGAATGTTCCACAAGTTCAAGTTGTGATTCCCGCCGGCCTTCCACCTGGTTTAGCTTACCTGGCAGGACTGGACGAGATCCGAATTCATCAGCAGATGGAAATTATTGAAGGTAAAGCGCTTGTTAACATAAACAGTCGGGCATTGCTCAGTTTTGGTTGAACTAAGATCTGTGTGTGTTTGCAATTTTGGGTGTGGTGCTACTCGCTGACTGCGAAAGTGTCTGAGAAAAACGAAGGCTATTATAGTATTAATCATGTGATAAGCTCGGGTCACAAATGGGGTCAAGGATACCCAATTTTAACCACAGGTACTGGATGTGTGTGTGTGTGTGTGTGTGTGTGTGTGTGTGTGTGTGTGTGTGTGTGTGTGGTGATCAAGATCAAGAACTTGAGAACAACAGAACAACCTATATTATAGCCTATTGATCAATGATTGTGGCTGTAGTCATTGATTGTAATTTTCAAAATAGTGGTTGTAATTTTCAAAATAGTGTTGTAATTTTCAAAATAGTGGTTGCTATCATTAACAGTTTATAACTTTATTTACTTATTTTAATACATTCAGAATTGTGTTTGCTCTGGTTGATATTATTTAGCATTTACTTATTTAAGCTGATTGATCAGGTCACTTATGTTAAAAGTGAAATTTGAATTGACTGATCGAGTCACTAATGTTAATTTTAAGTCTTAAGTGTGTTGCTTGATCTCAAATTAAATAGGCAATTTGTTCATTGATTCTTATACTTATTGTAGTGCATCTTAAATAAAACCCTAGTACAGTACAGATTAGATAAACGTTGTTGAGCAAGTGTACACATATATGCACACTTGCATCAGATGACATTTGCATGTGCTTGGTCTCTCTCTGTTTCTCTGTGTCTCAGTGTGTGTGTGTGTGTGTGTGTGTGTGTGTGTGTGTGTGTGTGTGTGTGTGTGTGTGTGTGTTTCTCTCTCTCTCTCTCTCTCACACACACACACAAACACACACACACACACACATACACACACACAATGTGACACCTCGTACATTGTTGCACTCTCTCAATCACACATGCACACACGCAGTCACACTCACACACACACACACATGAACACACACAGTCACACACACCACACACACACACACACACACATGCACACACACAGTCACACACACACACACACACACAGTCACACACACAGTCACACACACACACACACACACACACAGACTCAGATGATCCTGAGCTAAGATGCATTCCCCATGATTCAGCATGTTAGATGTGTGTCCATTGACACAAGCTGTCCTCCTGTCTCCAACCAGATGGCTCATCGTACTCATGAGGCCATTTAATTCCTGAGAGCCTCTCCAACCTGGCTGTTGACTTATTTTATCCGACCAGTGAGTGGTGTGTTAGCATCAGCCCCTCACATCATTCAGCCTGCCAGCTGAGGAATGCACTGGGGTGGAGTATTTGGAGCCACCCTTGAGACTTAACATTATTAACAAAGATTTAGGAGATATGTAGGGACCAGTGTTCGTGTCCTTCCTAGTAGCATGCAGCTGCCAGAGAGTAAAGGCACTACTCTTACCCACAGCGCCCTAAACATCCCCCTATGGGAATGCCTGGGGCTCTTTCAGTATAAATACTTTAAATAGTCTCCCCCCTTCTGGATATTCTGTGCTAGAAATGGCCTCTTTTCTGTCATTCTCTTTGTTTCTTTCTTCCTCCTCTGCTTTCTGTCGTTTCTTCCCTAGAATTTTCTGCCTTGCTGGTCCATTCACTTGAATGTTTTCCATAAAGTCTTGTGTACTTTCTCTTAAGATTGACAATTGGGTACATGACTACATCATACATGGGTTGAGTGCATTTTTGGCTGTAGGAAAATGAGATATGTGGAAGCAATTTTTGTAGATCTAGGCTCGTTTTTACTTATGTTTTAGTGTCCTTAGTTACGTTAAAATTTGTATTCAGGTATGTTTTTTAAATCCCCGTGTGATAAATTGAATGGAGTGGTCAACGCCATGCATGGGCATGTCCATAGATTGTGTTTGCAAATGCATTGATATATATCATATGTACTTAATTTTCTTTTCATTTTTTTCCCTGTTGCAGGGCTGTTAGAGTTCAGCGATTTCGCGGAAATCCGCGAATACAGTGATCCCATTTCAGGGAAAGTCAAAGTGCTTCCGCGAAAGAAAAAAAAAAGCAAAAAAAAAAAAAAACCAAAAAAAACCAAGAACCCCGATCGACGGCAGAGCAGAGCAGACGAAAGGATGGTCTTAGTTCAAGGGAAACAACTCCTACCGAAGTTGGCCACGAGTTATCCTTAACCAAGTGCTATATATGTCATGTGGTTTCAGAAAGTTACTCTAAACACAAATTGATCCATTGATTTGTTAATTTTTTGTGAACTAAAAATTACCCAGTTTGCTGCCAGGATAGGCCCTCTGATTGGCTTCAAAATGTCATATTTTCAATTTTCGAAAAGGGGGGCTTTGCCCCCCTGCACCCCCCACCGGGGCGTTGCCCCTGGACCCCACCGGGGCCTGGGCGGCCCTGGACCCCGGACAATTTTCAGGGAAAAAACAGATTTTACCACTAACAGCCCTGCTGTTGAAGTATTGTGTATGTTTTGAACTGATTATAGCCCTGACATGGCTGTATCATTGTATGCAGTCGGATGAGCTCTAAACAGAAATGACAGTAACAGCCCCCTACACTTTGTATACACAGGTGCTCGTAAACTAGAGGTAGAGAGCTCCTTCCTACCAGTCTGTCTGCATGACTTCAACTAAGTCTGGCTTTAGAAAAATTTTTGTAAAAAAAACTTTGTCGACCTGACTTTCAGTTTTCCCACAGGTCTGTGAATGAGTTTACAGAGTATACATTGTATCTGGCTCTGTTAAGGGTGAGAACAGTAATTAAGCAGTTGAGTCAAAGAGAGGAGATGGGCACCATTCTTGTAATGCTGGCCACAAGAGATGTTGAGGTCTGCGCCACCTAACTCACCTGCAGCTGAAAAGGTTACAGCCCTACCTTTATGTCTTACACAGACCTGCCAACCCATACGATTTTGGCGTATTTAGTACGCCAGTTTACTCAAAATACGACCAATACGCCGACTTAATAAAAAATACGACGAAAAAAAAATTAAAGATAAAAAAATCAAGTACCATTAGATTTAGAAAGTGAATTTTTGGGCTCAGAATGCTCTAGATTGCACAGATTTGCACCAATTCTTTAAAAATTTTCCGGGGGGGCATGCCCCCGGACCCCCCTAGTTAGCTTGCGCCTTCGGCGCTGCGCACTCAGAATACACCAATATTTCAAAAATACTCCATTTTTCCTGGACAAATACTCCAACTTAAAAGTCAGGGTTGGCAGGTGTGCTTACATGCATGCGTGCATGCACACACACACGCACATGCATGCACGCACGCACACTCGCACACATGCCTACATGCACACGCGCACACACACGTATACTTCCATGCACGCACACTTGCTCACACTCGCATGCACACACATGTGCGCAACTTGTCTGCTGACATTGTAAGGCATATTAACATAATATTGATTATCAATAGCATAATGATTGCAAGTTTATTTGTGGCAGCTGATAATATGATCATGTAATGTGAACCCTATCTCAAGGAGTAATGTAATGGAAAAATATAGATTGGTGACAGCTGCTCAGTCAATCACTGAGTAAATGGTCTGTTCAGATCTATAGCTAATGATTAGCTGTGTTCCCAGTCATTCTAATAGTGTCAGTTTAGGGTCCCTTCCATACCCCTTGCCTCCCACCCTCGTCCCCATTTCAAGACCTTGCCAGTGTACAGTTATATGGTTTGGAGCAGGCTCAAAGAATGTGCCATATAATTACTGGCAGATTTGAGTGGGGCACATATGGAATTGTCAGAACACTTAAACCTGCCAGTGTTGAGTTTAGGTTGATCATAACAATTGACACATAATTTTCCAGAAAAGGACAGTAGTTTAACCCTTTGAGTCTCTCACCAGGGGTGGAGAATGGGTATGGTCACTCACCCCGGCCTGATTATGGAATGATCATGAATGACTGAATATACTGTGGTTGAATGATTATTAAAATAAAGTTTTATAAAACATGAAGGTTTTGTTGTGACTCAGCTATTTACAGTGTTAACGTTTTTTTGGTTTAAACCTGAAGAGGCTTATCACTTGTGAGCTTTCGCCCTCACCCCAAGGTCATCTTCAGGCTTGTGTCACTATATGTTGACCTGGTTGTATTAACCATCAGGTCAGGGGACACAAGTTTTGGTGACTAAACACTGCCAGGTCAAAACAGGCTGAAGGAGACTTAGGTTTCAGTTTCACTTTCTCAAGATGATGTCTCTGCGCTCAGAATGAATTCCATATGCACCAAGGTCACAGGTACCATGTGTATGGTGATCATGGCACAAGCCTTAACCTTTTGACTCCTGCACCCTGTCCACCAGCATCCTGCATTGTCAACTATGACAGCAAAGCAAAAACTTAACCCTTTGACTGCCTCATTGTACCTACCAGCTTCCTACAGGAAGCTGGTGGATAAGGTTGTGGAGTCATAGGGTTAAGTTTTAGCAGTTGGTGGATAGGGTGCAGGAGACAAAGGGTTAAGCCTGCACATAAACCCATGAGCTGGCCAGGTCCTGAGGTACTACCTAGATAGTTCCATAACCTTGGGGTCGTAGGGGAGTGAGATTGCAGACCTCAACTTTTCCCCGGGGCCAGCACCACAAGGGTGGCGCCCATCCCTTCTCCCTCGATTCAAGTTTGTATTCATATTCATATTTTTGTACCAGGACTTCAGAAAGGCAAGAAGGCGAATTGGTCTTCAAGGGGTGGGACCTGGGAAATCAACCTATCCCCCCAATGATTTTTACCAAGGCAGCCAGGCAGGCAATGCACTGCTTTTCAGGATTTTCAACTGCCATGGGATCTTTAACGTGCACAGCCAGAAGGCACACAGGTCCGACTTGTTTTTTGTCCCCTTCCGAAGGATTAGACATTCTGTTTGATTTTCCAGTGAAACTGAGGAGAAAAGTCAAGGCCTTGGCCTCTACGTGGAGCGAACCCTGGAACCTCGAGTTAAGTTATTGGCAGATGAACGTCTGAACCATTTTGCCACTCTTCTCCCTGAAGGAGACTTAGGAAGATGTTTGAAAGCTTGTGAATGATAAGAAGATTCTGCAGGCAAAGGAAAAAAACACCCTCAAAATTGATTTGTTTTTGTTTGTTGCCTGTAAATAACAGGTGTTGTGAATAAATAGATTAGAACACGTACTACTGAACTCTGCCAAAGTGATCTGACAGCAATATATATAGTCTTCTCTGGTGGGTGACCACAGGGGGACTCTGTATTGATGGCTTTGTTGGGCTCACAGGCATGTTATCATGACTGAATGAACCTGGATTTGTTGGTACGCTGGACAGCTGGGATAAGCAGCGTGGAAGTAATGCCAGTTAGGTGGTACAAACAATGGATTAATTCTTTTTTTTTCTTTGATAAACAATCAAACCAAACTACTACTTTGCTAGCCTAGTAACTTGTCAACCAGCTTTCAGAGAACTGAAGTAAAATGATTAAAACAACAATACAAGGGTGGGTAAACTTGTTTTGTCTGTAGGTGGAAATCGGTTTGTTGTTGGTTTTTTGTTTTTGTTTTTCTTTGTTAGATTGGTCCAGTCAGAAATCCATTTAAGAAGAAGGAAAAGTTACATTTTATAACAGTAACACTGATTGTCAACATCTATACACAAACTGTACCGAAGACTTTCAAGTATTTCAAAGCAGTAACAGTTCCACATCATCATCCCAAGTTAGTGCCTGGAATCATGTGGGGCATACATGTATTAAGAACATTTTTGGCTTTGGAGAGATATGTGGAAGCAATTTTAGATAATTTATGCCTTTTTTAAATTTTTTATATGTTTTGGTGTCCTTAGGTATGCTTAAATTTGCATTCAGGTGTGTTTTTTAAAATCCCGTGTACGATTAATTGACGGAGTGGTCAACGCCAAGGGCACGTCCTTAGATTATGTGTGCGCAAATGCATCGATGTGTGTTCTTAATTTTCTTTTTTTTTTCTTTTTGTTGAAGTTTTGTATGTTTTGAAGCGGTTATAGCCCTGATATGGCTCTACACAGTCAGCTGGGCTTTAAACAACAGTAACAATAACAGTTCAGGTGAAGATGATAATGATATGTGGTTTGCATTTCAGTGCTGGGCTGGGAGAGGAACAACCGCTACTCTGTCTGCAACAACCAGGAACAGCAGTTTATGTTCGCCAAGGAAAGTGAGTTGTTTTCTTCACAGTGGTGCTGTAAAGAATGTTTGTCATTGGACTGTGTTCAGGGTTTTGACTGTTCAGTGTGTGAGCGTGTCTTTTGTATTTTGTCAGTGTATTACGTTCATGTTTTGTTGGTTCAGCGTCTGTGTGTGTGATTTTTGCTTTTTCTTCGAGGATCAGTGTCAGTTTCAGAAGATATTGTCAGATGCTCGAAATAAAGTTTATACTTCATAGGCACTGATGCCTCTGATTCCATGTGATGGAGAAGATCCAGAATGATCAAGGAGTAAGTCATAAGCCTCGCACATAAGCCCTATGTGTGGACCAGGTCTTGAGGTAAAAACTGTACTTCCCCATGAGGATTGAATCAGTGTGACCCCAAAGTTTTCTGTATGGTGCTTCAACTGGCTAAACTAACAGAATCGCTGGGTTCAAGCATGGTCACATCTCTGATAGTCAGCTGATCCATGTGAGGTGAAGACAGTGGAGTCCATCTAAAACAAAATTCCATGGAGATGTAAATGTGTTCATAATGGCAGTAATTTATGGTAGCTACAAGTAAAAAAAAAAAAATTGACCTTACACAGTACTCATTGTTTGTTGCCTTGCCTGTGGAGTTTGGAGTTATTCACAGTATTCCTTGCTTAATGTGTTGTCATTATGACATTTATCATTCAGTGCTATGATTCCTGTTGAAGTTTTGTATGTTTTGAAGAGGTTATAGCCCTGATCAGGCTCCATGCATTCAGCTGGGCTTTAAACAACAATGACAATAACAGTCGTTGAAGAATCCAAGAACAGGGGTGGGATTTTCCTGCAAATTCACGGAATCCCCAAATCAAGGTCTTCTTTCCTTTGTTCTTTGATTTGCTTCTGCGGAAGGAAAAAAACATTGAAGGAAAAAATCATTGAAGATTTCAACAGCATATATGCATAGAATGCGATTTTATCAGCAAATCATCTTCAAACGGTTCACAGCTCATAGCATCAGCAAGCATTTTTGGAACAGCTGGTGTAGATACAAAATGGTGGTGAGACATTGTTGAGCATGGAGAAACTTTTCAGGAAAAAAGATGAAAAATATGTGGAGGTGGAATTGGTCTACAGAGCATGTTGTAGTAGAAGAAGCTTTCAGTGGATTCATAAGAAAAATTAAATTTCCAGTGCTTGCTTAATCATTAATGCCTCCTACAGACATATGACAAACTGTTCCAAATCTGCCCCAACCTGAAAGAAATTCTCCCATCTGCTGCAGGGAACCGTAAGAGACAGTATTATGTTGGTTACGCACGGGTCACACATCCTGCACTCATTCATACCTTTTAAAAAAGGAAGAAGCACCATGGTATATACCATGTGACGAGCCATTGACTCGATTGAGCATCAGACACCTCCTTCTTGGTTGCTGGGACTTGTACAATGTGAGACATTAGCACTACAAGCTGGACTCCTTAAAGAACCTCTTCTGAGACATCCCTCCTGATGCGATTTTCCAGTTTTTACATGAGATCAATAGATTTCACCTGATATGATTTTACATCTGAATATGCTTTTCTATAATTGCATTTTAGACTTATGAGGTTAACAAAGAGCATGGTTTTTTAACTGTTGTCTTTTATCTTAAACTGGTTGTTGTTTTTGACGTGGTGTTAGCCCTGATACGGCTCCAGTAGTCGGCTGGGTTATAACTTATATGCTATATGAACTCGCTGTTGATTGCACAAGCAGAGGAACATAAAAAAATAAATATTTAACTAGAACATCCTCATGATCATGTGCGCTCAACAAACCACACTAAACAGTCAAGACATAGCAAACCACCCATGGTGGTTTCTTGGAGCTCTAGTGTGTTTTGAAGGTTGCCTTTTACATTTTTGAGATATTCTTGGCTATCATCCTCCTACGTATGTTCCATTCACATGAGTGTAGGCCCTAAATCATTTAGTAAAAAAATGATGTGAAGTAAAGAAACAGTTCTTAGGCCAAGTGGAAGTTGATTCTACTTCATGAATTGTAGTCATAGAATTACGGAGTTATACATGTTTGTATGAGCCAGATTGCACGATTTTCAATGAAATTTAGATTTAAAATTTTTTTTTTCAACTGGCTCTGTTCCACCCATGAAAAAGACACACACACACACACACACACACACACACACACACACACACACACACACACACACACACACACACACACACACACACACACACACACACACACACACACACACAACACACAAAACACACACACACACACACACACACACACACACACACACACACACACACACACACACACACACACACCTGCTGGCATTGCACCACTGATGTGGCAAAGTGGCTCACCGGCTGACGCAGTTTTTTTTCGTGCTTGAAGAAGTCTAGCTGCTTAGCAGTTGTAGATCTGCCAGTTTGGAGTGCTTTTTTATTGTAGGGCAAGAGTATATGTATAGCAAACTTGGCCTTTGGTTGTGGGACCAGAAAAAACAAAACAAAACAAAAAAAAGAATAAGAATGCATATTAACTACAACAAGACAAAACGGGCGCAATTTTCGGCCAACTGGCCTTTGTCAAGCGTAAGATCACAAACACACACCAGATATGAAAATTAGGAGAAAAAGACAAACTTCCTTGCTGCTCCGTCCATTGTGAGAAAGAAATAAACTGACTAAAAACATTTAGTAGTGGGTTCGAATGCTGGGGTGCGCTACGTTAAAACTGGCCTTCTCACTGCCCCCCCATCTTAACATCATTCTTGTTCTGGTGGTGTCAGTACAGGATTAGATAAATCCCCCTTTCCCCACTTACCTGGGATGGTTATCCCCGTTGGCCATAATTATCACCTGAGGGTGCTGACATAAAAATTGAACCAAATCAGTCAATCAGTTTACTATCATAACGAATTCTTCTTTGTATGAAACGTTTTGTCCGTTAGAAATAGTGGATTTTGCCCATTAGAAACTATTTTACAAGAGGAAAACAAGAGGAAGTGAGCAGGGACAATGAAAGTATATTGTGATGGGAAATTCCTTGTTAGCAGGTTTGTTATAGGTGGATTCTATTGTATATTTTAAATCGATGTGTACAGGTGCATTGTTCTGATTGCAGCTGTGTTTTTTACATTCGTGTGTGTGTGTGTGTGTGTGCGTGTGCGTGTGTGTGTGTGTGTGTGTTCCTTTTTTAAAATTAATGAAATGAAGTTTGAGGAAAAAGAAAAGAATATGTATTATGTTCCTGTAAAACTTGACACAGCAGCACAGTAATATTTCACATACTGATGAATATTATGATGATGTGCATTCATACTGATGACTATTATGTTTGTGTGCCCCCCCCATGGAGATGCCAGGGAATCTTTCAGTATAAGTAGTATCCTCACCTTCTGGAATTTCTGTGCTAGAAATTTCCTCTTTTCTATCACACTCTTTGTTTCTGCCTTGTTCCTTTGCTTTCTGTCATTTCTTCTTATTTTTTGCCTTGATGGTCCATTCACCTGTATGTGTTCGATAAAGTCTTCCATACTTTTTCTTAAGACTGATAATTGATTACATGTAGTAAGCATAATTTTAGGTAATTTATGCCTTTGTATATGGTTTTGGTGTCCTTATATATGCTTAAATTTGTATTCAGGTGTATTTTTTAAATCCCCTGTGCGATAAATTGGACAGTGGTCAACTCTGGGGGTGCGTCCTTAGATTATATGCGCGAATGCATTGATATGTGTGCTCAATTCTATTCGTTTTTTCTTTGTTGAAGTTTTGTATGTTTTGAAGTAGTTATAGCCCTGATATGGCTCTACGCAGTCGGCTGGGCTTTAGACAACAATAGCAGTAACAGTTATTTTTGTGCGTCTGTACTATTTCATATGAAAGTAGAGAAGAAATTAATTTGAATTGAAAACACAAGCAAAAATAATTCTGTGACAGAAACGGACTGTGGCTGCACGTAGCCGGCTTGGCTTTAAACAACAATAGCAATAACAGTTATGTTTGTGCGTCTGCACTGTTTCATATGAAAGTAGAGAAGAAATGAATTTGAATTGAGAAAACAAACAAAAACAATTCTGTAACAGAAACGGACTGTCTGACTCGTCAGTGCTGCGGGCCTTCACGTCCCTTCGTCATGGATATCACGGACAATCAAGGGATGCAACTATCCAGCTGCACCGGCCCCTGCGGTGCCAAGGCTCTTGTCTGTGGTGTTGCTATCTGCAGGAGATGGAAATCCACTCCCCGCCTGGCATAGCCGTCGGTCAGGTCAAGGAAATGTAAGCTGCAATATATAATTTTTCTTTTCTTTCTTTTTTTTTTGGGGGGGGGGGGGGTATTTGTATATTTATTTCTGCATGTAGCTAGTAAGAAATCATTCGGACTGCCAGTACATATCTCACTCACCTGTTGCTGTGTCACCGGGTTCGGTGCTGGCCACTGCACTTCTTTTGACACCACCATCTCCCTCCATTTTGACTATTTTGACTTTTTTGCCTTGCCCTCTTCCTGCTTTTTCCCTCTTGTAAAATACTGTTTCTAATGAACAAAATCTACTATCGCACAAAACAAATTCCTCATCAGTTTTCACAGAATTAAAATATTTGAAATCCTAAACATTTTCTAAACAGTACACAAAAAAGGTTCAGTTCATATCTCATCATGTCAAATCAATTTAACTATAAGTTCAGTTATTCTTCGCGTCCCGAAATTTTGATCATGTTTAGTTTATGTTTATTGTACACTTTACAAAGGCTGCTTAACAAATCTACCATCAGGAAAACGAACAAAGCAAACAGTAAAAAAAAAATTAACGCACAAAAGTAAACATTTATTTTTGAAATAGCTGTCTGTGATCTGTTTTGTTGACCTCCTTGTTCAGAATCTTGTTCATTTATCAGAAACATTGTGACACAATCTTTATGCTTTGCAGTATATCGTTTTCTTGTTTATCTTCAGCTGGACGTGCTGGATCCCAAAGTACAAGGTGTACGACAATCACCAAACCTGCATCTTCACCATCATTGGCGACTGCTGCTACTGCAAGCTGTGCACCGACGTTACTTTCAAGGTCAGTTGTCCCACTATGCCTAATATGAAGGAGATTAATCATTCATCAGCAGAAACCCAAAACAAATGTGACTGCCTGCGTTCAAGCAAACGGGAACCAGAAAAACACGAAAAAAGAATAAGAACACAGATTTAATACAAAGACAAGACAGGTGCAAATTTTCGGCCAACTGGCCTTTTTCAAGCGTAAGATCACAAACAAACAAACATCAGATTAAAAATCAGGAGAAAAAGACTGAAACTTCCATGGATGTCAGTTTAGTCAGTTATTCCTTTTTTTCACACGGATGGAGCAGCAGGGAAGTTTCAGTCTTTTTCTCCTAATTTTTGTATCTGGTGTTTGTTGTTTGTGATCTTACGCTTGACAAAGGCCAGTTGGCTGAAAATTTGCACCTGTCTTGTCAGGACTAAGACTCATTTACCATGACTGATAGAAAACAGACAGGTATGACAGAAACCAAGAAAGAGTACTACCTTTGATTCGAAAGTGTTCTCAAGATGAGAGGGGAGGATGTGGTGGTCAGTGCATTGTAATCGGATCCACTGATTTTCGCGGCAGAAAGAAAAAATTTCCTCAGATTACATGGGCCCTTTCCAGGCTTTTTTTTTTCTTTTCCAAATAGTTAGCTTAATGAGTAAAATTTATGGTTTAACATGGACTTTGCATGTCTGATTTGAGCCTGAAAATGTAATAGATTGCTCAGATTTTAATCCCTTAAGCTTTGTTTTCCAGAGGAGCTTGCCCTTGGAAGGCCCCCCCCCCACCAACATTTCCCTTTTTTCTTTCTTTTCAGCAGTTCCCACAACTGAATATGGGAACAAACAGTATGTATGCAATTATGAGCCGGTCTTACAAACTAGTCCATAGGTAGTGTGTGAGCAAACTAGATATAATGTAGAAAGGTGATGAGGGTTTGTATAGGAACCAGAAAAAAACATGAAAAAAGAATAAGAACGCGTATTTAATACAACCAGATAAGACAGGTGCAAATTTTCGGCCAACTGGCCTTTGTCAAGCGTATGTCAAGTGTAGGATCACAAACAAACAAACGTCAGATACAAAATTAAGAGAAAAAAGACTGGAACTTCCCTGCTGTTCCGTCCAGTGTGAGAAAAGGAATAAATGACTAAAATGGCATCATATTCATAATGTATTTTTGAGTAACGTGACGTCAGAGGGGAAGAGAGATGAATTCTGCAATTCTGAAAAGTGGTCATGCCATATTAATATTGTTTTATCCTGAAGAGGGTCCAGGACTAAAATTAAAACTATGATGCACTATCGGAAGAGTAGGGTTAGGAATGTAAAGGATCCCACTATTAAGTAATGCATAAGAGAAAATATAAGCACATGATCGGCTGAATGGGAAGATATATAATCAAGGTATGGCTGATGTAAATGGATCATGCCTAGTGCAGCGAATCCGGTCTGTATAATTGAAATTGAGGTTTTAATAACGATTTGTTTTTTTTGCACAGTGTGTTCATTTTGTGTGTAAGTGTTCATAGTCAAAGCTCTGTATATATTTAACAGCATTGATTTTTGATTATTACCATCATTGTTGCATTACCGATTGCAATGTTGTGGTAAATGTGATGTAATTTTTTTCTAGTATTATATGTTTTGTGTTCTTCTTTTGATCATTATCGCTGGGTTGATATGTATTTGCTGTAAATATGTCAGCCTCTGTTCCTGATATTTTTTCATAAAATGCTCTTGCAAGATGAAGCACTGTGCAAGTCATTATTAATTTTTCAAAATTTGTTTAGTTAACTGTATTGTTGAGTTTAATTTTCCCCATGTTTCATTATTTTAATTTCATCCCAAACAGGTGTTTGAGAGAGACAGCAAGGTGGAAATTGTATACATTTGTTTTTTATTTTTATTTTTTATAAGTAGCTCATTATTTTAATGTCACCAATTCCAGGTCTTTGAAGGAGACGGTGAGGCGGATGAAGTGGGTCAGATTCGCAAACATTACGGTGGGGCCCGGGAGCTCTGCGGGCAAGCCAACGACTTTTCCATTTTCTGTGAGTGCACAGATTTTCTTGCATTTGTACCCCACTCCCCCCCCCCCCCCCCCCCACCCCCCCCAACTTCCTTCCCCCCTTTGGGAATGCCGGGGGCTCTTTCAGTATAAATAGTCTTCCCTCCTTCTGGAAATTCTGTGCTAGAAGTTTCCTCTTTTCTGTCACTCTCTTTGTTTCTTCTGCCTTCTTTCTTTGCTTTCTGTCATTTCTTGCTATCATTTTCTGCCTTGCTGGTCCATTCTCCTGTATTTGTTTGATAAAGTCTTGCATACTTTTTCTTGGATTGAAAATAGGGTATATATGTGCACTTTTGGCTCTAAGGAGGTGAGATATGAAGAAGCAGTTTTAGATAATTTAGGCATGTTTTTATATTTGTTTTAGTGTCCTTAGTTATGTTTTGATTTGTATTCAGATATGTTTTTTAAACCCCCTGTGTGATGAATTGGACGGAGTGGTCCACGTCAGGGGCCTCTCTTTAGATTATGTGCACGAATACATTGATATTTGTGATTGATTTTCTTTCTTTTTTTTTTCCTGTTGAAGTTTTGTATGTTTTTTGAAACAGTTATAGGCCCTGATGTGGCTCTACGCAGTTGGCTGAGCTTTAAACAAAAACAATTGCATCTGTCCGTAGCCCATTGTTCTCAACATTACATACATGTGTCCATGCATATATCAGTGCCAAACTCCGATTTCACTGGAGCAGCTCCGAGTTTAGGGCCTTTGCTCCATTTTCCATTTTTTGGGTTTTTTTTGGTCTCGGAATGCCCTCATTTCTGGTTTTCTGCTGGAAGGGGCCTGGGGGAGTGGGGGTGGGGTGGTGGTGATGGTGGTGGTGGTGGTGGAGACACGCATGCATTGATTTGATGTCTGTCAAGTTCTAGAAATTATGCCCAGAATGCAGCAGTTTGCGTAGATTTTAGTTTAATTTTTAAAGACATAGATTTTAGTTTAATTTTTAAAGACTTTTTTTTTTTGGAGTGGGGGGGGGGGGGTGGGGGAGCAGGTATGTCCTTGTACTCCCCTTGAGGGTCAGCAGACATGTACTTGCGGCTTTGTCTAGCAGAAGTGTACACAAACGAATTCTACAGCTATGTAAAAAAATTTGCTGATTGCACATTTCAGGCTGCTAATGTGCAAGTAATGTATATTTGAAATTGGTCACTGATTTCTCTGTGTGTGTCCTTGACATGCCGTTGTATTATTGTCAGTATAAGGACAGACCCAACTCTGCAAGGGTGGAAAAAATGTGTATCTAAATGAGAAGGAGTAAGAAGAATGGGAGCAAAGAAATGAGAAGGAAAAAAAAAGGAAAAGGAGGTTTGGCGAGAGTGAAAAAGAGGGTGGTGGGTGGGGTGGGGTGGGGCCGCAGCAGAACAGAACAAGGGAAGTAACCAGGTATAGAGCTGCTAACACTGCTTTAGCATTTTTACCTCCCTTAATTATTCCATTATTCCATGGGGTTTGCATGGCTTCCAATCTGACTTTGCAGAGGTCTGAGTATGGTTCATGAAAGTTTTCTGTGTGGGGCCTCCAATCCACCCATTATGTCTTCTGTGTATTCATTTGTGACTCGCATGGGAACAGGAGGCTACAGTGCAAAAGTATCGTTTTTGAGTTTTTTAACTCACTTTGAAATTTTGATGGACCCGGGAAAATTGAGATCTCTGTCCAGAGCCTGGAATTCGTCGCGGATATAAAATCGAAAATCGCGCAAAAAAAAATTTTTCGCGTTAAAAAAAATCTGACTTGGATAAGCCTTCTAGCTAGTTTTGATGAATATGTCTGTGTATGAACACACTGAAACGATCTGCTGTGTATGATGGATCCTGATCTTGTGCCCAATGTTTATTAAATACTCTTTTGACTGATATTCATTGATTTTCAGTGTGTTAGATGCCTTTAAATTTGTCTCCAGAATGCCTCAGAATGCACAGATTTTAGTCTTGATTTTAAAATTTTCCGGGGAGCATGCCCCCGGACCCCCTAGAAGTTTCCTCTTTTTTTTTTCTTAGCAATTCCAGGCTCTGCTGTCACCATGCTCCCCTACAACCCAGGGTTATGGAACTATTTAGGCAGGATCTCAGGACCTGGCCAGTTTTTTATCTGCAGGCTTAAGGCTTGTGCCTTGGTCATTCTGGATTTTTCCCCATCGCATCCTGCATTGTCAACCGTGTCAGCAGAGCAAAACCTTAACCATTTGGCTGCCTGACCTTATCCACCAGCTTCCTGTAGGAAGCTCATGGATAGGGTGAGGGAATCAAAGTGTTAAGTTTTTGCAGTTGGCAGATAGGGTGCGGAAGTCAGAGAGTTAAGGAAGTTATAGCCCTGATATGGCACTGTGCATTTGTCTGGGCAATAAAAGAACAATGATAATGAAAAGGAGCTGTTTTAACATGGTATCAGCCCTAATATGGCGCTAGTGGTCATCTGGGTGATAAGCAGTATGAGCTATGAATGAACGGCATCCCCCCCTTATGAATTTTTTAAAGACAATTACACCCCCTCCCTCTTTTTCATAATTTTTTTTATAATACAATGAGCATTCTTTGATGTGGACTGTATATTGTACAAACGGAATGATTATTACATTCTTTTTTTTTGTTTGTCTTTCAGTGCCTGCTCAGATGGACATCATGAGAAAGACATTGCTGTTTGGAGCGACGTTCCTGATTGATTTCAACTTCTTTGAGTACCAGAAGAACTAAGTGATTGCCATGATGGCGCCTGAAGTCGTTGGGAGTTCAGAACGGCCACCTTGCCCCAGTGTATTCAGGAAGAAGACATTGGCGGCAGTTTTGGCTGACATCTCTGATTGTGTAAAGGAGGATTTTACATGCCAATCTTATCTTTAACTGTGTGTAAGCGATTGAGTACACACAACATGCGCGTATGTGTGTGCGCGCGCACGCGCAGCACACACACACAACACACCACACACACCACACAACACACAACACACACAACACACACAACACACACACACACCACACACACACACACACACACACACACACAACACACAACACAACAACACACAACACAACACACACACACACACACACACACACACACACACACACACACACACACACACAACAACACACACAACACAACACACACACACACACACACACAACACACACACAACACACACACACCACACACACACACACCATATATATAACAACTGAATAACAGAGGGAAACAAGTAATACATCATATTACTTTCTAGTCAAATATGACTTGTCAAAGTCTGATAGAGAAAAGAGAAGACAATCGAGACTAAAGGAGAAAGTACTCATAGATCTGACTTCACTTACAGGAATCACTTACAGGAATATATATATATATATATATGTGACCCACCATGAGAAAACCAGGTTAAAATGCAAAATTTTCAGAATTATTAACTCATTTTCAAATTCTAAAGTTTATGAATTACCATGCGAAAACCTGGAATTAATTTGTCTGTTATTGTTTATTTTTAGACACACTTGAATTTCGGTAATAAGCTCATAAAATTTTGAAAAAAAAAATCTTTTTCTAGTTGTTTCAGTTATGACATATTTTGGGGGGGGGGGATTGAAGATAGGTGTTTAAGACTTGAGATATGGAAAGATCTCGTCGACCCAGCTGTGACCCTGCCCAGCTATTTTTATCCAAAGCTGTGAATGGCTGACTAGGGTTGAGCTAAGTTTTCACATGCTGAGTCATATATATATGTACACACATATACACACACACCCACACACACACACACACACACACACACACACACACACACACACACACACACACACACACATATATATGTATACATACATACTCATATACACACATACATACATATATAAATACACATGTATATATATTATGTATATTGTATTTTTTTTAGTATATACATTTTTGGTATATTTAGCAATAACACAGATGCTACGGTACTACTTTATGTATCCATTAACAGTTTATAATTGGGAGTAATGAATTATTTTTTGGGTGTAAACAGTGAATGATTTATCAGCTTATACATGGCTAGAAAAGCAAGGTGTGAGTACACTCAGTTTAAAAGATGGAGTGCAGTCAGACATGGTTGCCAGATTTTGGTTGGTAACCAGATTAATGCACCAGCTGTAAATGAGTACCTGTCCTTCTTTAGAGATGGGGGAAGGTAAAGCAGAGACAGAGAGAAGAGCACCCTCAGGTATGGGTATTGCCTGAAAAAACTTAAATTTCCATGTCAGTAAAAATCAATTTCCTGCTAAAACTAAACGGTGTCTGCAAGAAAGTTAACTTGGGGAACAAAAACAAGCAAATGAAACTAAGTGGCGAGTGCAAAAATATAATAAAAACAAACAAACAAAACGAAAAAAAAAGCCAACCAATCAGCCAAGTTAAAACCCAACAAAAACTAAAAAAAAACAAAAAACACCCCAACCCAACTAATCGGTTTAGCTCTTCACAGGCTGCACGCAAAAAAGTCGTGGGCACTTTGTTTGTATGCTGGGTGCCACCTGTTTGAGTCATTTGCATAGTTAGGAGAAAATATTGGATGGACTTGCAGGGTGGGTGAGGACAGAGAGGGTGGAAGATGTACTTGCAGTGACAAGAGACATGCATACGGAGGGCCATGATTGCCAACGCCATGCGGCAGGGCACATGATGTGATGATGTTGAGTTTGGGAACAATGAAATTAAACCTTCAGTTCAGTTCTGTAGGACTGTAGTTCATAGATGAGAATCAGTAATGAAAAACATCATTGTCTTATAATCCTGAGGTTGTAAGGAATGAGGTGTAGAGATCTCAACTTTTCTCAAGGCCAGCATTGTTAGGGTCATGGCCCATCTCCTCACCCTTACAGCGTCACCTTCCCTTGTGTAATAAACAGTTATAGCCTTGATATGGCTGTATGTAGTCAGCTGGGCTTTAAGCAATAATAAGAATAAGAATTTTGAAGAAAGTCGTGTACCCATTCACAAGCTGGATAGGCTGAAGGCTGCGTACAGCATATAACGTTCCCTAGGTGTGATTCAGACCACTGCAAACTCGTGCAGGCAAATCGGAAGATGATGCTCTGTCTCTGTCGGAAACATGGTTTACCTTTGGATTTGTAATTTTGTGAATATTTAGTTCTGAGAGTTTTTATGATTGGTTAGGCCATATACAACATGAAGTGAGAAGTTGAGCAGACTGCAGTTTGTGTTATTGTAGACTTCGCTATCAGAAAACATGAATAACAGCTTCCATGTAGATGATCAGTCATGTACAATTTGAGAACAAAGAATATTGGTTTTTTTAACAGCATCTATGGTGCTATGTGGAAATAATGTTGCTTTTTTAACAGTTTGTACTTTGAGATCAATGAATTTTAATTTTTGTATCAATGATGTAGTTTGCCATTTGAATAAGAAAACATTTTAAACTGTTATGATTACATTGGTATGTACACAGAAATATATTTTGGAGGGAAAACATGTTAAAGATCTTTCAAATCAGTGTAGATGTTTGTTGGTTTATAATTTATTTAATATCGTAGATTAAATGTACATACTTTATAGAGCCAGTCAATAACATTTATGTATTTAAGGTGATACATAAAAATTGTGATTAAATGATATTTTGATTAAAATAAAAAGAGCTTTTTCATTGAAAAATAAAAATATTGTGATTGAATATTATATCATTCATAACATGAGTACTGTAGTAGCCATTGTGATTGAAAAACAAACAAACGAAGCCGTTGTGATTGAAAAACAAACAAATGAACAAACAAGCAAACAAACAACAAACAAGCAAACAAACAAACAACAGCAAACAAAACCAACCAGCTAACCAACCAGTCAACCAGACAAACAAGCAACATGAAACAGTTGCAGCTAGATTTAAAGACGGTTGCTAAGGAACGATGAGGAAAATTTGTAGTTATGAATGTTTTCACTGACGTAGTATTGTGAAGTGTTTTTCATTGTTAAATCCTTTTTAACTGTCTCAAAAAATATGTTGTAAATTTATTTCTTTTCAATGTTTTATTAGTGTATGGTGCTTAATCGTGCTATTTTGATGTTTTTTTTTCCAGATGGAAATGAGTTGGCACTGTTTCTATTTTTGTCATTTTGTTTTCTTGTCAAAGTGGATTTGCTGTGTAAAATGTGACCCATTCTCACAAAAGGCACAATAAATCTCAGTTTGGGCATTTTTAGGTTTTGGTATCACTATAAAGTTTAGAATCTCAGCTTTCAAATGGTACTAAAGTTGAGTTTCAGGCTACAAAAACAAAATAAGTTATGGGCTTTCAAAGATGAGAGGGGTCAAATCAGCCATTTTGAGAAAAACTGTTGAAGAGAATAGAATTGAATTGAAAAGTATTGTCAGAAACTCCTTAGCAACAAGCATTAAATATCAACCAAATCAGCTGAAATTCCATATTTCCCTTGTTTACTTAATTGTCCATCCATCCAAAACAACAAAAAGAAAAAGAAATGTAAGAAAAGCGTACTTTAATCACCAAAATGTTACGGAATATGTGAATATTTTGAAGGGAGAAGAAAACATTAAAACACAAAAAAAATGATACTTATCGATTGAATTTGACTTTATTGTGTTAGGACATGGTGTAAAAGTGGTTATTAAGCATGAAAATGCAGAAAACTCAAAATGACTTATTGTCCCTGTTCAGAGTATTCAGCCCACAGCATCAGAAGGCCTCGCCCGACTTAATGTACCTTTAGTCAGAGCGGGTCACAAATTTGGATTGCTCTCCCAGTTGGGGGTATTGTCATTGAAGTGCAGCAACTCTCCTCTTTATGAAAACAATCTTTCATGTTAAGTTACAGGCCTTGCTCACAATGTGCATTGTTTTTTTTTTCTTTGTTTTTTTTGTTTTTTTTTTTGTTTGTTTTTTGTTTTTGTTTTGTTTTTTTGTTTTCATTCTCTTGCGGCTCATTTTATACACAGACCGGAAAGACACAAAATTAGAAGTAGAAAGCGTATTTATTATAACAGAACAAGACAGGTGCAAATTTTCAGCCAGCTGACCTTTGTCAAGCATAAACAAACGATAATATATAAAGAGTAGATGCGTGGTATTTAGCACAAAAAATAAACAAACCATTAGAACAACTTCCCATATATGTTTAACTTTTTTTTCCTGTTGAAGTATTGTGTATGTTTTGAAAGGTTATAGCCCTGATATGGCTGTAGGCAGTCGGCTGGGCTTTAAGCAAAAATAACAGTGACAGTAACTTTGGTGAAGTTGTCTTCTGTTGCTTTTTTTTAAAACTTTTTGTGTGAAGTGTGTGCTTTTACTTTTTGTCGTCTTTGATATACACTTGACCCCCGGTTGGGTTGCTGGGGGCTCTTTCAGTACAAATAGTATCCCCCACCGTCTGGAAATTCTGTGCTAGAAATGTCCTCTTTTCTGTCACTCTCTTTGTTTCTGCCTTGTTGCCTTGCTTTCTGTCATTTCTACTTATTTTCTGCCTTACTGGTACATTCACCTGTATTTTTTTTTTATAAAGTCTTACGTACTTTTTCTTCAGATTGATAATTGGGTACATGTATAAAGTGCATTTTTGGCTCTAAGGAGGTGAGATATGCGGAAGCAGTTTTAGGTAATTTATGCCTGTTTTTTTTTAATATGTTTTGGTGTCCTTATGTATGCTTATATTTGTATTCAGGTGTGTTTTTTAAATCTTCTCGTAGCCTGGTCCTTAGATTATGTGCGTGAACACATTGGGTATGTGTATTTAATTTTCTTTTCCTTTTTTTTTCCTGTTGAAGTTTTGTATGTTTTGAAGCGATATGTATAGGCGCAGTCGCTGGGCTTTAAACAACAATAAAAGAAAGAAAATACACTTGACAAAGGCAGTTTAGGCTAAAAATTTGCATCTGTCTTGTTTTGCCCTATTAATACCACATACCACATTCTGATTCTATTTTTGTGTTTTTCTGGTTTATATTTGCTTGAACGCTTGCAGTCACTTTGATTCAGATTTTATTTGGTACATGTTTTTTTAAGTGAGCTTCAAAACCTGTGTTGTAACTGTAAACTTGTGGAAAGAGAGCAGTCATTTAAGACTTCCCTTTCGCATCAGTCACTGGTTATTTAGTAACTGTCAGTAACATAAAAGATAATTTTATAAAATAAGTTTCTGTCCTGCTAAAAAAATGGAAGAAACCCTGTAGTGCATGCCTTGCAGTGCGCCTGTTTGTCTGAAACATGGATCATGTCGTCAGCAATTTATAATACTAATGTCTTTAAATTCACTGAAACATGGATCATGTCGTCAGCAATTTATAATACTAATGTCCTTTAAATTCACTGAAACATGGATCATGTCGTCAGCAATTTATAATTATGTCTTTAAATTACTGAAACATGGATCATGTCGTCAGCAATTTATATATACTAATGTCCTTTAAATTCACTGAAATATGGATCATGTCGTCAGCAATTTATAATACTAATGTCTTTAAATTCACTGAAACATGGATCATGTCGTCAGCATTTTATAATACTAATGTCTTTAAATTCACTGAAACATGGATCATGTCGTCAGCAATTTATAATACTAATGTCTTTAAATTCACTGAAACATGGATCATGTCGTCAGCATTTTATAATACTAATGTCTTTAAATTCACTGAAACATGGATCATGTCGTCAGCATTTTATAATACTATTGTCCTTAAATTCATGCGAAGTTGTGAAGGCTGATGTCCTTAAGTTTTCATGCGGAGTTGTAAAGATATCTCGGAAAAGTTTGTCCTAAGTTAGGTATGATCAAACTAAGAAAATATTACTTCCACACAGTACATACAGTCCTAGTCACTACATGTTTCTCAAATTTTATATTTTTAGGGAAATGTGATTTAAAGGCAAATTAAGAAAAAAAAGTACTTAGTTTATTTGTAAACATGAACCAAAGAAATAACAATTGTGTTCACTGAAATACATTTGTGACCTGTTCTCACGAATGGGGTCACAACTTAATTTTGGGGGGTATAGAGATATTTATATCACCGGAAAGCAGAAAAAATGCTCTTTCCAATGATGTATAATTCAACTGTCTAACTGGAAAATCGAGCGAGTTGCAGTAATTTAAAGGGAGTGGGTGATGGGACGGCCATTTTGAGAAAAGCAGAGTTAAAGAAGGACAACAAAATTCTCTGCTTTTTCCTTAGCAACCAGTATTCTATCTTCATCAAACTTAGTGAAGTGTTAGATAAAGTGGTTCTGCACTACATACTAGCTATTTCGCGAGCTGATTCCAACGGTATGCGATATGCTGAGGCCCTGTACGGTTTCATGGCCTAAATTAAAGCTCAAACACACGCATTTTCACAGAAAAAATCTGCACATTCTCGATGGGTTATCACTTTAAAATGTTATTTTAACACTTTCAGCCCAAATTTCACTTTAATCTTTGCCATAATTAATAGATTAATGGTCAGACAATGTGTAGGAACAAAAATCTCAAATCACCCAGATCGACCCTCACCACCTTTTCAGGCCCGTATCTCAGTTCACACGTTGCGACTTGTGACCCCGTTCACAAGAACCAGTCACATTTGTCTTAATAATGGTGCCTGTTTTTCTTTTACTAAAATGCATTTATATTAAAATAGTGCCTGTTGTTTTCCCATACAACATTTTTGGTGTGTGTAAATAGATTTTTCTTGATTATGGTGCCTGTTTTCCCCCATACTTATAACCATATGTATTATTTTACGAGGAAAGATTGATTTATATTACGCAGAATCTGCCAATACAGGAAATGTCTATAAAGTAATTCATTTATTATTGCTGTGTCCTTGATAAAAATGAAAATTTTCCAAACAACAACAGAAAATGTATATATCTATATGTATATATCTGTATCTATATCTATACCCAGTAGATCTATATCTACATCTATACTTATGTCTGTATTTGTGTAGTTATTATCTATCTATCTATCTATCTATCTATCTATTCTGTCTATCTATCTAGTCTATCTATCTATCTTATCTATCTATCTATCTATCTATGTCCTAGATATCTATCTATCTATCTATCTAATATCTATCTATCTATCTATCTATCTATATCTATCTATCTATCTATCTATCTATCTATCTATCTATCTAGTCTATCTATCTATCTATCTTCTATCTGTCTATTATCTATCTATCTTCTATCTATCTATCTATCTGTCTATCTATATCTATCTATCTATCTATCTATTTTTATCTATCTATCTTATCTTATCTATACTATCTATCTATCTATCTTATCTATCTACTAATCTATCTATCATATCTATCTATCTTCTATACTGCTATCTATTAATTTTCTAGATATCTATCTATCTATCTGTCTAGATATCAGAAATTTTTCTATCTATCTATCTAGATATCAATTATCTATGGCAGAGGTGTGTCATAGATAACTGTGCGTTCCTACCTCCCCTGGTTTGAAAAAAAAGAGTTAGGGATTTTAATGCTAACTTGTTTTTAACAGCATTGCATGTGGTCATTTATAAAAGTCAACACATTTTGTTGTTGATATTATGCAGTTTATGGCTTGTGGTCTGTCTTTTTGGTCACAGCGGTAGTTTACAATGTCTGCTGGTTTGTGTTCCTCCTTATGTTATCTTGCCACCTTGTATGTAACAGCATTGCATGTGGTCATTTGAAAAAAATTGTTAATATGTTTTGTTGTCATTGTTGATATTATGCAGTTTATGGTTTGTGGTCTGTCTTTTTGGTCGCAGCGGTATGGTTTACCATGTGTTTGCTGGTCTCTGTCCATCTCTGTAACTTTTGTTTTTGTGAAGTGCTCAGGGCACGACGAAGTGCTGTAAGTGCAGATGTTATCGTCAATACACATTCTTGGATAGGGAGAAGAATGGCAGAATGGTTCAGACGTTCGCCTGCCAATAACTAAACACGAGGTTCCAGGGATCGCTACCCGTAGAGGCCTCAACTTTTCTCCTCAGTTTGACTGGAAAATCAACTGAAGTCTAGTCCTTCGGAAGGGGACGAAAAACGAGTCAGACCTGTTTGCCTTCTGGCTGCGCATGCTCAAGATCCCACATCTGTTGAAAATCGTGAAGAGCAGGACATTGCCTGGCTGCCTAGGTATAAAACATTGGAGTAATGGATTGATTTCCCAGGTCCCACCTCTTGAAGGCCACTCAGCCTTCTTGCCTTTCTAAAGTCTTGGTAAAAAAAATGTGAATATGAATTTGAAGCGAGGGAGAGGGGATGGGCACAGCCCTCATGGTGCTGGCCCCTACGACCCCAAGGTTATGGAACTATCTAGGTAGGTCATCAGGATCTGGCCAGCTTATGGCTTTATGCGCAGGCTTAAGGCTTGTGCCATGATCATTGTGGGTCTTCTCCATCACATGGTACCTGTGACGTTAGGCATATGGAATTCATTTTGAGCGTGGAGACGTCATCTTGAGAGACTGAAACTGAAAGTGAAATTGTTTTATACAGGGAACAATATTAGTTGGCAGTACTGTGTTCACATTCGACATTTTAAAATATTCTGTGATGGGAAAAGATCCAGTTCGAATGTCTTGGGGCAGTAGAAGGTCTAATAGCGATTTACAGTTGTGTTTCAGGGAAGAAGAATGATTGTGTTTATAATTGTCACAAATCACACAAAAAGTGAATGATGTTTTACTTTTATATGGTGGTGGTAGTAGTTGTCATTTTCCTCCTCCTTTTCTTCTTTTTTGTCTTGTTGTTTTAAACTTTTATTTTTCTTTTGTTTTCTTTTTTTTTCTTGTCAAACCGGCTATAACTTGTAGCGTTATCAGTCATGCTTCTTGCGTACAAGTCTGATCCTTTTTTGCCTTGTCATCAAATGCTATTTATGGCAAGTGTGAACAATGGTGACCTCAGCATTCCAAAATTGTTTCATTCTTTTCTGCTGACACGAACCAGTCGGTGTCCTTTTTCTCCCCCCCTGTTGTGGTTTGGTTTTGTTGTGGACCAGATTGGGATCTGATGAATTCGTGAAAACAGGTGGGCCCAGTAAGAGAGAGAAGAGAGGGGGGAGAGGAGAGAGAGAGAGAGAGAGAGAGAGAGAGAGAGAAAGTTGTGTATGTGTGTAGGAGAGAAATGTGTGTGTGTGTGTGTGTGTGTGTGTGTGCATGCATGCACCTTCCTAACCCTCTATTCAACACTGTCTTCTACAGATTTGTTTTCAGCTGCATTGCCTTGTGCCCATGTTAAAATTAACTGTTGTAGCTTTTCAAGGTATAAATTTGCTTTGCTGTTGTGATAAGCCTTGTATATTGTTATTATGAACTTGTGATTGTTTTTTTTTGTTTTTTTTTTTGCTGTTTGTGCAAAGTTGTGATGTGAATACATTTTTGTTTTTGTGACGTAATACATTTCTGTTTTTGTGTTTGTAAGACATTTCTGTTTTTGTGTTGTAGTTCATTTCCGTTTTTGTTGTTGAACAATTTAATCATGCAAGAACTTAACACATTTAGCTTGTAGTGATGAATTTGGTACAAAAACATTGAGAATCATGTGGAAATAAATGATCATATACAACTTTTTCCCCTGGAATACTTACATAAATGCTTACATATGCATACGCAATGCTTAAGGTGGGTGCATGAATACATATACATACACACATCTATACTTTCGCAAACACGAACGTAGACATTCACGTACATGTATGCATACATGCATATTTAAAATACATTTTTTCCCATTACTGGGTGGGAGCACTTTGAATATGTGTAAAAGATCACTATACTAATTTATATATTATTGATTTATTGTACATGGGAAATAACTATTGTATCACCATTATATTGTCGTGGTCAGCAACCATTCCATCAATTTTTGATATGATTGTGGGGAAACTCTAGGAAGAGCTGAACAGTAGAAAAGCATCTCCTCTTAAGACCCTGTGCTTCCAATTCACCCCAGTCTTTTCTTGCTTTTGATGTTGTTCAACCAATCAATGGATTTTTAATCCGGTTGTGTTATTGTGATCAATGCATGCAACATGTAACATGTACATATTATAAACTGGGGTTCTTCAACCAGTCAACCGTTTTTTAATCAGAATATTTGGTGTAATGAACTGTTTAAACAATAACGACATTAACAACAACAACAACAACAACAACAACACAGAGAATGGACAGTTTGTGAAATGTGCACATAATCTACATGACCCCAGGTTCATTTAGGGTTTTTGCACCTTTGAAATTTGCAGTTTCTCTTTTAGTTATCCGATTTTTTCAAAATTACAGATTGTTTCGTATGGACCTGGTGGGGTGGGGGCTGGGGGTGGGGGTGGGGATGTGCATCTTGAGAAACTGAAACTGAGACTGAAACTTGTTAAGATTGGTATCATCACTGTTCTTATTGTTACATGTGATGTAAACAAAACTCGGTGTTTGTTTGGTTTGAACTTTGTTCGCTTCACTTTTGAAGACTGCCTGTTCTTCTTGAGCACTTTATTTTGGCTTTATTGAAAAGTACATTTTCCTAGGTGCTATTTTTTTGGCCTGCCTACCTTAAGACGCTTTCAGGTCCAGTCTTTTAAGGCACCTTTTGTTGGTGAGCATGATTTAAGATGGTTTAGTGTTCATACTTCTAGTGCACGTTTTCTTTTTCGCTTGCATAGCTTAAGATGAAACTTTTTTTTTTCTTTTTTTTTCTTTAGGATCATCGCATCCAGGGAGGTTACCTTTGCGCTCACCTTTTTTTTCCGTCCCGTTTTCTACGCCACCTTAATGGCACAGAAACTGGCAAACTTTTTTTTACAATGCGATGATGATGAAGTCGATGAGGATGATAACCATGATGCTATGGAGTTCTGTCTAGGATTGAAACAGCGTGACAGGGCTGTACTCTACACTTACTTCATAATATATCCTGGTGTCAACCAGGCCTGAGAGATACAGATACCTGCAGTGCTGGTCAGACGATTTGAGCAACGCCCTCAATGACGCAATCATGAAGTGGATGAGACTCGACTGTGTGGTCCCAGTCTTCCCAATGAGCCCAACTCTGGGTGGGAGCTGGTTAGAGCCGAAAAATCCCACAATGATTTCTGAAGGGACTGATGGGGATTCGAACCCACAATCTTCCAGTCAGTAGTCCATTGCGTTAACCACTACACCATGGGGACTGGTCTAAGATGAAACTTTGTTCACTTTTACTTCTGCAAGAAAGCCGATGGATGGGATGAGGGAGTCAAAAGGTTAAGTATAAGCTGGTGAATAGGGAGAGGGATACAGATGGATTAAGTTTTGGCTTTGCTGGCATGGTTGACAATGCAGGATGCTGGTGGACAGGGTGAGGGAGTCAAAGAACTAAGACACTTTCAGATCCAATTTTTTTGGCACTATTAATTTTATGCCCTGCATGGCTTTAAGCCTTTAACACCTGACTGCAGATAATCGCGGGTTGAGGGGTCATCGCATGCTTAACCCTTTGACTCCCGCATCCTCTCCACAAACTGCAAAAACTTAACCCTTTGACTCCCTTACCCTATCCACCAGCTTCCTGCAGGAAGCTGGTGGATAGGGTAAGGGAGTCAAAGAGTTAAGTGTTTGCTTTGTTAGTATGGTTGACTATGCAGTATGCTGGCGGATAAGGGTGCGGGAGTCAAAGGGTTAATAGTCTAACTTGGTCACATGCTTGTTACGTTCACTTTCCTGCAAGTGGCGACTGCCTTGCAGAGTGTGTGAAGCAATTTCTCAGCGAGTTTTGGTCTGATTTTGATGTGTTTTTTTGTTTTCGGTAAAGCGAAAAGTTTTTGAGCGTATCAATGTGTCTGCCAGGCTGTACACAGCAGAAGAGATGACAAGAACTTTATTTGATTTGTGGCACTATTTTTTGGCAAGCATGGCTTGAAGAAACTTTCAGATCCGCTTTTTTTTTTTTTTTTTTTTTCATAACCAAAAAAATGCTTTGAGGCCTGTTTTTCTAGGAACTAATTTTTTGTTGTTAACATGACGTAAAGATACTTCAGGTTCTGCTATGCACTACTTTTTTTTTAATTAGCCACATGGCTTAAAGATACTTTCAGGTCCGTTCTTCTGCGGACCTTTTTTTTTTTTTTTTTCTTTCTTTCTTTTTTTTTGTGTGTTTGTTTTGCTCGGCATGGTTTAAGATGCTTTCAGGTCCATTTTCTATGAGCAGACTTTTTGGCTCTTTCAGGACTGAAAAGATGCTTTCAGGTCTATTGTTCTATGCAGTACCTTTTCTTGGCCAGTGTGGTTTTTTAAGAGCTTTCTGGTCCGTTCTTCTATGGGCTATTTTTTTTGGGGGGGGGGACAGCATAGTGTAAGATGTCTTCAGAACCATTCTTCAGTGCACTGTTTTTGGCCATCATGACTTACCCTTTGACCCCGCACCCTATCCACCAACTGCAAAAACTGAATCTTTTGATTCCCTCCTGCAAGAAGCTGGTGGATAGGGTGAGAGAATCAAAGGGTTAAGTTTTTGCTTGGTTGGCAATGCAGGATGCTGTGGACAGGCTGTGGAGTCGAAGGGTTAAGGTCTGTTCTTCCAAAGGCCCTGTTTTTTTTTTTGTTGTTTTTTTTTTTTGTGGCCAGTATGTTTCAAAGATGCTTTCAGTTCTGTTCTTCTAAGGGCTATTTTATTTGCCTGCATGTCTGAATATACTCTCAGGTCTGTTCTTCTGCGCACTGCCTTTTTTTGTGTTTTTTTTGTTTTTTTGGGCCTGCATGGCCAAGATGCTTAAAGGTCCATCCTTGTAGGTACTATTTTTTGGGTCTGCATAGATTAAGATGGTTACAGGTGTTGTTTCTAATGGAATCTTGTGATCATGTGACCTGTGTTATTAATAGTGCAGAGAAGTTATGTGCTTGTTGTATCAGTATAGTCTGTGTTTTCTTCAATTTAAACATGACGGTATCACACCACACACACAACACACACACACACACACACACACACACACACACACACACACACACACACACACACACACACACACACACACAACAACATATACACACACACACACACACACAACACAACACACACACACACACACACACACACACACACACACACACACACACACACACACACACACACACACACACACACACAACACACACACACAAACACAACACCACACACACACAACACACACACACACACACAACACAACACACACACACACACACACACACACACACACACACACACACACACACACACACACACACACACACACACACACACACACACACACACACACACACACACACACACACACACACACAACACACACAACACACACACACACACACGAGTCATACGTGTGCTCTTGAATGTGCCTTTTAAAATGCTGTGATCGCTTGAAGCTTAGGCAATCAAAGGAATGTATTTGTGTGAACTTCGTCTTTATTTACATGTATATTTTTGTCTCAATGGATTTACAATATTAAATTTGGGCTGCTGTCTGTACATTGCTGCACCACCCATATCTTTTTCTTTGTTTTTCTTTCTATCTCTGTATTTGTGGATTTCAATTTACCTATCATATGAAAGTGGATTTTTTTTTTCTACAAAATCTGTCCACGGACAAATCCGTAGTTGGCATGAGATCTTAAACGTGCACAAATCCTTAGTTGGCATGAGATCTTAAACGTGCACAGTGCGCATGCTGCTCATGAGTCCTCGGTTTAAAACGTCTTATCATTTAGGATACATATTGTGGAGGGGTGTGGGGAAATCCCAGTCTGATCCTCGATTTGAACCTGGGTTTCTCCCGTGCTAGACGGAATGCTTAACCACGAGGCCACATGTTGACAGACCTGTCAACCATTTTCATTGAAGTGAAATTTTACTTCTTCTTGGTTGCATATTGTTTTAGAACTCCGCTCAGCCAAAATTTCGTTTTTTTCTCCTTTTTTTTCCCTGTTGAAGTGTGTGTGTGTGTGTGTGTGTGGTGTGTGTGTGTGTGTGTGTGTTATGTGGGTGTGTATGGTGTGTGTGGATGTAGTGTGTGTGTGTACTGAAATGGCTATAGCCCTGATATAGCTCTACACAGTCAGCAGAAAATGACAATAACAATAACAATAAAAGTATTCTGCAAAGTTTGGAGAATATTCAAAGTGTGTTACATTTGATTCACAGTTCACTAAGGAAAAAAAAAAAGATTGATCGGCAGAGCTACCTCTTAATGAGTGTTTGCCTTGGAATTTATCACCAAAAAATGCCAATCACAATTTTCCTTTTGTTTCAATGAAATTGGTCGTCGTCATTTGTCATCCTGAAAATACCCATCTCCCAATCTCTCTACCACCCAAACAAATGAAAAAAAAACCAACAAAAACAAAAACAATAAAAACACTAAAACAACCCCCCCCCCCCCCCCCCTGAATATGGTCAAGCTGTTTAAACAGTCTCTTTTCATACATAAAAATCTACCACAGAAAGTCCTGATTTTCTACTTCTCAAGGTCACTGTGACCTTGAAAAAGCCGTCAGTCCAAAAATAACTCGACAGAGTGAGGACAATGGTTGGATTCTGACCACAGTGAAAACAAAGATTTTGGAACATTGTCAGAAGTTCATGAGAAGGTGCTGTTCTTGCGCTTTTCTCAAAAAGTGCTGGTTTTAGTTGGGGTTTTTTTTTGTTGTTTTTTTTTTTGGGGGGGGGGGGGGTGGTTGGTCTACGTGTGACCTTCACATTGACTTATTGTTGTCCAAACTTTGGGACTCCTCAACAGTCCCACACCTTTGAGTCATCAGATTTGGTAAAGATCCATCCGGAGTTTATTGAATCTTGCTAATATGCCAATATGTTTTTGGTCACAAACACACGTGCGCATGCACGCACGCACACACATTCACACATGCATGCGCATTCACATATATATACACACACACACACACACGCATACGCGCGCGCATACACACACACACACACACACACACACACACACACACACACACACACCACAGATCCGACTGTTCGGCTCCAAATGCAATCACACACACGCACGTGCACGCGCGCGCACACACACACATACACACACACACACACACACCACTCACACACACACACACACACACACACACATACACAATACATACACACACATACACACACCCGTCTAATATCACTTATAGTGAAAAGACGTTAAATTAAAGAACGAACACACACACGCGCACACACACGCGCGCAAGCACTCACACACACACGCATACACACACACACACACACACAGATCCAACAATTGGGCTCCTAATGCAATCACACACACACACACACACACACACACACACACACACACACACACACACACACGCAACACACACACACGACAACACACACACACACACACACACACAACACACGCAACACACATATCCCTCATTGGTAAATATGAAATAATGTCCACCTCCCCTGTCCAATTTATTTAACATCATGACCGCGTCTGCCGAAATCGGCTCATTGCCGTGAAGAATTGTACTGCAGTGAGACTGACGAACAAGTCCATCACTGACTGTGGCCTTCGCGACATACGAGTACATGTCGCGAAGGCCACGCACTGACCCCCACAACTGGTTGGTTGCCAAGAAATCACTGAAAGCACACACTTAAGAGTCCTGAATTCTTACCCTTCTCATTAGTGTTAAACACGGTGGTGTTTGTGTTTGAAAAAAATTTATTTAGTGACCGGTGAAGCTGTTCATCTCAATCTCTGTTCCTCAAAAGTTTGTGATATTTTTCTCATGGCGATGGAAGTGTTTATTTACATTTGACAAAACTGTTGCAGAAATACTGGTTGGTTTGTGTCCCTCATGAAATTTGAAACAGCGAAAGTGTAAATAATATTATTAGGGTATGACGACAATCATGTTAATTTTATTGATAGTTGGTACGATCAGCTATGCTCCACGCTACACTGGGCCACTGATCTTATTCAGACAATCTCAGAAGTCAAAGGATTAAACCCTTTGACTGCTGCACCCTATCCACCAACAGCAGAAACTTAAGTCGGTGACTCCCTCACGGTATCCACCAGCTTCCACAGGATGCTGGTGGATAGGGTGAGGGAGTCAAAGGGTTTACATTTTTGCTTTACTAACATGGTCGACAAAACAGGATCCTGGTAGACAGGGTGCGGGAGTCAAAGGGTTAAGGGAGATTGGGGGGGGGGGGGGCGAGGCAAAAATGGACAAGGAGGCTGAATCTGATTTTGCTTTATATGTTGGGAAATTTTTCCTTTTTAAATATGTTCAAAGATTTGAGAGGTCAGGTGTGGTATGGTGATCGCTGTCCAGAGCTGTTTGGATGGGCAAACGCCAGAGTCAAAGACTTTGAATTCCTTGCATCTGTGCTTGCATTCTGGCGAACAAAAAAAAAAAAAAAAAACCGTTTCAAAGTGAAATCAGTGGCGTGACAGGCAATCAAGAAGACATATTTGCTATGGTATGATTCGATTTTTATTTTTTATTGAGTGGTTTTGATTCTGATTTTTTATTAAGTGGTTTTGATTCTGATTTTTTATTAAGTGGTTTTGATTTGGAGTTTTTTTTATTAAGTGGTTTTGATTTTGTTTTTTTTATTAAATGGTTTTGATTTAGATATTTTGTGTTCATTCAGACCATCTTATGATTGTGTGTGTAGACTTTTTGTGTTCATTCAGACCATCTTATGATTGTGTGTGTAAACTTTTTGTGTTCATTCAGACCATCTTGTGATTGTATGTGTAGACTTTCTGTGTTCATTCAGACCATCTTGTGATTGTGTTTGTAGACTTTTTGTGTTCATTCAGACCATCTTATGATTGTGTGTGTAAACTTTTTGTGTTCATTCAGACCATCTTGTGATTGTATGTGTAGACTTTCTGTGTTCATTCAGACCATCTTGTGATTGTGTTTGTAGACTTTTTGTGTTCATTCAGACCATCTTATGATTGTGTTTGTAGACTTTTTGTGTTTCATTCAGACCATCTTGTGATTGTGTTTGTAGACTTTTTGTGTTCATTCAGACCATCTTGTGATTGTGTTTGTAGACTTTTTGTGTTCATTCAGACCATCTTATGATTGTGTTTGTAGACTTTTTGTGTTCATTCAGACCATCTTGTGATTGTGTTTGTAGACTTTTTGTGTTCATTCAGACCATTCTGTGATTGTGTTTGTAGACTTTTTGTGTTCATTCAGACCATTGTGTTATTGTATGTGTAGACTTTTTGTGTTCATTCAGACCATCTTGTGATTGTATTTGTAGACTTTTTGTGTTCATTCAGACCATCTTGTGATTGTGTGTGTAGACTTTTTGTGTTCATTCAGACCATTGTGTTATTGTATGTGTAGACTTTTTGTGTTCATTCAGACCATCTTGTGATTGTATTTGTAGACTTTTTGTGTTCATTCAGACCATCTTGTGATTGTATTTGTAGACTTTTTGTGTTCATTCAGACCATTGTGTTATTGTATGTGTAGACTTTTTGTGTTCATTCAGACCATCTTGTGATTGTATTTGTAGACTTTTTGTGTTCATTCAGACCATCTTGTGATTGTATTTGTAGACTTTTTGTGTTCATTCAGATCATTCTGTTATTGTATATGTAGACTTTTTGTGTTCATTCAGACCATTCTGTTATTGTATTTGTAGACTTTTTGTGTTCATTCAGACCATCTTGTGATTGTATTTGTAGACTTTTTGTGTTCATTCAGACCATCTTGTGATTGTATGTGTAGACTTTTTGTGTTCATTCAGACCATCTTGTGATTGTATTTGTA
>JAPXFY010000029.1:36135698-36150698 GCA_030674185.1 Monoplex corrugatus
TTTAACGGTCGCCGTGACCTTGACAAGTAACCAGATCTAGGCTGCTTGTGAGTTGTAAGGAGATGAGCGTGTGTAACAAATGTAGAAATGCTTTTTCTATTAAATCTCTTTTATGATAAAGATATCGTTAGAATGGCTTGACTGCGTTGTTTTGTATGCCGGCCGGGAATCGTGCGTTCAGCACAAAACCCGAAGATAGCCGAAGAAGTCTACGTTTTATACCGAAGGACAATGCAAGGATTTGAAATGCGTGAAGTTCGTGCAACTTTGTAACCGGCGGACTTGTATGACGTCATGTCGTCTGCAAAATTTTCACTGAGGCCATCAGTGTGGAAAATGACTACATATGCAGCCCTTGCCAAATCCAGAAGGACCCTATTAGCCATTTGGGCTAATAACTTTTGAAACCTTATTAGCCCGGAAGAGAAATCATTAGCCAAAATCATTTGGCATAATTTATTTTACTATGTAATATTGTATCTATGTTCGCTGACACGAGGGTGTGATTTTGTGTCCTGTGTTCAAATTCATGCAATTTGTTGTTTACTTGTAATGTATGGCTGTGAACATCTATTGCTAAATACTGTTTAAAGTACTAGGGGATCACTGTTCCTACCATCTTACATTAAATGGAAACAAAGTGTCAGTTCTGCTGTCAGGGTTGGTTGTAAAAGGTCACACATCCAAAATTTGAAGAAAAGAATAAATACTTTCTTTAACAGGCTGATTTATTTCTAAAAACAAAAGGACTGCATGTCTGGTCCTAACAGCACCAGTGAAATAACAGCAACATTGACATAACTGTCTTTTTGGCTAAGCACCAATGCATCTAAAAGAACATGAAAATGAAAGGACTGTGTGTCAGGTCTGTAACAACACAAGAATAAAATTCATAAATAATTATGATATAATGACAAACTTTTATTGTAAAAGACATCGTGGCTCAGCACATGTAAAGTATCAATAAGGTCTGTCACATCAGTGTCAGTGTCCTTAACATCAGTGAAATGTGACACACACACAAGTTCTCTAGCACCAGCCCTTGCCAAATTCATTAGCACCATCGCTCAGCCTCATCCCCATCCAAAAAGTTGAACCTGAATGAGCGCACTCCAGAGAGTCCCTTCAGTATTGCACTGGCAGTCAACTCATACTCTCCCAGGTCTTCTTCATCTCCTGAGTTGTCAGCAATACTGAAGGGACTCTTGGAGTGTGCTGCCGCTCATTCAAGTTCAACTTCTCAGTCTGATGGGCTGATTCCTCCTCCTCTTCTTCATCTGCGTCGCCGTCCAAACTCAGCCAAAGCTGAAGTTCCTTTTCTTCATCATATGCTGAAGGGTCCCCTTGCTCCATGCCTTCAGCGGCCTCTGTGACATTTAACTTGTCGAATGTCTGGAAGAACCACCTCGGTCATAGACGATTCACATGGAGAAAGACAGCGGTACTTTCGGAGCGCATGCGCACAAACCCAGCTGATCTCTGAGGTGCGTTCAGTTCGCTACCAGCAGAGCGGTTCAATCACGCAACAACGCGCAGCGGAAGCAAGCCACCGACATAGATAAAGTCGGATCTCTCTTCACTAGCTCTTCGACTAGATATAATTATACCTTTAACTTTTGCTGAATGCACCTCACCTCTGCCGGATGTATGCGTCGCTTCGAGGCTTGCAGTAGCAGACGACATACGAAGCGTGCGTGTGTGGAGATCGCGGACAGTCTACTGAGCGCATACACATCTAGGAATTTTTATTAGCCATTTGGGCTAACGCTTACGAAGTTTCTATTAGCCCGACGCGAGTTTTATTAGCATTGGCTAACGGGCTAATGGATTTGGCAAGGGCTGTATATGTGGTTCGTGATTTACTGTATTTTTGACTTAATGAAGGTGTAATGAGCATTAACAGTGAAAGATATTGTGCAAGAAATCTACTAATGTTTAAAGACTATGGAATGGTAGTAGCAACAAAGTTTTGAAGTGTGTGAAACTAGTATGTATGTGATAATAAAATCTTGCCAGCTTCATTTGACATCAGCAGACACTGAATGAATTTATTGAAGTTTGATTATAAAGATAATGCTAAATGGCATCGATACTAGTACATTTTCAGTTTTAATCTGACAATGAAAAGTTTATGGTAGTAATGACATTGACAGTTTGCATTTTTGAAGACGAAATTCTCGTATTCATAATTCATCCAAAGAAGTGATTATAAACCAAAGTGCCGACATAAGAACATGGCGGCAGTAGGCTGCAGTTGCACGAATTGATTGAAACAATTAGTGTGCACTTATGCATGTAAAGATTGAACATGGTGATATGATGTATTTAACAAAATCTGCAAGTTTGGAGAGTACATGTACAGTAGAATTATTCTTGATTACGATTTTCGTCCATCGCTGAGCTTCATGAGTGATTGGTTTAGTGTTTATTGCCATCAGGCAATTATTCTAATGTTCTCAGCCGTTGGATTGTTTAGTGTGTGAATTCGCACCATGTTGCTTAGAGTTGTGCTGATTTTTTCCTCGATCTCCCATCAACCATGAGACAATTTTAGAAGAAAACGTGTAAGTATATCTTTTCTCCCTGTAGGTTTCGGGACACGCCATGCATGGTAAAATAAATCGGTATCAGTTGTATAAGCAGGATGGAAAAGAAGACAAAATTCCGCAGTTCTAGTTCAGTGTTGTGTCCTTGCGTGAAGCCTGTTTCATCGTTGTGACACAAGACCAGGTAGATAATCAACCTATTTAACTATTCAGTTTTCAAACTTAATCGTTGCATTGGAAGCAGACTCTCTGAATCAGGGAAGGGGAAGTAGATAATCAGCCTGTTTAACTATTCAGTTTTCAAACTTAATCGTTGCATTGGAAGCAGATCTCTGAATCAGGGAAGGGAAGGTGTATACTGCATTCAAGAGAGAGTTCATGAAAGATTTTTTAATCCATGTTTTCTGAGGAACAACCTGCTTTGATTGCGTTGTCAGTGTTCTGTCAGTCAATGCATTGAATGATTACCTTGGTAGGGTCCTGGTAAGACTTCTCACCACGACGTGTCTGCCAAACGTTTGACAGCCATACACAGGTGATGAATTGTGGACAGTTTTGAGAGAGAATTCATCAGAGAAGGATTTCAGGTTTGCTCATTATAATCAACTGATTTCTCAGTGTTCAAACTGTGGTCGCTGCAACTTTGAAGCATCCTGTCTGAATCGTTTTGGATTGTGTGTTCCCCTTTCTGGAGTATCATGTGAAAGCGTTCTAAAGCAGACAATGAATTACTTGTGTTCCCTTTCTGGAGTATCATGTGAAAGTGTTCTAAAGCGACAATGAATTACTTGTGTTCCTTTCTGGAGTATCATGTGAAAGTGTTCTAAGCAGACAATGAATTACTTGTGTTCCCTTTCTGGAGTATCATGTGAAAGTGTTCTAAAGCAGACAATGAATTACTTGTGTTCCCTTTCTGGAGTATCATGTGAAAGTGTTCTAAAGCAGACAATGGATTACTTGTGTTCCTTTCTGGAGTATATGTGAAAGTGTTTAAGCAGACAATGAATTACTTGTGTTCCCTTTTGGAGTATCATGTGAAAGTGTTTGAAGCCGACAATAAATTACTTGTGTTCCCTTTTGGAGTATATGTGAAAGTGTTTGAAGCCGACAATAAATTACTTGTGTTATTCTTTTGGAGTATATGTGAAAGTGTTCTGAAGCCACAATAATTACTTGTGTTATTCTTTCTGGAGTTCATGTGAAAGTGTTCTGAAGCCGATATAAATTACTTGTGTTATTCTTTCTGGAGTATCATGTGAAAGTGTTGTGAAGCCCACAATGAATTACTTGTGTTATTCTTTTGGAGTATATGTGAAAGTGTTCTGAAGTCGACAATGAATTACTTGTGTTATCCTTTCTGGAGTATCATGTGAAAGTGTTCTGAAGCGACAATAAATTACTTGTGTTATTCTTTCTGGAGTATCATGTGAAAGTGTTCTGAAGCCGATAATAGATTACTTGTGTTTCTTTCTGGAGTATTATGTGAAAGTGTTCTGAAGCGACAATGGATTACTTGTGTTATCCTTTTGGAGTATATGTGAAAGTGTTGTGAAGCCACAATGGATTACTTGTGTTCCCTTTTTTGGAGTATCATGTGAAAGTGTTTGAAGTCGACAATGATTACTTGTGTTATCCTTTTGGAGTATTATGTGAAAGTGTTGTGAAGCCACAATGGATTACTTGTGTTCCCTTTTTGGAGAATTATGTGAAAGTGTTGTGAAGCCCACAATGGATTACTTGTGTTCCCTTTTTGGAGTATTATGTGAAAGTGTTGTGAAGCCCACAATGGAATACTTGTGTTCCCTTTTGGAGTATTATGTGAAAGTGTTGTGAAGCCCACAATGGATTACTTGTGTTTCCCTTTTTGGAGTATTATGTGAAAGTGTTCTGAAGCCCACAATGGATTACTTGTGTTCCCCTTTTGGAGTATTATGTGAAAGTGTTCTGAAGCCCACAATGGATTACTTGTGTTCCCCTTTTGGAGATTATGTGAAAGTGTTCTGAAGCACAATGGATTACTTGTGTTCCCTTTTGGAGTATTAATGTGAAAGTGTTGTGAAGCCACAATGGATTACTTGTGTTCCCCTTTTGGAGTATTATTGAAAGTGTTGAAGCCAACAATGGATTACTTGTGTTCCCCTTTTTGAGAATAAATGTGAAAGTGTTCTGAAGCTGACAATGGATTACTTGGTGTATCCTGTTCGGAGTAAAGAGGAAGTGTTGAAGCCGACAATGGATTATGGCTTGAGAGAAGGAGAGAGAGAGAGAGAGAGAAGATGAAAGAGAGTAGGATGAGAAGGTAGAGAGAGAGAGAGAGAGAAGAGAGAGAGAGAGAGAGAGAGAGAAGAGAGAGAGAAGAGAGAGAGAGAGAAAGAGGAGAGAGAGAGAGAGAAAAGAGAGAGAGAGAAAGAGAAAGAGAGAGAGAGAGAGAGAGAGAAGAGGAGAAGAGAAGAGAGAGAGAGAGAGAGAGAGAAGAGAAGAGAGAGAGAGAGAGAGAGGAAAGAGAGAGAGAGAAAGAGGAGAGAAGACGAGAGAGAGAGAGATTCTCCATCACACAATTTTTTTGCCTGTTTAACAAAAAGAATCTGGAGGAAGAAAGGATAGAAGGGAAAGGAGGGTGAAATCGCTTAAAAGTTGTACATTTCCTTCAGGCCTGTTTACCCACAGCCACGTTTATGTAAGCATCATTTGCTAATTACATTCATGTTGATTAATCGCATTTTATATTAGGTAAGCGATTCTTCATGCAAACAAGATCTGGTCTCTACAGAGACAGACGGGCTGAAAGCACATCTACATGTTGTGTTAACATCTCAAAATACTTAATTTGGCTCGTTTGCACTTAAACGACTACACTTTGCCCTCGGCCACACTACGAGCAGCGCTTTGGGTCAGGCTGCGGTGTAGTGGTAGGCGAGCTTTGATCTGTGAGCGGTGGGTGGCTTCCTCACCCTATCCACCAACTGTAAAAATGTTTAACCCTTTGATTCCCTCATCCTATCCACCAACTGTAAAAACTTAGCCCTTTGACTCCCTCACCCTATCCACCAACTGTAAAAATGTTTAACCTTTTGACTCCCTCACCCTATCTGCCAACTGTAAAAACTTAAACCTTTGACTCCCTTACCCTATCCACCAACTGTAAAAACTTTAACCCTTTGACTCCCGCACCCTATTCATCAATTGTAAAAACTTTAACCCTTTGACTCTCGCACCCTATCCACCAACTGTAAAAAAACAGCCCTTTGACTCCCGCACCCTATCCACCAACTGTAAAAACTTTAACCCATTGACTCCCGCAACCTATCCACAACTGTAAAAAACTTAGCCCTTTGACTCCCGCACCCTATCCACCAACTGCAAAAACTCAGCCCCTTTGATTCCCTCACCCTATCCACCACTGTAAAAACTTAGCCCTTTGACTCCCTCATCCTATCCACCAACTGTAAAAACTCAACCCCTTTGATTCCCTCACCCTATCCACCGGTTTGCTACAGGACCAAAGGGGTAAGCTTTTGCTTTGCTGGCATGGTTGGCAACGCAGGATGCGGGAGACAAAGGGTTAATGCTTCAACCATTCTGGTGGCGTCCATGCTTCGTACGTCCCATTGCTCTCAGCCACCTCAAGACCTTGCCAGAACGTAAGGGTTTTGCGCAGGCTCGAGGAATCTCTCAGATAACTGACAGCAGATTTGGCTGAAACGCATATGGAATTATCTCAGTGCAATGAGTCCCTCTTGACCACACTCTCAACATTCAAGGATGAATCACCCAAGGCATTCACAATAAACTATTCAATTTATTGATGCATTGACAGAAAGCAATTCAATTCAATTCATTCATACAATCTTTCATTTTCCTGGAGAGTTTACAGTTTTTTTTTCATTCCCCAGTCTAAAATGGCAGTTTTCTTTTTTCTGCTGGGACGAGATAAATTTTTTTTCTAGGATGA
This sequence comes from Monoplex corrugatus, assembly GCA_030674185.1. Lineage (NCBI taxonomy): Eukaryota > Metazoa > Mollusca > Gastropoda > Littorinimorpha > Ranellidae > Monoplex > Monoplex corrugatus. The sequence goes on from JAPXFY010000029.1 coordinate 36,142,197, forward strand.
CATGAATGAGTCAGTCATTGTGAATGATAGAGAATTCATTTATCAGTGACATCATCAATCATCATGTGCCCTGCCGCACGGCCCTCCATATGTATCTATCCCTTGTTGCCATAAGCACATCTTCCACCCTCTGTCCTCAACCACCCTGCAAGTCAGTCCAATATTTTCCCCCGGGTCTATCTGGAGCTCTTTTTCCCTCCAGCTTTCCTGTTGTGACCAGGTGCTCTAATTCCATTTTCCTCATAAAATGGCCTATAAATGTTGCCTGTCTTTTCCTAATCCTTCTCATGAATGATCTTCTTGTCTCTGCCTCCATCAAGACTGTCTCGTTTGTTTTCTTTGCTGTCCATGGAACTGTCAACATTCTTGTTAGGAGCCACATCTCGGCTGCATCAATCTTGTTCTGGTTTGTTTGTTGACTCTCCACGCCTCACAACTGTATAACATTATCGGTTCTATGTAATATTCAAGAACTCTCTTCCTGATGTTAACTGATAGGCATTTGTTGGTAAGAATGCTTTTCATCTTATTGAATGCTGTTTTGGCTTGGCCGATTCTGATGGCTATTTCTGACGTGCATCTGCCGTCTGGTCAGATGCTCGTTCCCAGATATTTAAACTTATCAACCTGTCTCAAGATTGTGCCGTTTGTTGTTACTTTGCATAAGGAGATTTCATGTTTTTTTTTTTTTTACTGATTACCATGACTTCAGTCTTCTTGCTATTTAGCTCCAACCCTTAACTTTTGTTTTCTATTTTTATTATATGCATTGACATGACAGTGAACGAATAATGTGATCTTCCAAGAATGAACGAGTCACTTACCTCAAAATATTTGCCGCTAGCAGCCGAAATAATAATAATAATAATAATAATTACAATATTTATATAGCGCAAAATCTTGATAAAATCAAATTTAAGCCCTGAATAAGAGGTAAGGGTACCAAGGATAGGTTTGGGGATCTGAATTTAACCTTTTGACTCTCACACCCTAAGCACCAACTGCAAAAACTTTATTTAACCCTTTGGTTCCAGCACCCTATCCACCCAGCTTCCTACATGAAGCTGGTGGACAGGGTGAGGAATCAAAAGGTCAAGTTATTGTTTTGCTAGCATGGCTGGCATTGCAGGATGCTGGTAGACAGGATGTGGGAGTCGAAGGGTTAAACGGATACTGTAACTCTTCCAGTACATATCACTGTCTGTTAGTTCCTGATATTGTGATTATTTTCTTGTTGATAAGTTCTTTGAAAACACCTACCTAACTGTATGCGTGCGTTTTCCTTTAGGAACAACAACAACAACAACAACAACAACAACAACAACAACAACAACAACAACAACTTCGAAAATGCCTGTTTTCAACAACCAGTTACCCCTTCATTGTATGCAATAGGCCCGTCGATTTACACATAAAAAAGCATTTTCTTACTTAAAGATTGTGGTCTTGGTTGCTGACGAAAACGTACTGCTGAAACTACGATCAGGTTATCCTTGCTTTTCTCAAAATGGCGAATCAGAAATGTACCATATTCTAAAGCCCATGGCACAGAAAGTAAATATCTGATTACCAAACTAATAATTAATACCTGATTATCAAACTAATAGTTAAACCTAGCCGTAAAAACCAGCCATTTGGACATCACCGACTCACTGTCTCTTTTCCCAGAATGACACACACACCTTAAGGGCCATGGCAATGACCAGTTCTCTTTTTTCAAGCGGTCATAATTTCCCCTGTATTTTCAAGACAAGACACAGTTTAGTCCTAGGCTGAGACAAAAACATCTTTTTTTTTTTTCCAAGATGAGATACGAATTGTTTTTTTGGATGAGATAAATAAACAAAGCATAAACAGTAAAAAAGAAATCGATCGATCACATTCGCTCATACGACCGTTTTTCAGGATAAGAAAAAAATCTCTTTGCCAGTGCACGATAACCTTTGACCACATTTACTGACATGATTCTTTTACAGGATGAGAAAAAAAGTCACTTTATTAGTGCGATAAAAGTCCTTTTTCCCCACAATAACTTCAATCTCATTAACAGTGAACTAATTTTTCTTTTCAAACAATCTTTTTATTTTCCACAAGAAGATAAATCTTTCCCCATGATGACACATCTTTCGGTTCTGAATATAATCAATGGACTTCATTCAAGAAGGAACCATAAAAAAAAACACGAAAAAAGAATAAGAATGCGTATTTAATACAAGACAAGACAGGCGCAACTTTTCGACCAACTGGCCTTTGTCAAGCGTAAGATCACAAACAAACAAACAAACAAACACCAGATACAAAAATTAGGAGAAAAAGACTGAAACTTCCCTGCTGCTCCATCCATTCAAGTAATCATTTTCTTCGATGAGAGAAATTTATTTCCCAAGAAGAGACAACAATGTTTTCCCCATGGTTAGCGCAACGGATTACCGACTGGAAGATCTTGAGTTCGAATCCTATCAATCCTATGAAAACTACGGTGGGATTTTTCAGCCCCTTGAGGGCCCATGTTCAGAGTTGAAACGTGCTATGGGCCTACAGGGAATACTTGGGAACATACAGTTGAGTGTCATCCACTTCACGGATGTGTCATTGAAGGTGTTGCTCAAATCTCCGGCTCAACACTGCACTTGCCTGCATCTCTCGGGGCTGGTTGATACCAGGATGTATTATAAAAATGAGTATAGAGCACAGACCTTGTTGCACAGTCTCAATCTAGAATGGAACTCACTCTATAGCATTATGATTATTGTCCCCGTCGTCGTCGTCATCATCATCACAATATTGTATCTCTCGGGCTTGGTTGACGCTATGATATATATTATGATAGTAAGCATAGAGTACAGCCCCTGTTACGCAGTCACGCAGTCTCAATCCTAGATGGAACTCCATAACATCATGATTATCATCCTCATCGACATCATCATCATCATTATCACATTGTAAAAACAAAAACAAACAACAACAACAAAAACAAAACAAACAAAACAAACAAACAAACAAAAAAAACTGTGTCAGCTTCTGTGGCTATTAAGATGGCGTAGAAAATGGGACGAAAAATAAAAGAAAAGCCTTGACACAGCTACATCTCATTTCGGCTGCTAGCGACAAATACCGTTGAGGCGACAAGTGACTCATTCCGAGGTTGTTTTTTTCTTTTATTCCTTTGACTCTTGAACCCTATCCACCAACTCCAAAAAACTTAACCCCTTGATTTTTCTCACCCTATCTGCCAGCTTCCTGCATGAAGCTGGTGGGCAGGCAGGGTGAGGGAATCAAAGGGTTCAGTTTTTGTGGTTTTTGCTAATAATATGGTTGGCGAAGCCAGGATGCTGGTGGACAGGGTGTGGGAGTCAAAGGGTTAATGGCCACACGATTTTGTGACTCATAATCTAATTATAGAAAGAGTAGGAACTGACACGTGACACGAAGTCTGATGGTAGAAGGACTGTGTCTTTCGCTCTGTGATCTCCTCCTCCTCCTCCTCATCATCATCATCATCATTAGTGTTGTTGTCATCAACATGGGGACATTATCAACTCACTGTTCATGCAGGCTGGTTGGGTTATTTCGACAAGCCATGGACCCAAGATATCTGGTCAATACCTCGAGTTCGATCCTAGCTCGCTGCATTAATTAAAAAAACAAACACAAACAAACACACAAACAAACAACACAAACCAAACAAAAACACTGGCCTGTTCGCGCTGGCCATCTGAATATTTCTTATCATTCTTGTGGTGTCAGCTTAGTGATTCGTAAATCCCTTCTTCCGCCCTCCCCTCCCCTCCCCCTTCCACCCCCCCACCCTCCCTCCTCCTATTTCAAGACCCTGCTAAGACCTAGGGCTTTTCACGGACCCACTTCTTACCATCACCAAAATTCGCTACTTTCGGGCGAAAGTACAGACGATAATGATACATACAGCACATTTTTAATAACAACATGTAAATTGTATCATAAGCAAATAAGCAACACTATATCCTTTCAACAAGTTTATAAAAAACATTAGATGATCGTGATAAAAGAAAACTAGCAAATTGGATCGATCGAAAACATGTAATTATTGATCATAATAATGTAAACAAACATAGCGATGGTGATATTTACAAGAATACGGTAACATACACTAGCAATGTTATGTTGTAGATGTTGGTCATAACTTAAAGCATATGGATATCAACACTTTGAATTATGATAATAAAGCATAAAGCACATGGCAGAATATATATATGTATATGTATATATGTACTACACATAATATAAATGTATAATCGTACACACCACACATACATACCATATATATATATATTATATATATCAGATATATGTATATATACACACACTTAAGTATGTATACATATATGTATACACACACACACACACACACACACACACACACACACACACACACACACACACACACACACACACACACAATATATATATATTATATATATATATAATCATACATGAAACCAAAATACAATAACATTACCAATCTGTAAGTGGAAAAATATCACTGCCCAAAGAATAACACCCTCCTCCCTCCTCTCAGGACGAAACAGTTACATACGTTCACGTACAATTTCATTTCAATTTGAACATCTTTTTATATTTCATTCAAAAGACTTGTAGACATCGTGGCTTGATATGAACGTGTATGTTCATTAACATTATACACAGCCAAAACTTTGTCCAAACCAGGTCATGTAGGACTGTACGGATAATAAATCATGTCAGTACACATTTCTTCAACAATAATAAACTTACGTTGAATAACAATAAGAAACCGTACCAGTACATCTCCTTAAACAACAACAATTGGACACGACAACAAGAAGACATTAATTCCAGTCGAGATCCCATATACGACTCGAATTAACAACAGTAGGTTTCTTGTTGACAGGAAAAAGAAATTGTATCAATTCCAAATTCCTTCAACATCGTAACATAAATCAGATACGAATACAAATTGTATCAAGTGAGATCCCAATACAATTTGAACAACAATAGATTATGTAGGACAGGAACACACGATACCAGTCCAAGCCCAAGTACATGTACACTGAATCAACAATAATAAACGTATTGAGTACAGCAACAACAACAACAACGACAACAACAAAACAATTAGTATCAGGATCAGTATTACGTACGACGAGTACAAATTGTACTAGTCCAAAATCCGAATATATTCAAATTTGTACCTGTTCAAATCTTTGGGCAACAAGAAATCATGTAGGACAAATACTTTTTTCTTTTGGTCCAATCTCAGATACACATTGAACTTGCAACAGTACATTTATTGTTTTCGGCAAGCACAAATTGTACCGGCGAAAATTCCCGATACAATATAAATTAGCAACAATAAGATGTACATCGACAATGCACTGATTCATAGACACACGCACACGCTGTTCATAATTAAAGCAATAAGCGTGCATTATCATAGGATTTACATAATTATAGGATAGAATCATACGATTACTGATCCTATAACATCGTACCATCAGACATATCCATTATTATTTATTGTTTTTCACCCGAAACAGTAAACAATTTTTACGGGTGTTGCTTTATGATCCACATAGGCATGTATTCTGTAAAATTGTGATCGCCTTGAACAACATGTGCAGCATTCAATCAATTCCACATTTTATGATGAAATCATGTCATTGAATTGGAAAAAAAGAAAGAAAAAAAAAAAGAGAAAAAAGGAATACGAACAAAACACTGCTTCTTTACGAATTTCATCACATGATCTCGTACGGGGTACGAATCCTGCGAAAATAAAATCATGTGATCGAATTGCAAGACATAACTCGATTCTTTACAAATTTCATAACAGGACGTTATACGGTTACGAATCCTGCTTAAAATAAAATTATGTGATCGAATTGCAAGACATATCCCGCTTCTTTACAAATTTCATCACAGGACGTAATACGGTTACGAGTCCTGCGTAAAATAACAGCGTGTATCGAATTGTAATACATAACCTGATCCTTTACAAATTTCATCACAGATCTCGTACGGGTTACGAATCTTGCGAAAATAAAATCATGTGATCGAATTGCAAGACATAACCCGCTTAATTTTACAAATTTCATCACAGACGTTACACGGTTACAAATCCTGCGTAGAATAAAATCATGTGATCGAAGTTTCAAAACAACGCATTTTTTTTTACTAACTAATTCTAACACAGGATTTTGTACGGTTATTGAATTATACAAAAATAATGTATGTGATCAAATTGACGAAAAGACAGACTATTATTTCTTTCTCACAATTTGACATGCCAGTCGTCCTCCTCCAACCAAAGTTGGTTACGACGTGCCCGACAGTCAAGTGTGTTTTTTAATTCTTATTTTTTTTATATTGATTTAGTTCAGTTTTTCCGTCGACACCCACTCAGGTGATATGGCCGACGGGGATAACCATACCAGGGAAGTGATGAAGGGAGGAGTTATCTAATCCTATACTGACACCACCAGAACAACAATGATGTTTAGATAGAACAGTGAGAAGGCCAGTTTTAATGTCGCCACCCCGGGAATCGAACCCACAACCATTCCATGTGAATCCAACGCTCAAACCAACTGAGCTACTGGGGCCCGCAGTCAATGGTGTGGTTAGTTTGGTTCAGGTTTTAGTCGACACCACTCAAGGATATGGGCGCGGGCATAACCATCCCGGGAGTGGGGAAGGGGGACTTTCTACTCTTATACCGACCCAGAACACGATGATGTAAGATGGACTGAGAAGCCTTTATGTAACGAACCCCGGATCGAACCCACAACATTGCACGTGAATCGATCTCAAACAATTGAGCTACTGGGGCCCGCAGTCAAGTGTGTTAGACGTTACATTTTCAATCGGAAGGTTTGGGGTTCGCTTCTGCCTGCATATCTCACGCCTGGTGGGTAAAGGGTAAGAGATTCCAACCTCCTAACCTCCCAGATCAATATGTATGCAGACCTGTTAATGTCTAAAACCCCGTTCCTTCCATACATGGAGAACTGCATCATCCACGACTGGGAACAGTCCACGCCTGAACACCAGAACTGCCGACGCGTAGCGGTGCCTGGGCCCTCTCCTTGTCCTACGAATCCCTACTGTTTCCCCCTCTTCTCCCCCACCCCCACCCCCCCAACCAATACTGCTCTGTCATTTCTATTTTCCACGTCATTTTATTTTTCCACGTCATTTTTATTTTCGACGTCACTTTTATTTTCACTCATTTCCCACTTTCACTTGACGAAGGGCCTGGGTTTGAAATGTCGTGCTTCTATTACTCCAAAGGATCGTTCACAAACAATGTACTTTTCAATATTTTGTGTTTCACCCCTTCCTTCCGTTCGTGTGTCTATACACGCACAACATCAAACTATGCACGTTAAAGAACCTTGGTGACTAATCCCCTGTTCCTTCCATTGGTGTATATACATACAGTACCGCAGAACATCAAACTACGCACGTTAAAAGACCTTAGTGTCTAAACCCCCTTCCTTCCTTCCTTCGTGTGTATACGACACTCAGAACATCAAACTACGCACGTTAAAGAACCTGTCACGTCACGTCAATGTCCGTCAAGAATTATTACAGAAAATCTAGACGTTGTATTTCAAAGTCAGCGTGACCCTGAAGAAGTTTCGGCTGAAATGTAACTTCCCGTCCAACGAGGAAAATTGTGGACTTTCACACCAAAGAAATCAAATTTTGAATATTGGCAGAAGTTTCTGAAAAAGTTCGTTCTTAAACCTCCTTTAAAATGCTGATGTCAGGCACTTTCGAGGTTCGTGTGACCTTAACATTCAGCATGCACACCCACTGGAGACATAGTATGTAGACTGTGCAGCTACATACCGCCTGCAGAGTGTGGGCATACACACATCTGGGAAAAAAATTGGAACGCTTAGAGGCGGGGGGGGGGGGGGGGGGGGAGGGGGGGAAGAAAGAAAAGCTAGTTATGTACGGATAAATAATCAAACAGCAAAACAAACAAACAATCAAACAATCAAAACAAATCTGCACTATTTGGCACAGACAGATAGTAGTAGTAGTAGTGGTAGTAGTAGGTGTAGTAGTAGTAGTAGTAGTGTAGTAGTAGTAGTATTAGTATAGGTGTAGTAGTAGTAGTATAGTATGTGTAGTAGTAGTAGTAGGTATGTTAGTAGTAGTAGTAGGTGTATAGTAGTAGTAGTAGGTAGATAGTAGTAGTAGTTAGTAGGTAGTAGTAGTAGTAGTAGTAGTAGTAGTAGTGTAGTAGTAGTAGTAGTAGTAGTAGTAGTTGTAGTAGTAGTAGGTGTAGTTAGTAGTAGTAGTTATAGTATGTAGTAGTAGTAGTAGGTGTAGTAGTAATAGTAGTAGTAGTGTAGTAGTAGTAGTAGTTGTAGTAGTAGTAGTGTAGTAGTAGTAGTGTAGTAGTATAGTAGTAGTAGTAGTAGTGTAGTATAGTAGGTGTAGTAGTAGTAGTGTAGTAGGTGTAGTAGTAAG
>JAPXFY010000029.1:36153198-36168198 GCA_030674185.1 Monoplex corrugatus
ATACTAGTGGGGAGAAAAAACACAAAGAAGAGGGACCAGAGGGGAAATAACCGGGAAGACAAACGTCACACGTACACGCAGACGATCATTTCATTACTGACTGCAGCCACTTCGAAGCTGTCCGGCTGTCTGCCACGAACACACAAACCCTCAACAATGAAACCAAAAAACAAAAACATACGGAAAAAAAAAAAAAATCCCCGAACACACACACGAAACAAAGATTGGATGCATAACGCATACGCACACAAAAACGCACACACTGATCATAATTATAACACGCGCACCAATATGCATAAAAAACCACGAACTTTACCACCAAAAAAACAACAACAAATAAAACAAAAACAAAAACAACCAAAAATCAAAGCAAAATGGTACACACTTACGGATGACATATATCATTACACACACGCATGTGCGAACACACACGCACACACACACACACACACTTATAGTGAAAAGACGTTAAATTAAAGAACGAACGAACACACACACACACACACACCACACACACACACACACACACGTACACACTCACACACACACACCCCACACACACACACACACACACACACACACACACACACACACACACAGAACTTAGGACAACCACAACAATGACAACAATAACAACAACAATAACAACAAAGCTTCTCTAATGTTTCGTGGAGCTGAACAAAATGACTGACAACATGGCGACGTATTCGAGCGTGTACATCAGTCATTTTCTCCAACTTCAAGAAACACCAGGGAAGTTCTGTCTTCGTCGTCGTCGTCATCGTCGTCGTCGTCGTCGTCGTCGTTGTTATCGCTGTTGTTATCGTGGCTGTTTTTCTCCTTAGTTTGTCAATTTGTTTTTGTGTGTGTTGTTTTCTGTGCACAAACGCTTGACAAAGGCCGGTTGGCCCAACATTTTTGTGTGCCTGTCTTGTTCTGTGAAATAAACACATGTTGTTGTTGTTGTTGTTGTTGTTTTTTCTCCTAAGTTTGTGAATTTTTTCCTTTGTTGTCTTTTGTGCAAAGGCGCTTGACAAAGGCCAATTGGCCAACAAAAAAATTGTGCCTGTCTTGTTCTGGGAATTCAAACACGTGTTGTGATAGCATTTTTGGAGTGTTTCTGTTCTCTGTTTGCTTGAGTTTGGAGCTTATTAAAGAGGGATTCATGGGACAATTTCCATATGCTTGCCACCCACATATGCCAGCAAATATCTGGCAGATTCTCTGAGTCTGCGCAAAAACCCTATGCGCTGGCAAGGTCTTGAACCGAGGAGCGGAAAGAGGAAGAGGTGGGGGGTGGGGGTGTGGGGTGAGGGTGTGGGGAGGAGATCTTTGAAAACACTAAGCAGACACTACCAGAATGATGGAAACATTAAGATGGGCAGCAAACAGGCCAACGTTTGACCCTCTGTCTCCCGCATCCTATTCATCAACTGCAAAAACAAACAAAGAACAAACAAAACAAAACAAAGAAACAAAGAAAGAAAGAAAGAAAGAAAGAAAGAAAGAAACAAACAAACAAAAAATTAACCCTTTGATTCCCTCACCTTGTTCACCAGTTTCCAGCGAGAAGCTGACGGATAGGTCGAGGGATTCAAAGGGTTAAGGTTTTGCTTTTGCTAGCATGGTTGACAAAGTAGGGTGCTGGTGGGCAGGGTGCGGGAGTCAAAGGGTTAATTAATATCGCAGGCTTGGGACTGAACTAAAAAAAAAAAAAAAAAAAATCATACATATCCCCAGTCCAGGGCCTTTTCAAAGGAACCAACGAAGCACGCATTGCTTCAAGTTCATATAGCTTATAGCCCAGCCGACTACTACAGCCATATCAGGGCTAAACGCATTGCTTGAATGTTGACTCAACACTTTTTCTGATTCGGATTATCTTTCTGTCGACTTAGAGCTAATAATAATAATACAGTGGGGGTAATTATCGTCATGATCTCATGTTGGAGGATAGCTGTCTATTTTTGTGTGTGTTTCTTTGTTTTTAAGAACCCTCCGTGACTGATTAGACCTATGTGCCATCGATACCAAAACAAGAATACAACTGCCAAGAATAGAGATAAATGGAGAGGAGTCATGGATTATTACATTGAAAAAACAACAAAACAAAACGAAAACAACAACAACAACAACAACAACAACAACAACAAAACCAACGACAACCAGCAACCTCCAAAAGCCTTAACGACAAAAATAATAATAATAATCCCACAACCTCCAAAAAAGCTTAACAACAAAAATGATAATAACGATAATATCACCAAACAACAAAACGACATATAGGCTTACTGGAACGATGCTGTCTAAAAAACAACAACAACAACAACAACATAAATATCGTTGAAAAATAAGATAAAAACATGACTAAAAAAAAATCCCCCCAAACAAACAACATACACACACACACACACGTACAAAGCACCCTCCGCCCCTTTCAAAGAAAAAAAAATCTAAAAGAAAACCAAAACAACAACAACAACAAAACCTCACGCTACCACCACCTCTGAAAATAAAAGCGAAACAACAAACAAATAAGCAACAAGAAAATCAAACAAACAAAACAACAACAACAAACAAACAAAAAACAAAATAAGAACAAAAGTACACAAAAAACCCCCCTAACAAACTGCCCTCTACACAAAAGCAAAAACAAACAAACAAAAGCAAAAACAAAACAAACAAAAGCAAAAACAAAACAAAACAAAACGAAACAAAACAAAAACCGGCCACAGAACTAGATAACAGAAGCGGACACAAAAACCAGATCATTAACGAGAGAGAGAGAGAGAAGAGAGAGAGAGAGAGAGAGAGAGAGAGAGAGGAGAGAGAGAGAGAGAGAGAGAGAGAAGAGAGAGAGAGAGAGAGAGAGAGAGAGGAGAGAGAGAGAGAAGAAGAAAGAGATAGAGAGGAGAGAGAGAGAGAGACAGCTTGACGAACAAGACAGACAAGACAGATAGGACAGGATAGGACAGACAGACAGACAGACAGACAGACAAGATGAGACGAGATGAGACGAGATGGACGAGACGAGACGAGACGAGACGAGACGAGACGAGACACAGACAGACGAGACAGACGAGACAGACGAAGACAAAACAAAAACACAAGACAAGACAAGACAAGACAAGCCAAGCCAAGACAAGATGAACACGACACATACAGAAGACAAGACAAGACAAGACAAGACAAGACAAGACAACATAGATAAAGTGACTGACACAGACACACAGACACACAGACACACAGACACACAGACACACAGACACACAGACACACAGACACACAGACAAAAAAGCAAATACCGTTTTATGCTTCCTTTTGTGGTCAGTCAGACGGAGCACTTGTAAAAACTGAGTGAAAAAAACTCGGCAGGGGAGACAATTCATGTTATAGAAACCAGAAAAAAAAGAAAAAAAAAAGAAAAAAATCAAAATGTGTATTTAATACAACCAGACAGGACAGGCGCAACTTTTAGGCCAATTGGCCTTTTTTTGTCAAGTGAATGTAAGATTAAGAACAAACAAACAAACAAACAAACAAACAAACAAACAAACAAACAAACAAACAAACAAACAAACACCAGATAAAAAAAAAACATTAGGAAGAAAATGACCGAAACTTAAAAAAAAAAAGCAAAAAAAAAAAAAAAAAAAAAAGCAAACACCCGTTTTACGCTTCGTTTTGTGGGGGGCCAGTCAGACAGATCTATGTTGTGTTGTGTTGTGTTGTGTTGTGTTGCGTTGTGTTGTGTTGTGTAGTGTTGTCTCGTCTCGTCTTGTCTTGTCTTGTCTGGTCTTGTCTCACACTAGACTGAGCAGCAGGGAAGTTTTAGTCTTGTTCTCCTCATTTTTGTATCTGGTGTTTGTTCGTTCGTTTGTTTGTTTGTGATCTTACGCTTGACCAAAGGCCAGTTGCACCGAAAATTTGCGCCTGTCTTGTCTAGTTGTGTGTAATACGCGTTCTGATTCTTTTTTTCCGTGTTTTTTTCTTCTTCTTCTTCTGGTTCTTGTTTGCTTGAACGCGGGCAGTCACACTTGTTTTGAATTCATGTTATAGTTGGTATTGTGTGTGTGTGTGTCGATGTGTCTTTTCGCTTCTTTGCTGCTGCAACAACAGCAGTTCGCAGTTTGGTTGGACTTTGTTCTAGAGGGATATAATTATATTCATCACCTCGCACTTAGACAATTCCATATGCGCTCCAACCCATATCTGTCCACAATTTTTTCTGACAGATTCCCATAAGCCTAAAGCAAAAACATAAACAACAACAACAACAACAACAACAAAAAACAACCAAAAAACAAAACCCAAAACCAAACCCCCCCCCCCCCCTTTTAAAACAGCCACATTCTGAACCAACTCTAAATCTGCCTGCAAATATCTGACAAAAGTTCTTGAGGCTTGGCAAAAACCTTATAAATACGCCGGCAAAAAGCTTATTAATACGCGTGCAAAAACCTTATAAATATGCCGGCAAAAACCTTATAAATACGCCGGCAAAAACCTTATTAATACGCGTGCAAAAACCTTAAAAATACGCCGGTTAAAACTTTATAAATACGTCGGCAAACGTTATAAACACGCCTGGAAAATGTCACAAATACGCCGGTTAAAACCTTATAAATGCGCCGGTTAAAACCTTATAAATACGCCGGCAAACGTTATAAACACGCCTGAAAAATGTCATAAATACGCCGGCAAAAACCTTATAAATACGCCGGCAAAACCTCGTGCATATTCGGGTGGTCGTGTTGGTCAAATTGGGAAAGGCCGTCCACACAATCATGTGAAACTGATCTCCTGTGCCGTCAAACGTCCAACCCGAAGGTCGTCTTAAATTCGACCTTGTCTGGTGGCGTCAAGTAAGTATAGGGCAGTCGGGGGTGGGGGTGGGGCTGGGGGGTGATACAGATCTTGAGCAATCTCCCAGGTCAACATTATTATTATTATTATTATCATTATTATTATTATCATTACTACTACTACTACTACTACTAGTATCATCATCATCATCATCATCACTATTATTATTATCATTATTGTTGTTGTTATTGTTATTATCATTATTACTATTTTATGATCATTAGACTCAGGGAGGTTACCTTTATGCTCACTTTTTTTGTCTTTTCTCATTTTCGTCCCGTTTTCTGCGCCACCTTAATGGCCACAGAAGCTACAACAGTTTTTACAGTGCGATGATGATGACGATGCCGATGAGGATGATAATCATGATTCTATGATGGAGTTCCGTCCAGGGTTGAGACTACGTAACAGGACTGTACTCTACGCTTTCTATCATAACATATCCTGGCGTCAACTAGGCCCGAGAGATACAGATACCTGCGGTGCTGGTCCGAAGATTTGAGCAACACCCTCAATGACGCATCCGTGAAGTAGATGAGACTCGACTGTGTGGTGCCAGTCTTCCCAAAAAGCCCATAGCACGCCCAACGTCTGGGTAGGAGCCGGTTAGAGCCGAAAAATTTCACAATGATTTTTGAAATGACTGATGGGAATTCGAACCCACAACCCTCCAGTCGGTAGTCCGTTGCGCTAACCACTACACCACGGCGACTGGTTTAGGTCAACATTATTATGTTTAGACATACTAATGTCTGGATCTCCGTCACACAGAAGATCAAATAAGCCTACACTGGTTAAATAAAAACCCAACAAGCCACGTCAATATTCATTGACTTAAAAGGGCACACGAACATACCCTGCACACGGACATCACCAATGTATTGGTCCCTAATCAAAATTGATTTAAAAAAAATATTGTCTTCACCTAGTTGATAGACAGCTGAGCATCTGGGCATTGACTGGGGTGGGGTGGGGGGGGGGGCGGGGGGCGGGGGGGGGGGGGGGGGGGCGGGGGGCGGAGGAGAGGTCTGTCATGTGAGACGAGTTTATACAGAATAGCTAGTTGTGTTGTGATTCAGACCTTTAATTGTTTATTTATCTACTTTATATATATATATTCCTTTTTTTAAAGGTAAGATACGCAGATACACATGTCATTTACATGTCACCAAGATTATTCCAATGGTAGGCTGATAAAACACCAGTGCAAAATATAGACTAGGTAAAACATAGTCTAGGCAGGGCCGGCCCATTTGTTTATGTACAGGCTTAAGGCAAGTGCCATGATCACCATACACATGGCACCTGTGACGTTAATGCATATGGACTTCGAGCGCGGAGACATCATCTTGAGAAACTGAAACTGAAACTGCATTGGTCCTGTTTTCTCTCCTCTGCCCCTCACCCTGACCATCTCAAAATCTTGCCGGTGCCTAAGGCTTTGTGCAGGCTCGAGAAGACTGTCAGATGATCGCTAATTTGGACGGAGCGCGTAACAGTCGTCTGTGGACGACAAGTCGTTCTTGAATAAATACAAGACATAGAAGTCCAATATCTGGAAAAAAAAAAGGTTGTGGTAGCAGTGGGGGGTGAAATGGACTATATGACAAAATAGACCCGAACTGTGTTGTTTCATTCCAAGTCCCACTGATCTCTGATTATCTGTTACCCTGAATAACACCAAACGCAGAACTGTATCTATGCGAACGACTTTATAAAATATGATAAAAAAAAATCTGACTGAAATCCGTCGATCGTCGAGCCACTAGCAAATCCAAGAGCAAGTACCCCCCCCCCCCCCGGCCCCCTCACAAGATCTAAGCTTAAGTGTTTGTGTGAACCACATGACAGGTTTGACTACTCTGTGGTGTTTTTAAACCATGTTGATCTCCCTTTGGTGAATCCATTTTTATTTAGATCCATAAACAGGGACAATAGGGTTTGCTAATTTTTTCATGAATTGTCTTGAGAGAAAAATGTTATCTTTATCATTTGATTATATCCTGATCTTATACCCTTTGCGAACAATTCCCAGATTTCAGTTTCAGTTTCAATTTCAGTTTCAGTTTCTCAAGATGACGTCTCCGCGCTAGGAACGAAGTCCATAATCGTACACTAACGTCACAGGTGCCATGTGTACCTGTGATCATGACACAGGCCTTAAGCCTGCACATACACCGTGAGCCGGCCAGGTCCTGGAACAATTCCCAGACCACATTAGAAATACGTAACGCTTCAATACTGGCACGCGGATGTCCTGTCTCGTTGTATTTATTAAAATACGCGCTCTGATTTCATTTTCACGTTTTTCTGGTTCATGATGGAAGGTCACATATTACAGGCAATAACGTTCGATCAGGCAACATTTCATTCATCCTGCAGTCTTGGCTGCCTGTGTGAACTGGTGGCATGTTCAACGGTCGATGGGCTTCAGAATCCGTTTTATCATTTTGAGTTTGGCTGATCCAGAGGCGGATTATGGTCCTGGTAGAGGGAATTTTCGAAGAAATCTACGGGAGGTAGGTCCAAGGGGGAGAGTATGTTCCCCCAGGAAAATGTTTTGTCCAGGGGATTAAAATATAAGCCATTTGGTACACTCTGTGGATGAAACCATGTCATCATCATCATCAGTCCCGTAGTCTGGTTGACCGTTGGGGCACCATTGAAGATTTTGCAACCAACTTCCTCCACTCCTCACGGTCCTCAGCTTTCCGCAGAATGATATTCCATTCAAGGCCAGTCCACTCTCTGATATTGTCTTCCCATCTTTTTCTCTGTCTGCCTCTTCGTCTCCCTCCCTGAACTGTTCCCTGCAAGACGGTCTTGGCCAGTCCAGATGATCGTGTGACGTGCCCGTACCACCTCAGTTTGCGTCTTTTCACTGAGGTCAGGAGGTCTTCATACGGCCCGATGGCGTTTTCGATTCGGGTTTTCACTTCTTTATTGGTTATATGATCTATGTACGAGATACCAAGGAGTTTGCGGAAGCATCTCATCTCCATTGCCTGTATCCTTCTTTCAATGTCTGCTGTTATGGTCCATGTTTCGCAGGCATACAAAAATATTGACATGACCAGGGAACGCATCAGTCTGATCTTGGAACCGATTGCGATATTCTTGTCGTTCCAGATGACTTTTAGCTTGGTCATTGCAGCTGTGGTCTGTGCAATCCTGGAAAGTACCTCGGGCTTTGATCCTTCATCTGATACTATAGCTCCCAGATACTTAAATCTATGGACGGTCTCAAGTTTCTTGTTGTCTATGGTAATGTCAGTGCTGATGCCATTGGTATTATTTGTCATCAACTGGGTTTTCTCTGCAGTGATCTGCATGCCATATGATGTGGAGGCCTCATCAAGATGTTTTATCAAGCTGACTAGCTCTTGCTCTTGCCCAGCTAGTCCGTCAATGTCGTCGGCAAAAACGCAAGTTTGTGATTGTTCTACCTCCGATGCTGACTGTTCCCTCGTGGTCTTCAAGTGCGTCAGCCATTATTCTCTCTAAGAAGATGTTGAAGAGAGTGGGGGAGAGCAGGCATCCTTGGCGTACTCCAACTGTGGTTCGGAACCATTCGCCTATGTTGTTGTCATGGTAGACCATGTAATGTGCTTTAAACTTAAAAACGTTTATCATATTCGCTTATTTGTCTACTCCTTAATCTTGCTAATAAAAGTGTTTGATTGGGAATTTTTGTTGGTTTTATTATGAATTTTTTAGGGGGGGGGGGGGGGGCGCGTGTGGATTGGAGATTTATTTTCTAAAGCGTGTCCACATGTAGATATCCGCTCAGCTTTTCAGGTATTGTACACTGAACAGAGATTTCAGATGACATTTTCTTTTTGCGCCTGTCTTGTCTTGTCACATCACATACACGTTCTGAGTCCTTCTGTGTCTTTTTCTGGTTATATGTATTTTTTTGGACAACTCAGCGGAAAGGAGAGATCCGGAAGTCCTAAAACCTCTCCTCCCTATACCCCACATTCTTTCATAATCCACCCCTGGGATCGGGGTTCCGTCTGCATTCCCAAGAACGGTCCAAAAGACTACGGTCAGACGACAGTAACTTTAGGCTCGGTATCGCTGTACGAATTAGTCATTCACGACTTGCTCTCATAAAAAGGAGCTAAGTTTGTTTTTGGAGAAAGCGCGGTTATGTATTGTATTCATATAGCTGAAAATTTGATAGAGAAGAAATGCTCTATCTATCGGTGTCTAACTAACCCGTCGACTCCCGCACTCGCTCAACAGCATCCTGCATTGTCAACCATGTTACCAAAGCAAAAACTTTACCCTTTGACTCCCCACCACAGCTTCCTGCAGGAAGCTGGTGATAAGGAGAGGGAGTCGAAGGGTTAAGTTTGTTTTCGCAGTTGGTGTGATAGGGTGCATGCAGGAGTCAAAGGGTTAAAAATAGGCCCATTAGCTCAGTTGTTAGTGTGCCATGTTCATAATGCAGGGACTGTGGGTTCAATCCTCAACTGGCCACATTTGTACATGCAGGCTGGTTGGTGTGATAGAGCAATGGGACTCAAGATCTGATATCTCGAGTTCAATCCCAGCCTGAAAAAATCCCACCAAAAAAACAAACAAAAAAAACAACAACAACAACAAAACAAACACAACAACAACAAAACAAAACAACAACAAACAAAAAAACCAACAAACAACAAAAACAAACAACCCAACAAAAAACAACAAAAAACAACAACAACAACAACAAACACAAACAAACAAAACACACACAACACACAAAACAACAACAAACACACACACACACACACAAACACAAACACACAACACACACACACACACACACACACACACACACACACACACACACACAACACACACACACACACACACCAAACACACACACACACACCACACACACACACACAAAACACACACACACACAACAACACACACACACACACACACACACAACACAACAACAACACACACACAACACACAACACACACACAAACACACCAACAAACAAACAAAAAACCCAAAACAAAAACAACAAAACAAAAACAACAACAACACAACCCCTAACCCAAAACAAACAAAACAAAACAAAAAACAAACCCCCCCCCCCCCCCCTACAATTAAAAAGAAAAGCCCTTCCTTGCCCATCTGAATGTTTCCATCATTTAGGTAATGTTAGCCTCGTGTTTCGTAGCTCTCTCTTGTCTCTGTCTCTTTCTCTCTCTCTCTCTTTTTGTGTGTTCTGTTCTGTCTCTGTCTCTCTGCTGTCTCTGCTCTCTCTCTCTGTCTCTCTCTCTGTGCTCTGTTCTTCTCTGTTCTCTGGTCTCTTCTCTGTCTCTGTCTCTCTGTCTCTGTCTCTCTCGTGTCTCTGTCTCTCTGTCTCTGTCTCTCTCTGTCTCTGTCTCTTCTCTCTCTTCTCCTTTTCTTGCTTGTCTCTGTCTCTGTCTCTCTCTGTCTCTCTCTGTCTCTGTCTCTCTCTCTGTCTCTGTCTCTCTCTCTCTGTCTCTCTGTCTCTCTCTTGTCTCTGTCTCTTCTCTGCCTCTCTCTGTGTCTCTGTTCCTCTCTGTCTCTTCTCTCTCTCTCTGTCTCTGTCTCTCTGTCTTGTCTCTCTCTGTCTTTCTGTCTCTGTCTCTCTCTGTCTCTCTCTGTCTCTGTCTCTCTGTCTCTCTCTGTCTCTCTCTGTCTCTGTCTCTCTCTGTCTCTCTGTCTCTCTCTCCCCTAACTCCTTACCCATTTAAAAACCTTGACAGCATATATGTTTGTGCGAGGCTCACGGAGTCTGCCAGACCAGTGCTGGCAAATTTTGGTGAAGCGTATACGGAATTGCCCCAGTGTGAACAATCCCTTAGTGAACAAACTCCAACCTCCTCTTTCTTTAACCCTTTGACTACCGCACCCTGTCTACCAAGCATAATGCATTGCCAACTATTACTAGCCAAGCAAAAAAAAAAGTAACCCTTTGACTCTCTCTATACCCTTCACCAGCTTCCTGCAGGAAACTGGTGAATAGGGTAAAGGAATCAAAGGGTTAAGTTTTTTTTTTTTTGCAGTTGGTAGAGAGGGTGCAGGAATCAAAGGGTTTAAATCAAATCTCTAGCATTAATAATGCTCAAATTACAGGTTATTGGGATGGAAATCCGACTAGGTGAAAAGAAAAGAACAAAAAAACGGCCTTTGTCAGAAAATTGAAATGAAAGATAAGCAATGATTTTTGTTTATTTTTTTAATGTTTTCTTAGCAAGCAGCATTCAAACCCTTAAAAAATTATTTCAGATCTTGCACACACACATGTTATTGTTCAATGAAAAATGATATGCCGAGGCCTTGTACGTTTGATCACCCAAAAAAACGCTGCGCGAAATCTTCTATTTTCGCTTAAAAAAAAAAAAGAAAGTATTCTTTTCCAGGGGATATCACTTTAATTAAAATGACATTTCTACATAGAAGAAATCATTTCATGGTCGAAGTATATTTTGAACTCTTACTATATGACAAAATAAAAAGGGTTAGAGAATACATGGTTCAAACATTTCATAATAACCCAAATTGATTTTTAAGAGAGAGAGAGAGAGAGAGAGAGAGAGAGAGAGAGAGAGAGAGAAGAGAGAGACAGAGAGACGACAGAGACAGACAGAAGAGAGAGAGAACGGAGAGACAGAGAACAGAGAGAACAGAGACAGAGACAGAGAGAAGAGACAGACACACACACACACGGAGAGAGAGAGAGAGAGAGAGAGAGAGAGAGAGACAGACAGACAGAGATAGAGAGACAGAGACAAGAGACAGCACACACACACACACACACACACACATACAGAGAAAGAGAGAGAGAGAGGAGAGAGAGGAGAGAGAGAGAGAGAGAGAGAGAAGAGAGAGAGGAAGAGAGAGAGAGAAGTTTCAGACGATATTTTGGAGGAACAGAGACAGAGAGGGAGAGAGAGAGACAGAGAGACATAGACAGAGAGACAAGACAGAGACAGAAAGAGCATACACACACACATACACACACACATACACACACACACACACACAACAACACACACACACACACACACACACACACACACACACACACACACAGGAGAGAGGGAGAGACAGAGACAGAGCAGACACACACAACACACACACACACACACACACAAGGAGAGACAGACAGACGACAGACAGCACAGACAGCACAGGAGAGACAGAGCAGAGAGAGAGTACAGAGAGAGAGAGAGAGAGAGAGAGAGAGAGAGAGAGAGAGAGAGAGTGAGAGAGAGAGAGAGAGAGAGAGAGAGAGAGAGAGAGAGAGAGAGAGAGAGAGAGGAGAGAGTTCGAAGTCTCAGACGATATTTTGGAGGAACAGGAAGACACCAGAATAAAACGTTATCAGCCCATAGTTTAGCGACATTGTTTGGTAACACACTCTGAAATCTTCTCCCGTGCCTAACCAATCTATTAAACTGCGTGGTTAAATAATATTTGTTTGATCAGATAAGCAGTTTGTCAAGTGCATGAAAATGAGACAGTTCC
Organism: Monoplex corrugatus; assembly: GCA_030674185.1. Classification (NCBI taxonomy): domain Eukaryota; kingdom Metazoa; phylum Mollusca; class Gastropoda; order Littorinimorpha; family Ranellidae; genus Monoplex; species Monoplex corrugatus. The sequence goes on from JAPXFY010000029.1 coordinate 36,165,569, forward strand.
CCCCCCCCCTTCCACTTTATCCAATCCTCACCTATGCATATGCGTTCTAACAGTTGTTGTTTTATTATTATCATTATTATTATTATTATTATTATTATTATTATTATTATTATTATTATTATTATTATTATTATCATTATTATTATATTGTTTTTTATTGTTATCATTATTATTACTACTACTACTACTACTATTATTATATATATTAGTAGTAGTAGTTAGTAGTAGTAGTAGTAGTAGTAGTCGAAGTATATCATCATCATCATCATCATCATCATCATCATCATCATCATCATCATCATCATCATCATCATCATTTATTATACTATTATTATTATTGATTTATGTATTCATTCATTTGTTCATTAATTTTAACCAGAGTCATTTATGCATGTCTGGAGTTGTACTAACATTGTCATCGGTTGTTTTGTGGTTAGGTTTTATTTTTTTTCTTCCTTTCACTTCTTTTTCTTTTTTCTTTCCTTTAAAAAAAAACACACAAAAAAGAACATTTAAGCCAATAGTTTTCAGAGGGGGTCACTGGCATGTAAGTACAGAGTTATGTCTGCTTCCATTCTTCAATAAAAAAACACAGAATTTCAGATAACTGGGACACAAACAAGCAACATGAAACAGCAGACACAGAGACACAGACACACACACACACACACACACACACACACACACACACACACACACACACACACACACACAACACACACACACACACACACACACAGCACCACACCACACACAACACACACCATACACGCGCGCGCGCGCGATGTTTATATTAAACAGACACCGCAGCTAAACATACACACACACACACACACAGACGACACTTGTTAAGGTCTTACACATCATCTCCACATTCACGGGAGAAGCATTAAAAGCAGTGTAATTATACAGGGCAACAGCTGTTGAGGATCATGCGCTCACAAACAAACAAACAAACAAACAAACAACAAACAAACAAACAAACAAGGTCTAAAGGCATAGTTACGCAAACACCAACACAATGATACGAAGATCAAACAAAATAAAAAAACTGTGTTAAAGAAATAACACACATTTTCAAGTATTGTTTTCTTCTTAAAACACCCTCCACAAAACACGTTTATCTGTGTTTAAAAACACACACACACACACACACACACACACACACACACACACACACACACACACACACACACACACACACACAGCCGTCTAAAAGCACGTATGTGAATGAATAGACGTTAAAAGAAATAACGAACGAACACACACACACACACACACACACACACACACACACACACACACAACACCACACACACAACACACACACACACACACACACACACAACAAGCGTTAAAGCACGTATGTGAATGACGTTAAAAAAATAAACGACATTCAAAACATCACAACACATAACACAACAACACACAACAACACACATACACAACACAACACAAACAGCCGTCAAAGCACGTATGTGAATAGACGTTAAAAGAAATAACGAACGAACACACACACACACACACACACACACACACATACACACACACACACACACACCAAAAAATGGTATCAAAAATGCATGTTAGGAAAAAAAGTAAACACATTTCAAATAATCAAAGCGTCATTTAAAAAGAAAGCCAACAAAAATGGTATAAAAATGTTACAAAAAGGTCGACAAATTTCATGTAATCAAAAAGCGTCATTTTTGTCAGAATCTTGAATTTCAGACAACCAAGCATTGTTTTCGTTATTAAAATAATTCATTCTTGTATGCCACTATTCCCCAAAATACTCGTTCGAATTCACTGGGCATTGCATATCGAGCAGTTTGGCGAGCTGACCACCCTCTCCCAAGGTTGTAAAACAATTTACATCTTTGGTGGTCGTGCATGCTGAGTGTTTTTATGAGTTTTTTATAAACCAGCCACTGACGTGAATTACATGTATTTTAACTCTCTCTACGAGCGTCGGGATTTCCCGATCATGTGTCCACAACGTTTGTGTACGAGCGTCGGAGAAATCCGACTTGGGATTTGAAAATTCGCAGGGCTTTCAGTATTTCCGTTAACCGAAACTTATGGCCAGAAATAGATTCTTCGGTCATTCTTAGCCTCGTTTTAGGCCATTAGGTCACTGTACTCTGCAGCTGTTGTTTAGACAGTGCAAAGTTCACGACCCACTAGCTGTGCAGCGATGCAATTGACGAGAAAAACAAATGGCCGAACAACACTCGACATCTCAGCGCTCTTCAAGACGATCTCTTCTTTTAGTGCATGTGGAATGACCCTCCCCCAAAGTTGTTACACAGTTTACATCTTTGGTGGTCGTGAGTGCTGGGTGTTTTATTGTTTCCATAAACCAGCCACTGGCATGAATTATTTTAATTCGTAAAATTTATTTTGATATTGTGCATGCGTATACACAGGAAAATGTTTAGGCGCTTGGCAGATCTGAACACATGATGACATGGGAGATAAAAACCAACAACAAACCCACAAATAAACAACAACAAAAAAAAGTCTCCGCCTTTTCCTTACAGGAAGGACGTATCGAAGGACGTGTACACACGAATTGAACCCAAGACCTTCTGATGGGAAGGCCAACATTTACCCACTTGACTACCAAG
>JAPXFY010000029.1:36178198-36185698 GCA_030674185.1 Monoplex corrugatus
ACACACACACACACACACACACACACACACACACACACACACACACACACACACACACACGCTCGTGCGCGCGCGCGCACGCAAACCTATTTCTCTATCTGAATAGATTTTTTTTCTCCTATTCTCTCAAAATACACAATATACCCCTCTCTCATCCTTCAATCTCTCTCTTCTCTCTTCTCTCTCTGTCTTCTGCTCTCTCTTCTTTTTTCAACCCACTCGCTGAAAATTCTCTCCCTCCCTTCCCCACTCTGTTCATTCCCATCATCCCTTCTGTTTCCTTATCAGCACCACAGACGTCAATACCATACACGCATCCAGTAAGCCCCCTTCGCCTCCCCACTCCTCCCCTCACCCTGATCCCAATTCCAACCCGCAAGAAAAGCAGCTCTGATGATAGACTGATGTTATTCTGGCAAAACCCCAAACGCTCATAAAACATCGAAAACAATACTTGCCCAGGCCCGCAGTGGGATTTCAGGATATGCATCTCCGAGGACCCATACAGCAGGCCTCGCTATAGACCCAGATAGAAAAGGACCACCACCACCAAGGACCCACCACCACACACCATCACACCATCATACACACACCACCATCATCGTCGTCGTCGTCGTCGTCATCGTCATCATCACATCATCATCATCATTATGTGTTCCTGCCGCATGGAGTTGGCGATCATAGCCCTCCATACGAATCTTTCCTTGTCGCTGCAAGTGTACCTCCCGCTCTCTGTGTCTTCATCCACTCTGCAAGTCCGTCCAATGTTTTCTCCCTGGGTCTACCTGGTACTCTTCCCCCCCCCCCCCCTCCAGCTTTCCTGTTATGACTGGGTGCTCTAAATTGTCTTGCCTCATAAAATGTCCTATAAATCTTGCCTTGTCTTTTCCTAATCTTCTTTACTAGTGTTCTTTTTGTGTCTGCCTCTTCAAGACTGTCCCGTTTTTTTTTTTCCATGAAACTGCTAATATTCTTTTGAGAAACCGCATTTCAGCTGCCTCAATCTTGTTCTTGTTTTGCAGCAGCAAGGTGTCAAAACCCAGGTCTCGACTTAGAACAACGGAACCAAGTTTTTCCTGCTACGAAGAGCTCAGTGCGCCAGAACATGGAACCTCCGGCGATGGGTAGGTATATCAGTATCATATCAAATATAGACTAGGTCAAACATAGTCTAGGTAGGGCCTCAGGATCTGGCCAGCTCGTGGGTTTATGTGCAGGTTTAAGGCTTGTGCGCACACATGATCATCATACACACGGCTACCTATGACGTTAGTGCATATAGAATTCGTTCTGAGCGTGGAGACGTCGTCTTGAAAAACTGAAACTGAAACTGAAACTGAAACTGTTCTGACTTTGTGGTGACATAGCCAGAGATAGACTAGCCCCTCCAAATTTGTCAAGCAACAAACAAACAAACAAACAAACAACAAACAAACAAACAAACAAACAAACAAACAAACAAACAAACAAACAACGAAGAGCCAAGGAAGACCAACCAAACAAGAGCGACAGAAACAGCCGAAAAAAAAGGAGCACTTCCGATTCCACTGAAAGGGATGACCATCTCCCAACTGACCATAGAACAGCGAGTGGTCCTTGCTGGGGATTGTCTAGGTTACTCAGCCTTTCATTAAGTTCACCCAGAATTTCCCTAACTGCTTGCACGTCGACATCTTCCTGGCTACACAAGTCTTCCAGTTTCACACAAGACCGCGTAACCCAACCCCTGGCCGCTGTACGCGCTCTTACCCTCTGTTCCATGTTCACAGCCATTCCGACACAAAGTTCAACTTCCACTGAACCTAACATTGCCACTGGTAGTAACCTTGGCACCTTGGATACGACAGCCCGCCTCGGCCAATCAACTTCCAGTGTGGTGAACAAGTCGAGCAGTGTAGCGACTTCAAATACCTCGGAGTGAGCACATCCTCCCCTTCCACTGTTGTCGACGAGCGTTTCGGTCAGACCTGGGCCGCGATGAACAAGCTGAAACCCGTCTTCACGTCGAAAGCCGATGACCGGTAAAGATTCGCCTCTTCCGAAGTGCAGTTGAGAGCATTCTGTGCTATGGCATGGAAAGCCCTCCCGCTGACAGCTACACTCTTTAACACCATAGACGGCAGGCATCGAAGAATGGTACAAGCAGCACTTGGCGTTTTCTACCCAGACCGACTCTCGACAGACGAGCTCTACAACCGGTCGAAGCTCTCTTGTCTCAGCGTCACACTACGCAAACTGAGATTCGACTCACTGGCCACGTCCTCCGGAAATGCAAAATAGATCACAGTCGCCACTCGGCATGCTCCTGATCGACTTCGACGACAATGGATTCCACCTGCGACAAGGGCAAGCCAGAACGCTCACGTTGAGAGCTGGTTTGAACAATGACTTGAATTCGATCAGTATTAGTTCCGTACAAACTGTGATAAATATGCCAAAGAGACAATATTCAAATCTGATTGATTCGTTTGATGCCTGATATGCTATTATGCTATCTAATATTTGAACGTAAAAACATATAAAGATCGTTTGACTGATCTTCACCTTCCCGGGTTTCGGCAACAATTTTCATGTCCAGAAAAGTCTCATACTTTCGACCAACACACACGAAATCGTTCAGCGGAGAGTTACGACTTTATTTTCTCTCACTGCAACCGTTGAATTCCAAAACAAAGGTATTGTGGGTAACCTGACACATATCAACTTCCGTCATGGCCCCACACCACAAACGCAAACCATTGACAATCCCCAAAGTCCTGATGAGGCCCCCTGCACAGGCCACAACCGTATCAGTCCCCATACGAACCACAAGGACAAGACGAGGCATTTACCCACTTACCCCTGTGGTCAAGAGGACCAGATAGATGAACATGATATACTGCAGTGATATCGCGTGTATCGAATGGGACGACAGGAGATGAGGCTTAGGACTCCTGTCAGGGCTATAAAGTAAGGGGAAAAGAGCTGGCATCTGGTGTAGGTATGTATGTATGTATGTATGTATGTATGTATGTATGTATGTATGTATGTATGAATGTATGTATGTATGTATGTATATGTGTATGTATGTATGTATGTATGTTTGTATGTATATATGTATATATTATGTATGTATGTATGTATGGATGTATGTATGTATGTGTTGTATGTATGTATGTATATGTATGTATGTAGTGTATGTATGTATGTTATGTATGTATGTGATGTATGTATGTATGTATGTGTGTATGTATGTATGTATGTATGGTATGTATGTATGTATGTATGTATGTTGATGTATGTATGTATGTATGTAAAATGTATGTATATATGTATGTATATGTATGTATGTATAGTATGTATGTATGTATGATGGATGGATGGATGATGGATGGACTTACGTATGTATGTATGTGTGTACGTATGTATGTGTGTATGTATGAATGTATGTATGTATGTATGTATGTATGTATGTATGTATGATGATGGATGTATTATGTATTAATGTGTATGTATGTATGTATGTATGCAAGTATGTAAGTATGTATGTATGTATGCATGTATGTATGTATGTATGTATATATGTGATGTATTTATATGTATGTATGTATGTATGTAGTATGTTGTAGTATTTACTACAATCTATGTATGTATGTATTATGTATATACCTGTCTATTTATTTCTGTCTATCTATCTCTGTCTGTCTGTCTTCTATCTATCTATCTATCTACCTATCTATCTATCTATCTATCTATTTATCTATCTATCTATACAGAGAGAGAGAGAGAGAGAGAGAGAGAGAGAGAGACAGACAGACAGAGACTGAGAGACAGAGACAGGGACGGACAGAGAGATTTACCCATATGAGTATGCATGTTGTAAATACACACACAAACAAACGAATACGTGAATACACACACACCCATGCACTCACACACACAGACACACACACCAGACACACACACACACACAGACACACACACACACACACACACACACCGGCAGTGTTCAGTGTTATGGTTAGCTAATTTTACTGTTTCAATCGTTAATTATGATAACGTCATTTGTGAATTTTTCTTTCTTGTCTTGTTTTTCTGGTTCATTTCTTTTTCCTGAAGATTAACCATTTCCATGTATTTTCTTTTTTTTTTTTTTTTTTTTTTGTGTGGTCTAAAATCACTTTACTGAATAGACATTAAATCAAAGACCACCACACACACACACACCGGCAAAACTGGGAAAGTTAGTTAATGTCGTTGTTTCACCAGCTGTGTTTGTTTTCGATCATGACCGAATGGACACGGCCTCGCGTTGACTGATCGAGGACACTCCATCAGTATATAAGTACAAAAAGCATTTTGTATGAAACATGCAACACACTGCACTGTTGTACAACAACACCTGACACAGCAGTGGATCAACGCCTTTAGTATTGGCCACCATGCAAATTATTATTCTGTCACGTGTGTTTGTCGATGTACAAAGTAGCTTCCTGAGTGCCTGAGGATATTTCATGAGCAATCGTTTGTCCCTTATTGTTGGTTGATGAAACTACACACAGGGAATGGACTAGGGACTAGAGAGAGAGAGAGAGAAGAGGGAGAGAGAGAGAGAGAGAAGAGAGAGAGAGAGGGGAGAGAGAGAAAGAGAGAGGAGAGAAAGAGAGAGAGAGGAAAGAGGAGGGAAGAAGAGAGAGGGAGAGAGAGGAAAGAGAGAGAGAGAGAGAGGAGAGAAGAGAGGAACAGAGACAGAGAGAGATAGAGGGAGAGAAAGAGAGAGAGGAGAGAGAGAGGGAGAGAAAGAGAGAGAACAGGAGACAGAGAGAGATAGAGGGAGAGAAAGAGAGAGAGAGAGAGGAGAGAGAGAGAGAGAGAGAGAGGGAGAGAAATAGAGAGAAAGAGGCAGAGAGGAAGAGAGGGAGAGAAGAAGGAGGAGGCAGAGAGGAAGAGAGGGAAGAGGAAAGAGAAAGAGAGAAGGAGAGAGAGGGAGAAGACAGAGGGAGGGAGAGAGAGAGATAGAGGGAGAAAAAGAGAGAGGAGAGAGAGGGAATCAGAGGGAGAGAGAAAGGAGAGAGGAGATAAAGAGAGAGAAAGAGAGGAGAGGGAGGAGAGAGAGAGAGGGAGAGAGAGAGAGAGGGCGAGAGAAAGGACAGAGAAGGAAAGAGATAAGAAAAAGAGACGGAGAGAGAGAAAGAGGGAGAGAAGGAGGGAGAGAGAGAGAGAGAGAGAGGAGAGGAGACAGACAGCCAGGCAGACAGACAACCAGCCAGCCAGCCAGCCAGCCAGCACACAGACAGACAGACAGAGAGAGAGAGAGAGAGAGAGGGAGAGAGAGAGAGAGAGCGGGGGGGGGGGGAGAGAGGGAGAGAGAAAGAGAGAGTTGTCCTATCCAATATGACATTGCTTCAGATTAATTTTCAGCCTGTTGGCATGAATGCATTCATCTTCGCCTGATAATATTTCTGTAGCTATTTCCTCTGGCTATCTGTTTCTGTCTCTGTCTGTCGGTCTGTCTCTCTGTTATTGTTGTTGTTGTTGTTATTGCTTTTGTTGTGTGTTTAATCAATCGTGTTTTCCTTCTCTCAGAATGATTTGTACATATGTGTAAGTGTTTGAATCTTAATGTATGTGCGTGCGTGCGTGCGTGCGTGGTGTGTGTGTGTGTGTGTTATGTGTGTGTGTGTGTGTGTGTGTGTGTGTGTGTGTGGTGTGTGTGTGTGTGTGCGGCGTGCGTGCGTGTGAGTGCGAGCGCCCGGGTATATGTGTGTTTGTATGAGACTGTGTGTGAGTAAATGAGAGTGTGTGTGTGAGTATGCGTCTGTACGTGTGTTTTGGTGTGTGCGTGTGCGTGTGCGCATGTGTGCATGCATACATGCGTGCGTGAGTGCGCGTGTAAGTATGCGTGTGTATGTGTGTTTCCATGTGTGTGTCTGTGTGATGCGTGTAAGAGAGCGAAGGAGTGACCATAGGCGCGTACGTTTTAGTTTATGTGTGTGTGTGTGCGTGTGTATGTGGTGTGTGTGTGAATGTCTGTACGTGCGCCCGCGTAAAAAGCATGCCAAATTCATTACAGCAAATTATCTTTTTTTTAAAGACTTTTTTTTTTTTTTTTCATAACAATAAACAAATATAGAAATATAAATATATGATAACAAACGGGAAACAATAACATGATCACATAAACAAAGCAGAACAGTTATGAAAAATTATGGTCTAAGCCCAGACACTCATAAACCAACTGCAAAAATAAAACTTATAAATAAAACACGAAATGAAAATGGAATACAAGTTATGAGAATGATATATTTAATCTACGAGAAACACTGGCATGTTATTATGCCATTCTGGTCATAAGAGTCATACATCGAAAATCATACATTGATTTTTATTCTCTATTGGAAAACACTGGCATATTATATGCCATTTTGATCATAAGAATCATGCATCAATATCACACATTGATTTCATTTTCTATTGAAAAAAACCCACCGGCATGTTACTATGCCATTATGGTTAAGAGGAACGTACATCAATTCTATTATCTATTGAGAAACACTGGCATGTTATTATGCCATTCTGGTCATATGAATGATACATTGATTTTATTCCCTACTGGCATGTTTTTCTGGTCATAAGAATCATACATTAATTGTATTCTTTATTGAGAAGCACTGGCATATTATTATGCCATTCTGGTCAAGAGAATCATACATCAATACCATACATTAATTTCGTTCTCTCTTGAAAAACTGACACGTTATGCCATTCTGCTCATAAGAATTATACATTAATTTTATTCTCTTTGAAAAATGACACGTTATGCCATTCTGCTCATAAGAATTATACATTAATTTTATTCTCTCTTGAAAAACTGACACGTTATGCCATTCTGCTCATAAGAATTATACATTAATTTTATTCTCTCTTGAAAAACTGACAGTTTATGCCATTCTGCTCATAAGAATATACATTAATTTATTCTCTCTTGAAAAACTGGACACGTTATGCCATTCTGCTCATAAGAAACTATACATTAATTTCTATTCTCTCTTGAAAAACTGACACGTTATGCCATTCTGCTCATAAGAATTATACATTAATAAAATACATTAATTTCATTCTCTATTGAGAAACACTGGCATGTTATTATGCCATTCTGTTCATAAGAATCGTACATTTAAATTTAGTCTCTATTGAAAAACACTGGCATGTTATTATGCTATTCTGGTCATAAGAAGCATGCATTCATATCATTCATTAATTTTTATTCTACATTGAAAAATACTGGCATACAACTGGGTTTTTCTGGTCATGACATCTATACATTTTATTCTCTTTTGTTATCACGCTTATTGACCATCAAGCTGGGAATCAGCTTCCTAGTTGGATGACTGGCGTGATAATCAGGTTAATGAATGAGCTATGAACACTTACAATGAAATAAGGGTAGCATTTTTCTTTAAATTCACACACTCACATGGATCTTTTGTGCCTTGGGTTTTCAATTTCAATTAAGTTAAT
>JAPXFY010000029.1:36190698-36193198 GCA_030674185.1 Monoplex corrugatus
TATCTATCTATCTATCTATCTATACTGTCTGTCTGTCTGTCTGTCCGTCTATCTATCTATCTATCTGTCCGTCTGTCTGTCTTCTTCTATCTATCTATCTATCTACTGTCTGTCTGTCTCATCTATCTATCTATCTATCTATTTATCTATTTATCTATCTATCTATCTATCTATCTATATATCTATCTATCTATTTATCTTTCCATCTGTCTGTCTGTCTCTCTCTATCTATCTATCTATCTACTTACTACTACCTACCTACCTACCTACCTATACCTATCACTATTGTCTATCTACTATCTATCTATCTATCTATACGTCTGTCTATCGATCTACATACATGTGCATATATTTTTTCACACCTGAGTGATATATGATAGGCATCAACTGGCTTTTTCCTTTTTCTTCCATCCTTCCTTTGTTTTCTCTCTTTCTTCTTGATCTTAATTTATTTCGTTTTATTCTATTTTATACAAAAATGCAATTCTGTTCTGTTCTGCTATTCTTTGCAGGTTATTGTCTACTTTCTCTCAATATTGCTGCTGGGAATTCTGATCAGAAGGACAGCCATGTTGTTAATGACGCTCTCCTGTATGAAACAAATTCAATTCAATTCAATTCAATTCAATCAGTTCAATTCAAATCGACTGAAATTCAAAGAAAAATCAATTCGATCGAAACAAGTATTTCACAAAGGCATGTAACGAGGTTGGGAATGGCAATTCTACGTCTACGGTAATTACAACATAAGACAGTCAAGCCATTTCAATAATCTTCCTTTTCTTACAACCCCCCCCCAAAAAAAACAAACAAACAAAACAAAACAACAACAACAACAACCCAAACCCAAAACAAAACAAAAAACAAACAGAAAAAAGTACTTCAGAAAAAAAAATCAAGTTTGTGCTTCTCAAGGTCACTGTGACTTTGAAAAAGCCTCGCTCGGACTAAGACCTGACGTTCTTCAGTAACAACGGCAGTCTCACCCTCTTACAACAGCGAAAAGAGATTTCTCGAATATTATCAGCGGTTTTTGTAGAATCGTATTGTTTGAAATAATGACGAGGTTTATATAGTAAAAAGAACGAAGATTGGATTGGCTGAATGATTGTTTTGGGGTCAAAAGAGTTAAGTTTTTGATTGTGATTGTGAAATAAAGGGGAACTACTTCGAAGGTAAAGCATGTCGTCTTAGCACGGCACTACTTGTTCTTTTTTTTTCCTGTGCGCGCGTTTTATTTTTTTCATTTTTTTTGCTGTTATTATTATTATTATTATTATCCTCTGCATAAAATCCTGACCTCACTCAATCCCCTCTGCAGCCTGTCTCCACTCGGAGGGGAATCACATTGCAATATATAATTGTATATAATATGCTCTCTATAATTTTCCATTGTTTTTATTCTTTCTCCCCATTTATAGCCGTGTGTGTGTGTGTGTGTGTGTGTGTGTGTGTGTGTGTGTGTGTGGTGTGTCGTGGGTGCGTGTGTGTGCGTGCGTGCGTGCGTGTGTGTGTGTTTCAGCGCTTAGATTTGATTTTATCAAGATTTTGCGCTATATAAATATTGTAATTATTATTATTATTATTATTATTATCATTATAGACATTCTTACAATACTATTCTCCAACTCTCCGCGCCTTTGCACATAATCCAACGTTTATTAGTGGAGCAAGGGAGAACTCGAGCTGTGAGCGAACTGACCACTCCTCATTGTCTTGTTCTACAGCTTACATCTTTGGATTGCGCATGCACACTGGACGATTCCATGTTTCCATAAGTCACCAAACACTGACCACGACTCAGAAGGATCTTTATCGCGGGTATCCGTATATTCTGCAGATGTACCTAACGATGAAAGAAACCGAACGAGACAGTCTTGATGGAGGCAGACACAAGAAGATCATTTATAAGGAAGATTAGGAAAAGACAGGGAACATTTATAGGCCATTTTATGAGGAAAGGGGAATTAGAGCACCTGGTCACAACAGGAAAGCTGGAGGGAAAGAGAGCACCAAGTAGACCCAGGGAAAAAATATTGGACAGACTTGCAGAGTGGTGAGGACAGAGAGGGTGGAAGATGTGCTTTCGGCAACAAGGGATAGATGTGTATGGAGGGCCGGCCATATCACCAACGCCACGTGGCAGGGTATTTGATGATAATGATGATGACCTAACGAAGGGGGTGGTGGTGGTGTGGTGTTAGACACTGGAAGGCCTGCACAGTAATTGACCTGGAAGATCCGAACGCGGAGACGTCATCTTGAGAAACTATAAAACTGAAACTGGGTCCGATGAGTCATGCAGCGCATGGACAGTCCCCCCCCCCCCAACCAACCCCTCTGCTTGATGAAATGAATATCGAGTGGCGTCAGGAGCTTGGGAGGTGATTGTCGGAGAGTGGCGAGGCATTGATGCTCTGGGTCCCATCCGCATCCTCGTGGTGTTTCTTGTTAACAGACTATCGGCTTGGGGTCTGTTTTATCCCGTCCACTTGGAAGG
>JAPXFY010000029.1:36198198-36220698 GCA_030674185.1 Monoplex corrugatus
TCCAACCTACCCAACCCAACCCAACCAACGCAACGCAACGCAACCCAACCCAACCCAACCCAACCCAAACCAAACCAATTCGACTACCTCAATCTTGTTCTGGCTTTGCGTGTTGACTGTCCAAGCCTCACAACCGTCCAACAGTATCGGTTCTGTATAACATTCATTGTTTTAGCTAGCGCCATGAATTCAGTTCGATCAGAGAAATTGTTAAGCATAATAGCACAAAAAAAAGACCCCGTAATCCTCTCACTTCCTCACCCTATCTAACAGCTTCCTGAATTGTCAGCCATGACGTCAAAGCAAAGCCTTAACTCTTTCACTCTTCCTAACCCTGTCCATCAGCTACCTGCATTGTCAGCCATCAGAACCAACAAAAGTTTAACTCTTTCAATCCCTCACCCTATCCACTAGCTTCCTGCAGTGTTATCACGAAGGCAAAGCAAAACTTTGACCCTTTTGTTTCTAAACCTGTCCACCAACGTCCTGCATTGTCACCCACGCTAGCAAAGTATAAGCGTAACGTAAAGCTAACCCTATCCTCCAGCTTCTTGCATTGCTAACCATGACATAAAAGCAAAGACGTAACTCTTATACTCCCTAACCCTGTCCATCAGCTTCCTGCATTGTCAGGCATGATAACCAAGCAAACGTTTAACTCTTTCAATCCCTCACCCCTTCCACTAGTTTCCTGCAGTGTCATCCACGAAGGCAAAGCAAAACCTTAACCCTTTTGTTTTTAAACCTGACCACAAACTTCCTGCATTGTCACTCATGCTAGCAAAGTATAAGCGTAACGTAAATCTAACCCTTTGACTATTTAACCATATCCTCCAGCTTCTTGCATTACGAACCATAATATAAAAGCAAAATCGTAACTCTTTTGCTCCCTAACCCTGTCCATCAGCTTCAAGCAGACAACTAGTACATAACGTAAGGGAATAAAAGAGTTGGTGAGAGAGTGACAGAGCTGCGAACTCGACGCGGTGAGAAAAGTCGAAGGTTAATTCCAGAAGACTACGGGGTTTTGAAGAGACTCCAGGGTTACAAGTCAGAGCAAAGTGCTGAGAAGAAAACTGCTTTTGCCCACGCAGCAAACCCGCCCTGTCTGCGACATGGATGTAAAAAAAAACAACCCAAAGGAGAGTTTTAAAACTAACATAGCTTGGAATCAATGAAAGAAGAATAAAGTGCATGTGTTGACTGTTCTCGAATTTCTTTCTTTTTTTTTGTTGGTTTTTGTTCTTTTAGGATCATCGCTCTCAGGGAGGTTACCTTTGTGCTGACCTATTTTCTTTTTTTCGCCCCATTTTCTACGCCACCTTAATGGCCACAGAAACAGGGGCAGTTTTTTTTTGTTCTTTTGTTTTGCTTTTTTATTTTCAATGCGACGATTACGATGTCAATGAGGATGATAATCATGGTACTACGGAGTTCCATCTAGGATTGAGACTATGTGACAGCGCTGAGCACTGGGCTAAAATAAAATCCTGTTCTTGTTCTTCTCTTGTTTAACCTTGTCCTCTTAGTCTACATACTCATTTTATTGTATTTAACTCATTTTGATTTTAATGTGCATATCGCGTTGCATCTTTAATCAATTTTTTTTCTATACCTACCAAAGTTTTTTCAATGAGTATTGCCCTTTTTGTCCATTGTTAAAAGTCCTGACCAAGGCATCTGACTCTTATGATGTGCTTTTTTAACCGTACATATTTAGATTTAGTCATTATCTTTGATATTGTTTCGACAAAGAGGGAGGGGGAGAGAGATGAGGGGAGGAAGAGGGTGAGAGAGGGGTGAAAGAGAGAGTGAGAGAGAGTAAGAGTATGTGTGTACATGTGTTTATGCGTTCTTGTGCCTATATGTATTTTAATGCGAATGCCAAAACAATTTCCCATTGTGATGCTTTGGGCTAAATAAAATTCTTGTATCTTGTATCTTGTATTTTACGCTTACTATCATAATATATCCTGGCGTCAACCAGGCCCGAGAGATTGAGACACCTGCAGTGCTGGTCAGAAGATTTGAGCAACACCCTCAATGACGCATTCATAAAGTGGATGAGACTCGACTGTATTGGTCCCAAGCCTTCCTAATGAGCTCCGTAGCACGACCATCTCTGTGTAGGAGCCGGTTAGAGGCGAAAAATCCCACAATGATTTTTGAAGGGACTAATGTGTGAGTGAGTGTGTGAGTGTGTGAGTGTGTATGTGTGTGTATACGTGTGTGTTTGTGTGTTTGTGTGTTTGTGTGTGTGTGTGTGTGTTGTGCGTGTATATATACATATACATAATATATATATATATACATGTATATATATGTGTGTGTGTGTATGTGTATATATATATATATATGTATGTATATGTGTGTGTATGTGTGTATGTGTGTGTGTGTGTGTGTGTGTGTGTGTGTGTGTGTGCATGCGCGCGAGCGCGCGCGTGTTCTGTGTTACGTATACACACACGAAAGAAGGTTCAGGCATTGGTAGGTTCTGGGGTTATGCGACCTGGGAGATCAAAGAGAATCTTCACTTCACCCTTTATCACTCCACCCGGCAGTTATCAAAACAGGATCGAGCCACATCCTCCGACAGGAAGTCTGATGTCCCGAGCCACTGTGGCGATGGCGGCGGCGACCAAGATAATCAATAATGAAACAACAACAGCTGTTGCACTCTGCACACGAAACTGCCATTGATTCGAGATCCTTTTTCTCACTGGGTTTGATTAACTTTCTACAAGTTTGTTAAAAACAACAACAACAACAACAACAACAACAACAACTTGATACAACATGCTGCAAGATTTTTGTTTTCACCCTATGTCTTGTCTAAGGTATTTTTTAAAAATCTCACCTCCCCCCCCCCCTCCTCCACCTCCCACCTCCCCACATCCCCCCCCCCCCCCCCCATTTTTAAGGTACTTTGTCTCATATTGATTACAAAGAGTCGTGCGTCTCTGTATCGTTGACGAAAACGAAGATTTAAAACATAACAGAGCTGGCTAGTAGATATGACGTATACATATGAGTTTTGCTCGATCCATTGTATAAAAATCTTGTTCAGTTTTGTCAATGATACTGGATTAATTAATGTTCAGCAATCATTGTCTTTATTTGTGTTTTGTCAAAAACGAATTAAAAACAAGTTTTGATAAAAGGATTAAAAATAACAAGATAAATAATTTAGAGTGAGAATTTCTCAGCTCTTTTTGGATTAATAAATTTAGGTCGAAGGGCTACCGATTATAAAGTCGTGGATTCGATTCCCAGCAGACCTATCAGCATAATTATGGATTTTTTGTTTTGCGGTCCAACTGACACCTATGCACAGCGGAGTTGGCTACGGGCTCAGTGGCAAAATTTGGGACGACATAGTCGAGTCTTTACGGATGTGTCGTTGAGATTGTTGCTCGAATCTCCTGGCCAACACCCGCACGTGCCTGTGTCGCTCTAGCCTGGTTGACGGCAAGATATGTTTCCATAGTAAGCGTTGGTAGAGTACAGCCCCATCATGCATCCTAATTCCGAATGGATCTCCACGGCTTTATAATTATCTTCCCCATCAACCTAACTCCAGAATAGAACTCCATGGCATGATTATCTTCCCCATCAACCTAACTCCAGAATAGAACTCCATGGCATTATAATTATCTTCCCCATCAACCTAAATCCAGAATGGGAACTCCATGGCATTATAATTATCTTCCCCATCAACCTAAATCCAGAATGGGAACTCCATGGCATTATAATTCTCTTCCCCATCAACCTAAATCCAGAACAGAACTCCATGGCATTATAATTATCTTCCCCATCAACCTAAATCCAGAATGGGAACTCCATGGCATTATGATTATCTTCCCCATCAACCTAAATCCAGAATGGGAACTCCATGGCATTATGATTATCTTCCCCATCAACCTAAATCCAGAATGGGAACTCCATGGCATTATAATTCTCTTCCCCATCAACCTAAATCCAGAATGGGAACTCCATGGCATTATAATTATCTTCCCCATCAACCTAAATTTAGAATAATGAAACTGCATGGCTTTATAATTATCTTCCCCAATTTAGAATAATGAAACTGCATGGCTTTATAATTATCTTCCCCATCAACCTAAATCCAGAATAATGGAACTGCATGGCATTATGATTATCTTCCCCATCAACCTAAATCCAGAATGGATCTCCACGGCTTTATAATTATCTTCCCCATCAACCTAAATCCAGAATGGAACTCCATGGCTTTATAATTATCTTCCCCATCAACCTAAATCCAGAATAATGGAACTGCATGGTACTATGATTATCTTCCCCATCGTCATCGACAGCATAGCATTGCCAAACGCTGTCCCAAGACTGTGGCCATTAGTGTGATGTAGGAAATGGGATGGAAATAAATCGTCAAAGGTAAACACAGCTGAGGGATCACCAATGCATATGGACGAACAAAATGCCTAAAATCAGCACTTTCTGAGAAAGTCCTGACAATATTTACATGATAATAGTTGCGATCCGTTTTCACTTTTGTGACATTCTACCACTGTCCTCGAAACGCGTCAGTTTTCAAACTCAAGCTTCTTCAAGGTGACAGTCTGCTACATTTAATATATATATATATACCCAATTATCAATTCTTAGAGAAAGTACGTAGGACTTTATCGAACACGTACACGCGAACAGACCAGCAAGGCAGAAAATGATAAGAAGAAATGACAGAAAGCAAAGGAACGAAGCAGAAACAAAGAGAGTGACAAAAAAGAGGACATTTCTAGTACAGAGTTTCCAAAAAGATGGGCAAACCATTTCTACTGAAAGAGCCCCCAGCATCCCCCACAGGAGGATGGCCACATATGAGGTAATTTATCAACAACAGAGGACGTCATCAAAACGTTTTCCCAGAACACTTGAAGCCATAGGTCAGTGAGGTGGGGTCATAGGTCAGTGAGGTGGGGTCATAGGTCAGTGAGGTGGGGGTCATAGGTCAGTGAGGTGAGGTCATAGGTCAGTAAGGTGGTAGTGACCTCAACTTTTCTCAGTGACCAGCATGATAAAGATGGGAACCCATTTCCTTTTTCTAAACCCTTTTCGCTCTCCAAAGGTTGAACAGGGTCAGGGACCCATTCCCAGCAGGATGACCTAAGAGGACCTCACGCACAACATTTTTCTCAATCACGCTCACCAGTTTAGTGTCACTCTGTATCGCGTTTCGCCATTCCTGTCTGCTTCGTGTGCTTGACAAAAGACTTAAAACACCTGAAAGGTGATCGGCTTTGTTTTGCTAATTAAATTTATCGTTGACGGCTATGTGAATTAATTTGTAAAAAAAAAAATGCTTGCGTCTGAGACATGCTGCAGGTTACATAGGGGACGAGTTCACATGTCAGAGTTTGTCCAGGCAGGATTCATCGTGCTCGAGTGATTAACAACAACAACAACAACAACAACAACAACAACAACAACAACAGCAACAACAACAATAACAATAATAACAACAACAACATCATCATCATCAAGAAGAAGAAGAAGAATGCGAAGAAGAGAATGCAAAGAAGAAGAATGCAAGAAGAAGAAGAATGCAAAGAAAGAAAGAAGAAAGAAGAAGAAGAAGAAGAAGAAGAAAGAAGAAGAAGAAGAAGAAGAAGAAGAAGAAGAAGAAGAAGAAGAGAAGAAGAATGCAAAGAAGAAGAAGAAGAAGAAGAATGAAGAAGAAGAATGCAAAGAAGAAGAATGCAAAGAAGAAGAAGAAGAAGAAGAAGAAGAAGAAGAAGAAGAAAGAAGAAGAAGAAGAAGAAGAAGAAGAAGAAGAAGAACAGAAGAAGAAGAAGAATGCAAAGAAGAAGAATGCGAAGAAGAAGAAGAAGAAGAAGAAGAAGAAGAAAGAAGAAGAAGAAGAAGAAGAATGCAAGAAGAAGAATGCGAAGAAGAAGAAGAAGAAGAAGAAGAATGCGAAGAAGAAGAAGAAGAAGAAGAGAATGCGAAGAAGAAGAGAAGAAGAATGCGAAGAAGAAGAAGAAGAAGAAGAAGAAGAAGAAGAAGAAGAAGAAGAAGAAGAAGAAGAAGAAGAAGAAGAAGAAGAAGAAGAAGAAGAAGAAGAAGAAGAAGAAAAAGAAGGAGAAGAAGAAGAAGAAACAGAAGAAGAAGAAGGAGAAGAAGAAGAAGAAAGAAAGAAAGAAAGAAAGAAAGAAAATTGATGGCGTTTAATTTGTAGAAAGCCTATGTGCTTACACTATCATTACGTGTAACGAAACAAAAATGCACAAGCCAACCAGTACCATACATTTACCAAGTCATGCATTCACACACACACACACACACACACACACACACACACACACACACACACACACACATGCGAGCGCGCACACAAGAGAGAGAGAGAGAGAGAGGGAGACAGAGACAGAGACCGAGAGACCGAGAGACAGAGAGACAGACAGAGACAGAGAGAGAGGGAGAGAAAGGCAGAGAGACAGAGAGAGAAACAGAGACAGAGACAGAGACATAGACAGAGACAGAGAGACAGACAGAGAGACAGAGAGAGAGAAACAGAGACAGAGACATAGACAGAGAGACAGAGAGACAGACAGAGACACAGAGAGAGGGAGAGAAAGGCAGAGAGACAGAGAGAGAAACAGAGACATAGACAGAGACAGAGAGACAGACAGAGAGACAGAGAGAGAGAGAGCGAGAGAGACAGACAGACAGACAGACACAGACAGACAGACAGACAGACAGAGCAGGGCAACAGGAGAGGAATAACGAAAGGACTGTTCATCAAGATGAGACAGGAACAGTTTTCAGAGAAAATTAAATTCCAACGACGACAGAGAATCAAAAGCGATGAGCAATAGAAGAAGTTCGCTCCATGCAGATGGGAATCTGGAAGGAGAAGCTACGTTGGCCAGCGGTCTTTCCCATATGCGCTGCATCCAAAACTGCCAGCAGTTATCTAGCAGATTCCTTATCCCTCATAAAACCGTATGCTTAGTCAAAGTCTGAAAATGATGAGGTGAAGGAGGAGAGGGAGGAAGATGGGGTGGGGTGGGGGGTCGTGACGTATAAAACATTAAAGCTGACGTAACCTGAATGATCGAAGCATTAAGTTCAGAATTTTCTGTTTGCACAAGAAGGATGGATTCACCGCACTCAGACAATTCCATACACGCTCCACCCAAATATATCTAGCAGTAATGTTATCTGGAGGACTCCCTGATTCTGTGTAAAAACCGTATGCGCTGGCAAGGTCTTGAAATGGGGAGGTGGGAGGTGAGAAGGACTTATACTAAACTGACACTACCAAATTGAGGGAAACATTAAGATGGGCAGCGAAGAGGACAGGTTTTAATGTTGTGCGTTGGGATTGATTTGAGATACCAGACCTTGAGTCCGCAGCTCTATTAGCAAACAAACAAACACACAAACAAACAAACAAACAAACAAACAAACCAAACGAACGAACGAACGAACGAACAGAAAAAGGAAAGAAGGAACGAAGAAACAAAGAAAAGAAGTAACGAACGTACCTATGAAATAACGAACGAACGAACGAACGAACGAACGAACGAACGAACGAACGAACGAACAGAAAAGGAAGGAAGGTAGGAAAGAAGGAAGGAAGGAAGGAAGGAAGGCGGGAAGGAAAGAAGGAAGGAAGGAAGGAAGAAAGGAAGGAAGGAAGGAAAGAAGGAAGGAAGGAAGGAAGGAAGAAAGGAAGGAAAGAAGGAACGAAGAAACAAAGGAAAGAAGTAACGAACGTACCTATGAACAAACGAACGAACGAACGAACGAACGAACGAACGAACGGACGAACGAACGAACGAACGAACGAACGAACAGAAAAAGGAAGGAAGATAGGAAAGAAGGAAGGAAGGAAGGAAGGAAGGAGGGAAGGAAAGAAGGAAGGAAGGAAGGAAGGAAGGAAGGAAGAAAAGAAAGAAGGAACGAAGAAACAAAGGAAACAAATAACGAACGTAACTATGAACAAACGAACGAACGAACGAACGAAGAACGAACGAACGAACGAACGAACGAACGAACGAATGAACGAACGAACGAACGGACGAACGAACGGACGAGCGAACGAACGAACGGACGAACGAACGAACGAACGAACGAACGAACGAACGAACGAATGAAACCAAAAACCAAGCAGCCTTCCAAATGCATTGAGCCGGGCAGGGAACAGGCCAGTTTATTTTTGTGTTGTGGGATGGAATTGAACTCGAAACGTCTATCTGATCTTGTGTCCATAGTCTGTCAGCCAACAGAACCAACTACACCAGAAATGGACCAACTTGTTTGCTGAATCTGGTAACTGTTTCAACAGCCAATAACACCAAAAAGGGACCAACTTACTTGCTGAAGTTGGTAACTGTTTCAAGAATCAACTAAACTAGAAAGAGACTAACTTGTCTGCTGAATCTGGTAACTATTTCAACAACCAACTAAAACCAGAAAGGGACCAACTTATCTGCTGAAGTTGGTAACTGTTTCAACAGCCAACTACACCAGAAATGGACCAACTTGTTTGCTGAATCCGGTAACTGTTTCAACAACCAACTACACCAGAAATGGACCAACTTATCTGCTGAATCTGGTAACTGTTTCAAGAATCAACTAAAACCAGAAAGGGACTAACTTGTATACTGAAGTTGATAACTATTTTTACAGTCCTGTACTGGCGATAAGCGGTAGGCTGGGCAATCAACCGCTGGGTCATAACTTAAGTTCAGTTTTTACAGTGCTGACCCAGTAAACCCCCCCCCCTCTCCCCGATAAATTGGGTTCACACCTGTATGGACATAGAGATAAATTTGGTTCACACCTGTATGGACATGGGGATAAATTGGGTTCACACCTGTATAGACATAGAGATAAACTGGGTTCACACCTGTATGAGCATAGAGATAAATTGGGGTCACACTTGTATGGACATAGAGATAAATTGGGTTCACACCTGTATGGACATAGAGATAAATTGGGTTCACACCTGTATGGACATAGAGATAAATTGGGTTCACACCTGTATGAGCATAGAGATACATTTGATTCACACCTGTATGGGCATAGAAATAAACTCAGTTTCGAATTCTCTTTCTTTTTCTTCTGAGTAACAAAGTACCAAGCACACAATTTTTGACACACACCTATATAGGAATAGAGACTAACTTCAGTAACGAATCTTATATTTTCTTTTCTCTGAGTAACAAATTCAAGACAAACATGTTCGGTACACACCTGTACAAGTACAGAGACGAGGTACGGTTTCCTGTATTTTCCGATGCAACAAAACTCGAGACATCAATTGTTGGCTCATCTCTATATGAGCACAGAGACCAACTTTAGGTACAGTTTTCTATATTTTCTTATTAAACAAATCCCCCAAACTCAAGACATCAATTGTTGACACATCTCTGTATGGGTATGGAGATTAATTTCAGTCACGAAGTTCTACATTTCATCCATGGCAAATCTGAAATCAGACACGTCATTTTTGGTACACGCCTGGATTGGCATAGAGACTAACTTTAGGTATAACTTCTCTTAAATTTCCTGCATGAGAAATCTAAGACCAAGCACATCATTGTTGATATACACCTGTATAGGCATATTCAGATTAACTTTAGTTACGAGTCAATGTTACCTTTTCCTATATGTATGAACTTATATCAACGCTTGTTACCAATTCTTGGTTGACGTCTGTTTGTTTCACCTTTTCCTACATGCATGGAGATGTATCATCATTTGTTACTAAATTCCTTAGTGATGTCTATTTATTGTATCTTTTAATATGATGTAATAAATTTCCATCACCATCTGTTTTGATGTCTGTTTACAGTAAAACAAAACGAATTTATTATGAACAGTTTTTTTGAAAAGAAAAGTAAGAGTTTCACAATTTATTTTCTGAATGACAAACCTAAGATCAAGCAGATCACTTTTGGTACACACCTGTATGGGCGGGGGTATATCGTAGCAATATGAGGCCAAACATATATTTCTGTGCTCAGCAATGAGGCCATAATATCTAAACTGGCACTCTGGTCAGCATAGGAGCAAACATAATAAATCTTGTACTCAACAGTACGGCCGAATAACATTCATCTTGTACAGGTAAACATGAAGCATTGCACCATTAACAATTGCTTATCATGAAACAATGGATCTCACGACTGGTTGTGCAGAGTTTGGCATCACATCCACAAACCAATCTAGAACTGTTTAAAGCTTTAAAATCACACGAAAAGCCAGACAGCTGTGGATAAAAAAAACAAAACAAATCGGTATCCAGCCGAATAAAGACAGATCACGGTGTTTACTCAAATGCACCGTTAACGAAAATGAAAAAAAAAAAACAACCTACACACAAAAACCAGATCACACACATACATATTATAATAATACACCAACGACACATTTGACACGAAGCATATAATCACAATTATTTTCAGCTTTGAAATGATATAAATATATATATATACCACAACATCTTTTGAGAAGCCAACGGTGTGTCATCAGTGAAGTAAACTCTTGAGGTTTATTTCTTTTCTTTGTGGGAACTAATTAACAGTCATTAGATTACATCTTCACGATTGTGGCAGAAGACAACATACCACAGCAGCATCTTGTTTGTAGCAGTGTCTCATTTAGCAGAATACACGTACCATTGGAATTCTTCTTCATTCACGAAGCAGATGTCACTTTGAAGCAAAGTCCCTGACGTGAACTATTGATGAATGTCTGTCTTCTTACCAAAAAACACCGGACCTGAAATGTTTGCTTCACTTTTTTTTCAGCAACACAAGAAAGATCTTTTTACCAGAAAACATCGGACCTGAAATATTTGCTTCACTTTTTTTTCAGCAACACAAAAAGGATCACCAATAGTTTCTGTTGTCTTCATTTTTGTTTGTTTTGCTTTGAAGACACAGGACCTGAAATGTTTACAACCGTATTTTTACCGGCAAAACATAGGATTTGGAACATTTTCTCTGCGTTCACTGACTAAACACAGGACCTAGACGATTTGTTTTCTGTCGTTTCACTGGGAAAATATCCCACAACTCAAGGTTTTCTGTATTCCAATTAACTAAACACACGACTGAACCGTTTTCTTCAGCTTTTCATTAAGAAAACACACACAGCCTAAAATATTCAGTCCTGCTTTTTTTCTCACCGACGGAACATAGCACTTAAAACATCTTTTAATGTCTTTCCACACAGACAAAGCAGGAACTGATACGTGTATTTCTGCCTTAAAAACAAAAAAAAAACAGACACGAAACGTTTTCTTCCGGCTTTTCACAAACATACCACACGCCACGAGACGTTTTTGCATCTTTTGAACAACAAGACCCCAAACCATGGACGCTTCTTTCTGTAGTCTCACGTTTTAAAGTACAGGACTGACGTTCTGCATTTTATTTCACTTTTTCCCCCACCAACAAAACACTGGACCTGAAGCAGTTCCTCTTGTCTTTACAAGAACGTAACAGTGCAGCAGCAACTGGCATCGCAAGAAAGGAAAAAAGCTGACTCAACACAATCCATAGAAATACTTAATTTGATGATCCAAAATCTCATATCTTCCCCACATTTTCCTCCATTATATTTTTAAAAAAAATGTCTTGCTCCATCTTCTGCACTGTTCCCGTGTCACTTACTAAATGTGCTCTTTAACACACCACCGAAGCCTCAGAAAAGTATGTCAGCATGAGAACAGTGCCCAATGGGCCACAGAATCTGACACAAGTTCTCACAATCCGATGCTGATGAGAATGGGGGATGATGGCGATAAAGCTTTGGAGGTCCTTCTTGCATTCAAACTGAATTGCTAGGCTGTACTCTATACTCACTTTCATAATATATTCTGATATCAACCAGGCCTACTTAAGATATCTGTGATACTGTCTCTACATCAGGCCTGGTTCATATCACAATATTTTAAGAATATCAGAATGTACGAGGAGATTTGAGCAAGACCCTGAATGATACACCCACGAAGTGGATGAGACTCGACTGTGTGGTCTTAGAACTTCCCAACGAGCCCATTGTCCGCTGAACACAAGGTAGGAGTGATGAAAAAATCCTGCAATAATGTTTTGAACTGACGGGGGTTTAAACTTACGACTTCCTGGGAGGTCAATAGTCTGTTGTTCCACCCATTTTACCTCGCTGATCTGTTTCTCCACACTTCTATATTCATTTGTTTATTCCTTCTCTCTTTCCTTCTCCCAACTCCGTCTCACTCAGTCTGGCTTCTGTACTTTTCAAGTTCTGCACAAAAGGCTGATATATACTATTTTTGTGGGGAAGAAAAAGCCCCAGGAAAAAAAACAAACAAACAAAAACACTATGCATGTCTGAGCATAGATGTTTGTCCAGCCAAAGTACGGGAATACACCTTCTGACAAGACTGTGTCACAGCATGACAGAATTCTGAACAATGCTACACACAACCTTCCCACTTCCATAACATAATGACTTCTTACCTTTCCAACAATACCACAACATTCTCATGCGATTCCAAATGAAGTAACACACAATTCACATCGTGTTTTGTTTATTACTTCTGGCGTTTCTGTGCGTTACATTCATTCACTAAACATTACCCAGAACAGGGGAATTGATCGTATGACACGTGTACAAAAATGTCAGGCAAAGATGTCTTTTTAAATCTTTATTTTGTTCACATTTGTATCTCTCTTCGCTTCCATATTTCCGCCAGTCTCCTTTGATATATTCTTTTTTTTTTGCACTTGCTTCCTACGATTCAAATTAAAACAGGAAGTTTTCATGAGAGATTTAATGTACTGGTGCATTTCCATATGTGTTCCACCCAAATCTGCAGCAATCATCTGGAAGTCTTTTTGGATCTGCATACAATCCTGTGCATTGACAAATTCTTTAAGTAAGAGGGCAGCATGAAACCTACATGTTGCAGCAAATAAAGTCTGATATCATAGGAATAACTGCAGAATCCAAACTCGAGATAACAGATCTCAAATCTGCAGTCTTGTCAACTCGTTGTAGTTTTATCCTGGATTCCTCGCTGGTTCGGTGGAGACATCATTTGATCAAAAGTTTTCAATCATTCCTATTGAGTCTTTAAACGCTTTCCATCAATTCATCATACCCAGAAGTAATACAATAAGGTGTACCTTAGAGTTCTTCAGGGGTTTCTGACTATAAGTGTGATAGAGACATCTCATAATTATCTGATCGTACAGTTGATCCATATGGAATTCATCCACTTCTCACTTCAGAATGACAAAGAATAATTATCTGTCTGTCCCACATGGTTTCAATACAACAAACAGTTTTTCGTCACTCCATCTCTTTATTTCAATGTGACAAAGAGTTTCTCTTCAACCCATCTCTTTATTTCAATGTGACAAAGAGTTCCTCTTCAACCCATCTCTTTATTTCAATGTGACAAAGAGTTTCTCTTCATCCCATCTCTTTATTTCAATGTGACAAAGAGTTTCTCTTCAACCCATCTCTTTATTTCAATGTGACAAAGATTTTCTCTTCAACCCATCTCTTTATTTCAATGTGACAAAGAGTTTCTCTTCAACCCATCTCTTTATTTCAATGTGACAAAGAGTTTCTCTTCAACCCATCTCTTTATTTCAATGTGACAAAGAGTTTCTCTTCCACACCATCTCTTTATTTCAATGTGACAAAGAGTTTCTCTTCAAACCATCTCTTTATTTCAATGTGACAAAGAGTTTCTCTTCACACCATACTGTATCTTTATGTCAATGTGAGTTTCTTTTCATCCCATCTCTTTATTCCAATGTGGCAAAGACTTTTTCTTCACCCATCTCTTTATTCCATCTCTTTATTTCAATGTGACAAAGGGTTTCTCTTTACCACATATCTTTGTATTTCAATGTGACAAAGGGTTTCTCTTTATCACATATCTTTGTATTTCAATGTGACAAAGGGTTCTCTTTACCACATATCCTTGTATTTCAATGTGACAAAGGGTTCTTTTACACCATCTCTTTATTTCAATGTGACAGGTTTTCTTCATCCCATCTCTTTATTTCAATATGACAAAGAGTTTCTTTCCACTCCATCTCTTTTTCAATGTGATACAGTTTCTCCTACCCTATCGCTCTATTTCAATGTGACAAACCGTTTCTCTTCATCCCATCTTTTTATTTCAATGTGACAAAGAGTTTCTCATCATCCGATCTCTTTATTTCAACATGACGGTATCTCTTCATTCCATCTCTATTTCAGTGTGACAGTTTCTCTTCACCGACTTTCTGATTTTCAAGATGACAGAAAGTTGATCCGCATAGTCTGCTCGCCTGCTTTCAAGTAAATGTAAATCATAGATGCTCGAGACTGCTCTAACACTGCGTTCACTTTCTGGCTTATGTTTGAGCGGCAACCAGCAGGATGGTAACTTGTATTTTTAGAGTTGGCACATACTGACCAGGGACACAATATTCATCGCTCATCAGTCCACACTGGTATAAAAAATCCATCCCAACACAGATCCAAAAATTGCTTCGGTTTTGAAGGGTGAATCCATAGTTTGGTGGTGTTGGTTTTGTCTTCCACGTCCTCTTAGTGATTTACACAGCACACTACTAATTGTGGTTCATTGACAGGCCGCTTATGACCCAAACACCTTCCTTTGCAATCAAGATGTCAGGAATCCATATGTGATATGAGAATCGAGTCACCATACTTCTATCCATCAGAAACGACACTGCTTTGCTCCCAATTCATTTTGGCTCATTGATAGACCACTTGTACCCAGATTAATACCTTTTCCGCGCCAGGAATCCACATGGACTGTCAGTATCAAGTCGCCGTGTGTCAACCCACTGTAGAAGACGCTGCGCTACTGCCAGTTCACTTTGATCGTGCCTGCTCTGATCCAAGTTTCTCAGAATGTTATCAACATTGTGGTCATACTAATGGCAGTAACACTTTACCTTAGTTGTGAAGCCAGCCGAACGTGCGAGAGTCCATCCTATGATGTGAAGACTGCTACATGTCCTTCCAGTGTACTCTGATAACATCTGTTGGTACTTTGTCATCAGACGCACACACGTCGTCTGCAAAATGTTACACCATACCACCACGTCAGCAGACAGGAGTGCCACACCCTACAGACACAATCGTTTCATGCAACTCACGGGCATTACCTGAGGTCACCGAGGAAGTAGATGTGGCCGACTCCCAAACAGCTACAAGAAAAAAAAAATAAAGCGGCTGACGTGTTTAGTATATGACAATGATGAAAACAAGGAAACGTGTAAACCATTACGTTCACACGGGAGACCAAACGCCCAGCTAACGTTACGACAGATGGTGATAATGACCGCTTTCTGTGAAGTTTTTACATTTTTGTACTGTTATTGCTCTTTTTTTTTAGTTCACTTCTTCGTTCTCGTAACCAAAACGGTCATTTTGGCAAAACGGGGGAGTGTGGGGCAGGGAGTGGGGGGGGGGGGGGCGGGAGAGAGGAAGGGGAACAGAAGGAGAAGGTGGGACTGGGAATGATGAAGATTGATGTAGCCAGCAGTTTTCCAACAAGACACGTTTTTCTGCCTCAGTTGCTCTTTTACAACAGCATCGAGCTCTTGGACTTCTTTTTTCAGTATGCACTGTTTATCTTTTCCACTGTCCAACAGAGGCTTTTGTGTAGTGTTTGGTGACGAGACACTACAAGCCTTTCAGACCACGTTTTGCCACTTCTGACAACCTGTGATGTTGATAATCAAGATGGCTGTCTCACCACCTCAGTTACACTGCCTTACAGCACACTTACTTAGCTTTTCACTTTAATCCAGAGCTGAACGTGCTGCAATACTTCTCTTATTACTAAAACAGATATCCATTATCATTGTAGTGTGGTGACATAGCGTTGTGACACAACACCAGCAGGTGTTCACATCGTTTATACTATGAAACACTGGTAGCGAAACTTGTTCCTCTACACATCGCATTTCTCTGAACAAGCAGAGAAAGCCGTAACTTTATACGCACTTATGTAGTGGACAGCACACGTCACATGAACAGAAGGTACACGCAGGATTTCATTTTTTCATTCACCAATTTCTGGACGCTATCTGCATCTCACCTGCTTCGCAAACATGAGCAAGAAAAAAATCAAGACAACCAAAGGAAATGTTCTCTGGGATACTCTGACAGGGAGGAAAAGGAAAGAGTAAGACATAAGAAGGGAAGCTTTATGAAGGATACAAATACATGTGAAAATCAACATCACGTATCACTGCAAAACTAGA
The DNA here is from genome assembly GCA_030674185.1 of Monoplex corrugatus. NCBI lineage: Eukaryota > Metazoa > Mollusca > Gastropoda > Littorinimorpha > Ranellidae > Monoplex > Monoplex corrugatus. The sequence continues at coordinate 36,214,476 of JAPXFY010000029.1, forward strand.
ACTCACATTAGACAGCTGTATTTAGATGCTCTGGATCAGGCCAGCTGGTGTGCTCGTGACAATTTTGAAGACAAATGGCGTGAAGACCTCGTGGAATATCTAGAAGATCAGAACAGCAGCAAAAACAACAAAGACAACGGAACCTTGACTTTTTCTACGCTCCTGAATGCCAAGCACCACCCAAGAGCAAGCCCAAGACAGATGACACGCATAGACGTAGTCGTTAGACACTACCAACAACCAACAGTCTCTGAATCCCGTTTTTCAAGTTCTGCTACTTCTCGCGCTGTGACTGTATCGACAAGAATTCAGATCGTTTGACTCTATCTGGTGCAGACACACAGACGATGAACATTTTAATCAGATCGTTTGGCATTATCTGTCATAAACACACAGACAGTGAACTTTTAATTCAGATCGTTTGACTTTATCTGTCGCAAACAGACAGGACAGATAACTTTTATTCAGAATCGTTTGACTTTATGTGTTGCAGACACACAGACAGTGAACTTTATTTCACTTCAGTGCCTTGAACCTGTTCTTTCATTCCGATTTTGCGACTACTCATGGTTGCTCACATCCACTTTACTCATTTTACTGAGTTTTTTGTGTGTGTGCAGGACACCTGAACTGGCCAGGCGACAGCAATAATCCTTGACAGGATCAGTCAGGACAACTACAGCAACATGCTGAGATAAGCACCACCACTGCTGAAGGTAAGATCCCTGCCTTGTCAGCCAGAATTCCATGCCTCAACTGCAACTGCTTGTATGTATCTGCCTCCAGAGAACTGTTAAAGTTACACGCATTCCATTCCCACAGATAACGAATGTTCCTGAAAGGCAGACAAGCCTCGGCTTATAAAGGTTTTTTGGTCCATTACACTTAAAACAGGCAATACAGTTCAAATGGCTGATAGCCCAGCCGACTACTAGAGCCATATCAGGGCTAAGGCAATACAGTGACAGCAGACATGGCTCGACTGTCTGCAAAACTTTCAATCATAATTTGAAGTTATGTTTTTGCCTTACAAGGTAATCGAACGATGTTTAGCAACTGCCCACAGGTCCTTTCTCCCAGGTGAGTCAGGAAAACCACGGCAGCAAAGCTTAACGATGACCAAAGGCCACTTGCCTCGAAGCTTATGTAAATGTCCACACAGAGCAGTGTTAGTCCATGTCTTGGCAGCTGACGATTATCTTATTACCGCTCCGTGATGTACAAAGCTAAACAGACTCGGCGGCCAAACCCACGCCTTGGTCTCAAGCCCACTTCATGGCCTGTCAGCTGTCTGCAGGGAGTTCTGCATTTTGCCATTGTTGTTTTTCGCTCAGTAAACACACGTGACATATGAGCAGGGCATATTTAACAGTTTCTCTATGATACGTCATTTAAGTCACAACAACAACAACAACAACAACATAAAAAACAATAAATACTGAGTTGTGACCCAGACACTCATACAATAATCTTACTACTCCCTGATAATTGCAAGGATATCACCAGATACTTGAATGACATCAGCATGACCGCGCTCATCACTCTGTATTCTTTCACTGGAGGTGGATACTTCACAGGATGACACCAGGTTTTAAAGAACCTCATGAGATGGTTCATAACACTGTGCTCGACCATTCATCCCATGACGTTCTTTCAACTCTGGAGATCTTTTTGTGGAGCTTGATGAATTCTATGCGATTATTCGTTACACTTCCTTTATGTCACAAATCAAAGTACTCCACAAAGATCTCAAGATATTCATTATGTATGATATCAAATGCACTGTAGTTTCATTCCAGGACCCTTAAATCCTCAAAGATTCACATTTTGAAAGAAACAGATCTAAGAAACAGACTTCAAACGTTTATGATTTGTTACATGATGAATCACACACGGTCGGTCTCCAGGTATTGTCTATAATCTGCCACAAGACGGATTTCTTCTGGTCTTCTCCAGCCATTGAAAACTTGTGACATGATGAACCTGCTACGGATGCCCCCAAGAGTTTATTTTGTGGTGAAAGACCTCATAAAGCCAATCTTCAAGTACTATGAACTGGTCATAAGAAGAACCACACAAAATAGTAGCCATCGTTGCAGTCTGCTCCGAGATGGATATCAAAGGAACATCTCCAAGCCTTGATAACTTATGCCAAGATGAACCTCGTAAGGACCTCTCCAACTGTCTGCAGCCTGTGCCAGATGCACTTCATAAAGCCAGCCTCCATGAGTTCACAACCTGGCGCAAGTTGGAACTCATAATATCAGTTCGAAGCTTCCATCTGTGCTATAGATAAATCTTATATAGACCCTTTGGTCACTTTCATTTTGTAAAACAGATGGACCTCAAAAGGACATCTGTGCATTCACAATATACACCAAGCGCCTCGTGTAGATGTTTCCATGTACCCACAGCTTGTCTCCATACAGCCGCCTCCCATAGGAGTTAACAAATACTCACAAGATGGTCCTCATAAGATCGTGTGTACATTTTGAGAGGGAGATGAAACTCGTCAGCATCTTTCAAAACCTTGCGATCAACAAGATCGACCTCAGAAGGTCACCTATGGGAATCCACAGTCCACAAGGGAAATTACCACATAAAAATAAAATACCTTCAAGCTCCATGAACTACAGAATGAACAGTTCCAGGAAAACGCCATCCATGACAGAGATGAACTGCACAAAGATGCCTTCAAGAAACATCTACAAGATTAACCACATGAGGTCATCTCCGGGAATCCACAATTTGTTAGAAAGACGTTCCTTTTAAAGATGTGTCCAGGAACACACAATCTACAAGAAAGACCTTACAAGGGCATTCAATGCTTCCACATCTTTGTGTGAGAGAGACTAACCTCATAAATACGTATCCGGGAATACCTGATCTTCGACAAGAAGCACATCTTTGGACGTCCATGATCTTTAAAGAGGACCTGATAAGATCATTCTAGACGTCCACCAACCTTGTGAGAGAGACAGATTTAGACAGAAACAGAGAGACAGACCTCATAATGCCGTCTCATCACCAGTCACAGCGGTCTTGCCATTCTCTGTGGGCAGAGTCATGTACTGACTGTACTCCCTTTCCATGGGCAGGTTAGCTCCTGTGAACAACCTTTTGAAGGTCTCACGGAACTGCTTGCTCATGCCGCAGTAGATGAAGAAGTTGAGCGGGTAGCTGAGCAGGATGAAGAAGTTGGAGAAGAGAGACAGGGTCTGGAAGGTGTCCGGTGCCAGGGTTTTGATATCAAAAGTGTTGGAGATGATCATGATGATGAGCAGGATGCCCAGGGGGAACTCCACCAGCAGGAACAGCCCCACCACCGCCACCAGCATCAGCGTCGTGCAGTTGCTGTCCTGGAATACAGACAGACACACCACACGAACATGTATAAAAAGTGTCTTCTTTTCGTCACCATCTTCGCTTTTTTGTTAATATCAAACATCATGATCATAATTGTCATCATTCATCTTCATCAATCCTATCTTATATTCATCACTTTCCTGTCATCATCATCGTCATCATCATCGTCGTCGTCGTCATCATCATCATCATCATCATCCCACCAGTACCACCAGCACCACCACTACCACCAGCATCAGCATCATCACCATCATCACCATCATCGTCATCACCACCACCACCACACACCACCACACTCATCATCATCATCATCATCATCATCCATCATCACCATACACGTCATCATCACCATCATCAACCATCACGATCAATCATCACCATCACCATCACCATCACCATCATCATCATCATCATCATCATCACCGCAATGAACTCCCTCATCAACTTCGATGGAAGAATAGGAGTTCTCCTTCCCATCATCTTTTACAGCTCTTCATGTGGGACACCAGACCAATCCTGCAGGCGTGTTGTTGTTCTGCAGGATCCTGTATGGGGAAAGAGACCTGCAGCCTAGGGCTCTGCTTTCGCCAGTCACTCTTCTGCTGAACCAGCAGCTGTTCTGTGATATTCAAACGTAACTGTTTCCACTGTGGTATGCCCGGGGGCTCTTTAGTGTAAATAGTATCCCCACCTTCTGGAAATTCTGTGCTAGAGTTCTCCATTAGCATCCTACTCATCATCATGACGTCCTCTTTACTGTCACTCTCTTTGTTTCTCCCTTGTCCCTTTGCTTTCCGCCATTTCTTCCTATCATTTTTTACCTTGCTAGTCCATTCACCTGTATGTATTCGATAAAGTCTTACATACTTTCTCTTTAGGAGCGATAATTGGGTACATGTATTAAATGTATTTTTGGCTCTAGGGAAAATGAGGTACGCGGAAGCAATTTTTGGTACTTTATGCCCGTTGTTTATATATGTTTTGTGCCCTTAGTTATGTTTAAATTTGTATTAAGGTGTGTTTGTTAAATCCCCTGTGTGATAAATTGGACAGAGTGGTCAACGCCAGGGGCATCTCCTTAGATTATGCGCACGAATGCATTGATACGTATACTTAATTTTCTTTTCCTGTTTTTCCTGTTGAAGTATGATGTGTGTTTTGAATTTTTTACAAACCTGACATAGCTCTACGCAGTCTGCTGGGCTTTAAACAAAAATAGCAATAACAATAAACGTAGCTGTGCACTGCCAGTAATGTGTCGCCAGCATACCCTATTATGAACAATATCTTCCCAGCTGGTAGTGTTGATGCCACAGCTGATGAGGTTGGCCTTCAAGAGTATCATTGTATTGCTTTAGTGGTCTTCCCTGCTCATGGTATCCTTGCTCCAGCTCTCAGTACAGGAGCATTTTTGGAATGTGGTTATGTTCCATACAGACACGGTGCCCTGTCCAACAAAGCTGGCATTTGATGAGTAGACTTTGGCAACCCACACTTTCTCAGAAGTTGAAGTGAACCTCCAATACAGAATAGCTAGTTGTGTTCCTTTTCTTTTTGAAGACAAGATACACAGATACACATTTCATTTACATGTAACCAAGATTATTCCAGTGACAGGCTGATACAATACCAGTATGAAATATAGACTAGGTAAAACATAGTCTAGGTAGGGCCTTAGGACCTAGCCAATTCATGGATTTATGTGTAGACTTAACGCTTGTGCCATGATCACCGTGATTATGGCACCTGTGGCGTTAGTGCATATGGAATTCGTTCCGGGCGCGGAGACGTCGTCTTGAGAGCCTGAAACTGACACAGAAGTTGAAGGCTGGCAGGTCTGGTTCAGACATCTCTTGTGGAAGTATTTCATAACTGTGAGGTTTTAACTTAAGCCATTCACACTCAAGGATATCTGCATTCCCTGTAATCTGTTTACAAAATTATTATTAATCACAACAGAAGCTTAGAACTGTTTGTTCATGTAATATCAATTGCTATTGTGCATGGATTAAGTCTATGGTCTTTCCAAATTATGCTTAGTTAGTTTCTTATTTTCGTGTTCTTTCATGCGTATATTTACTGCTGTCAATGGTTTGTTAGTAGTGGTTGCCATCTGGAAAAGAATGTGGCACGTACAGAAGGATATCACTCTTCAGCCATATTAGCAAAACGTATGCAAAAATCATAGAACAGTGCCCTACAGAAAAGGTGTAACTCTTTTTGAATGAGGCACAGACATGGTTCAGGAAAAATTAGGGGGCTCCGAGACAGATTTGTAAAAAGGCATCTGCGCTCGATGAAGAACTGAACCTTGTCTTCGCAGATCAGGAAAAAGCATTTGACAGTATAGACACAGACAAGTTGTGGAGAGCTACAAAACTGTACCTCAACAAAAGCCACATTTTAGACAACGGCAAAACCGTTTATTCAAGCAGAGTGAGTGCAGCCCGCATACCAGACGACACATGACTGGTTTAAAGTGACATCTGAAGTAAGACAGGGCCGCGTCTTCGCACCATTATTGTTTGTAGTTTATATGGACAGCATCGCGACAGAAACAAACCCAGACCCAAAATCGTTGAACGAGATGTTGTATGCAGATGACCAGAGCTTAGCACACGAAAAAGAAGCAGGAAAACTGCAGGTACACAAAAACAAACCTAATCTAACTTGTGAAGAAAAATATAAAATCATCATCACAAAACCGAAACGATATAGATCAGCAGAGCATCAAAGAACTTTGCATAAATATCAATACACAAAACTCAAAGCACACTGAAGATTGAAAGTTCAAAAGAGAAATAGAAATGAGTATCTAGAAAGCGAACGGTGACAGTTATCAGGTTGTCCAACTCTT
>JAPXFY010000029.1:36233198-36240698 GCA_030674185.1 Monoplex corrugatus
GATACAAAACAGTACACAGTATTGCTCGTTCTCACATCTGTGTCACTCATAGGAGCTATGGCAAAATGTACGTCTCTGTCTCTACGCCACAGTCCTACCTGTTGCCATAGCCAATTTTCATGCACCCTTATGAACATTTCCCCACGGACATTTTTTTTCACTGCTCTCACCAGTTTGAAAGAATGACATTTCCGCTAGTTCCAAGCCCACTGGAACCGATTTTGCACTAATTGGATCCCTGATCTACTTCACGATCGTCATCATCATCATCATCTGGTGCCCTGCCGCGTGGCGTTGGCGATCATGGACTTCCATTTGTCTCTATCTCTTGTTGCCCCAAGCATCTCCTCCACCCTCCTCGTCCTCAGCCATTCTGCAAGTCCGTCTAGCATTTTCACGATCGTACCTTCCAAATTCTCATTTTTAAAAGCCTAAACAAAATCAAATGCACACCGTAACATCGTGGTTTTTCTAACTTTTCTTTCTTTCTTTCTTTTCTTTCTTTTCTTTCTTTCTTTCTTTCTTTCTTCTTTTCTTTCTTTCTGTCTGTCTGTCTGTGTGTCTTTCTGTCTGCTGCCTGTCTGCCTGATTGCCTGCCTTTTTCTCTCTCCCTTCCTCTCCCTCCTCCCACTCTCCCCTCCCTCCTCCTCTTTCTCCCTCTCTCTCTCCCACTGTTCTCCCTCCCTCTCCCTCCCTCCCTCTCCCTCTGTTCGTCTCCCTCTCCCCTTCTCTCTCTCTTTTTCCCTTCAGCGGCACTTTATTGAGTTGCTCCCACAAGGCTCATTTCGACTGGCTTACATACCGCAGCTGGAACTGGTTTAGCTGCATCTGGTCCAGGTGAAGCGAATGTGAACTTCACGACGCTTAAGATTTGTGTAACGGACTGCAGATGTCTGGTAGTTAAGTGGTAAGGACATCCACTGCAAAAATTATTTGTCTTGAGGCGACCAAACAACTTGGAGGGAGTGCAGGTTCAAACCCATAAGGGCATCCAAGAGAGTAAAAAAAATCTTTCGTTTTGAAAAGGGGACAAAAATCAAGAGAATTCGTAAAGAAACTTTGACAACCAATCAAGCTGTTAAACGTAATTTGTAAAATAGGATCGACCTTCATTCATCCTCATCATCATGTGCCCTGTTGCATGGCACTGGCGATAATGGCCCTCCATGTGCACCTATCCCTCTCTGTCCTCAGCCACCCTGCAACTCCGTCAAATATTTTCTCCGTGGGTCTACCTGTGGTTCTCGTTCTCTCCAGCTTTCCCTGTTGCGACCAGGTGTTCTAATTTCCCTTTCCTCATAAAATGTCCTGTAAATGTTGCTTGTCTTTTCCTAATCTTCTTTACCATTGATCTTCTTGTGCCTGCCTCCTTCAAGACTGTCTCGTTTGTTTTCTTTGCTGTCCATGAAACTTTCAATATTCTTCTTAGAAACCACATTTCGGCTGCCTCAGTCTTGTTCTGGTTTTGTGTTGACTGTCCACGCCTCACAACAGTATCAGTTCTACATAACATTCCAGAACTCTTTTCCTGACGTTAGTTGATAGGCATTCGTTGGTAAGAACGCTTTTCATCTTTTTCACGGCTAATGGAGTTATGGAAGTATTATCGTGTTTAATGTGTGAAGATGAGGCAGGTTATGTTAGTAATGGATGTATTGGTGATAAAATTAGATTGCTTTATGACATAATGAAATGTGAAGACAACAGAAACTGACCTGAATTATTATTCAAAGCCGACTCTGAAAAAGCTTTCGACCCTGTGAATTGGGACTACCTGCTTAACGTTTTAAAAGCATATGGTTTCGTAAGTCATGCCATCAGATGGATGCAAGCGTTTGCAACAACATTAGATAAATTTTCATAGTGAATGGACATGCCTATCCTTGTTTTTTTTTATATAGAAAGGGTGTAGACAAGGAGACCCATTTTCCCCATGCTTACTTATTTTGCGTGTTTAGATATTAGCTCTCATGATACCAGAAAACAAACGAATGAAATGCATTAATATAAATGATACTGAACATAAAATCTAACAGTTTGTAGATGATACAGAATTCCCATTAGAGATACAAAAATCATTTGATACCTGAATAGATACACTCAGTAATTTGGGAAAAAAGATCTGGGATATTATTGAATCCAGGCAAAACAAGTGCAATTTGGCTGGGGCGCAGGAGAAATTCGCCTTTACTTATACGCAGCACCTTAAAAAATAATCTGGAATCTTCCAGACTTGAAAGTACTGGGAATCTGGCTGACTAACAATGTGAGAGAATATGAAAGCTTAAGGTACTCGGAAAAATTCTAGATATATTCTATATATATATGTACTCTCTCTCTCTCTCTCTCTCTGTCTCTGTCTCTCTCTCTCTCTCTATATATATATATATATGTACATATATATACATATACATACATATATATATATATATATATATATATATATATATATATTATAAGTATTGTTTGTTTGTGCGTGCGTGTGTGTATTTGTGTATACGTGCGTAGGTGCGTGTGCGTGTGCGTGTATGTGTGTATGTGTGCGTGCGTGTGCGTGCGTGCGTTCGTGTGTGTGTGTGTGTATGTGTGTTTAGAAGATTATTTGCTCCCGAGCCACGCAAGATAATTATATTAAACACAATTATTATGCTGTGTTACGATCTTATCCTCCTTCCTGTACATCTATTTTTACGATCTTGCGTCAATTTCTAAGCCGATGACATCTGATTTTCATCGATATTATGCAATAATTCATGCTGTAGGGACACGGGTCTACAGGAAAAAAAAAGAAGAAGAAACAAGCATTTTATATATGATACAAATTTACGTGTGGACTTACTTCTGCAAAAGAATCGTGTTGAATGTAGATTTGTTAATATCTTTCATTATGACGATAAAGATACGCTGTGTGCATTGACAACTCGTCACAGTTTTAGTTTAAGTTTCTCAAGATGACGTCACCGCGCTCAGAATGAATTCAACAAGCACTAACGTCACAGGTGCCATGCGATGGAGGAAATCAAGAATGATCACGGCATAAGCCCCAAGCCTGCACACAAATCCAAGAGCTGGCTAGGTCCTGAGGTCCCACCTAGATAGTTCCATGACCCTGAGGTCGTAGCGGAGTGAGGTGACAGAAAAGTCAACTTTTCCATAGGTCAGCATCCACGAGGACGCGCACCATCCAAACTTATCACAAATTTTAAATACAAAATTAAACAACAACAACAACAACAACAACAATAACAACAACATAACAACACACAACAACAAAACAACAACAACACAACAACAACACAACAACAACCACAACAACAAACAACAACAACAACAACAACAACAACAACAACAAACAACAACAACAACAACAACAATAACAAACAACCACAACAACAAAAGAAAACAACAACAAAAAGCTGATTTGGATAGATGGGTTTTGAATCCACAACCTTTCGGACATAGTCCATCGCGATAACCATTCAACGCCACAGCCCCACCACACTTTTCGGACATAGTCCATCGCACTAACCGCTCAGCGCCCACAGCCACTAACATGCTCCTACCACCCCTTTCGGCATAGTCCCTCATACGTGTCTAACCACTCAAAGGGCGAATGGCGCCAGGCACACCAAACACCTTTCGGACATAGTCCATCGCGCTAACCACTCAACCACGTCAATAGTCCATCGTGCTAACCACTCAACGCTAATTGGCCTCGCCTACCACTCAAGCTACCCACCTTTCGGACATAGTCCATCGCGCTAACCACTCACTAGGCCCAATCCGTTGCTAACCACTCAACGCTACGGCCGCCACACCTTTCGGACATAGTCCATCGCGCTAACCACTCACATAGTCCATCGTGCTAACCACTCAACGCTATATTGGCACGCCACCACTACCTTTTCGGACATAGTCCTATCGCGCTAACCACTCAACGCTACGGCCCCGATACCTTTCGGACATAGTAGTCACCACGCGGCCATACTTGACAACTCGCAAACTACGCTACGGACCGGCCGAACCACTCAACCACCCCCACTTTGGGTGTGGACCAATAGGTACCAATTCCGCGCTAAAACCACGACTTCCTAACGGCTCTCAACGGCCGCCACACCTTTCGGACATAGATCGGCTCCATACGCGCGATACCTTTACATCAACCCCTAAACCGACGGCCGCCAACCAACTCTTCAACACCAATTAAAGTCCATCGCGCTAACCACTCAACGCTATTCAAATATCCATCCGTCGCTCGCAACCACTCACATAGTCCATCGCGCTAACCACTCACATAGTCCATCGGCTAACCACTCAACGCCACGGTCGTTAGCCATGCTTTATTCTCAGCGGTAATAACGCTGTCGATTGCTGCCACCTGTCGTGACCAGTCTCAGATGACCGTTATCGTCAACAGATGTGCTGTCATCAAAGGACATAGCAATGGCCACAGATCACATATCACAGATCCACTGAAGTAACATTGGACGGACTCTATGGAATCAGTTGGTTAAGTAGCGGATTGACACGCTAATGGTTGTGCGTTGGAACCGTAAAACTGATAAAATTAGACCGCTGGCGTGATCATGTGACGATGAAAAGACTTAAAAACAGCATTCAAGAAGATGGAAAGCATTCTTACCAACAAATGCCTATCAATTAACATCAGGAAGAGAGTTCTTGAATGTTATATAGAACCAATACTGTTGTACGGTTGCGAGGCGTGGACAGTCAAGAAGCAAAGCCAGAACAAGATTGAAGCAGCCGAGATGTGGTTTCTAAGAAGGATGTTGAGAGTTCCATGGACAGCAAAGAAAACAAACGAGACAGTCTTGATGGAGGCAGACACAAGTAGATCATTCATAAGGAAGATTAGGAAAAGACAGGCAACATTTATAGGCCATTTTATGAGGAAAGGGGAATTGGAACACCTGGTCACAACGGAAAGCTGGAGGGAAAGAGAGCACCGGGTAAACCCAGGGAGAAGATGCTAGACAGACTTGCAGAGTGGCTGGGGACAAGAAGGGTGGAAGGGATGCTTGAGGCAACAAGAGATAGAGACAGATGGAAGTCCATAATCGCCAACGCCATGCGGCAAGGCACCTGATGATGATGATGATGATGGTACGAGGAGTGTAGCTTCCCTGTATGTGTTCTCCCTTTGCTACCACTCCCAGGCAGGTGTGTGGTCATTGGTTTAATGTCTGTTCGCTTACGTGATTTTAGTCAAAATAAACAAATAAAAAAAAAAAAGATAATAATAATAATATAATAATCAATGAATAAATATAAATAAATAAATAACAATAAATAAATAAATAATACAGAATAAATAACAAATAAATAAATAAATAAATAAATAAATAAATAATAAATAAATAAATAATAATAAATAAATAAATAAATAAATAAATAAAAAAAAAAACGTAAAAAAGCAATGTGGGGAAGGGGAGTAGAAACAGAAAGGGCAAATTAGGTGTTTATGTGTCGTCAGTCTTGCTTTAAAAAAACGTTCAAGTTTAATAAATTCATATTGCTTATAGCCCACTCAACCATCTAAGACATATTCGGGGCTAAAACCATGTGAAAAACAAGTAAGAAGCAACGTTGCAGCGTTGTGTACGGAATAGGTAACAGTGCACTCTAGTTCTTCACTTGCACATTCGCGCATGAATACGGCCAGACTCACTCACTATTTATCTGAATTTACTTTTATTTTATCCATCTCCCACACACACCACCACCACACCTACCACAACCTATAACATCATCTCACACACCACCACCACACACAATCATCATCATCATCATATCATACGTGCGCCCTGCCGCATGGCGTGCGAAACAGGCCATCCATATGTATCTATCCCTTGTGCTGCAAGCATATTCCAACCTTTCTGTCTCAGCCATCCTGCAAGTCCGTCAATATTTTTTTTTCCCTGGGTCTACCTGGTGCTCTCTTTCCCTCCACTTTCCTTTTGTGACCAGTGCTTAATTCCCTTTCTCATAGAATGGCTATAAATGTTGCCTGTCTTTTTCCTAATCTTCCTTATAATGAATCCATTTTCTACTTATCTAAATGACAATCACAGAAGCTGGAACAATTTTTACAATGCATGATGATGATGATACAGGGACATAATCATATGCTGGAGTTCCATCTAGGATAGAACTGTGTGACAGGACATACTCTAAGCTTCCATCATACATATCTGAGTAAGCAGATCTAAGATACAGGTACTATGTTGTTCTCAGAATTTGAGCAACACCCTCAGAAAGAAAAGACGAAAGAAGATAGAAAGAAAGAAAGAAAGAAAGAAAGAAAGAATGAGAAGAAAGAAAGAAAGAAAGAAAAAAGACGGATAAAACATATAGATGGACGAAAAGAGGAAAAACAAAGAAACAACGATAAAAAGAGAATTACATGCGTCAAACTGATACCAAGCTCAGTTTTGCCTGTTGCGTTTATACGAGTGAGGGTTCTTGAGCAATTTACAAAGTGCCCGTTGCTATAATGTTTCCAAACATGTATCCTGATCTTTTTTTCAAAATTTTTTTATCATTAGACAAAAAAAAGAATCGTTTCATTTATCAATAGAGAAATTTGGCTCCTCAGTCTGTCTGTCTACTTCTGTCTTTTAGTCTCCTTCTCTCTTTCATTCTCCTTTCTCTGCGGTTTCTGTCTGTCTGTCTCTCGTGTGAGGTCAAAGTGGAGTGTTGTGTTGTGTTTGTGTTTTTAGTGTTTGTGTGTGTGTGTGTGTGTGTTAGTGTTGAGTGTGCTGTGTTGTTGTGGTGTGAGTGTATGTGCATGTATATTAATGTATATATGTAATAGTCTGATGTCTGTATAATTAGTATGCATGCATGTATGTATTATGTATGTAATTATGCATGCATGACCTGTCTGATAATGCTATATTATTATGTACTACGTATTATGTATGTATGTATGTATAATAATATGACTATGTATTATGCATGTATGATGTATGCAAGTATGAGTATGATGTACTACGTATGTAGTATGAATGAATATACTGTAGTATGAATATGTATGCATAATAAAATTGCATGTATGATATGTATGATGTATTATGTATATAGATGTTATGCATGCATGATAAGTATGCATGCATGCATAATGCATGTATGCATGTATGTATGTACGTACGTATTATGTATGTATGAATGTATGTATAGTAGGTATGAATCATTAGTAGGTAAGTATGCATGTATGTATGTATAGATGTATGGACTGTATTATGCAACTGTATGTAATCGTGTATGCATGTGTGTTGTATGCATGTATGTATGTATATATGAATAGTATGTATAAATGTAGTGTATGTACGTATGTATTAGTATATATGTATGTATGTATAATGTTTTGAGTTGTATGTTGATATATGTTGTATGCACGTCAGTTTTGCATCGTATTGTTCTATATGATAGCAAGTGGTAAGAGATTTTTTAAAAGGCCTAATGTTTGGTAAATAGAGT
>JAPXFY010000029.1:36258198-36260698 GCA_030674185.1 Monoplex corrugatus
TTATGAGGAAAGAGACATTAATGCATCTGGTCACAACAGGGAAAGCTGGAGGGAAAAAGAACACCAGGTAGATCCAGGGAGAAAATATTGGACGGACTTGCAGGATGGCAAAGACAGAGAGGGTGGGAGATGTACTTGAAGCGACAAGGGATAGATTCCTATGGAAGGTCATGATCGCCAACGCCATGCAGCAGGGGCATATGAAGATGATGATAATGAGATGAATAATGATGCTGCTGATATGATGACGACGATGATGATGATAATAATGATGATGATGAGAGCGCATAAGGAACTGCGCAAGTCCGATGAATTCCTCTTGAACAAACTCCAAAACTCAATTTGAAGACTAAACTTACACCCCAGTTGTGTTCCCCCACCCTCCCCCTTTCACTTAGCCCCATCAACAAACATCCCTCCCCCCTTTTCCATCAATCAGCTTTTAAGCCATAAACAAATGGATTTGTCCCTTCGAAAACATCCGCAGATTAACTAGCTTTTAAGAACAGCGACAAACCACATAATTAACGAGCAAAACCTTTTACAGATAATCCCAGGAACAGTGGACTTCATTACACATTTAATATTCTTGCACTGGAAGATCCTGACATCGCTGTACGATTCCAAACGTCTAGAGGAGGACAATTCGCATTACCGCTACTACTTGAAGAAGACCTTGACGCCTTCGTAAAACAATTTCACCAAATGATGACTGAAACACCAACTGTCTTAGGGACTTCAAGGCATGGATTACAAGTAATACCATGGAACTTATGACGTTAGAAGGAGCTTAAAAGTACGGAAGAAAACTGAGAAAGGAAAAGAGAAGTACAGCGCTAAAAGGAAAGGAGAAATACCAGCACTATAAGCAAGGAGATTAGACAAGAAATGACGAACATAAAAAGAAAGCTGGATCACACACAATGTGAAGACGTTGAGAGAAAAACCATGACAGAAGAGAAAAGAAGTAAAGAATGCGAAGAAGAAGAATTGCGAAGAGAAGAAGAAGAAGAAGAGAAGAAGAAGAAGAATAATGCGAAGAAGAGAATTGCGAGAGAAGAATTGCGAAAAGAAAGAAGAAGAAGAAGAAGAAGAAGAAGAAGAAGAAGAAGAAGAAGAAGAAGAAGAAGAAGAAGAAGAAAAGAAACAAGAACAAGAGAACAAGAAGAAGAAAAGAAGAACAAGAAGAAGAGAAGAAGAAGAATAACAGAAGAAGAAGAAGAACAAGAAGAACAAGAACAAGAAGAACAAGAAGAACAAGAAGACAAGAACAAGAGAACAAGAACAAGAAGAAGAAGAAAAGAAGAAGAAGAAGAAGAAGAAAAGAAAAGAAGAACAAGAACAAGAACAAGAACAAGAACAAGTAACAAGAAGAACAAGACGAACAAGAAGAACAAGAAGAGAGAAGAAGAAGAAGACAAGAAGAACACAAAAACGAAGAAGAAGAAGAAGAAGAAAGAACAAGAAAAGAGAACAAGAACAAGAAACAGAGAAAAAGAAAAGAAGAAGAAGACAAGAAGAAGAAGAAGAAGAACAAGAACAAGAACAAAAAAGAAGAACAAAAGAAGAAGAAGAAGAAGAAAGAAGAAGAAGAAGAAGAAGAAGAAGAAGAACAAGAAGAAGAAGAAAAGAAGAACAAGAACAAGAAGAAGAAGAAACAAGAACAAGAAGAACAAGAAGAAGAAGAAAAGAAGAAGAAGAAAAGAAGAAGAAGAAGAAGAAGAAGAAGAAAAGAACAAGAAGAAGAAAAGAAAAGAAGAAGAAAAGAAGAAGAAGAAGAACAAGAACAAGAAGAAGAAGAAAAGAAAAGAAGAACAAGAAGAAGAACAAGAAGAAGAACAAGAAGAGAAGAAGAAAAGAAGAACAAGAAGAAGAAGAAAGAACAAGAACAAGAAAAGAAGAAGAAGAAGAAGAAGAAGAAGAAAAGAAGAACAAGAAAGAACAAGAAGAAGAAAAGAAGAGAAGAAGAAGAAGAAAAGAAGAAGAAAGAAGAGAAGAACAAGAAGAAGAAAAGAAGAAGAAGAAAGAACAAGAAGAAGAAGAAGAAGAAGAAGAACAAGAAGAAAAGAAGAAAGAAGAAGAAGAAAAGAAGAAAGAAAAGAAGAAGAAGAAGAAGAAGAAAAAGAAGAAGAAGAGAAGAACAAGAAAGAACAGAAGAAGAAGAAGACAGAGAGAAAAAGAAGAAAGAAGAGAAGAAGAAAGACAGAAGAAAAAAAGCAACAACAGACAACAACAAGCAACAAACAAGAAAACAGACAACAAGAAAAAAAACAACACAAAGAAAGCCTTTAAGATGGTAAAAGACTCGACCAAACAAAAGCAAACTCAGGACAAAGACGGCAACTTTCTACACAGGAAAGACATCATAGAAAATAGTAAGACTGAGTATGCTCTGCCCTGTAAACAAAGAAAGCACGTCATGCGGGAGGGCACATGATGATGATGATGACAAGTTTACTCTACGGTTCTTGCACAAGGTGTTACTGGAGAGTGATTCGAT
>JAPXFY010000029.1:36265698-36270698 GCA_030674185.1 Monoplex corrugatus
TCAAAATCGAATCAAACCAAATCAAATCAAACCAAACCAAAACAAACCCAAAACAAGACAAAACAGATTCCAAAACTTAATCAACACCCAGTGATTATCTTCTAAACAGCATAAAACAATATGACGGCCATCTGTTTCAAGTCATTTCATTAAATAGCGAACATGATTATTTTTCGATGACGACAACGTAAAAAGGCAAGCAGCCAGACACATGGACACAGACAGACAGTAATACCCCACCCCACCCCACCCCCACCCCATCCCCACTGATCTGCCCATTACTCAGCATTTCAGCCACATCATCATCATTCATCATCAGGTGCCTTGCCGCATGGCGTTGGCCATTATGGACTTCCATCTGTCTCTATCCTTTGTTGCCTCAAGCATCTTTTCCATCCACTCTGCAAGTCCGTCTAGTATCTTCTCCCTGGGTCTACCCGGTGCTCACCTTCCCTGCAGCTTTCCCGTTGTGACCAGGTGTTCCAATTCCCCTTTCCTCATAAAATGGCCTATGAATGCTGCCTGATTTCAGCCACAGGAACCAGAAAAAAAAAAACACGAAAAAAAAGAAGCGTGTATTAAATACAACAAGACAAGACAGGCGAAAAGTTTCGGCCAACTGGCCTTTGTCAAGCATAAGATCATAAACAAACAACACCACATACAAAAATTAGGAGAAAAAGATTGAAACTTCCCTTCTGCTCCGTCCAGTGTGAGAAAATGAATGACAAAGGCAGCTGGCCGAAAATTTGCGCCTGTCTTGTCTGGTGGTATTAAATACGGTTCTTATTCTTTTTTCGTGTTTTTTTTTTTTCTGGTTCCTGTTTGTTGAACGCGGGCAGTCCACACTTGTTTGGATTTCAGTCACAAACAACAGGATCTACCTCTGTCCTAACGGAATTTGGATGAACACGACGTCCTTTCATTGACTGGTTTTTCAAGAACAGCAATAAAACACACCATTATCGTATAGAACGCTCAACCCCTAAACCACGCCAACTCTGGACCAGATTACATTTCTAAGGAAGACAGGAGAGTCAGGGGGAATGACAAGGATGAACAAACTAAATTAACCCTTTGACTCCCGCACCCTATCCATCAACTGCAAAAAAACTTAACCCTTTGACTTCCTCACCCTACCACCTCCTATAGGAAGCTGGTGGTAGGGTGATGGAATGGAAGGGTTCAGTTTTTACTTTGCTAGCATTGTTAACAATGCAGGATGCCGGTGGAGAGGGTGTGGGAATAAAAGGGTTAAGGTAGATATTGAAGGGGGAGGGGGAGGGGGCAGGGAAGGCTGGAGTAGATCATTATCCTCATCATCATGTGCCTTGCCGCATAGCGTTGGCGATCATGGCCCTCCATATGTATCTATCCCTTGTTGCCGCAAGCACATCTTCCACCCTCTCTGTCCTTAGCCACCCTGCAAGTCCGTCCAATATTTTCTTCCTGGGTCTACCTGGTTCTCTCTTTCCCTCTAGCTTTCCTGTTGTGACCAGGTGCTCTAATTCTCCTTTTCTCATGAAATGGCCAATAAATGTTGCCTGTCTTTTCCCAGAGAGTAGAGAGAAAGGAAAAGTTGAAAGAAATTAAAACTCTGATAATAGTCTAAATCAAACTGACTGCAAGCATTGAAGCAAACAAGCAGCAGAACTACAGGAAAATAGAACGAGAACGTATGTCTCATTCACAATACAAGAGAAGCGCAAAATATTCGGCCAACACATCAGTCATGTTCTCCTGCTGAAGGAAACATCAGGGAAATTGTGTTGTTGTTTTTCTTCTCCTGAGTTTTGTGTATTTTGGTTCTTTGTTGTCCTCTGTGTACGTTTGACAAAGGTCAGCTAGACAACAATCTGTGCGCCTGTCTTTGTCTTGTGAATTCAATACGTGTCTGTTTATTCTTTGTTGAGTTTTGTGCACGTTTGACAAAGGCCTGTTGGACAACAATCTGTGCACCTGTCTTTGTCTTGTGAATTCAATACGTGTCTATTTGTTCTTTGTCTTCTTTTGGGCCACGTTTGACAAAGGCCAGTTGGACAAAACTTCTGTGCACCTGTCTTTGTCTTGTGAACTCAATACGTGTCTATTTGTTGTCTGTTGTTGTTATTGTGCACGTTCGACAAAGGCCAGTTGGACAAAACTTCTGTGCACCTGTCTTTGTATGCGTCTGTTTGTTCTTTGTTGTGTTTTGTGCACGTTTGACAAAGGTTAGTTGGACAACAGTTTGCACCTGTATTTGTCTTGCGACTTCAAAACAAAGTCTAAATATTTTGTTCTTTGTTTGTATTTTGTGCACGTTTGACAAAGGCTATTAGACAACAGTTTGCGCCTCTGTCTTTGTCTTGTGAATTAAACACAAAGTCTGTTCTTTGTTTGTTTGTATTATGTGCAACGTTTGACAAACGGCTAATTAGACAACAGTTTGTGCCTGTCTTTGTCTTGTGAATTAAACGTAAATTCTACTTGTTCTTTGTTGCGTTTTGTGCACTTTTGACAAAGGTCAGTTGGGCAACAATCTGTGTACCTGTCTTTGTCTTGTGAATTCAATGCGCGTCTGCATTCTATCTTCCTATGTTTCTGTTATTTGATAATGATGTTAATTCAAATTAAACAGGATCTGTCTATGCCTCAAACTGATTACGATTTTTATGTGAATCATGAAGATAAATGTTCCATTAAAGGAATGTCTGTTGGTTTATAAGATAAAACAACAAAGTGAATAACAATAAAAATAAAATAGTCACGCCATACTTTTTATCTTATGTTCTTTCTTCTGTCTTATTTTCTACGTCATGTCAGTGGCCACAGAATATGGGGGCAAATTTCTACTATGCTATCGACGATGACGATGGACATAAAAATCCTGGCGCTGTGGAGTTTCACCTAAGATGGAGAGATCTAACAGTCGCCGTGGTGTAGTGGTTAACGCAACGGACTACTGACTGGAAGGTTGTGGGTTCCAGTCCCCATCAGTACCTTCAAAACTATATCATTGTGGGATTTTTCGCCTCTAACCGGCTCCTACCCAGAGTTGGGCGTGCCATGGGCTCATTGACTGGGAAGACTGGGACCACACAGTCGAGTCTCATCCACTTCATGGATGCGTCATTGAGATGTTGCTCATATCTTCTGACCAGCACCACAGGTGTCTGTATCTCTCGGGCCTGGTTTACGCCAGGATATATTATTATGATAGTAAACGTAGAGTACAACCCTGTCACACAGTCATCAATCCTAGATGGAACTCCGTAGCAATCATGATTATCATCCTCATCGACATCATCATGAATCGCATTGTAAAAATTGTTCCAGCTTCTGTGGCCATTAAGGTGCCGCAGAAAATGGGAGGGGGGGGGGGAAGATGGAGAGACCTTAACAGGGATGTACTCTACGATAACACACCATGGCATCAACAGGCCCAAGAGACACCGATAGCTGTCATTTTTTCAGGATCATCGCACTCAAGGAGATTACCTTTGTGCTCACCTCTTTTTTCCCCCCCGTCCCATTTCCTACGCCACTTTAATGGCCACAGAAGCTGGCACAGTTTTTACAATGCGACGATGATGATAATGTCGATGAGGATGATAATCACGATGCTATGGAGTTCCTGCTAGGACTGAGACTGCGTGACAGGGCTGTACTCTACGCTTACTATCATAATGTATCCTTGCGTCAACCAAAACCCGAGAGATACAGGACATCTGCAGTGCTGGTTTGGAAGATTTGAGCAACACCCTCAATGACGCGTCCGTGAAGTGGATGAGACTCGATTGTGTGGTGTACCAGTCTTCCCAATGAAGCCCATAGCACACCGAACTCTGGTTAGGAGCCGGTTAGAGATGAAAAACCCCACAATGATTTTTGAAGTGTACTGGTTGGGGACTCGAACCCACAGCCTTCCAGTCAGTAGTCCGTTGCGTTAACCACTACACCACGGCGACTGGTTGATATTGTCATGTTGGTCAAGAGGTTTAAGCAACGCCCTCAACTACGCATCCTTGAAGTGGATGAGACCTGACTGTGTGGTTCCAGTCTTCCCAACGAGCCCATAGCACGCACAACTCTGGGTAGGAGCCTTTTGGGACCAAAAATGCCATGATGATTTTGACAAGACTGTTGGGATTTGAATCCACAACCTTCCTGTCGTTATCATGTTGTTCTAATCACAGCACCACAGTGACTGGTCATACTGTATAATATAATAATAATAATAATAATAATAATAATAATGATGATGATGATGATGATAATAATGATAATAATATAATATATCATAATAATAATGATAATAACAGTAACAAATATGATGATGATAACAACAACAACAATAATAATAATAATAATAATAATAATAATAATAATGATAATGATGATGATGGTGATGATATAATAATAATAATAATAATAATAGTAATAATAACAATAATGATAATAATAATATTAATAACAATAATAACAATAACAATAATAATAACAATTATCATTATTATAATTACAGTGTCTATATGGTTGCCAAATCTTGATAATTTAAATCAAAGCGCACTGATGCATGACGCATACGCATACAATCAGAAGAACACCTCACAATATTAATACACAGACTGAGGGAAAGAAGTAGCCTGTAGAATTCATCGTTGGGAAAAGAGGTGGGTTGTTAAACTGGATTTAAAAGCAGAAAGGGTAGGTGTTAGGCGAAGACAGAGCGGAAGTCTATTTCAGGCTTGAGTTTCCTCCCTTTCAAGTTCTTTGATCAAAACATATTACTACAGCGCAGAATAAACATTTTGTAAAACAAAAAATCGTTTATGTACATCCAATAAAACCTCTACAGGTTTTACAAACACACACACATACACACGCGCGCATGCACACACACATGTATACACACAAACACACACACATAAGCATAACATATATACATACGCATGGACGCACACACACACACACACACACACAACAACGCACACCCACGCACACACAAAATACGCGCACAC
>JAPXFY010000029.1:36280698-36283198 GCA_030674185.1 Monoplex corrugatus
TTTCTCTCTCTCCCTCTCTCTTCACTCTTTTTCTCTGTCTCTCTCCCTCCCTCTCCGTCTCACTCTCTCTCTTTCTTTCTCTCACTCTCTTTCTCTCTCTCCCTCTCTCTCTCTGTTCTGTCTGTCTCTCTCTCTCTCTCTTCACTCTCTCTTTCTCTTGTTTCTCTCTCTTTCTCTCTATCTTTCTTTTTTCTCTCTCTCCCCCCTCTCTCTTTCTCGCTCTCTCTGTCTTTCTTTTTTTTCTCTCTCTCTCTCTCTCACCCTTTCAGTCTCTCGTTCTCTCTTTCCCTCTGTCTCCATCTCTCCTCTCTCTGTCTGTCTCTTTGTTCCTGTCCCGTTCTTTCCTCAGTCAACCTCCCTGTCTCTCTCTCTCTTCTCCTGTCCCCCTCTCTCTCTTCAGTCCCCCCCCCCGCTCTTCTGTCTCCTCTTCTGCCTCTCTTCTGGCCTACCTTTTCTCGTCCTCCTCTTGTCCTCATTCTCTCCTGTGATCCCCTTCTGTCTTCTCTATCTGTCCTCTCCTAACTTCGTCTCTCTCTCTTACCCTCTCTCTCTTTCTCTCTCCCTATACCTCCCTCTCTCTCTTTCTCACTTTCTCTCTCTATCTTTCCTCTTTCTCTCTCTTTCAACCCCCCCCCCCCCCACTTACCCTGCTGATTCAGTCGTTGATCTGTGCCTATAATCAAACGCCATTTGTCAGCCTCATTGCCAGAAACGTGCTGATAACTGCTGCCTTCCATACATAATTGAGTGGCCAGCTGCTTCTCTACGCGCGTGCGCGCGCGCGAGAGAGAGAGATATATATAGAGAGAGAGACAGAGAGAGAGACAAGAGAGAGAGAGAGAGAGAGAGAAGAGAGAAAGAGAGAAGAGAGAGAAGAGAAAGATAAGAGAGAGAAGAGAGAGAGAGAGAGAGAGAGAGAGAGAGAGACAGAGACAGAGAGAGAGAGCAGTAAATATCACGGAACTACCAACACACACTAATCACATACAAGCATGGAGGAAGACGCCTTACATCAGAAGCAGAAGAAGAAGCTGGAGGGTGCAGAACTCTTCAACAAAGTTTTCAACAGGCCACCACCACCACACACACCACCCCCCACCACCACACCACCCCACAACAACAAAACAATAGAAGCTGACATACAAGAACAAGAGACTGACTTTGACACTGACACTGACACTGTGCCACTGATAGGAAGAAGAACTAATTAGCCACGAGTTCTCTCAAGAATGGAAAAAAGTAAACACCCCACCCACCCCTCTAGACAGGTTAAAGGTCAATGCATAGATGTGTAAACACAGATCCAGAACTTGCAGCCAAAGTGCTTCATTTTGTCTTTACAACAAAGGAAAATACAAAAGACAGGATAGAAACAGTGTTGTGAGGAAGGTGAAGAAGGATGCCCTCTGCGTGACTAGAACTGCCGAAGAATCACCTTTTGTCAGTTACACGACAAGTCCTTGCAAACACTTTTTTATCCAACAAAACTTAGATATAGAAGAGAAACAGAAACAGCAACAAGAACAACCATAAAACAACAACAACAACAACAACAAACAACAAACAACAACAACGACGACAACATTACAATGCATATGATGATAGACGATGATGATGATGATGATGATGATGATGATGATGTGTGATGAGATGGTGAGGAGATAAAAATAATAATAATGATATTAATAATCTTTATGATGACAATGATGATGATGATGATGATGATGATGTGTGATGATGATGATGGTGATGATACTATTCTACTACAGCTAATGCTGCTGTTGCTGCTGCTGCTGCTGTTTCCGTAACTTACCTTCTAATACATCAAATTCACTGATCATTATCACCAATGTGCCAAATCATCATAGTGGCAATTCTATCTGAAATTTTGAACAAAAATAAGTTTTTCTTTGGTTCCCAATTAAGATAATTTGTCTTGATGTAGGAATGCCTCGCTTTTGTCATGCAGTTTGCATTTTTGTTCCTAAGTGCTTTAATTTGTTTTTTGTTATTTGGCTTTGAAGTGAGGGTGGGCGTATCTTTGGTCAAAATACAGCGTGTTGACCTCAAAAACAAGAAAAGTGCTTCAGCTACGTTCGGTTCACCTATCAAATAACGAGTCTCCCTTGCCAACTAGAAATACAAACCCCTCCTTTATTTGCGTTTGATCACTTCCGGTGTGAAAACTTTGCCAATTTTGAAAGTTTCGCAGATTTGTTTTCTCGTTTCAGTGGTTTGTGAGGCTGTTTCTTTCAGCGCAGTGGGGTGAGATAGGAGGAAAAGTGTAAAATATGTCAAAAAGAGCAAGTTTCAAGGTAATCAGCACTCATGAGGACATTGGAAGTCAAAGAAAGAAGGGAGTCTGCAGTGTCAGTGGCCTCATCAACAGCGTCTGGTTCCAGAAAAAGAAACGAAAAAACACACACACACACACACACACACCACACACACACACAACACACACCACATACACACACACACACAAATATATATATTATAT
>JAPXFY010000029.1:36288198-36298198 GCA_030674185.1 Monoplex corrugatus
AGGAGGCAGACACAAGAAAATCAATGATAAGAAAGATAAGGAAAAGACAAACAACATTTATAGGCCATTTTTATGAGGAAAGGGGAATTACAGCACCTGGTCACAACAGGAAAGCTGGAGGGAAACAGAACACCAGGTAGACACAGGGAGGAAATATTGGACGGAGAGGGTGAGAGCTGTGCTTGCAGCGACAAGGGATAGATTCCTATGGAGAGTCATGATCGCCAACGCCACGCGGCAGGGCATATGATGATGATGATGATGATGAGATGACGATGACGACGACGACGACGACGAGGGACGACGATGATGATGATGATGATGATGATGATGATGATGAGTGAGTGACGGGCACCCGGGCCAAGTGGCTTAAGATGTCGGACTTCCAAAGGGAAGGTCTGGGGTTTGATCCAGTCTGGTAACTATCTCAAGATCTCCCCCGTGGGGAAAGTTCCTCTTTTCTGTCACTCTCTTTGTTTCTGCCGCGTTCTTTACGGTTCTGTCATTTTCTTCCTGTCATTTTCTTCCTGTCATTTCTTCCTGTCATTTCTTCCTGTCATTTTCTTCCTGTCATTTTCTTCCTGTCATTTTCTTCCTGTCATTTTCTTCCTGTAATTTTCTTCTTTGTCATTTTCTTCCTGTCATTTCTTCCTGTCATTTTCTTCCTGTCATTTTCTTCTGTCATTTCTTCCTGTCATTTTCTTCATTGTTGCGGACATTCACCTGTATATGTCCGATAGTCTTAAGCACTTTCTCTTCCGAATTTCATTTTGCGCAGGATCAAGGAGTCTTTCAGATAGCATACAACGATTTGGGTGGAGCGCATATGACACTGACCGAGTGCGATGAATCCCTCTTGAAATAAACATCTTCGCTGTAAACTAAAGTAAAAAGTGAACCAAACGAAAAAAGGAGAACAGCTTCTTAAGTCTGGCACTACGCGACACCGCAGACATCATAGAGACACTAGCAGGTTCACGAACAATCACTGAAATGCGAGCACATATGAATTCCTTCCACACCGCACAACGGTAGGGTCTCTTATGATGGAAATACATGCGAGATTCGCAACGTAATAAACACACACAGACACACAACACACAGACCACACACACACACACACACACAACACACACACAACACACACACACACACACACTGACGCGCTGCACACACACACAACACACACACACACACACACACACACACACACATACACACACACACACACATACACACACACACACACACACACACATACACACCACACACACATACACACACACACACACATAACAACACAACACACATACACACACACAACAAAACAATACACATACACACACACAGACACACACACATACACACACACACACACACACACACACAACACACAACACACACACCACACACACACAACACATACACACATATATATATATGTATACATATATATATATATATATGTGTACATATATATATAATATATATATATGTGTACAATTATATATATTACATATAACAACCACACAAACACACACACACACACACACACTCTCTCCAATCCAACCCAATCAAACCAACCCAACCCATCCAATCCAACGAACCCAACCCAATCTAACCCAATCCAATCCAATCGAACCCAATCCAATCAATCAACCCAACCCAACCCAACCAACCCACCAATCCCAACCCTACCATACATTTCCAATCCGTCACTTAAAAATGAAATCCGCAAAAATAAAACCCACTCCATAAATTGAACAATAATTGGAATTCTATCCTGTCCTTTATTACCACAGTCTCAAAATGAAGACATTTCTTCTTCTTCTTTTTTATTTTATTTTTTTTATTTTATTTTTTTTTCGTATTGTGAATGTTGAAAAGGATGCGGGACAGTAATTTCCGATGTTTAATAACCATAATGAAAAACACGCAGCTTGACGTTCCTATTTACTCCTTATGCTGTCTACGGAAAGATAGCAACAGCTGTGCAATGGAGTAGACTTTGAAAAGACCGTCTGGCTCTGCGATTGTAATTAAGGAAACTTCACGAGAGATAAAAGAAAGAAATAAAGAAAAAGAAAAGAGAGAGAGAGAGAGAGAGGGAAAGAGAGGGAGAGAAAGAGGGAGGGGGCGAGACAGAGAGAAAGAGAGAGAGAATGAGTGAGTGGAGTGATGATGAGTGAGTGAGACAGAGACAGAGACACAGGGGAGAGAGAAGAAAGAGAGAGAATGAGAGAGAGAGAGAATGAGAGAGAGAGAGAGAGCGAGAGAGAGAGAGAGAGAGAGAGAGAGAGAGAGAGAGAGAGAGAGAGAGAGAGAGAGAGAGAGAGAGATGGTGAGGGGTGGAGATTTCAACTTACAATATAAATGAAATACATTTCCTATTTTCATTCAAACTGATGAACACAAGTTTTCAGAACGAATTAATATGACACACAAAACTATGGACAAAACCCCCCCAACTTTATAGAGAGAGCAAGACAGAGAGAGAGAGAGAGAGAGAGAGAGAGACGGAAGAAAGATGGAAGAACAGAGAGACAGAGAGAGACAGAGAGGGAGAGAGACAGAGGACAGAGACAGAGAAGGAGACAGACAGTCAGTAGCCACAACAGACATAGAGAGAAGAGAGAGAGAGAGAGAGAGAGAGACAGACAGACAGACAGAAGATGAGAGAGAGAGAAGAGAGAAGAGAGAGAGAGACAGAACAGACAGACAGACAGAAGATGAAGAGAGAGAGAGAGAGAGGACAGACAGACAGACAGACAACAGCCAGTCAGACAGACAGAGAGAGAGAGAAGAGAGAGAAGAGAGAAGACAGACAGACAGACAGACAGGCAGGCAGACAGACGACAAATAGACAGACAGAGAGAGAGAAGAGATACAGAAACAGAGAGAGAGACAGAGAGAGAGACAGAGAGAGAGAGAGACAGAGAGAGAGACAGAGACAGAGAAGAGAGAGAGAGAGAGAGAGAGAGAGAGAGAGAGAGAGAGAGAGAGAGAGAGAGAGAGAGAAGATGCCGAACGCAATTCCTTTGAGACGACACTGGAAAAGGAATTGATATTTGCACTGTCCTTTGCCCCAAACCCTTTTGTTCGGCCACCATCTCCCACACCTTGTTCCCCGACACTTCTGTAAGGATTGAAGTGGGGAGTGATTTTTCTTTCTTTACGGCGTAGGAAATCCTATATCATCACCATCATCATCATCATCATCATCATGTGCCCTGCTGCATGGCGTTGGCGATCATGGCCCTCCATATGTATTTGTTCCTTTTTGCCGCAAGCACATCTTCCATCCTCTCTGTCCTCAGCCACTCTGCAAGTCCGTCCAATATTTTCTCCCTGGTTCTACCAGGTGTTCTCTTTCCCTCCAGCTTTCCTGTTGTGACCAGGTGCTCTAATTCCCCTTTCCCCATGAAATGTCCTACAAATGTTGCTTGTCTTTTCCTAATCTTCTTTATCAATGATCTTCTTGTGTCTGCCTCCATTAAGACTGTCTCGTTTGCTTTCTTTGCTGTCCATGAAACTCTCAACATTCTTCTTATAAACCACATTTCGACTCCCTCAATCGTGTTCGGTTGTATCATTAAGCGTTCTGATTTTTTGTTTGTTTTGTTTTTTGTTCTGGTTCCTGTTTGCTTGAATGCAGGTAATGACACTTGTTTCGGATGCAAAACAAATCCACTAAACATATTTAGCTGAGTATTCTTCTTGCGCTGACACAGTTTGTTCAGAAACAACGTAGTCATCAATCGTACTTTCTGATGTAGTTATAGATTGCCCAGTTTGGATATCGTGGCCTCAGGAATGGAGGATAAGTAATTACAGAAGTCACGGAGATGTTCTGTCTCTTTTCTCCTGAGGGAAAGTAATTCATCGTACTCTCCCTTTGTTCACTCCCCACACACGTCTTAAGTTATGTCCCTTCCCCGAGCAGACGACATCAACAAATTGTTGCTGACTGAGAGTTAAAAATGACCGATGCAAACGGCTCTGGTTGCTCTGTGTGTGAAACAATTTCGGACACAGACGAAAAGACAGAGAGAAAAGATGACCGCTTTTTGTAATGTACTGCACTGGTATGGATGGTACACCTCCAAGATTTTATACGTTACCAGCTGAGACTAAAGTGTTGAAGTTATCAGACCTTGAGTTCACAGCTTCCTCAACTGCACCACAGAAGAGAGACTGGCAACTTCCAATGTCTATTTGTCGTAATTCTGGTCTTTACTTCAAATTATTTTGGACCTATTTTAAACGCCACCTCAAAGGCCACAGAAGCTGCAATAGTTTTACAATGCTATGATGATGATGATGATGACGTTATGGAATTCCATTTAGGACTGAGGCTACATCACAGAGCTATACTTTATTCTTAGGGTACGTTTATACTGCCACTCACGACTGTCGTGCGGACAGACAAAAATCGTGCGGGTGGGAAAAACTATTTTACTGGCGCTGCTGAAGATGTTCATACTGCCACAGACACGCACGCACGACCACACCCGCCAAAAAAGTCGTGCGTGCCTGCTACACTTCAGTCGTGCGTGCGGATGGACAGAAGTCGTGAGGGCGAGGCCAACCCTTCTTTTTTATCACTGGCCATCCTCTGCGCGTTCATACTGAAACGCTTCTGTACGTGTGTGCGGGTCAAGAGACTGTACTGTGCTTAAATTTTCAGTCATTTTTAACAAAACATGGAAGACGAGAAGCTGATTTCCGAAGTCAGGACTCGACCCTTCCTTTGGAACAAGTCTGACAGAAATCATTTCAACAGAGACATGATCGCCGAGGCATGGAACAACATTGCAAAAGAAATTGGAGAGATGTGTGTGTGTGTGTGTGTGTGTGTGTGTGTGTGTGTGTGTGTGTGTGTGTGGTGCGTGGCGCATGCATGCGTGTGTGATTATGTATGCTTGCATGTGTGTATGTTGTGGTGTGTGATTTTGTTGTGTGTGTGTGTGTGTGTGTTGTGTGTGTGTGTGTGTGTGTGTGTGTGTGTGTGTGATTGTGTGTACTTGCGTGTGTGTATGTGTTGTGTGTGATTGTGTGTGTGTGTGTGCATGTGTGTGTGTGTGTGTGTGTTGTGTGTGTGTGTGTGTGTGTGTGTGTGTGTGTGTGTTGTGTGTCGGTTTTTCTGTGTCTGTGTGCACTGGGCCGCTGTTTGTTCATGAGTATTATGTGCATTTGTGAATGGGTTGTTTGAGTGCATTTGTAAAGCGTGCGTTTATTATAGGTCTGTGGTGCACAGAAAAACGGGAGTTGTTCGATGTTTCAGGTTTCTTCTCTTCCACCACCACCACCACACCAATCAGTTTCTGTCGCCTCGTCAGTACCATGTTTACCAGAAAGATAAAGCAACGCAAGCCTCCCTTCTTCCTCAAGGACGGAAAACGTGCTGATAAGCATGAACACCTTTTCTCACGCGTACACGTTTTTTTCCGTCCGCACTTCAGTCGTGAGTGCCAGTATGAACGTTGCCTTACAATCATGATATATCCTGGCGTCCACCAGGCCCGAGAGATACAGACTGCGGTGTTGGTCAGGAGATTTAAGCAACATCCTCAATGACGCGCCTGTGAACTGGACGATACAATACAGTTTTGAAGGAGGCAGACACAAGAAGATCATTAATAAAGAAGATTAAGAAAAGACAAGCAACATTTATAGAATATTTTATGAGGAAAGGGAAATGAGAACACCTGGTCACAACAGGAAAACTGGAGGGAAAGAGAACACCAGGTAGATCCAGGGAGAAAGTATTGGACAGACTCGCAGGGTGGCTGAGGACAGAGAGGGTGGGCAATGTGCTTGCAGCGACAGGGGATAGATTCGTATGGAGGGCCATGATCGCCAACGCCATGCGGCAGGGCACATGATGAAATGTGTACCAATTTCTTTCCTTTTGCATTTTTCGTCTTATCCCCTCTAGTTCCTACCGATCCTTGACAGATCTATCTGGCGAGAGGAAGACTGGGAGGGGAGTGTCAGACTTGCTGATCTCTTACAAGAACACAAAAATTAACTTAAACTCCCCCTCCCCCATTTTTGTATGTCCTCTGACTAATCTCTGAATAGTTCAGCACCATGTGGACATCATAGTTAGTTATGTGACCCTGGTACAAAGACATAACTTTACTTACTCTGAAATATGCCTGCTGGGGTTGAAATCATCAGATCTTGTGTTCATAGTTCAGTGACCTGCACCACAGAGAAATTGGTAACAACCTATTTGTATTCGTCATAATTGTTTTTTTTTTCCTAAAAGTTTGTTTTAAAATGGAATCTTTTACATTCTTCCATGGCATTTATTCACCAATTCCTCTCTTTTTGCGTTTTCTGTCTGGTTTTCTCTTCGTTCCTTGAAACACATTTTTTTCTAGTAAGGAGGAGCAATGGAAAGGTGGGGGGAGGGGAGGGTCAGATTTGATGATCTCGTTACAAGATTATAAAAAAAATCAATTCTGCCATTTCCACATCTTTTTTCTGCTTCCATTGACAAACCTCAAACGGTTGAACACCTTGTGAACATTATGGGTAGTTACATAATCTTAGTCTAAAGGTATAAAGTTACTGGTGCTAAAATATATCGTCACTATGCTTTTAATATCCTTCAAACCAAATCACCTCTCTCACCTGTCGGCGTCACTGGTTCAGTGTTGGCTCTGCACAATTTGACACCACCATCTCCCTCCAGGCCCCTCTTTCTTGACTTCTGTGGACAATTTCTAGAATATTTCGGCCATTGATGTTGGTTATGTTCTCGATGAATAAGGTTGGAGGTCTGCCTTTCTTCTTTTCAGCCACCAAATAATCTATTTGAAAGAAATATTACTTTAAAAGTCAGTAGTATGCTTCTGGTTCGCTTAAAAACAAATAAGATCTTTACAACAAACGTCACTGTAAAAGTTAATATGCTTTTGATTTGCTTGAAAGCAAACAATGTCTTTATAATATGTATGACTAAAGCAAACATTTCCAGGAATTTTGTTGTTCAGTTTTCTTATTTTAAATGCCCCCTCTCCTATTTAGAGTATTTCATACAAATCGGAAGGTCTGCCCATAAAAATGTGCTTCACATTTTTTTTTACATTCAGGGCATAACTCAACAGTAATGAATATACAACCACAAACAGCTAAAGGCATTCTTGAATAGTAATAGCTATACACCCACAAACAGCTAAAGGCATCTCTAAACAGAAATAAATATACAACCACAAACAGCTAAAGGCATCCCTAAACAATAATAATACACACCCACAAACAGCTAAAGGCATTTCTAAACAGAAATAAATATACACCCACAAACAGCTACAGGCATTTCTAAACAGTAAGAAATGTACACCCACAGCTAAAGGCATTCTAAAATAATAGAATATATACGCACACAAACAGCTAAAGGCATTTCTAAAACAGTGGTACATGTACATGTACACCCACAAATAGCTAGAAATTTACTGACACGTTCTGTCTAGAGAAAACTCCAGTCATCAATTATATTGACTGTGCACTTCCAGTCTGCCAGTTTTGCCCAGCGTTGCCTCAAACCACATGATAAACAATTGCTGAAACAACCATGCCCTGCCCTCTATATTCTCCTTGGGGAACTCCATAACATCACTCCCCCTGTTCATTTCCCACAAATGACTTAAGTTACAATCCCTTTCGCAAGCAGACGATTACGAATACATTTATTATCGTGACACGTAAAAAATGATTCACGCGACTGGATCCTGTTGCTGGTCTGTCTGAAATATTTGGGAGACGGATGAGAGAGAACATATGGTCATTTTTGTAATAATATGGCACGTTATTATGGATGATAAAGATGTTATATTAATGCTGCTGTCTGGGACTTAGATAAAGTTATCACATCTTGAATTTACTGCTCTAGGAGCTGCAATACAAAGAAATAAGCAATATGTTGTTTTCGTTCCTTGTATTTCTGATCTTTCTGTGTTTTTATTGTTGGTAAAGCCAGAACAAGATTGAGGCAGCCGAAATGTGGTTTGTAAGAAACATGTTAAGAGTTCCTTGGAAAACAAAGGAAAAAACAAAACAAAACGAGACAGTCTTGATGGAGGCAGACACAAGAAGATCACTGATAAAGAAGATTCGGAAAAGACAAGCAACATTTAGAGGACGTTATATGATGAAAGGGGAATTAGAGCACCTAATCACAACAGGAAATCTGGAGGGAAAGAGAACACCAGGTAGACCCTGGCAGAAAATGTTGGACGGACTTGCAGGGTGGCTGAGGATAGACAGGATGGAAGATGTACTTGCAGCGACAGGGGATAGGTTCGTATGGAGGGCCATGATCGCCGATGCCATGTGGCATGTCACATGATGATGAGTGCTTGTACTTCTGGTCTTTATGTCTATCTTATGATGTCACCAGTTCATCTATCCTCTTTTAGTATTTTTCGTGTATTTCTTTCTTTTGGTTTGTCCAACTGCTCATTAAAGTACATTTTGGGCAAAGAGCAGCGTGAGTGAGGTGAGAGTGTCCAACGACTTGACTTTGTTCAAAAATCAAATTAATTTCAATTGTCTTCATTCTCTCTCTCTCTCTCTCTGTCTCTCTCTCTTTCTCTCTCTCTCTCTCTCCCCCCCCCCCCCCTCTTCTCTCTCTGTGACGAATCCCTTAAATTTCACACATTTCGTGGACATCTTTGGTGGTTTTATTACCATGGTCTGAAGAAACACAATTACCTATACGAAGCATTTTCCTGATAAGCATTTTGCGATCTGTTAAAACCAAAATGAAGTTTTCAAAATAAACGTTGCTCTTGAAGTTCCATAGTTGGTTTCTTTTTTGTTCCTTTCTAAGAAAATCATTTCATTTCCACCTAGAGAATGTCTGCCTATCGGTATACGTATGTATCAACTGTTTACTCATTGAGACGTACCGTGATCCAAATTAAGGGTGACATCAATTGACACATAGCTAGCTTAGAAAATATTGCTCATGAGATTGTTCAAACAACCAGTTATCAGTTCTATTGTTTTGGCATATATATATATATATATATATATATATATATATATATATATATATATATATATATATATTTGTGTGTGTGTGTGTGTGTGTGTGTGTGTGATCGACTATCGTGGTAGATAAAATCCAACCTAGCACTTCATTTGTGTACACTCATGTGGGATCTCAGGCCAAAGTCTGATGCACACACAGGCGGCCGCATACTGGACACTCAATGGAACGCTCTGCAGAATTGGTTCTGGCCTTTATTGCTGCATGCTTTTTCCACTTGGCTGCCTCGTCTTTCATTTTCATAAGCTTCTGTTCCCTTGCGAATAGTTTGCCTCCGTTCAGACCTGTTTGTGTCCATGATTTCCCATTGTTCTTCATCAATGTCACATTTCTGGGGGGTGGGGGGGGGGGGGTCAGGGTGTCTTGGTCTTGGTAGCGAAGGTTTGTCCGTCCTCTTGGTCGATGGCGCTTTTTCATTTCACCGTAGAAGAGCTGCTCTGGAAGCCTGTTATCCAGCATGCGCACGAGACACACGATGCAAAATACAAGATACAAGTTATTTTGCTGGCAAGTTCACAGGAGAAAGAAGTTTGTTATAGTTAGAGATCGTCAAGTTTGGGCAGCATTGCCCTGGAGACCGCAGATAAGCGATTATTGAAGACGCAAGCAACACCCGGCTCTCTTATCTCCTGGGGGAAGGGGGTGAGGAGAGAAGGGAAGCAATTCATCATACTCTCCCTTTGTTCGCTCTCCACACACGAGTGACGCACCTTTCCCAAACAGACGACATCAAATAACGGTAATGCTGCCGGAGGGTTAAAACTGACTGATAGGAGATGCTGTAGTCCCTCTGTGGGGAAATATTTGGCCGCCAGCCAAGAAAGAACAAATGGTCACTCGTCGTAATGTGGCTACATTAGTATCAGTATGACACATGCCAATTTGTGTGGGTAGCATTTCTATGTTGTTGACAGACAAAGAGACAGACAGACAGTTAGG
>JAPXFY010000029.1:36303198-36323198 GCA_030674185.1 Monoplex corrugatus
GGAGTCAAAGGGTTAAATCTGTTTTAACCCCTTCAAAGCATTGTTATTTGGGGGAAAATAGCCCTTCTGTTTACTTCTTCCTCCACACTTTCCAATGTTTCGACATTTTCAGTGCAGAAAAATGCCAAACACAAATCACACATAGATAAGATAGCAGATGAAGGGGAGTAACTCGATAAACATGGTCTGGATTGAGAAATAGTTAACACGAACAAATTTAGGAGTTGGAGTTGGCTTTTATTGGTATATACTCGTAAGTCGGCGCTGACTGACGATGCACTGCTGCTCCGAGTTATCTCAGAATTCGTCAGCAATGAGTTAAGATCTAAATCAAAGTTACTGTCAAGGTTCAAGCAAATAAAACCCAGAAACACACGATACTACAATCAGAGCTTCAGTTTCAGTTTCATTCTCTCAAGATGACATCTCTGCGCCCAGAATGAATTCCACAGGCACTGACGCCACTGGTGCCATGTGATGGAGAAGATCGAAAAGGACCATAGCAAAAACCTTCAGCCTGTATATAAACCTATGAACTGGCCAGGTCCTGATGCCTCAAATAGCGTATGGATTTTGTATTTAATACTTGCACCAGTTTATCATTGGAACGGTCTTAACTACATTCTAATGACACGTGATTCTGAAAACAAAC
This sequence comes from Monoplex corrugatus, assembly GCA_030674185.1. NCBI lineage: Eukaryota > Metazoa > Mollusca > Gastropoda > Littorinimorpha > Ranellidae > Monoplex > Monoplex corrugatus. Next base: position 36,303,851 of record JAPXFY010000029.1, read on the forward strand.
AAACAAACAAACAAACAAACAAACAAACAAACAAACAAATAAACAAACAAACAAAAACAAAAACAAGAAAAAAACGTGATCTGCCTGAAGGTTGAGCCTAAATCGTTATATCATAAACATGGCGCTCTGATAATTTTATCTAACAGGCCATCAGAATCAGATTCAGTTTCAGTTTCTCAAGATGACGTCTCCGCGCTCGGAACGAATTCCATACGCTCTAACGTCACAGGTTACATGTGTATGGTGATCATGGCACAGGACTTAAGCCTACACATAAGCCTTTGAACTGGCGAGAATCAGAACGCGTATTTAATAAAACAAAAGACAGGCCCAAATTTTGGACAACTGGCCTTTGTCAGGCGCATAAAAAACAAGAAGAATAAAAGCACAAACGTGGTGGGGAAAAAACAGTAGCAAGACATTTGTGACGCTTAGTTGAGCAGCAGAAGTCTTGCTAATGTTTTTTTTCTTACTAAACGTTCGATATTTTTTTTGTTGCCTTTACATCCGCTTGACAAAGGTTAGTTGGCTGAAAATTTGCGCCTGTCTTTTTCAGTAATGAGTTAATTCCAAAAGCAAATTATTGTACATACCTTAAATTCCGAAGCTGGAGGGAAAGAGAATACAGGTAGACCAAGGGAGAAAATATTGGACGGACTTGCAGGGTGGCTGAGGACAGGGAGGGTTAAGATGTGCTTGCAGCGACAAAGGGATAGATGCATATAGAGGTCTATGATCGCCAACGCCATGCGGCAGGGGCACAAGATGATGATGATGACCTTAAATTCCAGTTATGTTTTCTGAATCTTAACTACAACTTCAAGCGGCCTTTTAACCTCTTACACCCTTTGCGTGTAAACAGTTAAGGGCCAAAACACTTGCTCGACAAAGGAAATGTGCTCTGAGGATCGTCTCCTGGTCGGCTATACTCGGAGTTTCTTGCTACGAGGCAATGACACATAACATGCAACAGACACGTCCGTACATAACATACTGACTGATACTCACTAAACCAACAAATTGAAGAGCAATTTATAGTTCCCCTCCTCTAGGCCTCTGAAAGTGGTCCGGGTGCTTGTATTTCTGATGAGACGGGAAACAGAGGCCCAATTTATAGCGTCACTTAAGGCATGTGCATGAATCCTAAAGTAAAAAACAAACAAAACAAAACAACAAAAAAACAACCACCCACCCAACCAACCAAACATCCAACCAACCAAACATCCAACCAACCAAACATCCAACCAACCAACCAACCAACCAACCAACCAACCAACCAACCAACCACAACCAGCCAGCCAGCCAGCAGCCAGCCAACACAACCAAACCAACCAACCATCCATCCATCCAGCCAACCAACCAACACCACCACCACCACCAACAAAAAAAACCACCCTCCCCACACACATACAAGATGCTGTCATTAGCAAAAATTCAGTCAGAGAGGCAAAATGAAATCCAGACATACACAACCAAAAAATTAATTCAAGAAAAGGTGGCGCTATCCGTTGGCGATATGCTTTTTCCCAGTAGAACAAACTGACTACATTTGATGTAGAGTGCTTATAATGTTAAAACACAGTGAAATCCCATGACATTGAAACCAATCTGATTTGGGAAGGGAATGTCGCCTCCATTATGTTTTGTTCTTCGAGTGTTTAATCTTTACTGATTGAAGTGCACTATAAAAAAAATTATGAACGTTTCATGCACAGTTTTACAAATGTTGTTTTTCAAAGAGCTTCATTATTATCTATGAAATCTCTGACCAATTCTCCATGAATCAATTGACAACCAGGAGTTGTCTGTGTGCACGTTTGTCTGTTTTCCTGTCTGTGTAGCACACACACACACACACACACACACACACACACACACACACACACACACACACACACACACACCACACACACACATACACACTATATATATATATATAATATTACACACATACACACACATACATCTATCTATCTATCTATCTATCTACATGTATCTATCTATCTATCTCTATCTCTATCTCTATCTATCCCTTATCTATCGATCTATCATCTATCGTCTCTTATATCTATATCCATCTATCTATCTGTCTATCTATCTGTCTATCTATCTATCTATCATATCTACACTACCTACTACTCTATCTATCTATCTATCTAACTATCCTATCTATCTATCTATCTATCTATCTATCTAACTATCTATCTATCTATCTGTCTATGTATGTATATGTATGTATGTATGCATGCTGATGTATGTATGTATGTATGTATGTATGTATGTATGTATGTATGTATGTATGTATGTATGTATGTATGTATGTATGTATGTATGTATGTATGTATGTATGTATGTGCATGTATGTATGTATGTATGTATTATGTATCTATCTATCTATCTATACACACACACGGGTATGAGCTTGTGCGTACGTAAAAGAAAAAGAAAACCATAGGGAAGCTTGCATGAGTTTCGTCTTTCCAATTCAAGAAAAAAAATGCCGACAACTTTCGTTAAAAAAAAAGTTATCTAAATTACACATAGTTCAGGGGAAAGGGGTGTGGATTGGTTTCAGAAGAATCAACATATAAATCGAGTTATTTCAACTGAAGGCGGCACAAAGTTTATGCAAAATACTGCAATTTGTAAGTCCCAAAGGAAGTTGAAAACCGGTTAGATAAGTTCAGACGTATTATCAATTCAAGACTGTCCACGTTTATAGTTTATAGGAGTCTTTAAGTTTCTCTCTGTCACTTTTTTGGGGGGGGGAGAATGAAGACAAGAAAGTGTGAAATGCTTACACTTTACACGACTTTCACATCTCGAATTTAAAACTACAACACTCTATAGATAACAGAATTATCCTGATTTATACTTGAAAGGCAAAAACTACATCACTTCATAGATAACAGAATTATCTTGCCGTGTACTTAAAACGAAAAACTGTAACACTCCACATATAACAGAATTATCCTGCTCTATACTTGAAAGGCAAAATTACATGTATAACACTCCATGTGTAACAGAATGATTCTTGAAAGGCAACTAATGTTTGTAATAAAAATTGAGACGTAAATCTCGCTTGTTGCGATTGCTAGAGACATACCGATGCAGTATGTTCCATCGACATCAACACCAGAATTACCATGGCAAAGAAACGGATGATAAACCCCACAAACATCTGGAAAGACAAAAACGACAGACACAAAAACTAAAAATGAAAACAATGGGATGTCTGGTCTCGACCATCATGGCATTCGGAGATGATGGACCCTAAAAAAAAACGAAAACAGAAACATGAAAAACAATAACTTCAACTAAAATGAGGATCTATAGATAACTCTTAAACGTGAACTGGAAAAACAAGAGACGTTACAAGAGCATACTCAACGAACTGAAAACCCAGAAAAAAAAACTTGTACAAATTATCCTTCAAAAGAAATTGAACTTCTTTGGATATGTGTGCAGAAACAAAAACAAAGAAAGAAAGAAAGAAAGAAAGAAAGAAAGAAAAAACAAAAAACAAAACAAAAAAGCACTCTCAAGAAAGATGTCATTCAAGATAAAGTCGAGGGCAAAAGAGGAAAGGGAGAAGACCACGAACAGATTACCCAGGAAACATCAAGGAGTGGACAGGTCGTAACAGTCCAGAGATGTTCAACCTGGTTGAGGAAAGACAGATGTGGACGACAGAGACCCAGAGAGCAGTGCGGGCAGCCAACATTCCAAGGAGTGATGCTGTAGAGCGAATGAGTGAGTGAGTGAGTGAGTAAGTGAGTGAGTGTGAGTGAGTGAGTGAGTGAGTGAGTGGGACATGACCACGTTTATTTCATTGAAAGGACTGTCGATATTTCTTTAAAACAGAAAAAAATATTTTCAGAGTTTGTAGACGAGGCAGTCATTGTGCTCGGACAACTCCATATGCGCTCCATTTAAATCTGCCTCTCTCTCTCTCTCTCTCTCTCTCTCCTCTCTCTCTCTCTCTCTCTCCCCACTCACTCTATTTCATGCTAATATTGAAAGTGGGATTAAAAACTCAAAATACTCTATTCAAGACGTGTAAAACTGGATTACGATTGTAGTTTTCATCATGTATGCATAGTGTATATGAGTCTGTATGTATGTATGTATGTATGTATGTATGTATGTATGTATGTATGTATGTATGTATGCATATATGTATGTATGTATGTATGCATGTACAGTATGTATGTATGTATGTATGTATGTATGTATGTATGTATGCATGTATGTATGTATGCATGTATGTATGTATGTATGCATGTATGTATGTATGTATGTATGCATGTATGTATGTATGTATGCATGTATGTATGTATGTATGCACGTATGTGTGTATGTATGTATGTATGTCTGTCTGTTTGTCTGTATGTATGTATGAATGTATATATATCTATATCTATCTTTATATACATATATATATATATATGCATATGTATACATATATGAATGCATGTATGCATGTATGTATATGTATATATGTACGTCTGTATGTATGTATGTATACATGTATGTACGTAGTATGTATGTATGTATACTGTATGTACGTACGTATGTATGTATGTATGTATGTATGTATGTATTATATGTATGTATGTAACTACGTATATGTAGTTATGTAAAAACAATGGCTTGTCTGAGTGTTCAACCCGAGACATCAGCGTTATCATTATGGGCCTGTAACAACAAACCCATCTACCGAACTTACTTTCAATGGGTTGCCAACTGCAGCCGTTGTTCCCAGGAGGTCACCCATCCGACCTAACTTTGGAGACCCAATACAAGTCGCTATGGCAGTAGTGGTTACCGCAACAGACTACCGATTGAAAGGTTATAGGTTCGAGTCCCCTATCAGTCTCTTCAAAATCTTAGGACGGGGACTTTTTCGGCTCCAACCCTGCTCCTACTCAGAGCTGAGCATGTTATGGGCTTATTGGGAAGAACTGGGTCCAACACAGTCGAGTCTCATCCACTTCACGGAGGGCGTTGCTCAAATCTTGTGACCAACACTGCAGGTGTCTGTATCTCTTGGGCCTGGTTGACGCCAGGATATATTATGATAGTAAGCGTAGAGTACAGCCCTGTCACACAGTCTCAAAAATAGATGGAACTCCATAGCATCATGATTATCATCCTCATCGTCATCATCATCATCACACTGTTAAACTGTTCCAGCTTCTGTGGCTATTAAGGTGGCGCAGAAAATGGGATAAAAATGTGAACACAAAGGAAATCTCCCTAAGTACGATGATCCTAAAGAAACAAAAGAAAGAAAGAAAGAAGAAGAAAACACACAAACAAAACAAACGAACAAACAAACAAATGAGCAAACGAACAAACAAGCGAACAAACGAAAAACAAACAAACAAGCAAGCAAGCAAGCTAACGAGCAAGCAACAGCAAGCAAGCAAGCAAGCAAGCAAACGAACGAACAAAAACAGAAAAAGAAAGAAAGAAAGAAAGAAAGAAAGAAACAAAACTTTGGTGATCGGAGAGGAAAACTAGCGATGACCATAAGGCAAATAACAAAACGAAAATGAATAGCACGAATTACAAAACATCAGTATCACTTCAGCTCGAATAGACAGGACCACTTTTCAGTTGAAAAACTCTTTGTCTGTCCCTGGGCGTCCTTTCTGAGTCTCTGATTTTCTCTCTGTCTTTCCCTTTGTCTCTGTGTACGTCTCGCCCCCTTCCCTCCCTCCATCCCTCACCATCTCAAGATCTTAAGTTTTGCACAGGCTCGAGGAGTGTGGAGTCAGACAACTTCCAGCAGATTTGAGTGAAGCACTTATGGAATTGCTTGAACGCAATGAATCCCTTTTGAGCAAAATGCCCAAACCCTGCGTTCCTTTAATAAAACAAATCAGGAGTATATTTCATCATGATATATGTTTTATGAAAGTTGACATGAGAAATTTAAAATTATTGGAATTAATCGATATTTTTCAAAAGCAATAAGGCACGGACAAAATCTCGGTGTCGTAGTTCAAGATACCACAGTATTGGCTTACACCCAGTCCCCCTTAATTTTGAGAAAATAAGGAAAGATTCCGTTTCAGTTTCAGTTTCTCAAGATGCCTTCTCAGCACTCGGAATGAATTTCATATCACTAACTATAACGTCACAAGTCTCGTATGATGGAGAAGATCCAGAATGATCGTGGCACAAGCCTGAAGCTTGCACATAAAGCCATGAGCTGGCCAGGTCCTGAGATCCTATCTAGCTAGCCTCTGGGAAAAGAAAGAAACAAAAGAAACGAAAGAGGGAAAAAGAGAAAGAGAGAAGGAATTTGTTTACCAGAAAATTTCTTCGTCTCTGCTTTCTCTTCTGTCTGTCTGTCTGTCGTCTGTCTGTCTGTCTGTCTGTCTGTCTCCCTCTCCCTCTCATACAAACAAAACAAAGGAAAAGAAAATTCTAGTATATATACAATGAATTCATATTCATTTCTCGACAACGTTTTTCGAAAAAATTACCAAATCTCAATGTTCCTTCTTTCTTTTCCTTCTCTCACTCTTTTTCTTTTCTTTTCTCTCTCTTACTTTCTATTCTTTTCTTTCCTTCTTTACTTCTTCCTCTACTACATATAAAAGAAATTACGAAAGAACAATTTTTTTTATAGAACATTTAAAAAAGACACAGCGAAGAATCACTTGTCTTTTCCATTTCCATTCTGTGTTTGTAAGGATAAAAAAAAAAAAAATGCAAGGATATCCACTAAAATTCTGCCTTTTCCATTTCAAAATGACATGCACTCTTTCGTCTAAAAGAGATATCTTACGTCTTTGTTATTGTCCATTTGTCTTTTTTTTTTTTTCTTATTCTTTCTGAATTTCTTTTTGCCAATGCATAAGGCTAATGTTGCAGGCTTTTAGCATATGGCATAATTCTTTCGGATTTCTTTTTCCATCAAACGATATTTGTAAAACTAATGCTTGTGGAAATATTTCGAGTGTAGAAATCATCTTTCGAGAAAACTGACACACAAGTTTCTTTCGTTCTGTCACGTTCTACATCTTTTTGCTTCTTTCAGTTTTATGTGTTTGTCGTGTCTATTCATTATTTCAAACTTTTTTTGTAGTTTTTTTCTTTATTCTTTCAATCTTTATTTTCTCCCTCACCTCACCCCCCCCCCCCACCTTCATTAAACTCATATAAAAAGGCCAAAGAATGTACGTGAATCCTGACTCTTTCAAGTAAAAATACAGATAAGACTACACGACAGGACACAATATATCTTGATCAAATGACATATCAATTCAGTCTCACCCCCTCCAAATCTTACCCTGGCACAAAAAAAAAAAAAAAAAAAAAGACACAAAAAGTGGAGTTCGGCGACTTGGAAACCGATGGATGGGCGAAGCGTATGGACTAGGCGAGAGTTAGCAGAATCTGATGTAAGTCTCAGGCACAAGCATTAATTCTCTCATGCCAGATCTCTGGGTGTCTACAACCCTATTTTTTTTTATTTTTTTTTTCTTTTTTTTTTTGAGGTGGGCGAGTGTTAATGTTGGTAGAAAATTAGGGAACTGTGAGGCAGAGAATACTTGGGACATGGGGAGGACTGAAGACAATATATGATGAGTACTGGACAAGGTGAGAGAGAGAGAGAGAGAGAGAGAAAGAGTAAAGAGTAACAGAGAAGATAGAGATAGATAGGTAGTAGATAGATAGATAGATAGATAGATAGATAGGTCAGATATATAGATAGATAGATAGATAGTAGAAGAAAGAAAGAAAGATAGATAGATAGATAGAAAGGATAGATACAGATAGATAGTAGATAGATAGAAAGATAGAAAGATAGATAGATAGAAGAAAGAAAGATAGATAGATGATAGATAGATAGGATAGTAGGTAGATAGATAGATAGAGATAGACAGAGAAATAGATAAAGAGATAGAAAGATAGAAAAAAGAAAGATAGATAGACAGATAGATAGATGAATAGATAGAGAGTGAGAGAGAGAGAAAGAGAGAGAGGAAGGGAGAGAGGGAGAGAGGGAGAGAGAGAGAGAGAGAGAGCGACAGAGAGAGAGAGAGAGAGAAAGAGAGAGAGAGAGAGCGACAGAGAGAGAGAGAGAGAGAGAGAGCGACAGAGAGAGAGAGAAGAAGAGAGAGAGGGGAGCGACAGAGAGAGAGAGAAAGAGAGAGAGAGAGAGAGAGAGAGAGAGCGACAGAGAGAGAGAGAGCGACAGAGAGAGAGAGTGACAGAGAGAGAGAGAGAAGAGAGAGAGAGAGAGAGAGAGGGAAAGAGAAAGTGTGTATGCGCGTGCGTGCGTGCGTGCATGCGTGTGTATGTATGTGTGTGTGTGTGTGTGTGTGTGTGTGTGAGTGTGTAGGTGAGTGCGAAGAGAGAAGGAAAGAATGGACGGGTAGAGAGAGAGAAGGAGAGGGACATACATATATCTGCCATATACACACATATGTGTGTAAGTGTATGAGAGAGAGAGAGAGAGAGCGATAGAGAGACAGAGAGAGAGAGAGAGAGAGGGGGGTAGAGAGAGAGAAGACAGAGAGAGAGAGAGAAAGAGAGAAAGACAGAGAGAGAAAGAGAGAAGACAGACAGACAGACAGACAGACAGACAGACACACAAACACACAGACACACAGACAGAGACAGGGAGAGAATGCAATTTCTCCGAGACGACACTAGGAAAAGGATGACATATTTGCACTGTCCTCTGCAGCGACCCTTGTTTTAATCCCACATAACCCACTCCCACCCCACACTCCCCACCCTATTTCACCAAACCAAACGTTTTTTTTGGTTGGGATAGGGGGGTGGGGGGGGGGGGAGGAGGGGCAGGAGGGTGTGATGATGGGGAATGGATTGTTTTCTTTTTAATAAAATTTTTTTTACTCACTTTGCCTTTTAGAAATCCTACACATTGACCTTGATCTTTTTCTTAGGCTCGTTTATGACAGACTCGCGGCAGTTGCTCGCGACACCCAGGGAAGAGCTGCCAACAAGTTACTGGCAAATTCCGGGGGGGAGGGGAGGGGGGACTGCAATCTAGTTACTGGAAAATCCATGGGGTGGGATCTGCCAACAAGTTACTGGCAAACTCCGGGGGGGGGGGAGGGGGACTGGGAGGGGGACTGCAATCTAGTTACTGGAAAATTCCATGGGGGGTGGGATCTGCCAACAAGTTACTGGCAAACTCCGGGGGGGGGGGGGGAGGGGGACTGCAATCTAGTTACTGAAGAAATTCCATGGGGGTGGGATCTGCCAAAAGTTACTGGCAAACTCCGGGGGGGTGGGATGGGACTGCAATCTAGTTACTGGAAAATTCCATGGGGGGTGGGATCTGCCAACAAGTTACTGGCAAACTCCGGGGGGGGGGGGGGAGGGTGAGGGGGACTGCGTTCTAGTTACTGGAAAATTCCATGGGGTGGGATCTGCCAACAAGTTACTGGCAAACTCCGGGGGGGGGGGGGGGGAGGGGGACTGCAATCTAGTTACTGGAAAATTCCATGGGGGGTGGGATCTGCCAACAAGTTACTGGCAAACTCTGGGGGGGGGGGGATCTGTCAACAAGGTACTGGCAAACTCCGGGGGGGGGGGGATCTGTCAACAAGGTACTGGCAAACTCCGGGGGGGGGGGGATCTGTCAACAAGGTACTGGCAAACTCCGGGGGGGGGGGGATCTGTCAACAAGGTACTGGCAAACTCGGGGGGGGGGGGATCTGTCAACAAGGTACTGGCAAACTCCGGGGGGGGGGGGATCTGTCAACAAGGTACTGGCAAACACTGGGGGGGGGGGATCTGTCAACAAGGTTCTGGCAAACTCGGGGGGGGGGATCTGTCAAAAGGTTGGAACTCGGGGGGGGGATCTGTCAACAAGGTTCTGGCAAACTCCGGGGGGGGGGTCTGTCAAAGGTTTGGCAAACTCGGGGGGGGGGGGATCTGTCAACAAGGTTCTGGCAAACTCCGGGGGGGGGGGGATCTGTCAACAAGGTTCTGGCAAACTCGGGGGGGGGGGGGGATCTGTCAAAAGGTTCTGGCAAACTCCGGGGGGGGGGGGATCTGTCAACAAGGTTCTGGCAAACTCCGGGGGGGGGGGATCTGTCAACAAGGTTCTGGCAAACTCCGGGGGGGGGGGGATCTGTCAACAAGGTTCTGGCAAACTCCGGGGGGGGGGGATCTGTCAACAAGGTTCTGGCAAACTCCGGGGGGGGGGGGATCTGTCAACAAGGTTCTGGCAAACTCCGGGGGGGGGGGATCTGTCAACAAGGTTCTGGCAAACTCTGGGGGGGGGGGGATCTGTCAACAAGGTTCTGGCAAACTCCGGGGGGGGGGGGATCTGTCAACAAGGTACTGGCAAACTCCGGGGGGGGGGGATCTGTCAACAAGGTACTGGCAAACTCCGGGGGGGGGGGGGATCTGTCAACAAGGTTCTGGCAAACTCCGGGGGGGGGGGGGATCTGTCAACAAGGTACTGGCAAACTCCGGGGGGGGGGGGGATCTGCCAACAAGGTACTGGTAAACTCTTGGGGGGGATCTGCCAACAAGGTACTGGTAAACTCTTGGGGGGGATCTGCCAACAAGGTACTGGTAAACCCTTGGGGGGGGATCTGCCAACAAGGTACTGGTAAACTCTTGGGGGGGGATCTGCCAACAAGGTACTGGTAAACTCTTGGGGGGGATCTGCCAACAAGGTACTGGTAAACTCTTGGGGGGGATCTGCCAACAAGGTACTGGTAAACTCTTGGGGGGGATCTGCCAACAAGGTACTGGTAAACTCTTGGGGGGGATCTGCCAACAAGGTACTGGTAAACTCTTGGGGGGGATCTGCCAACAAGGTACTGGTAAACTCTTGGGGGGGATCTGCCAACAAGGTACTGGTAAACTCTTGGGGGGGATATGCCAACAAGGTACTGGTAAACTCTTGGGGGGGATCTGCCAACAAGGTACTGGTAAACTCTTGGGGGGGATCTGCCAACAAGGTACTGGTAAACTCTTGGGGGGGATCTGCCAACAAGGTACTGGTAAACTCTTGGGGGGGATCTGCCAACAAGGTACTGGTAAACTCTTGGGGGGGATCTGCCAACAAGGTACTGGTAAACTCTTGGGGGGGATCTGCCAACAAGGTACTGGTAAACTCTTGGGGGGGATCTGCCAACAAGGTACTGGTAAACTCTTGGGGGGGATCTGCCAACAAGGTACTGGCAAACCCTTGGGGGATCTGTCAACAAGTTACTGGAAAACTCCCGGTGGGGGGGGGGGGGGGGGATCTGCCAACAAGGTACTGGCAAATTCCATGGGGCGGGATCTGCCAACAAGTTACTGGCAAACTCCGGGGGGGGGGGGGGGGGGTGGTCTGCCAACTAGGTACTGGCAAACTCCGGGGGGGGGGGATCTGCCAACTAGGTACTGGCAAACTCCAGGGGGGGGGGGTCTGCCAACTAGGTACTGGCAAACTCCGGGGGGGGGGGGGGAGGGGGGTCTGCCAACTAGGTACTGGCAAACTCCGGGGAGGGGGATCTGCCAACGAGTTACTGGCAAACTTCCGGGGTGGGGTGGAGATCTCCCAACAAGTTACTGGCAAACCCAGACAGAGAGGGATCTGCCAAGAATTTACTGGCAAATTCCTTGACCCTGTGCAAAACCACATACACTGGCAAGATCTTGAAATGGCGAGATATCACCAGAAAAAAAACACGGAAAAAAAAAATCAGAACGCATATTTAATAAAACCAGACAAGACAGGCTCAAATTTTCGGCCAACACCAAATACAAAAAATTAAGAGAAAAAGACTGAAATTTCCCTGCTGCTTCGTCCAGTGTGAGAAAAGGACTAAACTGGACGAAGCAGCAGGAAAGTGTCAGTCTTTTTCTCCTAATTTTTGTATGTGGTGTTTGTTTGTTTGTGATCTTACGCTTGACAAAGGCCAGCTGGCCGAAAATTTGCGCCTGTCTTTATCTGGTTTTATTGAATACGCGTTCTGATTCTTTTTTGTTTGTTTGTTTTTTCGTGTTTGTTTTTCTGGTTCCTGTTTGCTTGAACGCAGACAGTCACACTTGTTTTGGACTTGGAACTGAATAAGTTAACTTTTACGTTGCAGTGTGTGTGATCAAATTTAAACTCGAAACATGAGACCCTCAAGTCTAGGGTTCTGTCAAAAGAGCCAACCGATGTGTGTAAACACTTGTGGCCCTACCACACTTTGCTGGATTCATAATCCATGCGTTTCAGCATTTTGGTGAAGTTGATAAGGAGGAGGGGATAGAGAAAATGGAGCAACATCAGTTTAGTTTTGCAATGTCATCATCATCATCATCATCATGTGCCCTGCCGCATGGCGTTGGCGATCATGGCCCTCCATATGTATCTATCCCTTGTTGCCGCAAGCACATCTTCCACCCTCTCTGTCCCAGCCACCTGCAAGTCCGTCCAATATTTTCTCCCTGGGTCTACCTGGTGCTCTCTTTCCCTCCTGCTTTCTTGTTGTGACCAGGTGCCCTAATTCCCTTTCCTCATAAAATGACCTATAAATGTTGCCTGTCTTTTCCTAATCTTTCTTTATGAATGATCTTCTTGTGTCTGCCTCCATCAGGACTGTCTCGTTTGTTTTCTTTGCTGTCCATGCAACTCTCAACATTCTTCTTAGAAACCACATCTCAGGCTGCCTCAATCTTGTTCTGGCTTTGCTGGTTGACTGCCCATGCCTCACAACCGTATAACATTATCTGTTCTGTATAACATTCAAGAACTCTCTTCCTGATGTTAATTGGTAGACACTTGTTGGTAAGAATGCTTTTCATCTTCTTGAATGCTGTTTTTGCTTGGCTGATTCTGCTGGCTATTCCTGATGTGCATTTGCCATCTGATGAGAGTGACCGTTCCCAGATATTTAAACTTATCAACCTGTCTCAAGGTTGTGCCGTTTGCTGCTATTTTGCATGTGGGAATTTCATGTTTTTTTTTTTTTTTTACTGATTACCATGACTTCCATCTTCTTGCTATTTAACCATGCAGCCATGCAATTTCAACCATCTTTTTGAACACATCTTCAAAATGTCTGACAGCTTTCTCTACTCTTCTGTGGACATGCTGGCCAGTTACGTGATTTCTGTGAAAGTACAAATGATTTAAAACTGTGAACACGATTGTAGAGATTTTGATCTGTCGATACTCAACGATGTTTTCGAAAAGAAGTTAGCTCTGAAGTTTTTGGACAGTTTGTCATTAATGAGTTTTTCTGAGTGTTGTTTTTTGTTCGTTTAAAACAGCATTTTTACGTGGGCTACGATGATTGTGCATAAAGTGATTTAAAACAATGAATATGATCAAAGCACACATTGTGCTTGCAGCAATACGGGATAGAAACAGATGGAAGGTCCATGACCGCCAACGCCATGTGGCAAGGCACTTGATGATGATTATGATGACACATTATTGTATCGAAACTAAACGATGTTTTCGAAAAAAAAAATGTTCTCTCTGAAGTTTTTGACATTTTGTCATTAATAAGTTTTTCTGTGTGTATGGTTTTTTGTTTGTTTAATGCATGATTTTTCTCATATGGACCAGAAGGACTGTGCATATCTCACAATCTCTTATTCATAACGTGAAATTTAAAGTAATTTGAACAATGAATATGATCGTAGCACCATTGATGTATCGATACTAAACGATGTTTTCGAAAAGAATATATTAGCTCTGAAGTTTTTGACACTTTCTCATTATCTAAAATACCATGGAAACCAGGAACAAAAAAAAAAAAAAAAAAAGAATAAGAACGCATATTCAATACAACAAGACAAGGCAAGACACGAATTTAATACAACAAGACAAGACTAAACGCGAAGCTGGCATGATCAGCACCCAATCCAATGTGAAATATCACACAACAGGCACGTATTTTCTCATCCATCTCCAAAAACGTTGTATATACAGCAACAGGAGTCCGTCAAATCAATCTTTTCTTTTTTTATTTAATTGTCATACAATAATGATCCCGTTTAAATCATATATATTCATTGTTTGAAATCACTTTGTACTTTCAGTTATGAATTGTGAGATATGTCATTCATTAGTTGTTTCTGTTTGTTTGTTAAAAGCATGATTTTTCTTATAAGGACCCAAGGGACTGTGCATATCTCACAACCTCTCATTCATAACGTGATTTAAAATGATGTAAACAAATATATACATTAACAGCCGGCTGATAGTTCAGTTACTGATCCAGTTTGTTCAAAGGCACCAAAGCCATCAACCCTGTTGTCTGGACATAGGTACACACTACCCAGGAGTGATAGTGTTGCCAGTGGAACGGGAAGGTCGGTAATTACTGACGACATGTCTGGAAACGATCATGTTACCAGACGGCAGATCCACATCGGAAATAGCCAGCAGAATCGGCCAAGCCAAAACAGCATTCAAGAAGAATGAAAAGCATTCTTACCAACAAATGCCTATCAATTAACACCAGGAAGAGAGTCTCTTGAATGTTATATAGAACCGATAATGTTATACGGTTGTGAGGTGTGGACCGAGATGTGGTTTCTAAGAAGAATGTTGAGAGTTCTATGGACAGCAAAGAAAACAAACGAGACAGTCTTGATAGAGGCAGACACAAGTAGATCATTCATAAGGAAGATCAGGAAAAGACAAGCAACATTTACAGGCCATTTTATGAGTAAAGGGAAATTAAAGCACCTGGTCACAACAGGAAAGCTGGAGGAAAAGAGAGCACCAGTTTGACCCAGGGAGAAAATATTGGACATACTTGCAGAGTGGCTGAGGACAGAGAAGGTGGAAGATGTGCTTGCGGCAACAAGGGATATACACATATGAGGGTCATGATCGCCAACGCCATGCGGCAGGGCACATGATAATGATGATGATGGTGATACATCACAGTCTCTATTTGTTTGATCCACAAATCAACATAAGTTAAACGTTCTTTTCACAGGCAGACAACACAAACAAAATGATTAGTCTGACAATTAAATTAAAAAAAGAGACTGATTTGATAGACTCTTGTTGTTGTATGTAAAACGTTTTGGGAGATGGATGAGAAAATTCGTACCTGTTGTGTGATATGGCACATTGGCATGGGTAGGGGACACATGCCGGCTTGGCGTTTCCAAGTGGGATTGATCTCATGTTATCAGATCTTGACTTTATGGCTCTATGAACTGCACAGTAGAGAAATCAGCGACATGTTGTTTCCATTCCTTGTATTATAGTGGCTTTAACAGCCAAGCTCCATAATTTCTTTGACATCGTCTGGGTCATCTCCTGTTCTTGGGATTTTCTGTTTTCCCTTAAGGTTCCTGGCTGGCTGGCATATTTTGCTAACAAAATACTCCTGTCATGAATAACATTGTCCTTGTATACTTAAAAGTTGGTGGCCAGTTTGGTGGCAGTATTGCCTCAGAAATGGAGAATAACCAATTATTTTGCTCTGCATCCCCAGTGAAGATAACACATTGGCAATGCCCTCCTTTCTTATCTCCTAGGGAAAACGGTTAATCATACTATACCTTTATTCATTCCATGGATAACTTGAACGATGCCCCGTTTAGAAGGAGACAAAGTCGTTGTTGGCTGAGAGTTAGACATAAATGATACGGCATTTTTTTTTTCTATATGTGAAATATTTGGAAAATCGTTGATTTGTCCAGTGAAAAGATCAATTCACAAATACACAAATACCGCTTGCCAACCGTCAGATTGCTAAACAAAATTTTACGCCAGGATGACAAAAATCATCCATCAGACTGAGTTGTGCTAGAGGCTCAGAAAATATGGCCAGATGATGAAAGTTGGGATTTTTGCAGTTTGAGGTGCAGAGATGTCTGTTCTATCATTTCCCGTTCACATGTTTTGAAATGAATAGATTTTACATTTTAATGCTACAAAAGAGGATTTTAGTGCTGACTTTGCTGTTTTTAATACTGCGGTCGTTTTATCTTGACAATTAAAAAATTACAACACCAACAAAAGACACGAAGTTGATTTAATGCATGGAAATCACAACTTACAGTATGCCAAAAAGTATGAGTAAATCTTGTAGAGATTCAGACCTGTTGTTAAGGATTTCAACCAGTTGTGTAGTCAAAATATCAAAAGCTTTGTTTTCTCAATAATGACCCATCCTGCATTTACAGACGTTCAAACACTATATCTCCATCAAATTTTCACAAAAGAGAAATATAAGTAGCTGTATAATTGTAGAGTCTATCCTTTTTTTCTGGTCGCAAAACTTAATATGAAAAATGCATTTTATGGGTGATTTTGCTGAGAACGGTCATTATTATGATAGCAAGTAAGCATAGAGCTTAGCCCTGTTATGCTGTCTCAACCCTAATAGACCTTCATAGTATCATGTTTATTATCCCCATCATCATCATCAACAGGTGCCCTGCCGCATGGCGTTGGCGATCATGCCTCCATATGATCTATCCCTTGTTGCCCCTAGCATCTCCCCCACCCTCCTCATCCCCAGCCACTCTGCAAGTTCGTCCAATATTTTCTCCCTGGGTCTACCTGGTGCTCTCTTTCCCTCCAGCTTTCCCGTTGTGACCAGGTGCTCTAAATCCCCCTTCCTCATAAAATGGCCTATGAATGTTGCCTGTCTTTTCCTAATCTTCCTTATGAGTGATCTACTTGTGTCTGCCTCCATCAAGACTGTCTCGTTTGTTTTCTTTCTGTCCATGGAACTCTCAACATTCTTCTTAGAAACCACATCTGGCTGCCTCAATCTTGTTCTGGCTTTGCTTGTTGACTGTCCACGCCTCACATCCGTACAACAATATTGGTTCTATATAACATTCAAGAACTCTCTCCATGATGTTAATTGATAGGCATTTGTTGGTAAGAATGCTTGTCATCTTCTTGAATGCAGTTCTGGCTTGGCCGATTCTGCCGGCTATTTCTGATGTGCATCTGCCGTCTGATGAAATGATCGTTCCCAGGTATTTGAATTTATCAACCTGTGTTAAGGTTGTGCCATTATTTTTATCATCCACATTGACATGAAATGAATTATAAGAGCGTAGTTAAAAATGGGAGAAGAGTGACAAGAACGGTTTAGACGTTCACCTGCCAATAACTTAACACGAGGTTCCAGGGTTCACTCCCCGTAGAGGCCTCGACTTTTCTCCTCAGTTTGACTGGAAAATTGAACTAAATCTAGTCCTTCGGAATGGACAAAAAACGAGTCGGACCCGTGTGCTTTCTGGCTGCGCATGCTAAAGATCCCACAGTAGTTGAAAATTGTAAAAAGCAGGGCATCGCCCGGTTGCCTTGGTATAAAACATTGGAGAGATAGGTTGATTTCCCAGTCCCTCCTCTTGAAGACCAACTGGCTTTCTTGCCTTTCTGAAGTCTTGGTTAAAAAAAATGTGAATTTTAATTTGAAGTGAGGGAGAGGGGATGGGCGTCGTCATCGTGATGCTGACCCCGGGGAAAAATAGAGGTCTCTGCCACCTCACTCCCCTACGACCCCAGGGTTATGGAACTATCTAGGTAGGACCTCAGGACCTGGCCTGTTTATGTGCAGGCTTAAGGCTTGTGCCGTGATCATTCTGGATCTTCTTCCGTCACATGGCACCTATAACGTTCGTGCATATGGAGTTCATTCAGAGCGCGGAGATGCCATCTTGAGAAACTGAAACTGAAACTGAAACTGAAACATGATTTGTAAGGTTTCTTCTGCCTTCCAACCTGTCTGGCATGGGTTGACCTTGCCAGTAGCCGAAAGTGGTTCCTGAGGCACACAAGATCTCTTGATCACTGCAAGATGGTGACATAGTATGCTCGTGTCAACTAGTGTATGCGATGTTTGTGACGGCTAATGATGAGCGAAACACCGTACAACAATGTTCATGATGTACATGACTCTCAATTATTTTCTGTCTTTCTGCCAGAGAAAGACAGAAACATTCAAATAGACAGAGAGACAGATGTGAACACACAGGCACACACACACAACAAGACAACACATACACACACACACACACACAAACATACACGCATACACACACATACACACACACATTAACACACACACGTACACATATTCACACACACACATGAACAAACACACAAACATACACACACACAAACACACACACAAACACAAACACACATACACACAACACACACACAACACACACACAGACACACACACACACACACACACACACACAACACACACACACACACACAAACAGAATTGTCTACAAAGGTTTCTCTTCCATTTTAGGAAAGAAAAACGAGATTGATTTTTGAAAAAAAAAAGTTCTTGAATAGTTTATAGAGCTTTTAAGGAAAAATGAATGAGGAAGGGGTGGATGGCGGGTTTAAAATCAACACACGATATCATTTGATTCAAATGACATCGACAAAAGTTTTATTTCAAAAAAAGTTTCTTCTTCACCTACACAAAGGAGAAATGCATGCCAGTTACATAAGTTTCGCATTATCAATTCAAGGCAACACAGTTTAACTTTAAAAGAACCACCTCCATCTATGTCTTGGCTAAGGAGAAAGAAAAAGAAAGAAAGCAAACGAAACAAAGCTAAAAAGCATACGTGTACACGAGTTCCCCCTTTGCAATTCAAGAGAGCTCGACAACTTTTGTATGAAAAGAATCGTATTAGGTTCTGCTTGGACGTGACACACGTTTGCAACAAAAAACAAAAAAAACAAAAACAAAAAACAAAAAAATGCAGAGTTAAATCTCAAGTTGTCAATAGAAGCCTACAAAAAAACATTTTTACTTAATTAAAAGAATCGTCTTTGGCTTAAACAGCACGGAAAATGCATTATTTTACATGACTTTAGCTTCTTGAAATCGAGTTGGCATAGCAATTTTGATAACAAAACAAAACAAAAAAACAAACAACAACAACAACAACAACAACAAAACAGTTGGATACCAGGAAATGAGACGGTAGATGGAACTAGGCAGAAGCCCAGGAAGACCAATCAGACCACAACAAGTCAACAAGTTTCATTTTTATTTTCAGTTTCAGTTTCAGTTTCTCAAGATGACGTTACCGCTCTAGGAATAAATCCACATGAACTATAGTCACAGGTGCCACGTGATGGAGAAGACCCAGAATGATCACGGCACACAGCCTTAAGCCCTCACATACACCCAAGAGCTGGCCAGGTCCTGAGGTCCTACTTAGATAGTTCCATAACCTTGAGGTCGTAGGGGAGCGAGGAGACAGAGACCTCAACTTTTTCCCGGGGCCAGCACCACGAGGGCAGCACCCATCCCCTCTCCCTCTCTTCAAATCCATATTCAAATTCACTTTTTTTACCAAGACTTCAGAAACACAAGATGTCTAAGTTTTATACCAA
>JAPXFY010000029.1:36335698-36340698 GCA_030674185.1 Monoplex corrugatus
GATGAAATGCATTTTCTGTTTGTTTGCAAGTCGTATGAAAGTATACGACAAAAATGCATAATCTTTGATGAGGACATTTCAAGTCAAAGGTCATTATCAGAATACTCATGACTAAAGATAAAAAATATCAAAAATCCCTCGCTAAATTTATCGCCCTTGCTTGGGAAAGTCGGAGAAAGAAAAGAACACAGTAATAATTAATGTAAGTTTATCTCCAGTGAAGATATCGCTTTATACTGTTCTTATGTTTATTTGCCGGATTTGGGTCTTCCTCTTACTTATATGACTAATTACGTCGGGTGGTCAACTGTTTCTTCAACTTTTTGTTCAACTTTTCGTTCAACGTTTTTCCTTCAAGTTTTCTTCATCATTAGGAAAAAGAAATTTAAATGGATGTAATGTCAGCCATGACTATATTTATAAATCTTTATTTCGCTAAAATGTCGCCGTAAAATCTAATGACTTTGTTTTATGATCCTTGCCACAAGTACAAAAATGTGAATGACAATAAACCATTTTCAGTTTCAGTTTCAGTTTCAGTTTCTCTCTCTCTCTCTATTCTCTCTACTCTCTCTACTCTCTCTATAATATCTCTACTCTCTCTCTACTCTCTCTTCTCTACTCTCTCTCTACTCTCTGTACTCTCTCTCTTCGTCGTTGTAATGTTATCTTAATTTTAGTATCAACATGTCTTCCTTGAGCTGTACTTGTTGCTGTAAACAAATGTCATGTGTATAGAATAGCAACGGCAAGTTTGAAAAATGGCTTCCAGCCAATAGCTTTTACCGTTGGAAAATAAAGCATCATTGTCACTGTCATTGTCATTGTCATTCTTCTTCTTCATTTCTCTTTCTCTCTCTCTCTCTCTCTCTCCCCATCTCTACGTTTTTAGTTTTGGTTGTCTCTTTCTTTTCCGATTCCTTCTTTCTTTCATGTTTTTTTTTCTTTCGTCTCTTCTTCCTCTCTTCCTTTCTCTCTCTGTGTCCACCCCCCCCCCCCCAATTTTCTATGCCACCTTAATGGCAGCAAAGAAAACAAACGAGACAGTCTTGTTGGAGGCAGACACAAGTAGATCACTCATAAGGAAGATTAGGAAAAGACAGGCAACATTTATATGCCATTTTATGGGAAGGGGGATTTGAAGCACCTGGTCACAGCGGGAAAGCTGGAGGGAAAGAGAGCACCAGGTAGACCCAGGGAGAAAATGCTGGACGAACTTGCAGAGTGGCTGGGGACGAAGGAGGGTAGGGGAGATGGTAGGGGCAACAAGAGATAGAGACAGATGGAAGTCCATGATCGCCAACGCCATGCGGCAGGGCACCTGATGATGATGACCTTAATGGCCACAGAAACTGGAACAGTTTTTATAATGCCATGATGATGATGTCGATGAGGATGAGAATCATGATGTTATGGAGTTCCATATAGGATTGAGATTGCGTGACAGGGTCTTACTCCACACTTACTATCATAATATATCCTGGCGTTAACCAGGCCTGAGAGATACAGACATCTACGGTAGTTGGTCAGAAGATTTGAGCAGCACCCTCAATGACGCATCCGCGAAGTGTATAAGACTCGATGTGTGGTCCCATTCTTCCCAATGAGCCCATAGCACGCCCAACTCTGAGTAGGAGCCGGTTAGAGCCGGAAAATCTCGCAATGATTTTTTTAAGGGACTGATGGGGATCGAACCCCAACCTTCCAGTCGGTAGTCCGTTGCGTTGGCCACTACGCCACGCGACCGACACTATCTTCTTTTTTCCTATCTCATCTCAAACTTTATTTATCTATCTGATATCTTTATCTATCTAACTTATTATCACTATCTATCTATTTAACATTTAATACTATCTATCTATCTACATATCTATCTATATCTATACTATATCTATCTATCTATCTATCTAATCTATCTATCATATCTATCTACATTTTCTACTATCTTTCTATCTATCTCTCTACTAATTATCTATCTATCTATCTATTACATATCTATCTATTACTATCTATCTATCTATCTATCTACTATCCTATTATCTACTATTCTATCTATCATTACATATTATCTATCTATCTATCTATCTATTATCTCTATCTATCATCTATCTATCTACATATCTATCTATTACATATCTATCTATCTAATTCTATCTATCTATCTATCTACATATCTATCTATCTATCTACTCAATCTTTCTATCTACTATCTATCTATCTACAATCTATCTACTATCTATCTATCTACATATCTATCTATCTATCTACTACATATCTATCATCTATTTATCTATTATCTATCTATCTACTATCTATCTATCATATCTATCTATCTACATATCTATCTATCTATCTATCACATATCTATCTATCTATTATTATATCTATCTATACTATCATATCTATCTATCTATCTATCTATTCATATCTATCTATCTATCTACTACTATCTATCTATCTATCTTTATCACTATCTATCTATCATATCTATCTATCTATCTATCTACATATCTATCTATCTATCTATCTCATTCTTCTATCTATCATTATCTATCTATCTATCTATCTATCTACTATCTCTATCTGTCTCGTTTATTTCTACCTTATATATTATCAAAATCTATCTGTCTTCTTTGTGTATATCATTACCTAAATCTGTGCTCTAAACTGCATCTAAAATTATGTCTTGTGCTTGCCGTGCCTCTGGTGCATACATCACTGCGGATCATCCACATCACTCATGTCTTTCACTCCTCCTCCTCCTCCTCCGTCTCTTCTTCTTTCTCCTATTCAGTCTTTCTCTCCTTCTCTCTCTCTCATTCAGTCTGTCCGTCTGTCTGTCTCTGTCTCTGTCTGTCTGTGTGTCTGTCTCTGTCTCTGTCTGTCTGTCTGTCTCTTCTGTCTGTCTCTGTCTGTCTGTCTCTTGTCTCTGTCTCTGTCTCTGTCTCTGTCTGTCTGTCTGTCTCTCTCTCTCTGTCTCTCTCTATCTTCTCTCCAGCTAACCGTATCTATTGACTGTTGTCTTAACGGGTTGTTCTTTTCTTTTTGACGTGGTGTTAGCCCTGATATGGCTCTAGTGGTCGGCTGGGCTATAAGCAATATGAATTGAACTGAACTGATCGATCGGTCTGTCTGTCTGTTCGTATCTTTCCCTGTCTCTATCTAGTGTCTGTTAATCAAAATCAATAAGTCAATTAATCAATTGATCAAGTAATCAGTCATTCAGTTAATCATTTGATCTGTTCATCGATCTATCTTTCTTTTTCTTGATCTGTCTTTCTCTCTCTCTGTCTCTGTTTGACTATTATGTCTGTCTCTCTGTGTGTCTCTCTCTGACTGTGTCTCTGTCTATCTGTCTGTCTCTCTCTCTCTCTCTGTCTCTGTCTCTGTCTCTCTCTGTGTCTCTGTCTGTCTGTGTCTGTCTATCTGTCTCTCTCTCTGTCTCTGTATCTCTGTCTCTGTCTCTGTGTGTCTCTGTCTGTCTGTCTGTCTCTTTGCCTTGTCTGCCTGTTTGTCTCTGCTTGTCTGTCTGTCTGTCTGTCTCTCCCTATGTCTTTGTTCTTTTCTGTCTGTCGTCTCTCTGATTGTCTGCCTGTCTGTCTCTGTCTCTGTCTCTCTGTCTCTGTCTCTTCCTCTCTATATTTCTCTCTCTCTCCTCTCTCTACTTTATCGTGCATGACACAGAAAAGAAACTTGTGAACTTTATCCTTTGCGGATGTTTATTTCTCAAAGACTGATGACACGACACGACAGTTCTTGATGAATCGATAGGCAAAGTTCACTCCATCTGCTGCAAATCCTCCCAATGTCTGAAAGCAAGGACGAGAAAAAAAAAAAAAAAAAAAAAAAAGAGAGAGAGAGGAGAGAGAGAGGGGGGGGAGGGGGGTGAATCGAAGGAAGGAAGGGAGGGATGGTGAGGGAATGGGACGGGGGTATTGATAGGATTGGGGGAAAGGGGGAAGAAAAAATCAAATGCAGGTTTCTGGCTAAAAATATAAATGCTCTCTCTTTCACCACCCTGCTTGCTGCCCCTAGCCTTCTGCCGTTCCAGAATCGGACCTCGGATGTTTTTTTCAAATCTTATTTATTCAGTTATTTTTAATTAATTAATTAATTAATTAATTAATTAATAATCTATTTATTTAGTTATGTATTTATATTTATTCATTCATCTATTTATTTATTTATTTATTTATGTGTTCATTTGTTTGTTCATGTATTCATTTCTTTCTTTCTTGACTTATTTATTTATTTATTCATTTATTGATTTATAGTTATTGACTGATTGTTTGATTGGTTGGTCGATTGATTGATTCAATGAATGAATCGATGATCATCGATGGATGAATCAGTGAAAGAAATGAATGTATGTGTTTACTTATTTACTGATGTATTTGCTTATTCGTTTATTTATTCATTTGTTCGTTTATCTATGTGTATTTATTCATGAATCAATTTATTTATTTACACATTATTTATGTGGATAAGCGTTGCGGTAGGAGGGAAGACAAAAGGTGTTTGAAGGACATTGGGGTGGGAGTGTGGGGGGGTGGAGTGAGGGGGGCGATGCTGGGAGTGGGTGTTTGGGAAGAAATGGCAAAAGGTTAAGGCCATCACATAAGCCAGGGGGGGGGGGGGGGGGTGTCGTAGGAGAGTGAGGAGGTAGGGACCGCTACTTGTTCTCAGGACTAGCATCATGAGGGTGGGGAGGCGGGGGGGGGGGGGGGGAGGGCTGTCCATCTCTTTCTCCCTCGCTCTTTTAACTCTACCCGGAACTGAACATTTAAAATTGTATACTATTCGCAGCAGGGTTGACTGAAGGCTTACAGGCACATAATTAAAAAAAAAAGTTCCCAAAACAGGCCGGATTCGTAGTACTGGAAACTCGAACAGACCGACTGGAAGGCGAATGGTCTCTAACTGTGTGCCAACCTGGTGGCTATGGTAAGAAAAGGAGTGCAAAAGAAAATGTGACCTATTCTAAAACAACAACAACAACA
>JAPXFY010000029.1:36343198-36345698 GCA_030674185.1 Monoplex corrugatus
GAAAATGATGACGATAGACTCGTTCGTCCCCCAATGTACAGAAGGGGTTACAGCCCATGATGATTATCAAACAGGTTCTGCTCCCTTTCTTCTTGTAAAAGGCAGATGATGATGATGAAGATGATCATCATCATCATCAGGTGCCTTGCCGCATGCCGTTGGCGATTATGGACTTCCATCTGTCTCTATCTCTTGTTGCCTCAAGCATCTCCTCCACTCGTCTTCAGTCACTCTGCAAGTCCGTCTTGCATTTTCTCCCTGGGTCTATCTGGTGCTGTCTTTCCCTCCAGCTTTTCCGTTGTGACCAGGTGTTCCAAATCCCCCTTCCTCATAAAATGGTCTATAAATGTTGCCTGTCTTTTCCTAATCTTCCTTATGAATGATCTTCTTGTGTCTGCCTCCATCAAGACTGTCTCGTTTGTTTTCTGTTTTCTTTGTTGTCCATGGAACTCTCAACATCCTTCTTAGAAACCACATCTCGGCTCCTCAATCTTGTTCTGGTTTTGCTTGTTGACTGTCCACGCCTCACATCCGTACAACAGTATTGGTTCTACATAACATTCAAGAACTCTCTTCCTGATGTTAATTGATAGGCATTTGTTGGTAAGAATGCTTGTCATCTTCTTGAATGCTGTTTTGGTTTGGCCGATTCTGCCGGCTATTTCTGATGATTATAGCGTTTTTAAAATCATGAGGAACCTCTTCTTTCTGCCAGAACGACTGGCACTGAGTTGTTAGCTTCTCTAAGAGCATCTCGCTCCCATTCTTGCAGTTATCTGGAGGACAGTCAACAAGCAAAGCCAGAACAAGATTGAGGCAGCCGAGATGTGGTTTTTAAGAAGAATGTTGAGAGTTCCATGGACAGCAAAGAAAACAAACGAGACAGTCTTGATGGAGGCAGACACAAGTAGATCACTCATAAGGAAGATTAGGAAAAGACAGGCAACATTTATAGGCCATTTTATGAGGAAGGGGGATTTAGAGCACCTGGTCACAACGGGAAAGCTGGAGGGAAAGAGAGCACCAGGTAGACCCAGGGAGAAAATGCTGGACGGACTTGCAGAGTGGCTGGGGACGAGAAGGGTGGGGGAGATGCTAGGGGCAACGAGAGATAGAGACAGATGGAAGTCCATGATCGCCAACGCCATGCGGCAGGGCACCTGATGATGATGATGATGACAGTGTAGTGGTCAGAGGTGTTGGTCAGGCGTTGAACGGGAAGCCTTTGGTCCGTATATTACGCGTAGGCCACCATGCAATGACTTCACGTTATTGGCATCGGCCAAAGCCTGAGGTTCTGCAGCTTTCGTCTTCCACCACTAGTTCTTCATCTACCTCACTTTTTGTTGGTACCCGGCATGGGACCCACATAGTTTCAGTTTCAGTTTGAATTTCAGTTTCGTTCTCAAGATGACGTCTCCGCGCTCGGAACGAATTCCATATGCACTAACGTGACAGGTGGTCATGTGTATGGTGATCATGGCACAAGCCTTAAACCTGCACATAAACCCATGAGCTGGCAGGTCCTGAGGCCCGACCTAGTCTATGTTTTACTAGTCTATATTTTATACTAGTGTTTTATCAACCTATGACTGGAATAACCTTGGTCACATGTAGATGACATGTGTATGTGTGTATCTTACCTTCAAAAAAGGAACATATATACATATAAAATACATACATACATATATACATTGTTACTTCATAATATATATCATTTTATATATATTATTACATATATATATATTATATATATATATATATATAATATATATATATATATATACATTTATATACATATATAAAGTAAACAAATAAATAATGAAAGGTCTGAATCTGAGTCCTCTGTGCTATTTCGTGGACCTTCAAACCGTTGATGTTGTTCATATAGGAGATGGGTGGTCTGCCCGAGTTTCTTTTAGTCTCAACTATTCTTTACAAAACTGTCATCATTGGGTCATCATTATCATTGGTGTTGCTGGTTGCATGTCCAAAACATATCTCATTTTCAAAACTGTTTTTCATTAGGATTGTGTTGGTATTACGGGTTACATGTCAATATATCTCGTTTTTTCTTTGGTTTATTGCTGCCAACTGTTGACATTGGACTGTGGGTTCATTCATAGTGCTTTCACTTGTTCTTTTATCGCTCCATTTGACTCTGAGAAGCCGCCTTTAGAACCACATCTCCGCTACTTCGATCTTATTTTCATCTGCTATTCTGCATGTCCAGGTTCACAGCCATTTAGCATTATTGGCCAGATCAGACATTTTAGAATTTTGAAATTTTAAGAGCTGTTGGTAATCTTCTGTCTTTCCAGATGTTATCGATCGAGGATCATTTTTTTTGTTTTGCCATTCCTACTCTTATTTTGATGTCTTTAGTTCATGTGCCATCCATAAGCTTTAATTGAACCTAGATATTTAAAATCACTCATGATGTCTAATCAATAACTCGAGGTGCAATATAAAATCAAACCTATGACCCCCCCGCCCTTCT
>JAPXFY010000029.1:36348198-36350698 GCA_030674185.1 Monoplex corrugatus
GAATCATTGGTCACAGTCCTGTTAATGCATTGCTTTTAAGTTTATGATGTTTGTACTTAAGCGTTGAAATTTTCCCTTCAAATTGTTGATGTTAATTGTTAGTGTTCATTGTTAGTGTTAAGATCTTGGTCCGTTTTATTTTCCACCTTTAGTCTCTACTCTGTCTCCTCTATGATCCCAATCCAACCCGCCCAACTCTCATCCTCTATTTTTTTTCCCCCACTCATAGTGAAAAGACGTTAAATCAAAGAACGAACGAACGAACACATACAAACACACATACGCGCGCGCGCGCATATACTATACACACACCCATACGCGTACGCACGCACAAACACATACACACACATACACACACATTCACACACACGCACACACACACACACACGCACGCACACGCACGCACACACCACACACACACACACACACACACACACACACACACACACACACACACACACACACACACACAAGCATCAAGTCTTTTGGTCGACAATTAATAAACACAAGATTAAAGTTAAAAGTAAAGGTCTCGTTGTCACCATTTAAAAGTGCAATAATCTTACCGCACAACATGTCGCATCTTCATTTCAAGGCATGAACAATGCATACAATTCTGCCAGCTTCAAGATAATCTTTGTCTCGTTTGTCACCATTTAAAAGTGCCAACAATTCTTACCGCACAACATGTCGCATCCTCTCATTTCATGGCATGAACAATGCATACAATTCTGCCCAGCTTCAAGATAATCTTTGTCCTCAGTTCACATTGCTCATTATCATCATCTCATCATCAGGTGCCTTGCCGCATGGCGTTGGCGATTATGGACTTCCATCTATCTCTATCTCTTGCCACCCCAAGCATCTCCTCCACCCTCCTCGTCCTCAGCCACTCCGCAAGTCCGTCTGACATTTTCTCCATGGGTCTACCTAGTGCTCTCTTTCCCTCCAGTTTTCCCGTTGTGACCAGGTGCTCCAAATCCCCCTTCCTCATAAAATGGCTATAAAATGTTGCCTGTCTTTTCCTAATCTTCCTTATGAATGATCTACTTGTGTCTGCCTCCATGAAGACTGTCTCGTTTGTTTTCTTTGCTGTCCATGGAACTCTCAACAATCTTCTTAGAAACCACATCTCGGCTGCCTCAATCTTGTTCTGGTTTGCTTGCTGACTGTCCACGCCTCACATCCGTACAACAGTATTGGTTCTATATAACATTCAAGGACTCTCTTCCTGATGTTAATTGATAGGCATTTGTTAGTAAGAATGCTTGTCATATCGTCTAATATCACTCATAGTGAAAAGACGTTAAATCAAAGAACGAACGATGCTTGTCATCTTCTTGAATGCTGTTTTGGCTTGGCCGATTCTGCCGACTATTTCCGACTACTAGAGCCAAATAAAGGGCTAAATTTGACCCGAAAGATTCGAACACAGGTCCTCTCACTTTACAGAAACGTGTCTGAACCACTGAGCTGAATGAATAAACCAATTCATAATGAATAAATAAATTGACTATACTGGCTATTGCATCGATCCTAAAGTTGATTCCTTTGTTGATTCTGTTTTTGTTTGTTTTGTTGTTTTTGCTTTCTGCAGAAATTTGGGTTTTGGTGGAGAAAATGTATGCCACCGATGTGTTGAGTAATTAGGTAATTAGTGTATCGCAATTGGTGTTGTTGTTGTTACAAATAAATTCATTATATTGGCTGTTGCATCCATCCTAAATTTGATTCATTTGTTGATTCTGTTAGTTGTTTCTTGTTGTTTTTGTTTTCTGCAAAAATTAGGGCTTTGGTGGAGAAAATGTATGCCATTAATGTGTTGATAATTAGGTAATTAGTTTATTGTTGTTGCTGTTGCTGCTACAGTTGTTGTGTTTTTGTTTTTTGAGCTTCCCTTTTTCGTAGAAACACGTCTCCAGTTTTGTTTAGAAATCATTCATCACCAGTAGCGTTTATTTGTTTGTTTATTTATGTGTGTATGTTATGTGTATTGTGTGCCTATGTCCTGCTTTGGAGAGGGGAATGGAGTGTTTGTCTTTCTTTGTGTGTGTTGTGTGCATGTGTGTTGCTTAGGAGGGGGGAACTGTTTGTCTTTCTTTGTGTGTGTTGTGTGCATGTGTGTTGCTTAGGAGAGGCGAAGGGAGTGTTTGTCTTTCTTTGTGTGTGTTGTGTGCATGTGTGTTGCTTAGGAGGGGGGAACTGTTTGTCTTTCTTTGTGTGTGTTGTGTGCATGTGTGTTGCTTAGAAGGGGGGAACTGTTTGTCTTTCTTTGTGTGTGTTGTGTGCATGTGTGTTGCTTAGGAGAGGCGAAGGGAGTGTTTGTCTTTCTTTGTGTGTGTTGTGTGCATGTGTGTTGCTTAGGAGGGGGGAACTGTTTGTCTTTCTTTGTGTGTGTTGTGTGCATATGTGTTGCTTAGGAGAGGGGAAGGGAGTGTTTGTCTTTCTTTGTGTGTGTTGTGTGCCTATGTCCTGCTTAGGAGAGGGGAAGGAGTGTTTG
>JAPXFY010000029.1:36365698-36368198 GCA_030674185.1 Monoplex corrugatus
TCTACCTATCATTTTCTGCTTTAATGGTCCATTCACCTGCATGTGTTCGATAAAGTCTTACGTACTTTTTCTTAGGATTGATAATTGGGTAAGTGTATTAAGTGCATTCTTGGCTCTAGGCAGGTGAGATATGCGAAAGCAATTTTAGGTCATTTATGCCTGTTTTTATATATATTTTGGTGTCCTTAGGTATGCTTATATTTGTATTCAAGTGTGTTTTTTTTAATCCCCTGTGCGATAAATTGGACAGA
This sequence comes from Monoplex corrugatus, assembly GCA_030674185.1. Lineage (NCBI taxonomy): Eukaryota > Metazoa > Mollusca > Gastropoda > Littorinimorpha > Ranellidae > Monoplex > Monoplex corrugatus. The sequence goes on from JAPXFY010000029.1 coordinate 36,365,950, forward strand.
GTGGTCAACGTCAGGGGCATGTCCTTAGATTATGTGCGCGAATGCATTGATATGTGTACTTCGTTTTCTTTTCTATTTTGTTGTTGTTGAAGTTTGTATGTTTTGAGGCAGTCATAGCCCTGGTATGGCTCTACGTCAGTCGGCTGGGCTTTAAACAATAAGAACAACAATAACAACAACAATTCTTTGCTGTAATATCAGTGTACACATTGCAACTAGCCTGGCAAAAGGTACGATATATAATATCTTGAACTTCAAGTTAAAACTGTACCGTCCTTTTTGCACCAATGCGTTTCCACGTGCTGTATCAATGTATTCAATTCTTTTAACCTAGGCCTGACAAAAGTGTGATATTGATCAGGAATTTTTATTTCAAAATTGCACTGTTTGTTTCTGCATCTAAGGTGCAGTTTCATGTGTATTACCATTTTAACCTGGTTGGACAAAAGCATGATTTGTTATCAAGGATGTCAATACAAACGTACTATACTTATCAACTAAGTAACATAACTCTTGAGAGTCACGGAGTTATCTCCCATGTAGAATTTCTCAAACCCAACACAGTTTGCGCTACCCATTCAGCTAGCATAGACGCAGCCATAAAGCATAAAGTGGTAAGCTCAGAACATTCCTTAAAAAGGAATGCCCAAGTCACCCATATACCCTGCAACTACGCTACACACAACCACGATGGTGGAGAGAAATTCATACAATATATTGGTCTTATGTACAAGATTGACCACTCTTTTATTCTTGAACTGACCTAATTTAAATATTTAAAATTCTCCCTGCTTCCCTCTTATTTCCTTTGGCACTATACTTATTTTTTGGGGGGGGGACAAACTGAACTCAAATCAATATCAACATATTGATATTAAAACCTGGCAGGGCAAAAAAATTGATTTGTTTTCCTCGCAATAAAAAGAAACAACAACAATTGACAGACAGGGTTCTGATTTAGTAACAAACTTAAAGTTTACCATATGTGATGTATTGGAAAATGTCAGTATACAAAGATTTTGTTTGTCTGATGTTTTGTGTGCTTGAAAGCTGTAGAAATGTCAGTGGGCAGAAGAACGAGTACTCGTGCATTCACGTGCACGCGCGCCATATCCCCCCTCCCAACTCTCTCCACAGAGACACAGACACACAGACACCCACTTACACCCAGTTACACCCAACCACCCACCCAACCACGTACACTAAACCACACAGAGAGAAAGAAAGAGAGAGAGAGAGGGAGGGAGGGAGAGAGAGAGAGAAGGGGGGAGAGGGAGAGAGAGAGAGAGAGAGAGAGAGGAGTGTGGTTTGGTTCAGTGCGTGTGTGTTTGTGAAATAAAGACAAGAGAGAGAGAGAGAGAGAGAGAGAGAGAGAGAGAGAGAGAGAGAGAGAGAGGGAGAGACGTAGAGAGAGACAGAGACAGAAACAAAGACAAAGACAGCAAAAAAGAAAGAAAGAGAGAGAGAGAGAGAGAGAGACAGAAGACAGAGACAGAAGAGCGAGAGAGGGAGGAGGGAGAGCAGCGAGGGTGTAGAAAATCCCGACTGAAATATTGACATCTTCATATTATGTCTTCTATTCTAGTCCAAGCGCAAAAATGCCAGTGTTGTGAAGACAAGCGATAAAATCTGGTATCATTAGACAAAAACATAAATAGATGTCCAAGACTACCTTTTGTCCTCTCTTTCTTTCTTACCACTTTTCAGTATGTTCTGTCTTTCTGTTGTTCTTTGATGTCAATGAATCTTGTCTGTTTCTCTCTCTGATTCACAAATTCAACAAATTGTACAAAACTATTCTGAATTACATAGTTTACACAAAGCTGTTTTCCACTGTGAATCAGTTCATATAATCACCTTAAAGAAATATTTAGGAGTGGATATGCGTACATTCTATAGTCTTTGAGCATAGAAAGACTAACAGCAATGCTACGTGCGTAAACTCTGCTGTTAGATGTGTCTGCTAGTGGATTATATTAATACAGATGGAAAATTATAGAATACCGTGTAAAGTGTACAATATGCTGTATGATTTATATGCTAATGTTAAAGTTGAAACATAACTGAGTGTCATATAGCACGTGCATGCTTGTTTGGATATGGATTTGGTGCAGTATGGATTTATCAAACTGATGGCGATGTGAATGAATTCATACCAGTGTTTCGTCAGTGTGTTATCGATTGTAGATGGCAGAAATGGCACGATCATATATATTCAAAGCCATGACAGATTTAATATTTACATAACT
>JAPXFY010000029.1:36373198-36385698 GCA_030674185.1 Monoplex corrugatus
ATGGATGTATTGTCAGCCATGACTATATTTATGAATCTTTGTTTCGAGAAAACGTCGCCGAAAAATTTAATGACTTTGTTTTATGCTCCTTGCCACAAGGACAAAAATGTCAATGGCAATAAACCATTTTCAGTTTCAGTTTCAGTTTCTCTTTCTCACTCACTCTCTCTCTCTCTCTTCTTTCACCCCCTCTCTCCCTTCCCCCCTCTCTTGCTCTCTCTGTCTCTCTCATGTTCTCCAGCCACTGAAGAGTTGTTTAATCAATCTAAGCAAGTCTATAATCTAAATAATCTGAGACTAACAATAATCACGCCTTAAAAAATGAACATACAGTTAAAAATCTAGCCACATAGCTCCATAAAGTTCTTAACGATTACCTTGTCGTAAAGATGGTTTCTCCAAACTTGTGACGGTTACATTTAATTGGTATACTTTTATTGCGGTTTTCGAAGAATGAATATGCCACCCATATTGTGTTTCTATATATTGTTTGAAATATGTATTACAGAAGAACGACTACAAGGTGTATTTTGTGTTTCCATAAATTTATGACGTACCCACAATTTTTCGTATAGGGCTTTAGCCTTTTTTGAATCTCTCTCTTTCTTTCTCCTCTCTCTCTCTCTCTCTCTCCTCTCTCTTTCTCTCTTTCTCTCTCTCTCTCTTCCTCTTTTTCTTTCTTTCTCTCTCTCTCTCTGTATAGCTGACATTTTCTGTCTCCCTCTGTGTCTCTCTTTCTCCCCTCTGTGTCTCTGTCTGTCCGTCTCTCTTTTCCCTGTCACCCGTCTCCTTCTCTCTCTTTCTCCCGTCTCTCCCTTTCTCCCGTCTCTCTCTCTCTCTTTCTTTCTCTCTCTCTCTTTCTCTCTTTCTTCCCCCCCCCCTCTCTCTCTGTATGGCTGACTCTTTCTGTCTCCCTCTCTGTCTCTGTCTGTCTGTCTGTCTGTCTCTGTTTCTCCCGTCTCCTTCTCTCTCTTTCTCCCGTCTCCTTCTCTCTCTGTCTTTGTCTGTCTGTGTCTTTCTGTCTCCATCTCTGTCTCTGTGCCTCTCTGTCTCCCTATGTGTTTCTGTCTCTGTCTGTCTGTCTCTGTTTTCTCCCGTCTCCTTCTCTCTCTTTCTCCCGTCTCCTTCTCTCTCTCTGTCTTTGTCTGTCTGTATCTTTCTGTCTCCATCTCTGTCTCTGTGCCTCTCTGTCTCCCTATGTGTTTCTGTCTCTCTCTGTCTGTCTCTGTTTCTCCCGTCTCCTTCTCTCTCTTTCTCCCGTCTCTCTCTCTCTCTCGCTCTCTCTCTCTCTTTCTCTCTCTCTCTCTCTATTTCTTTCCCCCCCTCTCTCTCTCTGTATGGCTGACTCTTTCTGTCTCCCTCTGTGTCTCTGTCTGTCCGTCTGTCCGTTTGTTTGTCTGTCTCTCTTTCTCCCGTCTCCTTCTCTTTCTTTCTCCCGTCTCTCTCCTCTCTCTCTCTCTTTCTCCTATCTCTCTCTCTCTCCCCCCCTCTCTCTCTCCCTCTCTTTCTCCTTCTCGTCTTCTCTCTCTTTCTCCCGTCTCTCTCTCCTCTCTCTCTCTTTCTCCTATCTCTCTCTCTCTCTCTCTCCCCCTCTCTCTTTCCCCTCTCTTTCTCCTTCTCGCCTTCTCTCTCCCTCTGTGTCTGAAATGGTGGGAGCACCGGTAATTGGTTCGCATGTCAGCGCTCACTTAAACACATCTTGGTAGTGTGCGCTCTGACGGTGAGGAGAGCGTAGAAAGTGCCCAGGTCACAGAAATGAAACGTCACTGCTTCTTCCTGTCATAGAACGTAAAAAATTAATGGTTTACTGACCAAACTTTGCCATTAAGATCTTGTCTTTTTGTGTTCCAAAGTTTGATTTTGTTTGTTTGGGTTAGACTTTCGTGGACAATTGTCATATTGATATTGATATAAGTATATATGTATATATCTATATCTATCTACTATGTATGTATGCATGTATGCATGCATGTATGTAAGTATGTATCTATGTATGTATGTGTGTTTGAGGTATGTATGTATGTATCTGTCTGTCTATCTGTCTATCTATCTATCTATCTATCTAGCTAGCTAGCTATCTAGCTATCTATCGATCTATCTATCTATCTCTCTGTTGATCGATGGATTGATCTATATATTCATGTGTGTATGTGTGTCTTTGTCTCTCTCTCTGTGTGTGGTGTGTGTGTGTGTGTGTGTGTGTGTGTTGTGTGTGTGTGTGTGTTTGCGTTTGCGTATGTATGTGTGTATTTGAATCACACACACATACATACACAAACACACACACACACAAACACACACACACAAACTCAATCGCACACGTACACATACACACACAAACACACACAAATACAATCACACACACACACACACATATATACACACACAAACTCTCATACACATACATACACACACCACCACCACTGCCACCAGTCTGACAAAACAAAACAAAACAACAAAGACAAAAGAACTAGACTTTGTACAGAAAATTGATATCATCCCATCAGCACTACACATTTTTCTTCCTTCCTCGTGCAGCTGTGCCTTTTGAGGCCGGAAATTACGTTGGGGCCGAATCACGCTTTACTGCCAAATCAGGAGATCATTACGCGGTCGTGGAACAACTCTCAAAGTCCCAAAGCTTATCAGGTTTAGTCGAAGTGTCAGAGTGTATACATATGTGTGTGCTCTTGTGTGTGTTGTGTGTGTGTGTGTGTGTGTGTGTGTGTGTGTGTGTGTGTGTGTGTACGTGTGTGTGTGTGTGTGTGTGTGTACGTGTGTGTGTGTGTGTACGTGTGCGTGTGTGTGTGTGTGTGTGCGTGTTTGTGTATATGTGTGTTTATTTGATTGATTGTGTGTGTGCGTGTGTGTGTGTGTGTGTGAGTGTGAGAGAGAGAGAGAGAGAGAGAGAGAGAGAGCACAAGAGAGAGAGCACAAGAGAGAGAGAGACAGACAGACAGAGACAGAGGCAGAGACAGAGAGAGAGAGAGATAGAGAGAGAGAGACAGAAACAGAGACAGAGAGACAGAGACAGTGAGAGAGTGAGAAACAGAGACAGGGACAGAGAGAAGAGAGAGAGAGAGAGAGAGGGAGACAGAGAGACAGAGAGTGAGGGAGGCTGAAATGAAATGATCGGGATGTTTTAGTATGTTTTGTTTGTAGGGTGCGCACACACACGCACACACGTACACAGAAACACATACAGACACACATGCACTCACGCACACACACACACACGAACGCACGCACGCACGCACACACACATGAATATATAGATCGATCCATCGATCAACAGAGAGATAGATAGATAGATCGATAGATAGATAGATAGATAGATAGATAGACAGATACATACATGGTATGTTTTGTTTGTCTGTGTGTGTACGTGCGTATGCTTCTTCTTTTGTGTGTGTGTGTGTACGTGTGTGTTTTATTGTGTGTGTGTGTCTGTGTGTGTGTGTGCGTGCGTTTGTGTTTGTGTGTTTGTGTGTGTGTGTGTGTTCTTTTCTTGTGAGTGTGTATGTGTGTCTATGTGTGTATATTTGTGTGTGTGTGCGTGCGTGCGTACGTGTGTGTGTGTGTGTGCATGTGTGTCTGTATGTGTTTCTGTGTACGTGTGTGCGTGTGTGCGCGCGGGCGCACGAGTGTGATGAATTATCTCATCTGTAGGGTGGAACCCTGATAAATTTGACTTGAGTGTTTTTCTGTTTGGCCATTCAATCAATCTCTGTCATCACATCGTTCGACTGAGAACTGGATACACGGCATCTCTGTTCGTTCATTTGTTGTTTGTTTTTTGTTTTTATCAGATGAGAACTTTAGAAAAGAAAATCCGAAAGAATTATTTCATCAGAGAAACATGTTTTACTTTATCATTTCCAAAGTTTCGGTTTATGAGATATTACATGCATTTTCCTTTGGCTACAGATATTTTTTTTTTGCAAGTAAGGCTGCAGATGAATAGAAGGTTTGAGTTAAACAGATGAAATTTAGTAGACAATGAATTGTTTACATTGTTGGTAAGTTGTTAATAAGCAAGGAATAAAGGGTTGCGTGCGTATTGATGATGCATGCACTGGGTGAGGCTGATGCTGCTTCAACCGAAATAATAATGGGCTTCTGTCTTTGTGATTGTGTTTTTATATAAAAATATGATGTAAGTTTGTATCATCATTCCTTAGATATTTGGACTGAAGGATATGGACTTGTACCCTAGCGACTTGATGATGTAGTGAGAATCTCTCTATCTCTCTCTCATATGTGTGTGTCTATCTATCTATCCATCTATCTATCTATCTATCTATCTATCTATCTATCTATCTATCTATCTATCTATCTATCTGTCTGTCTGTCTGTCTGTCTGTCTGTCTGTCTGTCTGTCTGTCTGTCTATCTATCTATCTATCTATCTATCTATCTATCTATCTATCTATCTGTCTGTCTGTCTGTCTGTCTGTCTGTCTGTCTATCTATCTATCTATTATCTATCTATCTATCTATCTATCTATCTATCTATTTATCTATCTATCTATCACTCTATCTATGTGTCTATCTATCTGTCTGTCTATCCTCTCTCTCATCTCTATCTATCTATCTATCTATGTATGTGTATGTATGTTGTATGTATGTATGTATGTATGTACGATGTATGTATGTATGTATGTGTGTGTGAATGTTGTGTGTGTGTGTGTGCGTGCGTGCGTGCGCGCGCGCGTGTGTCTGTGCGCGTGCGTATGTGTGCGCCCACGTGTGCAGGTGTGTGTATCTAAGTTAATGTTCTCGTAAAGATAGAGGAATGCTTGTTTTGATTTCGAAAAGAGAACAATTACAAAATTTAATCTTTTTTGTTCCATGCTGACTATATGGAAAAGTGTCGCAGGTGTGTGACCCACCAAGTCAGATTTAAGTCGGTCTGCAGCCGGTGATTGTTTAAAACACAGCGATTCCTGGTATTTGTATAGGACCACTAGCTAACACCAGCTAATTTTTAAGACCTTACCAGTGCGTAGGGTTTTTGTGCAGGCTAAGGGAGTCTGCCAGGTAAGAAGCTGGTGGGTTACGTTGGAGCGCATATGGAATTGTCCGAGCGTGATGAATCCCTCTTGAAAAAAATCCAAACTCCTATATTGAAGTCATCTGACAGGAACAAACGAGAGACAGTTTTGATGGAGGCAGACACAAGAAGTTCATTGATAAGAAAGATTAGGAAAAGACAGGCAACATTTATAGGCCACGTTATGAGGAAAGGGGAATTATTAGAGCACCTGGTCACAACAGGGAAACTGGAGGGAAAGAGAGCACCAGGAAGACCCATGGAGAAAAATATTGGACGGACTTGCAGGGTGGCTGAGGACAGAGAGAGTGGAAGATGTGCTTGCGGTAACAAGGGATAGATTCATGTGGAGGGCCATGATCGCCAACGCCATGCGGCAGGGCACTTGGTGATGATTATGATGAACCGGCTTCTATTCAAAGTTGAGTGTGCTACAGACTCATTCGAAAGACTGGAACCATACAGTCGAGTCTCTTCCTCTTCACTGGAGCATCATTAAGAGAGTTGCTCAAATCTCTTGACCAACACCACAGGTATCCGCATCTTGCAGCAACAAGGGATAAATACATACGGAGGGCCATGATCGCCAAAGCCAGACCTGTGGCAGGGCACTTGATGATGATGATAATGATGATGACAGGAACGGCAGGGATCTTGAGAAAATGTGACCCAAAATAAGTGCGACTGTCCGCGTCCAAGCAAACAGGAACCAGAAGAACAAGTAAACCAAAAAGAACGCGTATTCAATACAACAAGACAAGACAGGCGCAAATTTTCGGCCAACCGGCCTTTGTCAAGCGCGAATGCACGATCACAAACAGACGCCAAACAACGGATAATAAGAAAAGGACTAAAACTTCCCTGCCGCCTCGTCCAGTGGATAAAAAGGGACTAAAATGAGAAAATGTGTTTGGGTTCAGACGATGAAATGTCTGAGGATTTGGCAGCGATGGCATGGCCAAGAAATATCAGTTTGCATAGCGGTGCAGGACAAAACGGCTTCAAAAGCCAGCACATAACAGAAGTAGTGTTTGTTTCTCTCTCTTTCTCTGATGTGAAGAACCGCAGTTTTAACTTTTAACTGTTTTAACTGTCCTGCGTTACATTCAGCGTTACAACGGCTTAAAAGCCAGCACACAACAGAAGTAGTGTGTATTTTCTCTCTCTTCATCTTTATTGAAAAACCGCAGTTTTAACTTTTGCTGTCCCGCGCTACATAATTTGAGAATGAACGTGATAGTGATACCAACAAAAAATGACACAACATATTTCTGAACCAACCCATCACAAAGGTCACATTCTTGACTGGATCATTTCTCGTGATCACCACAATTCAGCTACTGACAACTGCCTAGTTCTTTCTACCCGTCTAACTTCAGCCCTTCCATCTAACCACTCTGCAATTCTCTGTTCTCTTGACATTTCTCCTCCTTCCCGTACCACGCGCACAGTGACTCGACGCAATCTCAAATCTATTGACCTCTCCACATTTTCATCTGATGCCTCCCGCCTCCTTTCTGAAAAGTCACATAACCTTGCCGATGAATTCTATACTACTCTCCACCATCTTCTGGACACTCATGCTCCAGCCACAACCCGTCTTTTACCTGACCGCCCCCCTACCCCCTGGCTCACTCATGAGATTGCCTGTGCAAAACGTGCCCGCCGCAGAGCAGAGCGCCGCTGGCGCAAATCCAAACTCACTGTACATAGGCAACTTTTCCAAGCCTCTAAAACAAAAGTATCCACCCTCATTGCATCTGCAAAAACAAGCTATTTCCAAACCAAAATCATGAATGCCTCTTCTTCAAGAGAACTCTTTACAACCATGAATCATCTCCTTGGCACACGAAAAGATTTACCTCTCCCAACAAAACACACAAATGAAGAACTCCCATCTGTATTCTCCAAGTATTTCACCACCAAAATACAAACTCTTCGTGACAGGCTTGACAGGACACCCTGTCAACCATGCCCACCTGACCCTTCCTTCTCTGGCACATCTCTTACTACTTTTACCCCAGTCTCACAAGAAGAAATTCTCAACACAATCAGATCCATGTCGTTCAAAACCTGCGAACTGGATCCTCTTCCAGGTTCTCTCTACTCTGTCTCCCTACTCTCCTCCCATTCATCACTGACATCATCAACACTTCTTTTCAAACTGGAACTGTCCCAGATTCTTTCAAGTCTGCTATTGTTCACCCTCTCCTCAAGAAATACAATTTAGACCCAAATGAATTGAAAAATTACAGGCCTATCTCTAATCTCTCTTTCTTGTCAAAACTCATCGAAAAAGTTGTCCTCAACCAGCTGAACTCTCACCTGTCTGCCAACAATCTCCTCAATCCTTTCTAGTCAGCCTACCGCCAGTGCCATAGCACTGAAACTGCCCTGCTACACATTCTCAACAATCTCCTCCTTGCAACTGATACTGGCAAAGTCTCTCTCCTCACACTCCTTGATCTGTCTGCAGCCTTCGATACCATTGACCATGGTATTCTCCTTTCTAGACTTCATCATACTTTTGGCATCTCTGACATTGCTCTCTCCTGGTTCACTTCATATCTATCAAACAGAAAACAAACTGTTCTCATTAATGGCACTTACTCTCAACCTGCATACCTGACCTGTGGTGTTCCATAAGGATCTGTCCTTGGCCCTGTTCTTTTCACTCTTTACACCTCCCCCCTGTCTACCATCATCAACTCCCACTCTATAAAACACCACTTCTATGCTGATGACACCCAACTTCAAGACAGTGACACACCAGACAATATACAGCGCCTCTTGACTCGCACCATTGAGTGTTACTCGGACATTAAGAACTGGATGACGTTCAACAAACTTCAGCTTAATGATGACAAGACAGAAGCTATCCTCATTGGCACCCGTCAGAAACTTTCTCAGCTGCCTCCTCTTTCTCTCCCATTATGTAACACATCAGTCCAATTTCTGACTCAGCTAAAAACCTTGGTGTCTGCATTGACTCTACCCTCTCCATGAACAACTTTGTTTCTCAAACTGCCAGATCTTGCTACTATCACCTCCATCATATAAGCCTGATCAGGAAGTATCTCTCTGTCGAAACAACTGCAAAACTCGTTCTCTCCTTCATAATGTCACGCATTGACTATTGCAATTCACTCCTGTCTGGTCTTCCTGCCTCCACCATTCACATCCTGCAGCGCATTCAAAACAATGCTGCACGCCTTGTACTAAAAAAGAAAAAATCTGACCACATATCTCCTCTCCTGGCACAACTTCACTGGCTCCCTGTATTAAAGCGCATACAGTACAAACTAGACACCATGTGCTACAAAAGCCTCAATAACGCAGCCCCCGATTACCTGTCAAGCCTACTTGAGATCTATGTTCCCTCACGTACCCTCCGCTCTGCCTCCGATCTTCTGACTTTTCGCTTTCCACGCACTAAGCTCAATACCTATGGTCTACGAGCCTTCTCTGTTTCTGGTCCACTTTCCTGGAACAAACTTCCTCTCTCAGTCCGTCAGCAACCTACTTTTGTCTCCTTCAAGTCCGCTCTCAAAACTCACCTTTTCTCCTCCGCATAAAATCACTCAATCCCCTCTGCAGCCTGTCTCCACTTGGAGGGGAATCACACTGTAGTATATAATTGTATATAATATGCTCTCTATAATTTTCCATTGCTTTTATTCTTTCTCCCCATTTATAGCCGTGTGCGTGTACGTGTGCGTGTGCGTGTGTGTGTGTGTGTGTGTGGTGTGCGTGCGTGCGTGCGTGCGTGCGTGCGTGTGTGTGCGTGCGTGCGTGTGTGTCTGTTTTAGCGCTTAGATTTGATTTTATCAAGATTTTGCGCTATATAAAATATTGTATATTATTATTATATTAAAATATTATCATGCACCTGTGAAATCCAGAACTAGTGTGACTAATTGCGTTCAAACAAGCAGGAACCAGAAAACACACAAAGAAAGAATCAGAACGCGCTGGTTCAATGGAATGGTTTCGTTGTGCGTAGACATTAGTAAAATAAATCGTAATTCACAGGGTTCATAAAAAAAAAAAAAAGAATCAGAATCAGATTACAAACAAACAATCACAAACAAACAAACACCAAATTTGTTATAATATATAATTGTATATGCTATGCTCTCTATAATTTTCCATTGCTTTTATTCTTGCTTTTATTGCTTTTATCCTTTCTCCCCATTTATAGCCATGCGTGTGTGTGTGTGTGTGTGTGTGTGTGTGTGTGTGTGTGTGTGTGTGTGTGTGTGTGTGTGTGTGTGTGCGTGCGTGCGTGCGTGCTTGCGTGTGTGTCTGCTTCAGCGCTTAGATTTGATTTATCAAGATTTTGCGCTATATAAATATTGTAATTATTATTATTATTGATCTTACGCTTGACAACGGCCAGTAAGCCGAAAATTTGCGCCAGTCTTATCTGGCTGTATCAAATACATGTTCTGATTCTCTTTTCATCTACCCTGTGAATTTGGATTATATTTTACTCATGTCTACACATTACGAAATCATTCTGTTTAACCAAAGTATGTATTGTATACGAAGCTCTAAAATACTAGATACTGTTACGACAATTTTTTTTCAATATAATAAAACGATCTGTAATATCTTATTTGATGTATCATGTATTGTAATAAATGCAAATCATGCTCATAGTTATAAGTCTGTCTGCTTGTAACTTCGTCTTCAGTAAGAAGCTCTGGTTTAATTAACCCTTTGAATCCCGCACCTGTCTACCAGCATCTTGTATTGTCGACCATTCTAACAGAGCAAAAATTTAACCCTTTGACTCCCTCACCCTATCCACCAGCTTCCTGCAGGAAGCTGGTGGATAGGGTGAGGGAGTCAAAGGGTTAAATCTTTGCAGTTGGTGAATAAAGTGGGGGGGGAGTCAAAGGGTTAAATTGCATAAATCATTCGTATTCGCGTTTTTCTTCTCTGTCTTCCTTTGCCTTTTATTTTTTCTTTTCTTATCTCCTCTCTGTCTCACCCCTCTCTTTGTCCGTCTCTTTGCATACACTCCGTCTCTCTCTCTTGTCCAGAATCTCAGCTCGGTCCAATCGATCTACTCACACACAAAGGCTTTCCTTTTTGAAGTAAAACATGTAATTCAGACTTTCTTTAATGATTGCTACGCGGGGAGAAGTTTCATTTCAGCTTTCTGGCCTTTGTTAAGTTTGCACAAAAGCTTCGTCTATTGACGATTTGAAATCGATACGGACATGCTTTTATTCCACAAAGATAGTCAAAGCCATACAAACATTCTTTCTTTCTAATTAGGCAACATGCAGAAATATATCCTGTTATTCTGAAACATTGCTTCTTTAAATATCAACCAAAGGACATAACTCTTGAGAGTCACGTAGAAATTATCTCCCATGTTGTTGAACTTCTCAAATCTAACATAGTTTGCGCTACCCATTCAGCTAGCATAGAAGCAGACACAAAGCACAAAAACCGTAAGCTCAGAACACTCCTCTTAAAAGGAGCGCCCAAGCCTACCTTTATACTCTGCAACTACCCTACACACAACTATGAGAGAGGAGAGAAATAATACAATATATTGATCTTATGTTCAAGATTGACATAGTCTTTTATTCTTGAACTGACCAAACACACACACACATAGACAAGACAGAACATACACAGGGTTGCTTCCAAGGCATATAGGTAATACCAAAGAAATAAGAGGGAAGCAGGGAGAATTTTTATAATATCAACCAAAGGACATAACTCTTAAGAGTCACGTAGAAATTATCTCCCATGTTGTTGAACTTCTCAAATCTAACATAGTTTGCGCTACCCATTCAGCTAGCATAGAAGCAGACACAAAGCACAAAAACCGTAAGCTCAGAACACTCCTCTTAAAAGGAGCGCCCAAGCCTACCTTTATACTCTGCAACTACCCTACACACAACTATGAGAGAGGAGAGAAATAAACAATTATTGATTTATGTTAAGATTGCATAGTCTTTTATTCTTGAACTGACCAGAACACAACAACTTAGACAAGACAGAACATACACGGGTTGCTTCCAAGCATATAGGTAATACCAAAAAATAAAGGGAAGCAGAGAGAACATTTTTTAATATCAACCAAAGGACATAACTCTTGAGAGTCACGTAGAAATTATCTCCCATGTTGTTGAACTTCTCAAATCTAACATAGTTTGCGCTACCCATTCAGCTAGCATAGAAGCAGACACAAACACAAAAACCGTAAGCTCAGAACACTCCTCTTAAAAGGAGCGCCCAAGCCTATCTTTATACTCTGCAACTACCCTCACACAACTATGAGAGAGGAGAGAAATAATACAATATATTGATCTTATGTTCAAGATTGACATAGTCTTTTATTCTTGAACTGACCAAACACACACACACATAGACAAGACAGAACATACACAGGGTTGCTTCCAAGGCATATAGGTAATACCAAAGAAATAAGAGGGAAGCAGGGAGAATTTTTATAATATCAACCAAAGGACATAACTCTTGAGAGTCACGTAGAAATTATCTCCCATGTTGTTGAACTTCTCAAATCTAACATAGTTTGCGCTACCCATTCAGCTAGCATAGAAGCAGACACAAAGCACAAAAACCGTAAGCTCAGAACACTCCTCTTAAAAGGAGCGCCCAAGCCTACCTTTATACTCTGCAACTACCCTACACACAACTATGAGAGAGGAGAGAAATAATACAATATATTGATCTTATGTTCAAGATTGACATAGTCTTTTATTCTTGAACTGACCAAACACACACACATAGACAAGACAGAACATACACAGGGTTGCTTCCAAGGCATATAGGTAATACCAAAGAAATAAGAGGGAAGCAGGGAGAATTTTTATAATATCAACCAAAGGACATAACTCTTGAGAGTCACGTAGAAATTATCTCCCATGTTGTTGAACTTCTCAAATCTAACATAGTTTGCGCTACCCATTCAGCTAGCATAGAAGCAGACACAAAGCACAAAAACCGTAAGCTCAGAACACTCCTCTTAAAAGGAGCGCCCAAGCCTATCTTTATACTCTGCAACTACCCTACCTGTTTCTTTGTTATTATTTTTGTTTAAAGCCCAGCCGACTGCGTCGGTCATTTCAGGGCTATAACTTTTTTTCAAAACATACACAATACTTCGACAGGGGAGAGAAAAAGAACAACAACAAATATAAAACAAAATTCAGTACACACATGGATGCATTTGCACATATGATCTAAGGAGATGCCCCTGGTGTTGACCATTTCGTCCAATTTACCGCCCAGCGGATTTACACATCTGAATACAACTTCAAACACAACTAAGGAAACTACAACATATAGAAAAGAAACGTGCCTCTATTACCTAAAATTGCTTCTGCACACCACATTTCCTTCGAGGCAAAAATGCGGTCAATACATGTACCCAATTATCAATCCTAAGAAATAGTAGGTAA
>JAPXFY010000029.1:36405698-36408198 GCA_030674185.1 Monoplex corrugatus
ACAGATACCGGTGATAAGTCATTGCTCAACTGGCGTAGAGCTGACGCCAGGGGTTGCTTTTGACGGTGGGAGTGACCTTCGTGTCTTACTGGACAGCTACCGCCCACCTAAGCTGGGCAGCCCCCAGCCAGTTAGGTGCTGTCCCGCCACGACCTGCCTTCTTCATTGGGTGCATGAAGATTAGGAGAAAATCTGACAAGCAGGTCGTTAATTACCGCACCAAACAAAAAGAAAAATTCAAATTCAAGAAACGGATCAGGAAAAGGATCAGCAGTGAAACTGGGCTGTTGGAATGTCCGAACAATGATGCCTGGGCTCTCCCAAGATCTGCAAGACATCAGCGACGCCAGAAAAACCGCCGTCATAAACAGCGAACTAAAGAGGCTCAATGTGGACATTGCCACTCTGCAGGAAACACGGCTGGCTGACTCAGGAACACTAAAGGAAAGGGACTACACCTTCTTCTGGCAAGGAAAGAGTTCTGATGTCCCAAGAGAGCACGGAGTAGGCTTTGCAGTAAGGAACAGCCTGCTGAACATGATTGAACCAGGCAGCGGCGGTTCAGAACGACTCTTGACTCTCCGCCTCAACACCACCGAAGGCTATGTCACTCTCATCAGCGTTTATGCCCCAACTCTGTCCGCCTCTCCAGACACCAAGGATGAGTTCTACGAAAATCTCGCATCAACCATAAGGAACATCCCCAGGACAGAACAACTTGTTTTCCTGGGCGACTTCAACGCCAGAGTGGGTGCAGACAATGACTCATGGCCCTTCTGCCTCGGTGCCTTTGGAGTGGGGAAAATGAATGAGAATGGACAGCGACTGCTTGAGTTTTGCGCCTGCCATGAACTGTGCATCGCCAACTCCTTCTTCAAGACGAAGCCTCAGCACAAAGTTTCCTGGAGGCATCCCGCTCAAAACATTGGCACCAACTGGATTTGATCCTAGTAAGACGTGCCGCTATCAAAAACGTTCTCCACACTCACTCTTATCACAGCGCAGACTGCGACACAGACCACTGTCTGGTATGTTGCAAGATCAGGCTACAACCAAAGAAGTTCCACTGCTCAAAGAAACAAGGGAACCCTCGCATTGACGTCAGCAAGATGTCTCAGCCAGATCTTGTAGAACAATTCGCAGAGGCCTTTCAGAGAGAATACGATGCATTGCAGCCCAGAGACTCTGCCACTGAGAGATGGGAAACGCTACGAGACACCATGCACCGCATTGCTATGGCCACCTTTGGGAAGAAAACTGTGAAGTCCCACCACTGGTTTGAGGCCAAATCATCAGAGATGACTCCCACTGTTGAGGCCAAGCGTGCCGCACTCACCAAGTATAAGCAGTCACCCAGTGAGAAGAACCTGCAAATCCTCAGGGCTGCCAGAAGTAAGGTTCAGCTTAACGCCAGGCGCTGCGCAAACGAGTACTGGACAGAGCTCAGCGAAGAGATACAGAGTGCTGCTGAAAGAGGCAACATCCGAGGAATGTATGATGGCATCAAGAAGGCACTGGGACCAACACAGAGCAAGATCGCCCCCCTCAAATCCTCCACTGGGGAAGTAATCAGCAATCCTAGCCAACAGATGGAAAGATGGGCGGAACACTACTCCGACTCTACTCCACACAGAACATGGTGTCCCTCTCAGCCCTCGATGCCATCAAGTGCATACCGATAATGGAAGAACTTGACGCAGAGCCAACTGTGGACGAACTCAGCAAGGCCATTGATAGCCTGGCATCAGGGAAGGCACCTGGCAACGACGGAATTCCCCCAGACCTCATCAAGCACTGCAAGACTTCTCTTCTGCACCCTTTGCACGCAGTTCTCTGGCAGTGTTGGAATGAGGGAGCTGTACCACAGGACATGAGGGACGTCAAGATCGTCACCCTGTACAAAAACAAGGGCGAAAGGAGCGACTGCAACAACTACAGAGGTATCTCGCTCCTCAGCATTGTTGGCAAAGTCTATGCTCGGGTCCTCCTAATCCGCCTGCAGAAACTGGCTGAACGCGTCTACCCGGAATCACAGTGTGGTTTTCGAGCAGAGAGATCCACAGTAGACATGGTCTCCTCCCTTCGCCAAATCCAGGAGAAGTGCAGAGAGCAGCGGATGCCCCTGTATGTGGCATTCATTGACCTCACCAAGGCCTTTGACCTAGTTAGCAGAGATGGCCTTTTCAGGGCTCTCCGAAAAATCGGCTGCCCCCCCAAACTGCACAGCTTAATTGAGTCCTTCCACTCAAACATGAAAGGGATGGTGCAGATCAGATGGCAGGCTCTTCAACCTCGTCCGCCTCAGAGCAAGGACAAAGGTCCGTAAAGCCCTCATCAGAGACATGGTATTTGCCGACGATGCCGCAGTTGTGACCCATACTCAGCGGGACTTGCAGTCACTAATGGACCGCTTCTCCCAGGCCTGCAAAGATTTTGGTCTGACCATCAGTCTTAAGAAGACAAACGTCCTGGGCCAAGACACGCCATCTCCACCAGCCAT
>JAPXFY010000029.1:36413198-36415698 GCA_030674185.1 Monoplex corrugatus
TTTGAGTTACCCCGTTAAAAAGACCTTTGAGTTACCACGTTAAAAAGACCTTTGAGTTACCAAGTTAAAAAGACCTTTGAGTTACCCCGTTAAAAAGACCTTTGAGTTACCACGTTAATTAAAAAAAACAACCTTTGAGTTACCACGTTAATAAAAAAAACCTTTGAGTTACCACGTTAAAAAGACCTTTGAGTTTCCACGTTAAAAAGACCTTTGAGTTTCCACGTTAAGAAGACCTTTGAGTTTCCACGTTAAGAAGACCTTTGAGTTTCCACGTTAAAAAGACCTTTGAGTTTCCACGTTAAGAAGACCTTTGAGTTACCACGTTAAAAAGACCTTTGAGTTTCCACGTTAAAAAGACCTTTGTGTTTCCACGTTAAAAAGACCTTTGAGTTACCACGTTAAGAAGACCTTTGAGTTACCACGTTAAAAAGACCTTTGAGTTTCCACGTTAAAAAGACCTTTGAGTTACCACGTTAAAAAGACCTTTGAGTTACCCCGTTAAGAAGACCTTTGAGTTTCCACGTTAAGAAGACCTTTGAGTTACCACGTTAAAAAGACCTTTGAGTTTCCACGTTAAGAAGACCTTTGAGTTTCCACGTTAAAAAGACCTTTGAGTTTCCACGTTAAAAAGACCTTTGAGTTTCCACGTTAAGAAGACCTTTGAGTTTCCACGTTAAAAAGACCTTTGAGTTTCCACGTTAAAAAGACCTTTGAGTTTCCACGTTAAAAAGACCTTTGAGTTTCCATGTTAAAAAGACCTTTGAGTTACCACGTTAATTAAAAAAACAACAACAACAAACCTTTGAGTTACCACGTTAATTAAAAAAAACAACCTTTGAGTTACCACGTTAATTAAAAAAAACAACTTTGAGTTACCACGTTAATTTAAAAAAAACCTTTGAGTTACCACGTTAAAAAGAACTTTGAGTTACCCCGTTAAAAAGACCTTTGTGTTACCATGTTAAAAAGACCTTTGAGTTACCCCGTTAAAAAGACCTTTGAGTTACCAAGTCAAAAATAGACCTTTGAGTTACCACGTTAAAAAAACACACTTTGATTTATCACGTTAAAAAGACCTTTTGAGTTTTATTATAAAGACAACGGTTAAACTAATCGACTAGTTCAATTCCAATATGCATCAAAATATTCTTTCCTGTATATAAGGTAATGTAAGATGAACGCAATTGATCACTTGTAAAACAAAAAAATACCCTTGAAATTTGCCTCTGGGGGAACACCTTTAAAAGAGGTTCTGTAAAAAGCCTGCTGTATAGTGCTTATGTCTCTTATCGTGCAAGTGCAAGCATTAAAAACGAAGGTGTCAATACACTGAGTTGCTCTTCACAGTGTACGCACCATGATGCTGCTTTTTTTTTTTTTTAATGGTATGAATGAGTGGAGAATATGCAACCCACAAATAACAAGCACAACATCCTGACCAGTCACCGTGGTGTAATGGTTAACGCAATGGACTACTGACTGAAGGTTGTGAGTTCGAATCCCCATCATCATCATCATCATCATCAGGTGCCCTGCCGCATGGCGTTGGCGATCATGGACTTCCATCTGTCTCTATCTCTCGTTGCCTCTAGCATCTCCTCCACCCTCCTCGTCCCCAGCCACTCTGCAAGTCCGTCCAGCATTTTCTCCCTGTGTCTACCCAGTGCTCTCTTTCCCTCCAGCTTTCCTGTTGTGACCAGGTGCTCTAATTCCCTTTTCCTTATAAAATGTCTTATAAATGTTGCCTGTCTTTTCCTAATCTTTCTTATGAATGATCTTCTTGTGTCTGCCTCCATCAAGACTGTCTTGTTCGTTTTCTTCGCTGTCCATGGAACTCTCAACATTCTTCTTAGAACCACATCTCGACTGCCTCAATTCCAACTGTAACCATTAGCTTTTAAAAGGAAAAAAAATTCAAAGAATCTTAGATGCTCTGGGTGGCTGAAATTACAGCCAGAACTTAACCCTAGAGCGGAGCGGGGATCTGAAAAATTGTGTTTTTTATGCTTGAATTGGGGCAACAGTTTTAACCCTTTAGGTCCCGCACCCTGTCCACCAGCATCCTGCATTGTCAACCATAGTCATCATCATCATCATCAGGTGCCCTGCCGCATGGCGTTGGCGACCATGGACTTCCAACCATCTCTATCTCTCATTGCCCCTAGCATCTCCCCCACCCTCCTCATCCCCAGCCACTCTGCATGTCCGTCAAGCATTCTCTCCCTGGGTCTACCTGGTGCTTTCTTTCCCTCCAGCTTTTCCGTTGTGACCAGGTGCTCCAAATCCCCCTTCCTCATAAAATGGCCTATACATGTTGCTTGTCTTTTCCTAATCTTCCTTATGAGTGATCTACTTGTGTCTGCCGTCAACCATAGTAGCGTAGCAAAGCAAAAACAACCCTATGACTCCCTCACCTTATCCACCAGCTTCCCTCACCTATCCATTAGCTTCCTGCATATGATTCCCTCACCCTATTCACACTAAGACGCTGGTGGAT
>JAPXFY010000029.1:36420698-36423198 GCA_030674185.1 Monoplex corrugatus
TATCAGATCAGCATAGAGAACCAAAATCAGCGACCAATGAAAACTAAGCCAGGATAACATACCAAACAAACTCCAGCCAAAACAACAAACATCAGACCAATACACTCAACGCGAGAAAACTCACTCTGCTACAGCAAAGAGACAAAAAACCTGCCAAAAACAAGTACGGAAACAGTCCAAACAAAGAGCCATACCAGAATGCTGGATGCTTGGAACATGCCACGTCTGATTTGGGATGCCATCCAAAAGCAAGAACAGAGAGAGAGACATTGACGTAGTTTGGCTTGATCTGGCGAATGCATATGGATCAGTTCCACACGATATGATCCAGCTGGCTCTTGAAATGTATCACATCCCAGAAAACATCCAAACAATGCTGAGGAAGTATTTCCAAGGGTTCTCAATGCGGTTCTCTACCAAAGAATACACCACGGACTGGATAGACCTAGAGGTGGGCATTGCAATGGGCTGTGCAATCTCTCCCATACTTTTCGTGTTGGCAATGGAAGTCATCTTGAAAACTGCAATGAAGAGTTCAGGTCCAGTGAATCTGGGAGATGGATACCAGATGCCTCCTCTGAAAGCTTTCATGGATGACACAACAGTCTTGTCCACGGATGAGGAAGAGACACACCAAATCTTAAAGCAGCTGGATGAGCTGGTGGCCTCTTCAAGAATGAGGTTCAAACCTAAGAAATCCCGAAGTCTCTCACTGCGAAAAGGAAAAGTGGCAGATTCAGTCAAATTCATGGTAGCCAACCAAGCCATCCCACTGTCACAGAAGAGCCAGTAAAAAGTCTCGGAAGATGGTATGATGACTCCCTGAAAGACACACAAAGGGGATGTGAAACCAAGCAAACAGCAGAAGAAGGCCTGAAGAAAATAGATAACTGCGGACTGCCAGGCAAATACAAAGTCTGGTGTCTACAGTTCATGCTGATACCAAAGCTGCTGTGGCCACTGCTAATCTATGACATTTGCACCAGCACAGTCGAAGCAATGGAAGCCAAAATCAACAAATACACAAGAAAATGGCTCGGTGTCCCACCTGGTCTCACTGATGTTGCATTCTACTGTCGTCAAGCAATGCTGAAGCTACCTCTCAAATCCATAGTGGAGGAATACAAAGTTGGAAAAGCAAGACTGTTGAGCATGCTGGAGGAATCGGAAGACAATATCGTGAGATCAGTTCATCCAAAGCTGAGAACTGGCAGAAAGTGGAAAGTCCAAGAGGCTGTAAACAATGCCAAGAGAAACCTCAGCATCAAAGAAATAATTGGACACACGCAAACCAACAGACAGGGACTGGGAGCAACAAAAATGCAGTGGTGGTCCAAAGCCAAAGGGAAGGAAAAAAGAGACATGATCATACAGGAGTTGAAGGAAGAAGAAGATGTCAAAAGAGTGCAGAAGGCAGTCCAGCAAGGTCAACAGGGGCAATGGACAACATGGGACAGTGCACTCCAAAGAAGTCTCAGCTGGAACGATATGTGGCACATGGCTCCTCTAAGGATAAGCTTCCTCCTCAGATCTGTATATGACCTGCTCCCCTCGAATGCAAACTTAGTGAAATGGGGGAAAGCAGACGACCCAGCATGTCCGCTCTGTCAGAAGAAACAAACAGTGGAACATGTCCTAAGCTCTTGCAAAGTAGCGCTAGCCCAAGGAAGGTATACATGGAGGCACAACCAAGTTCTGAAAGTGATCACAGATGTGGTTAGCGAAAAAACCATGACCCCCAAACGCACCAATTGCTATGACAACGTTCTACAAAGCAGGAGGGAAACAGGTCTGGCCCGAAAGTGCTATGACAACCAGCACATTGCCAAAGGGTCTTCTGGATGGAGCAGTCGACTGGGAGTGTACAGCAGACCTCCCAGAGTGGAGAAATTACCCAGATGTCATCAGCAAGACAGGCATGAGACCAGACATCGCTCTCCACTCTGACTCCTCGAAACAAGTGATTCTGATAGAACTCACTGTGCCATACGAAAGCAGAATGGAAGAAGCACATATCTACAAGACCGAAAAATACGCCGGTCTTGCCAGCACCCTGAAGAAAGCAGGTCTGCGGGTCAAAATCTTCGCCATAGAGGTCGGGGCAAGAGGGTTTGTGGGCACCTCCGCTTATGATCTCATGAAACAACTCGCCATTTCTGGAAGAAGAGGACTAGAGCTCTTAAAGCGATGGCAGAGGCAGCAGAAAGGAGCTCAAACTGGATCTGGGCAAGGAGGAACGAAAAAAGTGAACTTCATAAGGATTAAATTCCCTACAGATGATGTGTGCCCCGTTAGCACATTGGTAAAACCGCGTACCGCAGTTCTGAAGCGCAGAATCGCCCAGGTTCGATCCCCGGCGTGGGGAAAAAAAAAAAAAAAAAAAAAAAATAGACAACAGCAGAAGGGCATCCAGGAGTCATACCTGGATGTGGCCCGGCCCCCCGAGAGTGTAAGGAATTCAGGGCCGAAACACTTGTCTAAAGGGGGTTACTTCTCTGAA
>JAPXFY010000029.1:36425698-36428198 GCA_030674185.1 Monoplex corrugatus
AACAAACAAACCAGCCAAAACAAACAAACAAACAAACAAACCAGCCAAACAAACACAAACAACAAACAAACAAACAAACAAACCAGCCAAAACAAACAAACCAGCCAAAACAAACAAACAAAACAAACAAACAAACAAACCAGCCAAAACAAACAAACAAACCAGCCAAAACAAACAAACAAACAAACAAACAAACAAACCAGCCAAAACAAACAAACCAGCCAAAACAAACAAACCAGCCAAAACAAACAAACAAACAAACAAACAAACCAGCCAA
This sequence comes from Monoplex corrugatus, assembly GCA_030674185.1. Classification (NCBI taxonomy): domain Eukaryota; kingdom Metazoa; phylum Mollusca; class Gastropoda; order Littorinimorpha; family Ranellidae; genus Monoplex; species Monoplex corrugatus. Next base: position 36,425,976 of record JAPXFY010000029.1, read on the forward strand.
AACAAACAAACCAGCCAAAACAAACAAACCAGCCAAAACAAACAAACCAGCCAAAACAAACAAACGAACCAGCCAAAACAAACAAACAAACCAGCCAAAACAAACAAACGAACCAGCCAAAACAAACAAACCAGCCAAAACAAACAAACCAGCCAAAACAAACAAACCAGCCAAAACAAACAAACGAACCAGCCAAAACAAACAAACGGCCAAAACAAACAAATTAACAAAACAAAAAACAAACAAGCAAACAGAAAGACAGACAAACAGGCAAACAAACAAACAAACAAACAAACAAACAAACAAACAAACAAACAAACAAACAAACACACAAACAAAAACTTCAACCCGAGAAGCTTTGGAACAAATATAAACGAAACACAGACATAAGGAACAGTAAAAAAGCACTGGCAACCCAGTCTTTTCAAACATTGTAGAAGAAAACACAAAACACATTATTATCAGTTTAAAATTACAGCAAATGCGAGTTAGTTGCTACAGCTGCAAGAGAGAGAAAGCGACATTGTCTCCCTTGCGAAATCAAGAAAACAACCAACAAGAGAACTTTAAAAAAAAATTCTTGTCCCTTTGTTGTTTGTTTTAACCTTGCGATTTAGACAACATCGCATTCTTTACCCCTATTTTGAGGCCTGTTGACGCCAGGATATATTATGACAGTAAGCGTAGAGTACAGCCCTGTCACGCAGTCTCAATCCTAGATGGAACTTCATAGCATCATGATTATCATTCTCATCGACATCATCATCATCGCATTGTAAAAGAAACTGTGCCAGCTTCTGTGGCCATTAATGATACCGCAGAAAATTGGACGGAAAAAAAAGGTGAGCACAATGGTAATCTCGATGATCCTAAAAAAGAAACAAGAAACAAATAAACCATTGCATTTCTTATCCTGGGGCAGTAACAATATATTCCCATTTTACTCAACGTTATGGTCCCTGAAAGGTTTTTCTCTTTTTATCATTATCATCGTCATCAGGTGCCCTTCCGCATGGCGTTGGCGATCATGGACTTCCATCTGTCTCTATCTCTTGTTGCCTCAAGCATCTTTTCCACCCTCCTTGTCTTCAACCACTCTGCAAGTCCGTCTAGTGTTTTCTCCCTGGGTCTACCTGGTGCTCTTTTATGATCTTTCCCTCCAACTTTCCCGTTGTGACCAGGTGCTCCAATTCCCCTTTCCTCATAAGATTATTACATGAATAAACGCCTTTCCATAAAATGCTCAACGCGTTTTACATAAAATCTTAATTAAAACATGCATTACAAATAGAAGCTGAATAAGACATTTAACTAATTAAAACAAATCAGAGAGCATACAAAGATATTCCAACATATCATGTTCACGTTCACAACACACACACACACACACACACACACACACACACACACACACACACCACACACACACACACACACACACAACACACACACACACACACACACACACACACACACACACACACACACACACACACACACACACACACACTCACTCACCCATACACACACACAAAAATTAAAATTAAAATATATAATCAGAAGAATAAACTTAAAAAACACCAATAATAGACACAGTCATGCCAAGGACTAGAAAAGGTTAAAAACAGTCATTTGTACTTCAGCACCAATGCCGTGGAAGTTACTCTGCAACCAGATACTTTTGAAAAAGATGGGTTTTAAGTTCCTTTCTGAAGGTTAAGTAACTATGTTGTTTTCTCAGGTTGAGTGGCAGATTGTTCCATACTGAAGGACCAAAAACAGAGAAAGCGCGTTTGCCAACTGTGGAGAGAGAAAAACGTGGTTCGACTAGTTGAAAAGAATCTCCGGAACGAAGGGTTCGAGTCGGTACATAATGTTGGATCAGTTCAGAAAGATATGGTGGTGCAGTGACTGTATCACTTAGACAGCGGAAACAGAGGCAAGCAATCTTGAAGTCTATTCTGGTAGATGGCCTATAAATGTTGCCTGTTTTTTCCTAATCTTCCTTATGAATGATCTTCTTGTGTCTGCCTCCATCAAGACTGTCTCGTTTGTTTTCTTTGCTGTCCATGGAACTTTCAACATTCTTTTTAGAAACCACATCTCGGCTGCCTCAATCTTGTTCTGGCTTTGCTTGTTGACTGTCCACGCCTCACAACCGTACAACAGTACTGGTTCTATATGTATAATATTCAAGAACTCTCTTCCTGATGTTAATTGATA
>JAPXFY010000029.1:36433198-36435698 GCA_030674185.1 Monoplex corrugatus
GACAAAGGCCAGTCGGCCGAAAATTTGCGCCTATCTTGTCTTGCTGTATTAAATACGCGTTCTTATTTCTTTTTCGTTTTTTTTTTCTGGTTCCTGTTCGCTTGAACGCCGGCAGTCACACTTGATTAATATTCGGTAGGATATGATAACATGAACGGTTGAAATATTCAATAAGATATGATAATATGAAACGGGTTGAAATATTCAATAAGATATGACAATATGAACGGTTGAAATATTCAATAAGATATGATAATATGAACGGTTGAAATATTCAATAAGATATGTAATATGAACGGTTGAAATATTCAATAAGATATGATAATATGAACGGTTGAAATACTCAATAAGATATGATAACATGAACGGTTGAAATATTCAATAAAGATATGATGATAAATATGAACGCTGACAATGACCTTGATGGCAGTCCATGGGTGTAAGCCTGGTTGGCGTAGAGGTAGAACTCCCACCTTCCAATTTGGTTGTACATGAGTTTGTTTTTCTTCTTTCATTGTTGTTTAAAGCCCAGCCGACTGCGCAGAGCCATATCAGGGCTATAACCGCTTCAAAACACAAAACTTCAACAGGGAAAAAAGAAAAGAAAATTAAGTACACATATCAATGCATTCGCCCACATAATCTAAGGACATACCCCCGGCGTAGGACCATTCCGTCCGATTTATCGCACAGGGGAGATTTAAAAAACCACACCTGAATACAAATATAAGCATACATAAGGACACCAAAACATATATAAAAACAGGCATAAATTACCTAAAATTGCTTCCGCATATCTCACCTCCGTTGAGTCAAAAAGCACTTAATACATGTACCCAATTATCAATCCGAAGAAAAAGTACGTAAGACTTAAGCAAAAAAATACAGGTGAACGGACCATTCAGGCAGAAAATAAGTAGAAATGATAGAAAGCAAGGCAACAAGGGAGAAATAAAGAGAGTGACAGAAAAGAAGAAATTTCTAGCACAGAATTTCCAGAAGGTGGGGATACTATTTATACTGAAAGAGCCCCCGGCAACCCAGTGAGGGGTGTACATGATTACCAATCTCGCCCAAACAGAAAACTTTGTGCGCTAGCCCTCCAATCTGCCTGTGATTTTAGTTTCAGTTTCAATTTCAATTTCAAGTTCTCAAGATGACGTCTCCGCGCTCGGAACAAATTCCATATATACACTAACGTCACAGGTGCCATGTGATGGAGAAGATCCAGAATGATCACGGCACAAGCCTTAATAAGCCTGCACATAAACCATGAGCTGGCCAGGTCCTGAGGTCCTACCTAGATAGTGCCATAACCCTGGGGTCTTAGGGGAGTGAGGTGGCCGAGACCTCAACTTTTCGCGGCGCCATCACCACGAGAGCGGCGCCCATCCCCTCTCCCTCCCTTCAAATTCATAGTCATATTCACATTTAAAAAACAAACATAAACTTACCAGACTTCAGAAAGGCAAGAAGGCTAATTGGTTTTCAGGGGTGGGACCAGGGAAATCAACCTATCTCTCCAATGTTTTATACCAATGCTGCCGGGCAATGCCCTGCTCTTTACGATTTTCAACTGCCGTGGGATCTTTAGCAGCCAGAAGGCACACGGGTCCGACTCGTTTTTCGTCCCCTTCCGAAGGACTAAGCGTTCAGTTTGATTTTCCGGTCAAACTGAGGAGAAACTCGAGGCCTGTACGGGGAGCAAACCCTGGAACCTCGAGTTTAGTTATTAGCAGGCGAACTTCTGAACCATTCTGTCACTCTCCCTCTAACTGTGAATGGGCACTTAACCCCATTCACGTTTTGCAAGAACCAAACCAGCGAGAGGAGACGGGATGGGCAATGCCCTAATAATGCTAGTCTAGAGGAAAGTTCAAGGCCTTTAGTACATGTACTGCACTCCCATGCAATCTCCTGTGAAGTACCAACCTTTAGTTCTACCTGTGTACTGTGGCTGTATGGAGCCACCGACCAGTCTTGCCAGGAATCGATTGTGACCATAGTACCCCCGCCAAAATACTGACCATCCTTTGGTGCTTCACTTTAGATTTTATCTATCTCGTACTGTCATTTTGGTCTATCCCTTTTCGAGTTTTAAGCCTTCTGCTTTTGCTTATCTAAAATCCACTTTACTAAAAGACAAGAAACACGTAACAGAAAAACAAGAAAATTCTTACCCACTGGACGAGGCGGCAGGGAAGTTTTTAGTCCCGTTTTTATTATCCATTATTTGGTGTCTGTGATCTGTCTGTGACCGTGCGTTCGCGCTTGACAAAGGCTAGTTGGCCGAAAATTTGCGCCTGTTTTGTTTTGTCTCGTTGGATACGCGCTTACATTGGTTTTCTTGTTCTTCTGGTTTGTGTTTGCTTGGGCGCGGGCAGTCAAACTTGTTTTGGATCAAAGAAAATTTAAGATGATTTAGCCATGCTAACACTTTTCCTTCATATACAAAATAATTACAGAAAATCTCAAGTTTTGGTATTTGTCTACGTCACTG
>JAPXFY010000029.1:36445698-36478198 GCA_030674185.1 Monoplex corrugatus
ACGTTAAAGATCCTGTAAATCTTGTTTGTGTTCGTCGGCTTAATAGAAAGATGAAAAACATCCAGCACACACGCCCACTGAAGATGGAGTATGTAGACTGTGCAGTGAAATGCTGCCTTCACAGTGTGTGTGTGTGTGTTGTGTGTGTGTGTGTGTGTGTGTGTGTGTGTGTGTGTGTGTGTCTGAGTGTAACACAACACACATACACGCATCCGATAAAGAAAGAAAGAAGAAAGAAGTTAGAAGAGAGAGAAGAAACAAAAATAGAGGAAGAAGAAAGAAGAAAGAAAAAAAAAAAAAAGAAAAGAAAGAAAGGAAAAAAGACAAAAGACAGACAGACAGAAAGGAAGGAAAAAAGGAAGAAAGAAAGAGAGAGAGTGGAAGGAAAGGAAGATAGAAAAAAGGAAAGGAGGAAGAAGAAGGAAGGAAGAAAAAAAAGACAGAAAGGAAAGAAAGAAGAAAGAAAAGAAGAAAGAAAGAAAGTAAGGAAAGAAGAAAGAAAGAAACACAGAAAGGAAGAAAGAAAGTAAAGAAGGAAGAAAGAAAGAAAGAAAGAGAAGGAGGAAGGAAGGAAGGAAGAAAGAAAGAAAGAAAGAAAGAAAGAGGAGAAGAAAGAAAGACAGACAGACAGAAAGAAACAAACAAAGAAATAAAAGGAAAGAAACAAAGAAAAAGAAAGAAAGAAAAAAATAACAAAGAGAGAAAGGAAGGAAGAAAGAAAGAAAGGAAGGAACAAAAAAAAGAAAGAAAGAAGAGAAAAAAAAAAGAAAGAGAAGAAAGAAAGAAAAAGAAAGAGCGCTACAAGAATATGGGAAAAAGTCCAACGTTTTTGCTGTACTTCGAATATCAGTCTGAAATACAAACAAAACATATCACACAAGATGAACATTTCAAATCTGTCAACTTCAAAAGATAATTTTCAGTTCCCCCATCTGCACGCACTTACTTTTTCAATCAAATCCTAACACACATACGAACATACCCAGCCATGGACACATTCACACATAAACATACAAGTATGCACACACATACAGATTCATATACACACACCGCACGCTCGCACACACACACACACACACAGACACACACACTCTCTCTCTCTCTCTCACACACACACACACACACACACACACATACACACACACACACACGCACGCACACTCACACACACACATACGCACACGCACACTCACACACATACACACACATGCGCGCTCGCGCGCGCGCGCACACACACACACACACACACACACACACAAAACACCTCACACACATACACACAAACAAACACATGCACACACACACCACACGCACACACACACACACACACACACACACACACACACACACACACACACACACACAACACCACAAACACACATACACACACACAACACCACACACACACATATATACACACACACACATACACACACACACACACACACACACACACACACACACACACACACACACACACACACACACACACACACACACCGTCTAATATCACTCTTAGTGAAAAGACGTTAAATCAAAGAATGAACGAACACACACACACATTCACACACACACACACGCACGCACGCACGCACGCACGAATACACTTTGATGAAGGCTGGTTGTTCTGAAGTTTTAAATGCTCTTTCGCTTGATTTTTGGCTTGTTTATTTTTCAGGTTTTCTGTGCCATTTAAACATGAAAAGACAATACTCCTCCTTTCCCCTTTTATCTTTAAACCGATAACTTGGTTATCTAAAAGCACGCACATGAACAGACATAAAATTATAACGATCGAACGAATAAAACATAGAAAAAAGCAAATTCTATACAGATGTAATAAACACAGAAAACATAAAAAAGTTAAATCCCAGGAATACATAAAAATATAGAAACATAAAACAGCAAATATCTGGCATACATAACGAACACAGAAAATATCATCATCATCATCATCATCATCATCATCAGGTGCCCTGCCGCATGGTGTTGGCGATCATGGACTTCCATCTGTCTCTATCTCTCGTTGCCCCTAGTATCTCCCCCACCCTCCTCCTCGTCCCCAGCCACTCTGCAAGTCCGTCCAGCATTTTCTCCCTGGGTCTACCTGGTGCTCTCCTTCCCTCCAGCTTTTTTCCCGTTGTGACCAGGTGCTCCAAATCCCCCTTCCTCATAAAATGACCTACAAATGTTGCCTGTTCTTTTCCTAATCTTCCTTATGAGTGATCTACTTGTGTCTGCCTCCATCAAGAAAACATAAAAAGTAAATACCAGACAGACATAATAAACACAGAAAACATAAAAAGTAAATACCAGACAGACATAATAAACACAGAAAACATAAAACAGTAAATACCACACAGACATAACAAACATAAACAACATAAACAGTAAATACCAGACAGACATAACAAACATAGAAAACATAAAAAGTAAATACCAAACAGACATAACAAACACAGAAAACATAAAACAGCAAATACCAAACAGACATAACAAACACAAAAAACATGAAAAAGTAAATACCAAACAGACATAACAAACACAGAAAACATAAAACAGCAAATACCAAACAGACATAACAAACACAAAAAACATAAAACAGCAAATACCAAACAGACATAACAAACACAGAAAACATAAAACAGCAAATACCAAACAGACATAACAAACACAAAAAACATAAAACAGTAAATACCAAACAGACATAACAAACACAGAAAACATAAAAAGCAAATAGAATACAGACATAACAAACACAGAAAACATAAAAAAGTAAACACCAAATAGACATAACAAACACAGAAAACATAAAACAGTAAATACCAAACAGACATAACAAACACAAAAAACATAAAACAGTAAATACCAAACAGACATAACAAACACAGAAAACATAAAACAGTAAATACCAGACAGACATAACAAACACAGAAAACATAAAACAGTAAATACCAAACAGACATAACAAACACAGAAAACATAAAAAGTAAACACCAAACAGACATAACAAACACAGAAAACATAAAAAGTAAATACCAAACAGACATAACAAACACAGAAAACATAAAAAGTAAATACCAAACAGACATAACAAACATAGAAAACATAAAAAGTAAATACCAAACAGACATAACAAACACAGAAAACATAAAAAGTAAATACCAAACAGACATAACAAACACAGAAAACATAAAAAGTAAATACCAAACAGACATAACAAACACAGAAAACATAAAAAGTAAATACCAAACAGACATAACAAACACAGAAAACATAAAAAGTAAATACCAGACAGACATAACAAACATAGAAAACATAAAAAGCAAACAGAAGACAGACATAACAAACACAGAAAACATAAAAAGCAAACAGAAGACAGACATAACAAACACAGAAAACATAAAAAGCAAACAGAAGACAGACATAACAAACACAGAAAACATAAAAAGCAAACAGAAGATAGACATAACAAACACAGAAAACATAAAAAGCAAACAGAAGACAGACATTACAAACACAGAAAACATAAAAAGCAAACAGAAGACAGACATAACAAACACAGAAAACATAAAAAGCAAACAGAAGACAGACATTACAAACACAGAAAACATAAAAAAGCAAACAGAAGACAGACATAACAAACACAGAAAACATAAAAAAACAAACAGAAGACAGACATAACAAACACAGAAAACATAAAAAAACAAACAGAAGACAGACATAACAAACACAGAAAACATAAAAAAACAAACAGAAGACAGACATAACAAACACAGAAAACATAAAAAACAAACAGAAGACAGACATAACAAACACAGAAAACATAAAAAAACAAACAGAAGACAGACATTACAAACACAGAAAACATAAAAAACAAACACTAGACAACATAACAAACACAGAAAACATAAAAAGCAAACAGAAGACAGACATAACAAACACAGAAAACATAAAAAGCAAACAGAAGACAGACATAACAAACACAGAAAACATAAAAAGCAAACAGAAGACAGACATAACAAACACAGAAAACATAAAAAGCAAACAGAAGACAGACATTACAAACACAGAAAACATAAAAAAACAAAACAAACACCAGACGACATATCAAACACAGAAAACATAAAAAGCAAGTACTGCAGAGAATAACAAAAACAATAACCAGATATGGCAGTTAACATATCAAGGACATCAGAAGGCAATTGAAAAACAATGTGTTAAGGAAATCGGAAAACAATGTGTTGCTGCCATTTTAATCGTTATTGTTATTGTTGTTTAAAGCCGAGCCGACTGCGTAGAGCCATATCAGGGCTAAAACCAGTTCAAAACATGCAAAACTTGAACAAGGAAAAAATAAAAAGAAAAGAAAATCCATTACACATATCAATGCATTCGCGCACATAATCTAAGGACATGCCCCCAGCGTTGACCACTCCGTCCAATTTATCGCACAGGGAATAAAAAAAACCCATACATCTTATTACAAATTCAAGCGTACCTAAGGACACCAAAACATATATAAAAACGGGCATAAATTACCTACCCAAAATTGCTTCCGCATATCTCACCTCCCCAGAGCCAAAAATGCACTTAATACATGTACTCAGTTTTATCAATCTTAAGAGAAAAGTACGTAAGACTTTATCGAACACATACAGGTGAATGGACGAGCAAGGCAGAAAAGAAAGAAATGACAGAAAGCAAAGGAACAAGGCAGAAACAGAAACAGTAACAGAAAAGAGGAAATTTCTAGCACAGAATTTCCAGAAGGTGGGGGACACTTTTTATTCTGAAAGAGTCCCTGGCATCCCCAAGGGGAGGGGGAGGGGGGGCGGGGGGGGGGGGGGGCGACATTTTAATTAATCGAAGACACAATTACGTATATACAGCTTTACAATCTGAATGTGTTCAGGCAACTGGTAATATGTCAGTTATTATCATACATGACACACACACGGTAGTCAAGTGGTTAAATGTCAGTACTTCTAATTGGAAGTTCCTGGGTTCGTGGATACTTCTAATTGGAAGTTCCTGGTTTCGTGGATACTTGTAAATGGAAGTTCCTGGTTTCGTGGATACTTGTAATTGGAAGTTCCTGGTTTCGTGGATACTTCTACTTGGAAGTTCCTGGTTTCGTGGATACTTCTAATTGGAAGTTCCTGGTTTCGTGGATACTTCTAATTGGAAGTTCCTGGGTTCGTCACGACTTCTAATTGGAAGTTCCTGGTTTCGTGGATACTTCTAATTGGAAGTTCCTGGGTTCGTCAAGACTTCTAATTGGAAGTTCCTGGGTTCGTCACGACTTCTAATTGGAAGTTCCAGGGTTCGATACATCTTAACTCCTCTGCCAGGTGGGTAAAGAGTGGAGATTTTTTTTTCCAGATCCCCCAGATCAACATGCCTGCAAACCTGCCCAATACCTACACCCCCCTAGACCCCCCTTCGTGTGTATAGGGCATGCGGGAATATTTATTATGCACGTTAACGATTCTGTCATCAAGTCAGTGTCAGGTTTATGGGAAACATAAAACGCCAAACAAGCACGTCAAGCATGCATCAACAAAGCTGAGTGTAGTCAGCTCATCTAACGGCTTGAGCTCTACGACCTCCACAAAAATAAAAAATAAATTAAAAAAATGTCTGGTTATAATTATGTGATGGGCAAAAATACTCCAAATGAGTTCATCAAAGAATAGCGCTGTGGTTTAAAACAAATTCTGATATTATCAGTTCGTTTTCATTCTGTTAAAAAACGTATGATGAATGAACTTCATCAATGACTATCTGTTTTCCTTTGAATTATATTTTACTCAGACGAGAGTAGGAATAGAAATGGAACCGTATGAGAAAGAGACAGAAAAAGAAATGGGACAAAGTGAGACACAGAAGAAAAAACAAATACAAGACGAAGAAGAAACAGACAGAGAAGAAATAGAAATTGTATGGGAAAGAAACAGAGAAAGAAATGGGAGACAGTGAGACAAAGAAGAAGAAATAGATGACGAAGAAGAAACAAGATAGCGAACTCAGAAAGTGTTTATTGTACATCAGCTTTAGGCCACAGTACACACACACACACACACACACACACACACACACACACACACACACACACACACACACAGAGAGACAGAGACAGACAGACAGACAGACAGGGACAGAGACAGAGACAGTGACAGAGAGACAGAGACAGAGACAGAGTAAACAGGCACAGAAAACAACAACAATAACAACAACAACAACAACGACGACGACGACGACGACGACAACGACGACGACAACACCAAAGAAAAAAATCGAATTTCACTCACCTCTTTATCAAAAGTAGTTAATTCCGAAGGATTTTCTCAGGAACACGAACACGAAGAAAAAAGTGTTCCACCCTTTCAGTACACCGGTACGTTTATCTTCCAGAGAGTTGCAGAAGTACCCATCATATAGAAAAGGTATTTATTGTCAGTAATATATCACCACCACCAACACCACCACCAACACCCGACACAAAAAGTCATAAAATCACACAACAAGCCGGCAGTATGAACTGGTACGAAGCAATAAAGATCCTTAAATGTCGTTTCCGTTTGAGACACACCGCAATCAACAACCAATCGTTATCGCCGGTGTCATCAAAATCCACAATATTAAAAGTATAATACCGTATGGCCTCTTGAGTACAGCTTCCATGCTGTTTTCCAACAGGGAATCAGTTTGTCACAGATGTGTGCAAAAACGACATCATGTTTCTTTGTTTAAAGGGCAGTTCGAATCCTGTTTCTGTGTTGAATGCTGCTGCTGCTGCTGCTGTTGCCGTTGTTGCTGTTGTTGTTGTTATTGCTGCTGCTGAATGTGTCGTTGATTTTACGAAGATCTCTAACAAGATTGCTCCTCTTAGACCATCTGTACAAGAGCTGCTCGACGGATTGTCTGCATCTTGTCGTGGTCGAGACGCTTGCGTGCTTCAGAGACGAGCCCTAGAGGTTATCGAAAGCAAGTCTTTCAACAACCAGCAGGTCCACTCAGTCCGGACAGGGTAGAGGTCTGAAAAAAGACATAATCAACGATTCACTGATTTTCAAGTATAAAATATAGAATAGGTAAAACATAGTCTATGTAGGGCCTCAGAACCTGGGCAACTCAAGGATTTATGTGCAGGCTTAAGGCATGTGCTACGGTCACCATACACGTGACACCTGTGACGTTAGTGCATACAGAAGTTGTTCCAAGCGCGAAGACGTCATCCTGAGAAACTGAAACTGAAACTGATTTTCAAGGTTGGGTGTATGTGTGGATGGATAGATAGGTGGGTGGATGTGGGTGAGAGTTGGGCAGAGGGCGAACAAAAACCCAGTTCCGAATCAAAAGCCTTGTTCGTTACGGGGAACAAACGACAGAAAGACACCAACGATACTGTGGGTGGGTGACAAAGGGCTTTCTCACACAGTCATTGTAAGAGGGACTCAGAAATGAACGGCAGTGATGAATGCTGAAAGGAAGCCGCTGACAGAATGATGGATGTTCTCTGCACGCGAAATGTAAAAGTACGATAGAAGAGTGTGGGATGTGAGAATCATGTACTTGGTTGATGTTCTCCGTGCCAGAGACGTGGTGGGCAGGAAGTAAGTCTGGAGGGTTGTGCTTAGTTCTCACGACAAGTACATTAAATCTGAAGGACTGTGCTTAGTCATCCTTGCAATAAGTACGTCTTTAGAATTGTGCTTAGTCATTGCAATAAACAAGTTTCTGACTTTTCGCTTTCCACACACTAAGCTCAATACCTACGGTCCATGAGCCTTTTCTGTTTCTGGTCCACTCTCCTGGAACAAACTTCCTCTCTCAGTCCGTCAGCAACCTACTTTTGTCTCCTTCAAGTCCGCTCTCAAAACTCACCTTTTCTCCTCTGCATGAAATCCTGACCTCACTCATCCCCTCTGTAGCCTGTCTCCACTCGGAGTGGAATCACATTGTAATATATATTTGTATATAATATGCTCTCTATAATTTTCCATTGCTTTTATTCTTTTTCCCCATTTATAGCCATGTGTGAGTGTGTGTGTGCGTGTGTGTGCGCGCGTGCGTATGTGTATGCTCAGCGCTTAGATTTGATTTCTATCAAGATTTTGCGCTATATAAATATTGTAATTATTATTATTATTATTATTGTGCTTAGTCCTCCTAGTATATGTCCTTAGGATTGTGCTTAGTTCTCCTAGTATGTAAGTCTTCAGAATTGTGCTTATTCCTCCCAGTATATAGGCCATCAGGATTGTGCTTAGTCCTTCTAGTATATAAGTCATCAGGATTGCGCTTAGTCCTCCTAGTATATAAGTCTTTAGAATTGTGCTTAGTCCTCCTAGTATATAAGTCACCAGGATTGTGCTTAGTCCTCCTAGTATATAAGTCACCAGGATTGTGCTTAGTCCTCCTAGTATATAAGTCATCAGGATTGTGCTTAGTCCTTCTAGTATATAAGTCATCAGGATTGTGCTTAGTCCTCCTAGTATATAAGTCATCAGGATTGTGCTTAGTCCTCCTAGTATATAAGTCATCAGGACTGTGCTTAGTCCTCCTAGTATATAGGTCTTCAGGATTGTGCTAAGTCCTCCTAGTATATAAATCATCAAGACTGTGCTAAGTCCTCCTAGTACATAGATCTTTAGGATTGTGCTTAGTCCTCCTAGTATATAAGTTATCAGGATTGTGCTTAGTCCTCTAGTATATAGGTCATCAAGACTGTGCTAAGTCCTCCTAGTACATAGATCTTTAGGATTGTGCTTAGTCCTCCTAGTATATAAGTCATCAAGACTGTGTTTAGTCCTCCTAGTATATAAGTCATCAGGATTGTGCTTAGTCCTCCTAGTATATGTCATCAAGACTGTGCTGTCCTCCTGGTACATAGGTCTTTAGGATTGTGCCTATTCCTCCTAGTACACAGCCATCAGGATTGTGCTTAGTCCTCCTAGTACATAGGTCTTCAAGATTGTGCTTAGTCCTCCTAGTATACAAGTCATCAAGACTGTCCTGTCCTCCTAGTATATAAGTCTTCGGGATTGTGACTAGTCCTTGCAATAAGTAAGTCTTTAGGATTGTGCTTAGTCCTCTTAGTACATAAGTCTTTAGAACTGTGCTTAGTCCTCCTAGTATATAAGTCTTTAAAATGTGATTAGTTTTCCTAGTATGTACGTTTATTTTAATTGTGCTTAGTTTTCCTAGTATATAAGTCTTGTGCTTAGTCCTCATAGTATCAACGTCTTAAGGATTGTACGTAGTCTGCAATAAGTAAATCTTTAGGATTGTGCCTAGTTTGCAATAATTAAGTCTTTAGGATTGTGCTTAGTCTACAATAAGTCAATCTTTGAAATCGTGCTTATTCCTCCGCAGTAACTGAGGTTTTTAGGACATTGCTTAGTCCTCGTAATATATAAAGAAGTTTGCAGGACTGTGCTTAATCTTACTAGTACATAAGCCTGAAGGATTGTGCTTAGTTCACTCAGTAAGTACGCCTGGCTTTAGGCTTATACTTAGTCCACCAGGTAAATAAATAAGCTTGTCTTTAGGATTGTGCTTAGTCCTCCCAATAAGGAAGTAAAGTTTTAGGGCTGTACTTAGTCCTTCCGGTAAGTAATTCTGAAGGACTATGCTTAGTCTTCCCCGTGAGTAAGTGAGTCTTTAAGATTGTGCTTAGTTCTCCCAGTCAAAAAAAAAAAAATTGGAAAAATTGTTTCAGCCCTGTAAGTAAGTAAGTAAGTAAGTAAGAAAAGTCTGAAGGATTGTGCTTTGTCCTCCCGGTACCGTCTTAAGGATTGTGCTTAGTCTTCACAGTAATAATGTCTGAAGGATTGTGTTTAGTCTTCCCAGTAACAACGTCTAAAGAATTGTGCTTAGTCGTCCGAGTAAGTGCGTCTGAATGATTGTGCTTAGTCTTCACAGTGATAATGTCTGAAGGATTGTGCTTAGTCCTCTCAATATTAACGTCCGAAGGAGTGTGCTTAATCTCCCCACTAAGTTTTTTTCTGAAGGATTGTTCTTAGTCTTCCCAGTAAGTTTTTCTGAAGGATTGTGCTTAGTCTTCCCAGTAAGTTTGTCTGAAGGATTGTGCTTAATCTTCGAAGTAATAACATTTGAAGGACTGTGCTTAGTCCTCTAACTGGGAAAGTTTGTAGAACTGTGTTTAGTCCTTCCAGTAAGTATATCTTTAGGATTATGCTTAGTCCTCCTTGTAAATAAAGTTTCATGTTTGTGCTTAGTCTTCCACAGTAAATAAGTCTGTATCATTGTACTGAGTCCTTCCAGAGAATAAGTCTTTATGATTGTGTTTAGTCCTACCAGAAAATAAGTCTTTAGGACTGTGTTTAGTCCTTCCAGAGAATAAGTCTTTAGGATTATGCTTAGTCCTTCCAGAGAATAAGTCTTTAGGATTGTATTTAGTCCTTCCAGAGAATAAGTCTTCAGGATTGTGCTTAGTCCTTCCAGAGAATAAGTCTATAGGATTGTGCTTAGTGCTCCCAGTCAGTAAGACTGTACTTAGTCGCGCCACTAAGTAAAAATCTGAAGAATTCTGTTTAGTCTTCCTAGCAAGTAAGTAAGTAAGTAAGTAAGTAGGTAAGTAAGTAAGTAAGTAAGTAAGAAAGTAAGTAAGTAAGTAAATAAGTAAGTAAGTAAGTAAGTAAGTATTTATTGTAATTATCATTTGTTTAGTTTCTTTGTTTTGTTTGGTTGCTTGCTTGCGTGAGTCGGTGAGTCAGTGAGTAAAAAAGCAAACAAGCAAGCAAGTAGGAGCGCGATTAATCGTCCATCTATTTTTTATATATTTTTTTTAGGTAAACGATACCTTGACTTGTGGTTTTGTTATATTCTAAAATCGGACATGGTAAACGGTACTTTGTTCGTTATTCATGACTTCCTTTAAATGAAACAAACAACACAAAAACAAAACCAACCAACAACAAGCAGCAAGCAACCAACAACGAACCAAGCAAGCAAGCAAGCAAGCAAGCAAGCAAGCAACAAGAACCAACAAGCAACAAGCAACAACAACAACAAGCAAGCAACCAAGCAACCACAACACCAACCAACCAACCAAACCAAAGAAACCAAACAAATGATAATTACAATAATAATTACAGTGTTTATACGGCGCCAAAGCTTGACAATTCAAATCAAAGCACACTCGCGCACCAGGCACACGCATACAATCGACAAAGACCACCTAATATTATTTAACCCTTTGTCTCCTGTACCCCGTCCACCAGCATCCTGCATTGTCTACAGTTATAGCAAAGCAAAAATTAAGTCCTTGAGTCCTTCACCCATTCCACCAGTTTCATGCAGGAAGCAAGTGGATATGGTGCAGGAGTCAAAGGGTTAATTAAGTTTTATGATTTGATGGATAGGGTTCGGGAGTCAAAAGATTAATAGACAGACTGAGGGAAAGAAGTAGTTGTAGAATTCATTGTTGGGAAAAGTGGATTTTTTAATTTCAAACTGGATTTAAAAGCAGAAAGTGTAGGTGTTAGGCGAAGGCAGAACTGAAGCCTATTACAATCAAACAAACAACAACAGACAGACAAACAGACAAACAAACAAACAAACAAACAAAATAACAAAATGATGGAAGCATTAGTCAAGTGGTTAAGACGTCAGACTTCCTGTCAAAGAGTCTGGGTTCCCAGTCGCCGTGTTATAGTGGTTAGCGCAACGGATTACTGACTGGAAGGTTGCGGGTTCGAATCCCCACCAGTCCCTTCAAAAAATAATTGTGGGATTTTTCGGCTCTAACCGGCTCCTACCCAGAGTTGGGCGTGCTATGGGCTCATTGGGAAGACTGGTACACCACACAGTCGAGTCTCATCCACTTCACGGATGCGTCATTGAGGGTGTTGTTCAAATCTTATGACCAGCACTGCAGGTGTCTGTATCTCTCGGGGCCTGGTTGACGCCAGGATACATTGTGATAGTAAACGTAGAGTACAACCCTGTCACGCAGTCTCATTCCTAGATAGAACTCCATAGCATCATGATTACCATCCTCATCGACATCATCATCATCGCATTATTTAAAAAAATATGTTCCAGCTTTTGTGACCATTAACGTGGCGTAGAAAATGGGACGAAAAAAAAAAGGGTGAGCACATAGGTAACCTCTCTGAGTGCAATGATCCTAAAAAAAAAAAAAAAAAAAAAAAAAAAAAAAAGTCTGGGTTCGATCCAGCCGGATGGGAAAAAATTAAAGACTTTACTGATCTTCCAGGTCAATGTGTGTGCAGACATTTTATCGCCCATACCCCATAAAAACAACATTCAAAAAGATGAAAAGCCTTTTTACCAACAAAGGCCTATCAGTTTACATCAGGAAGACAGTTCTTGAATGTTACACATAACCGATAATGTTATACGGTTGTGAGGCGTGGACAGTCAACACGCAAAGCCAGAACAAGACTGAGACAGCCGAAATGTGGTTTCTGAGAAGAATGTTCAGAGTTCCATGGACAGCAAAGAAAACAAACGAGACAGTCTCGAAAGGAGGCAGACACAAGAAGATCATTGAAAAAGAAGATTAGGAAAAGACAAGCAATATTTGGAGGCCATTTTATGAGGAAAGGGGAATTGGAGCACCTGGTCACAACCGGAAAGCCGGAGGGAAAGAGAACACCAGGTAGACCCAGGGAGAAAATATTGGACGGACTTGCAGGGTGGCTGAGGACAGAGAGGGTGGGAGATTTACTTGCAACGACAAGGGATAGATACATATGGAGGCCCATGATCGCCCACGTCATGCGGCATGGCACATGATGATGATGATGATAACCCCATAGTGTGTATGTACACGAAGACATCTCTTTCAGAAATATCCACAGAAATCAAGACTTTTGTTTTCTGAGTACCATCGCAATTGGGGAGGTTACCTTTGTGCTCACCTTATTTTTTACTCATCCCATTTTTCTACGCCACCTTAACGGCCACAGAAACTGAGACAGCTTTTAATAATAATAATAATAATTACATTATTTATATAGCGCATAATCTTGATAAAAATCAAATCTAATGCGATGATGATGATGATGATGGTGATGATATCGATGAGGATAATAATCACGATGCTGTGGAGTTCTATGTAGGATTGAGACTGTGTGACAGGGCTGTACTCTACGCTTACTATCATAACATATCCTGGCATCAACCAGGCCTGAGAGATACAGACACCTGCGGTGCTTGTCAGAAAATTTGAGCAACACCTTCACTGCTGCATCCGTGAAGTGGATGAGACTCGACTGTGTGGTCCCGAGTCTTCCCAATGAGCCCACAGCACGCCCGACTCTGGGTAGGAGCCGGTTAGAGTTGAACAATCCCACAATGATTTTTCAAAAGGACTGATGGAGATTCGAACCCACATCCTTCCAGTCGGTAATCCGTTGCGCTAACCACTACACCATGGCTACTGGTCAGAAATCAAGACTTAATGCTTGTGACTCTTCTAAATCCGATGGTATTGCAATTTGCCTTGAGTGGCCAATGCCCGTGGTGTAGGGGTTAGCGCAACGAACCACAGACTGAAAGATTGTAGGTTCAAATCCTATTCAGTCTTTTCAAAACAAAAAAAATTGTGGGATTTTTTCGGCTCCAATCGGTTCCTACACACAGTTGGTCATGCTATGAGCTCATTGTGAAGACTGGGACCACGCAGTCAAAGTCTCATCCACTTCACTGACGCGTCATTGAGGTCTTGTTCAAAATCCTCTGCCCAAGACCGCAGATGTCCGTATCTCTCGGGCCTGGTCGACGCCAGGATATTTTATGATTGTGAGCTTAAGAGTATAGCTCTGTCGCGTAGTCTCAATCCTAGATGAAACTCCATAGTAGCATGATTATCATCCTCATCGTCATCATCATCATTGCATTATGAAAAACAAACAAACAAAGAACTGTGTCAGCTTCTGTGGTCATTGAGGTGGGAAAGAAAATATGACAGAAAAAGAAAGAAAAAAACAACAACAAAAAAACGTGAGCACGAAGGAAATCTCCCTAAGTGCCATGGTCCTAAAAAAGACATCTTGTGTGTGTGTGTGTTGTGTGTGTGTGTGTGTGTGTGTGTGTGTGTGTGTGTGTGGTGTGTGTGTGTGTGTGCACGTACGTATGCACAGGGCTGTGTGTGTGTGTGTGTGTGTGTGTGGTGTGTGTGGTGTGTGTGTGTTGTGTGTGTGTGTATATTGTGTGTGTGTGTATGTGTGTGTGTGTGTATGTCTGTATGTATGTGTGTGTGTGTGTGTGTGTGTGTGTGTGTGTGTGTGGTGTGTGTGTGTGTGGTGTGTGTGTGGTGTGTGTGCGGGGGTGTGTGTGTGCATATGTGTATGCGTGCTTATATGTGTGTGTACTTTTGAGTGTGTGTGATTGTCATTGATGAATTAAAAAAAAAGGAGCGTATTTGTCTTTACTATAGATCAGCCATATTCACGTTGCATTGATGGATACAGTGGAGTCCATTAATAACGACAACTGTAATAACGAGAACACTGTAGTAACGAGACATTTTTCAATCCCCGTTTTTTATCCTTCTTAATCTTTAAGAATAAACCATTGGGTTTAACGAGAATTAGTGGATAATCATCTCGGTAATAACGAGAGATTTTCTATCCTTCCTGGTCACAAAAGTTCTCGCCACTCGCCCCACCCCCACCTCGTCGTCAAGTTCCCGGTAGGGCACATCTCGTGGTGGCCGATAACAAAGAAAAACAACGAAAGGCGCGTCCTTGTGCGGTGTGTAATCAAGGGACACTATCGATTAATTATGAAAACATCGACGGCGCCGGTGCCAAGATTATTTCCCTTTGTTTCCCTTGGTAAATTCGTCATTTGGGAATAATGAGAACTCGGCAATAGCGAGAAAATGTGCCTGGGCCGTCCGCTCTCGCTATAACAGAGTTTCACTGTACGTGGAATGTTGAGATTCCATGGACAGCAAAGAAAACAAACGAGACAGTCTTGATGGAGGCAGACACAAGTAGATCATTCATAGGGAAGATTAGGAAAAGACAAGCAACATTAGGCCATTTTATGAGGAAAAGGGGATCGGAGCACCTGGTCACAACGGGAAAGCTGGAGGGAAGGAGAGCACCGGGTAGACCCAGGGAAAGATACTAGACGGACTTGCAGAGTGGCTGAAGACAAGGAGGGTGGGAAAGATGCTTGAGGCAACAAGAGATAGAGACAGATGGAAGTCCATGATCGCCAACGCCATGCGGCAAGGCACCTGATGGTGATGATGATGATGATGAATGATGGATACATGCATACCAATGTTCGTATTGCATTTTAACGTATTGGCATGGTAATATTTATGTTGCATTGATATGTGGATGTATACATCTTATTGTTGTAATGTATTACTGTATTAATTAACATCGCAATGTATACGTTGTATTTCTCTGATATGTATGTCTCATCATAATCATCACCATGTGCGCTGCCGCATGACGTTGGCGATCATGGCCCTCCATTCAATCTATCCCTTGTCGCTGCCAGTACATCTCCTACCATCTGTCCTCAGCCCACTATGAAAGTCCGTCCAACATTTTTTTTCCCTGAGTCTACCTGGTGTTCTCTTTCCCTCCAGCTTTCCTGTTGTAACCAGGTGCTTTAATTTTCTCTTTCATCATAAAATATCCTTTAAGTGCTGCTGGTCTTTTTTCCGATCTTCTTTATTAACTATCTTTTTGTGTCTGCCCCCTTCATATATGCTATATAAATGGAATCATCATTATCGGCGTCGTCGTCGTCGTCGTGGTCATCATCATCATCATCATCATCATCATCGTCGTCATCATCATCATTATCAACATCAATCATCAATCATCATCATCATCATCATCATTCTTCGTCTTTTTCTTCTTCTTCTTCTTCTTCTTCGTCTTCTTCTTCTTCTGCTTGTGTGTGTCAAACATTTTGTTAGTCGTGTCAATGCTGGCGCGTTATGAAAATGTCAGACCACCTATTATGCAAACTCGCCGTTGACGGAGTATGCAAACTGTGCAGCAACATAGACCGACTGCGCAGTGAAGGCAAAACAACGTATGCACAATATCCGGCAAATGAATAGGAACGCTTATGAAAAAGAAAAAGAAAACCAGCCAACCAACAAACAAACTCTGCTTGCGTACGTTCATATTGTGGTCCAAAGTTTGCGTTGACATGTATCTTGACTGAATTCATTTAGGTCAGAACGTTCCTCTTTGCTTGCTGTTGGTCTTGTTTGTTTGTTTGATATTTGTTTTGAGTTTTTTTGTTTTAATTTGATATTGTTTTGAAGTTGTATAAGGGTCTAATTATCACTATTTAAAAAAAAAAAAGCTTTCGAAAGTTTCAATATGATTAACAAGTGCGTATGTGCGTGCGTGTGTGCATGTGCGTGTGTGTGTGTGTGTGTGTGTGTGTGTGTGTGTGTGTGTGTGTGTGTGTGTGTGTGTACTGGCTATGTGTATGTGCGCGTGTGTGCATGTGCGTTCGTTCGTTCTTTAATTAACGTCTTTTCACTATAAGTGATATTAGACGGATGTGTGTGCATGTGCGTGTGCGTGTGTGCGTGTGCGTGTGCGTGTGCGTGTGCGTGTGTGTGTGTGTGTGTGTGTGTGTGTGTTCATTGTGTGTGTGCGTGCCTATGTGCATGTTCGTTCGCTCGTTCTTTGTCTTAACGGTTTTTCGCTAACAGTGATATTAGACGGACTATGTGTATGTGCGTGTGTGCTTGTGTTTGTGTTTGTGTTTGTGTTGTGTGTGTGTGTGTGTGTGTGTGTGTGCGCTTGTGTTTGTGTTTGTGTTTGTGTTTGTGTGTGTGTGCTTGTGTTTGTGTGTTTGTGTGTGTGTGTGTGTGTGTGTGTGTATGAGTGTGTGAGCGCGTGTATGCGCGTACGCGTGTGTAAAGATTCATATATATCATTTCCTTATATACTCGAGCACGTTTAAAGAATAATGTTTCTATTTATCAAAGAAAAGCATCATTACCTTGATCCAGAAGCTTACAGAACAGTACATCAACCGATTGATTATCACTCAATGTCTACATGGCTGTTTCAGTCACAGTCTTAGTATTTTCAAGCTGACACATCTCAACACAAATTCACACGTTTCAAGCTATTCCATTACGGAGGAAGCACGAAGTTTCTACTATCAAATAAAACTATCTCGCTGATCAAGAAGTACACATTTCCCACTGTGTGACCTCCAAGTGTTTCCATCACTCAACAAACACGCATTTGTCACTGCACAGCAATTAATGTGTGGCCGACTGTTGTACGAAAAATATCCACAATGTATCAAAATTTGATACGACTATTGAACGAAAATCTCCACAATATAACAAAGTTTATGCAACTGTTGTACTGAAAAATCTCCACAATATGACAAAGTTTGATGCTACTGTTGTACTGAAAATTTCCACAATACAAAAAAAAAAAAATTGAATTTCTCAATGTTGTTCAATAAAACACGAATCTCCTTACCACTCAACAAAGCACAACTTCAGCAGGCCGGACCAAAAACTTTATAAACGCATGTGCAATTTTCCTACTGCGCAAACAAAAAGGCGTACTTGTGTGTCCAACTCTTCAACGAAATGTTCATCAAAGCACAGCAAATTTGAATTCTCCTGCGGTGTTCGACAAATACACCAATGCCCACGACACTCAACAAACCGCATGAAATCAGCACGATCAGGTGTCCCAACTCTTCAACGAAATTTTCAAAGTACAGAAAATTTATAAATTCTGCCGTGGCGTTTTAACACAACGCCAATACCAACGCTATTCAACAAACCGCGTGAGATCAGCCTGATCAGCAAAATTATAAACGGTATGTGCGAGTTTCCCACTGCACACCAGACTGTGTCTGCCTAAGTGATGGACGAAATCCGAAGTGTCTGGCAAGCGTAGTTTCCATAATGTTATTCCACGAAACACCACAAATGTCTTCGTCACTCAAAGCAAGAGTTTGTCGCCAGGCCAACAAAGTTATGAACGAGAGCACAGGTTTTTTCCCATACTGGCCTATACAGCCGAATGCAAATTCCCCACCGTTACTGCACAAAGGTTAATTTCTCCGCTGCTCTGCAAGTCTGCATTCAGATAGACTAGCAGCAAATCACGTTTTTCCATTGACCAAGACAATACTGGTTTCCACTCTTGTAGGATTTTCCATTGACGAGGCGGACGAATGCAGTCTTAGTGGGGTTTTTTCCCCGCCCTTGCAATGATCAATTGTATTACAACTTCTCTCCACTGTTCCACGAATACCAATTTTCCAAGTTCGCACAGTGAACGAATAAATACTGTTCTTGTTTTTTTTTCTTCTTTTTTTTTTCAACTCTCACCAAGCGAATAAACTTAAAATCCACATTTTCCACGTTTGTTTGAACAGATAAAACACGTAACTTTTCCGCACAATATTTCCCGTATGAACAGGTTTTTTTTTTTTTTTTTTTTTTTTTTTTTTTTTTTACACAATTAAACGAACAAATCACGTGAATTTCCCCACACACTTGTTTTTTTTTTTTTTTTTTCTCTCTCTCTCTCTCGAATGTATACGTTTTCAACGCTGATTCACTGACCAAAAACACAGAGATTTCTCGCTGTTCAGCGGCGAAAATACAATGTATTTTTCTCCTTAATTGTTTCAGCGAATGTAATCAACTTTTTCGTATATATCCCAGCGAAGTAACTATCTGGTTTTGCTTGTTTGTTTATTTATTTGTTTGTTTGTTTGTATGATTGTTTGTTTGTTTTGTTTGTTTTTTCGCACGAACTGAAAGACAAAGAGTGTGTTGTTTTCAGTTAACAAGGTCTCCTCCCACTTACTAAAGGAGCGGGTTGTGGTTCTGTGAAGTGATTTCTCATTGACCAGTTAAACTCAACGGCGGCCGGTCACAGTCCTGGCGAGAGTTAGTTGCTTGCTGCTTGCTGCTGCTGCTGCTGCTATTCCTCCACATACACACACACACACACTGACTGGCCACTGCACGCCAGCTCGCTCGGAGTGAAGCGAGTGTGCCACCGCTAAGCAATTCCGATGGTGTGTGTGTGTGTGTGTGTGTGACTGCCTGTGCGTGTGCGTGTGAGTGTGCGTGCGCGTGTGCCTCTCTCTCTCTCCTTCCCTCCCTCCCTCCCCCCTCTCTCTCTCTCCTCCCCCCCCACCCCAGTGTTGTGCCGGCTATGGTGATGATGCAAAAGTCTCCATCGGCTTTCACAGACACATGTAACTCACACACACACACACACCACACACACCACACACACACACACACACACACACACACTACACACACACATCCACACTACACACACACTAAAACACACACATCCACACTTACAAAACACACACACAACACACACACATTCCACACACACAACACACCACTTACAAAACACACACCTACAAAACACCTCACTTACAACAACACACACACACACACACCACTTACACACACAACACACCACACACATACATCAAACTTAACACACACATACACACACTCAACTTACACACACCTACTACAACACCGCATCACACACACACAACACCACACACACACTACAACACACACAACTACACACACACACACACAACACATCCAAACTACCACACAACCACACACACACACACATCCAAACTTACACACCACACACACACACACACACACACACACACACAACACACACCCCACACACATACACCACTACACACACACACACAACACAACACAAACACACACACAACCAACACACACACACACACACACACACACACACACACACACAACACCACACAACACACACACACACACACACACACAAAAACACCACACACACACACACACACCACACAACACACACACACACACACACACACACACACACACAACACACACACACACACACACACACACACACACACCACACACACACACACACACACAAACCACACACACACACACACACACACAACACACAACACACACACACACACACACACACCACACAACACCACCACACACACACAACACACACACACATCACACACACTTGTCTGACGTGCTTGTTGCCTTCTTTCTCTCATTCAGGCTTGTCGCGTTGGCGGGCGTGGTAGTGGTGGTGGTGGTGGTGGTGTGATGGTGGTGGTGGTTGGTGGTTTGGGGGTGGTGTATGGTGGTGGTGATGGTGGTGGGTGTGGTTGGTGGTCATGGTTGATGTATAAACCTCGTTTCGATGCCTTCACTAACGTTACTACAATTACACTCACTTCACCACTGGTCTACCGGGTGAGAGTCCTTCGTATTTGAATGTGTGAGAGTGTGAGAGAGAGAAAGATGTAGAGAAAGACAGAGAGAGAGAGAGTGAGTGAGATAAAGAGTGAGTGAGAGAGGGGAAAGAGAAGCAGACAGAAGACAGACAGATACAGACAGAGACAGAGATAGAGAAACAGAGAGAGAGAGAGAGAGATAGAGAAACAGAGAGAAGAGAGAGGGACAGAGAGAGAGAGACAGGCAGAGAGACAGACAGACAGACACAAAGAGAAGGAGAGAGAGAGAGAAACAGAGAGATACAGACAGACAGACGCACAGAGATACATACTGACTGAGAGAGAGAACAGACAGATTCAGAGAGAGAGAGAGGGACAGACAGATAGAGACAGACAGACAGAGAGAGAAAAGAGAGAGAGATAGAGAGACAAAGACACAGAGAGAGAGGAGGGACAGAGAGAGAGAGAGGAGGGAGGGACAGAGAGAGAAAGAGAGAGAGAGAGAAAAAAAAAGGAGAGAGAGAGAGAGAGAGTTGATCGATTGATTGATTGATCCTTTTAAAATATAATCGATAAAGCTAACAAATTAGGATAAGATAAATGTAAGAGTAATGGAAAAGAAGTGAGTATGCGGCGGTGGTGTGTGTGTGTGTGTTGTGTGTGTAGTGTGTGTGTGTGTGTTGTGTGTGTGTGTGTGTGTGTGTGTGTGTGTGTGTGTGTGTGTGTGTGTGTGTGAAAATCTTGCCCATGCACTGAGAGGTCCTCAGCTTCGCTGTAACACCCCAACTCTGTTCGGGATCTTCTTCTCGATGTTGCTGACCTATGCCTTCTGCAGATCTGAAGAAGGGGTATATCTTCATACAAGGACCGAGGAAAGCTCTTCAACATTGCCAGGCTTCGTTCCAAAACCAAGGTGGAAAAGAAGACCATCAGAGAAGCTCTCTTCGCAGATGTGCTGCGCTGGCTTCCCACAGTGAACAAGATCTCCAGAGGCTCGTTGATCGCTTCGCCCACGCTTGCAGAGAGTTTGGTCTCACAATCAGCTTGAAGAAAACTGAGATTTTAGGCCAAGGCTGTGAAGAACCACCATCTCTACACATTGGAGTCTACGACCTCAATACTGTCCACCAAGTTCAGTACTTGGGGTCCACCATAAGTGACAACCTCT
This sequence comes from Monoplex corrugatus, assembly GCA_030674185.1. Lineage (NCBI taxonomy): Eukaryota > Metazoa > Mollusca > Gastropoda > Littorinimorpha > Ranellidae > Monoplex > Monoplex corrugatus. The sequence goes on from JAPXFY010000029.1 coordinate 36,467,150, forward strand.
CTCTGGATGCTGAAATCGGCGCCAGAATTGCGAAGGCCTCATCTGTTATGGCTAAACTGAACAAGCGGGTCTGGTCCAACAGCAGTCTCACTGCGAACACCAAAATGCAGATGTACAGAGCATATGTGTTGAGCACACTTCTCTACTCAAGTGAAGCCTGGACCACATACGCCAGCCAAGAAAAGAGGCTCAACATTTTCCATCTCCGCTGCTTGCGACGCATCCTCGGCATCCAATGGCAAGACAAGGTGACCAACACGCTGGCTTGGCCATGTGCGTCGAATGGAGGATGGACGCATACCTAAAGACGTTCTCTACGGCGAACTGGCAAACCGGAAGCGAACTCCAGGACGCCCACAGCTACGCTTTGTAGACGCATGCAAAAGGGACCTCAGAAGCTCAGGGCGTAACTTTATGTCTCCTCAGGGGGAGACTTAGCCAACTTTGGGCACGCCATAACGTCGTTTTCCGCGCGAAGCTAGAAATCAAAACAATGTGGCAGACCGCTCCGGACACGTCGTTCACAGGATTCAATTGCCCCAACCGCGGAAGACTCTGGCGGAAGACAGGGCAGCGTGGCGGACAGCCGTTCAGCAAGGCGTTGTGAATGCGGAGAGGAGGAGAGCAGAAAGCGCAGATGAGAAAAGGGCTCTTCGCAAGCAACGTTCCAGAAACCAGACAATAGCGACTCAATTTGTATGTGGCAGATGTGACAGAGATTGCCACTCAAGAATCGGCCTGCACAGCCACAGCAGAAAGTGCACGTCATGACCACAACGCCTCCTGGTGCAGACTATCATCTCCCGAGATGTAAAGAGGCCGACCGTGTGAAAATGAGAGAGGGAGAGAGGAGAGAGAGAGAGAGAGAGAGAGAGAGAGAGAGAGAGAGAGAGAGAAGAGAGAGAGAGAGAGACAGACAGACAGACAAAGACAGAGACAAAGACAGACAGGCAGACAGACAAACAGAGGCAATAGGACGGAAAGAGACAGAGACAGAGACAGCGAGACAGAGAGAGAGAGAGGGGGGAGAGGGAGAAAGGGAGAGAGAGAGACAGACAGAGACATAGTGAGACAGACAGAGACAGACAGAGAGACAAACAGAGACAGTAGGACAGAGAGACAGAGAGACAGAGAGACAGAGACAGAGACAGCGAAACAGACAGACAGAAGAGAGAGAGAGAGAGAGAGAGAGGAGAGAGAGAAAGAAAGAGAAAGAGAGAGAGAAAGAGAGAGAAAGAGAGAATCAGAGAGAGACAGAGAGAGAGAGAGAAACAGACAGACAGACAGAGACAAAAGGAGGAAGAGAGACAGAGAGACAGAGACAGGGAGAGAGGGGTATGGAGAAAGAAAGAAAGAAAGAGAGAGAAAGAGAAAGAGAGACAGACAGAGAGCCAGAGAAAGAGAAAGACAGAGAGCGAGTGTGTGTGAGAGAGAAAGAGATCTTTTTCTCTTTCTGTCTCTGTCTCTTTCACACACACGCACACACATACACACACACACATACACACTAACACACACACACACACACACACACACACACACACACACACACACACACACACACACACACACACACATACACAGAATGTACACGTGGGAGTGTATGTATAAAGTAGTAACTTACATGTGTCTGTATGACTCTCCATGTTTGTGCTTGTGACTGTGAATCCGCGCTAGCGTACAGGTGAGCGTGGATATATCATGTATGCTTGTAGACTGGCGTGTTTATAAATGTATGTGAATGAGTGTGTGTGTTGTGTGTGTGTGTGTGTGTGTGTGTGTCTGTGTGTCTGTGTGTGTCTGTGTGTGGGTGGGAGGGTAAGGGAGTGGAGAAAGAGAGAGAGAGAGAGAGAGGGAGAGAGAGAGAGTGTGTGTGGTGTGTGTGTGTATGTGTATGTGTGTTGTGTGTGTGTGTGTGTGTGTGGGTAGGGGAGTGAGAGAAAGAGAGAGAGAGAAGGAGAGAGAGAGAGAGAGAGTGTGTGTGTGTGGTGTGTGGGTTTTTTGTGGTGTGTGTGTGTGTGTGTGTGTGTGTGGTGTGTGTGTGAGTGTATGTGTGTGTGCAGCGCTGTGTGTGTGTGTGTTGTGTCTGTGTGAATGTGGAGTACACTGCTCAGCTCACCTTACGCATTGCGTGTGGTGCCGTGCTGTGTGCTGTGTGTCGTGTGTCTGTGTGAGATGTGCGAGTAATAGGCACAATGCCAGCTCACAACTTAGCATAGCGATTTGCGATGCGGCCTGCGTCGCTCTCACGTGTATGTTTGTTCTAAGTGTGATAAACTGGCATACCTGACTATATAAACGATCGATGAGTAGGTACAGTGTTGGCAGCTGAGAACGAGACGACGCCACAGAGAGAGAAGAGGAGGAGAGAGAGAGAGGAGAGAGAAGAGAGAGAGAGAGAGACAGAGACAGACAGAGACGAGAGACAGAGACAGAGACAGAGAGACAGAGAGGACAGAGAAACACACACACACACACACACACACACACACACACACAACACACACACACTATACAATATATATATATATATATATATATATATACATATTTCTCTCTCTCTCTTTACACAACATATATACATATATATATATATATACATGTACACATAGAGACAGACAGAGAGAGAAAGAGAGAAAGAAAGAGCGAGAGAGAAAACAAGAGGGATAGAGAGAGAGAGAGAGAGAGAGAGAGAGAGAGGAGGGAGACAGAGAGAGAGAGAGAGAGAGAGAGAGAGAGAAAGATGTATGTTTGTATGTATGTGTATATGCATACGTGTACACATACATACATACATACATAAATACATACATACATGCATGCATACACAAATACATACATACATATACACGTATGCATATGTACACACACATAGATACAGACATAGATGTAGATATAGATATAGATCTACATATAATATATTCATGTATGTAAATACACATAAAGGCATGTATGCATTATGTTACGTCTTTTAGTATGTAAACATCAGCGTACTTAGGTCAGTGCATGTCTGATTGTCAGTATTTTTACACCCATTGCAAGGAAATAATCAGTGATGATGGCATAGTGAAATTTGTCCAAGATTGTGTGACCATTCATACCCTGATCATGTTCAGTAGGTTGTTCAGTCACGAAATATTCGCGATTGGCGCAGTTGAATCCTGTGAACGACGTGTCCGAAGCGATCTGCCACATTGTTTTGATTTCTAGATTCGTGGCGGAAACGACGTTATGGCGTGCGCGAGGTTGGCTAAGTCTCCCCCTGAGGAGACATACAGTTACGCACCCCTAAAGAGTGCGCATTATTTTTCCCATCGTCGAGGACATAAAGTTGTGCAGTGCATAAATCGCTAAGTACACCTTATGCTCTGGTCATAGATCCGGCCTCTGGTGACCGAGACTTCAGTTTTTCTCCACCGATTACAACCCCGAGACAACTCACGTTAGGGTCCTTGGTGTCTGCGGTTCTTCAGGACTGTTGCTGAAAGGCAGTATAAAATACAGACTAGGTAAAAAAAAAAAAGTCTAGGCAGGTAGGGCCTCAAAACCTGGCCAGCTCATGGGGTTCATGTGCAGGCTTAAGGCTTGTGTGCCACTATCACCATACACATGGCATCTGTGACGTTAGAGCATATGGAATTCTTTCCGAGTGCGGAGACGTCATCTTGAGAAACTGAAACTGAAATTTGAACTGTTGGAGGGTAAGTAGCCTCCTTACCTTGAGAGTGGGGTAGGGTAGGGGAGTGTGAGGGGTGACAGAGAGGTTTTCCCAATCCTTCAACCTCCGTGACTGAACACTTACTCGAAAATTGAATCAGAACGTGTCCACTGGACGAAGCAGCAGGGAAGTTTCAGTCTTTTCCTTCTAATTTTTGTGTATGGTGTTAGTGTGTTTGTTTCTTTGTGATGTTACATTTATGCTTGACAAAGTCCAGTTGGCCGAACATTTTGAGTCTGTCTTGTCTGGTTGTATATGCGTTCTGGTTCTATTGTTTTTTTATTTTTTTTTTTATTTTTATTTTTTAGTTCCTGTTTGCTTGAATGCGGGCAGTCGCATTTTGTTTTGTTTTGATTTGAACAATTATTGTCGCTATCATGGGGGCTTTTAGTGAGCAGTGTTTGACTGAGTTGCGTCAGTACTGGTACTTTTAAACTCCACTTAAATGACTCTTACAGCAGTGCAGGGTGTCCTCTGGATGGGTGGCCTTATGGAGGCTTGACATCTCTAACTCTGGTGGGCATTTTGGTTCTTCGACTACGACCGAACGAACTTGGCGTGTGGTGTGTTGAGGACCTGGATGATGTGTTGAGGAACTGGTTGGTGTGTTGAGGAACTGGTTGGTGTGTTGAGGAACTGGTTGGTGTGTTGAGGAACTGGTTGGTGTGTTGAGGAACTGGTGGGTGTTGAGGAACTGGTTGGTGTGTTGAGGAACTGGTTGGTTGTGGTTTGAGGAACTGGTTGGTGTGTTGAGGAACTGGTTGGTGTGTTGAGGAACTGGTTGGTGTGTTGAGGAACCGGGTGGAGTGTTGAGGAACTGGTTGGTGTGTTGAGGAACTGGTTGGTGTGTTGAGGAACTGGTTGGTGTGTTGAGGAACTGGTTGGTGTGTTGAGGAACTGGATGATGTGTTGAGGAACTGGTTGGTGTGTTGAGGAACTGGGTGGTGTGTTGAGGAACTGGTTGGTGTGTTGAGGAACTAGTTGGTGTGTTGAGGAACTGGTGGAGTGTTGAGGAACTGGTAGGTGTGTTGAGGAACTGGTTGGTGTGTTGAGGAACTGGTTGGTGTGTTGAGGAACAGGTTGGTGTGTTGAGGAACTGGTTGGTGTGTTGAGGAACCGGGTGGAGTGTTGAGGAACAGGTTGGTGTGTTGAGGAACTGGTTGGTGTGTTGAGGAACCGGGTGGAGTGTTGAGGAACTGGTTGGTGTGTTGAGGAACTGGTTGGTGTGTTGAGGAATTGGTTGGTGTGTTGAGGAACTGGATGATGTGTTGAGGAACTGGTTGGTGTGTTGAGGAACTGGGTGGTGTGTTGAGGAACTGGTTGGTGTGTTGAGGAACTGGTTGGTGTGTTGAGGAACTGGTTGGTGTGTTGAGGAACTGGGTGGAGTGTTGAGGAACTGGTTGGTGTGTTGAGGAACTGGTTGGTGTGTTGAGGAACTGGGTGGTGTGTTGAGGAACTGGTTGGTGTGTTGAGGAACTGGTTGGTGTGTTGAGGAACTGGTTGGTGTGTTGAGGAACTGGTTGGTGTGTTGAGGAACTAGTGTGTGGTGTTGAGGAACTGGATGATGTGTTGAGGAACTGGTTGGTGTGTTGAGGAACTGGTTGGTGTGTTGAGGAACTGGTTGGTGTGTTGAGGAACTGGTTGGTGTGTTGAGGAACTGGTTGGTGTGTTGAGGAACTGGGTGGAGTGTTGAGGAACTGGATGATGTGTTGAGGAACTGGTGGTGTGTTGAGGAACTGGGTGGAGTGTTGAGGACGTGGGTAATGTGCTGAGGAAGTGGGTGGTGGGTCGAAGAACTGGGTGGTGGGTTGATGAACTGGGTTTTACGTCGAGGAACTGGGTGGTGTGTTGAGGACCTGGCCAGCTTATAGGTTTATGTTGCAGGCTTAAGGCTTGTGCGGTGATCATTCTTTGATTTCTCCATCACACGGCACCTGTGACATTAGTGTTAGTGCATATGGAATTCATTCCGAGCGCAGAGGAGTCATCTTGAGAAACTGAAACTGAAACTGAAACTGAAACTGAAGAACTCAGCCTTCCAAAGTCTGAGCTAGCTTGGTGCCAAGCAATATCTGTTCTTTTCAGTTATTTTATTGTATTTTTTCCTTCTTTTTTTTCCCTTCCTTTCTATCTATCTATCTATCTATCTATCTATCTATCTATCTATCTATCTATCTATCTATCTATCTATCTATCTATCTATCTTCTATCTATCTATCTATCTATCTATCTATCTATCTATCTATCTTCTATCTATCTATCTATTTTATCTGTCTATCTATCTGTCTATCTATCTATCTATCTATCTATCTATCTGTCTATCTATCTATCTATCTATCTATCTATCTATCTTCTTTATCTATCTATCTATCTATGCTATCTATCATTATCTATCTATCTATCTATCTATCTATCTATCTATCTATCTATCTATTATCTATCTGTCTTCTATCTATCTATCTATCTATCTATCTATCTATCTATCTATCTATATGTGTTTTATTGTATGGTATGTGATTATTGTGTTTTTTTTTGTTGTGTATTTCTGTGATTTGTGTGTTTGTTGTGTGTTGTTTGTGTGTTGTGTGTCGTGCGTTGTGCGTGCGTGTGTTTCTTCGATTTCCGTGGATGACCGACGAGTTTCTCTTTTGATGTTGAATATTGTTATTGTTGTGAAGTGTGAATGTGATTGTATGTATAGCCAAAACATTTTCCTTGTGTCTGTGCACTGGTAAATAATCTTTTTGTTATCTTTTCTATTATCTATTATCTATACTATCTATATTTCTATCTATCTATCTTATCTATCTATCTATCTATCTATCTATCTATTATCTATCTATCTATCTAATCTATTATATCTATCTTTCTTATCTATCTATCTATTCTGTCTATCTATCTATACTATCTGATCTATCTATCTATCTATCTATCTATCTATCTGTCTATCTATCTATCTATCTATCTTCTGTCTATCTATTATCTATCTATCTATCTATCTTCTATCTATCTACTATCTATCTATCTATCTATCTATCTTCTGTCTGTCTGTCTGTCTATCTATCTATACTATCTTCTGATCTTCTAGTCTGTCTTCTATTTATCTATCTATCTGTCTGTCTGTCTGTCTATCTATCTATTATCTTCTTCTTCTATTATCTATCTATCTTCTATCTTTCTTTTTTTCCTTTTTTTTTTTTTTTCCTTCCTTCTTCCTTCCTTCCTTCTTATTTGTTTTCTTTTTCCTTTTCGATGACCACTTTGCAAATGCACTTCTCTAGTATAGTGCCAGATGAAATAATGTTGCCTTTTTTTTTCAATGGCAGAGATACTTACAAAAGACAAAACTCAGACAACCAGATGAACTAAAACGAAGGGAAAACCCCCCTAGGGGATAAATCTAGAAGGAAAAACAAGGGGAGGAGGAGACAGAGACAATGGCACGAGAGAAGAACTAGGTCACTCGCATCACTGATGATCATCTAGTACCGCTTGATGAGAATTGATAACTGACATGAAAAAGAGACAGAGAGAGAGAAGAGAGAGAATGAGGCACGAGAGAGAGAGAGAGAGAGAGAGAGAGAGAGAGAGAGAGACAGAGAGCAGACAGAGACAGAGAAGAGAGCAGAGAGACAGAGAGAGAGAGAGAGGTAGAAAGAGAGAGAGAGAGAGAAACGAGAGAAACGAGAGAGAGAGAAGAAGACAGACAGACAGACAGAGACAGAGACAGAGGGAGAAGCAGAGACAGACCAACAGACATAGAAAGAGGCAGACAGAGATAGAGGGTATGACACTGACTGAAACAGAGAGACAGAGAGATAAAGTCATAGAAAAAAGAAGAAAGAAAGAAAGAAAGAAAGAGAGAGAGAGAGACAGAGACAGAGACAGAGACAGAGACAAGACAGAAACAAAACAGAGACAGAGAGACAGACAGATAAAGTCATAGAAAAGAGAGAGAGAGAGAAAGAAAGAAAGAAAGAGAGAGAGAGACAGAAAAGAGACAGAGACAAGACAGAAACACAAACAGAAACAGAGACAGAAACAGAGACAGGACAGAGACAGAGACAAGCAGAAAAGAAACAGAGAAGAGACAAGACAGAAACAGAACAGAGACAGAGAGACAGAGACAGAGACAGAGACAGAGACAAGACAGAAACAGAAACAGAGACAGAGACAGAGAGAGAGACAGAGACAGAGACAAGACAGAACAGAAACAGAAAAGAGACAGAGACAGAGACAGAGAAGAGACAAGACAGAAAAGAAACAGAGAAGAAGAAAGAAGAGAAGAGACAGAGACAAGACAGAAACAGAACAGAGACAGAGACAGAGACAGAGACAGAGACAGAGACAGACAGAAAACAGAAAAGAAAAGAGACAGAGACAGAGACAGAGACAAGACAGACAGAACAGAAACAGAAACAGAGACAGAGACAGAGACAGAGACAAGACAGAAACAGAAACAGAGACAGAGACAGAGACAGAGACAGAGACAGAGACAGAGACAGAAACAGAAACAGAGACAGAGACAAGACAGAACAGAGACAGAGACAGAGAGAAGACAGAAACAGAAAAGAACAGAGACAGAGACAGAGACAGAGACAGAAACAGAAGACAGAGACAGAGACAGAGACAGAGACAGAGACAGAGACAAGACAGAAACAGAAACAGAAACAGAGACAGAGGGCAGAGACAAGACAGAGACAGAGACAAGACAGAGACAAGAAGAGACAGAGACAGAGACAAGACAGAGACAGAGACAGAGACAGAGACAGAGACAGAGACAGAGACAGAGACAAGACGAACAGAACAGAGACAGAGACAGAGACAGAGACAGAGACAAGACAGAAACAGAACAGAGACAGAGACAGAGACAGAGACAAGACAGAAACAGAAAGAGACAAGAGCAGAGACAGAGACAGAGACAAGACAGAGACAGAGACAGAGACAAGACAGAGACAGAGACAGAGACAAGACAGAGACAGAGACAGACAGAACAGAGACAAGACAGAAACAGAGACAAGACAGAGACAGAGACAGAGACAAGACAGAGACAGAGACAGAGAGACAGAAGACAGAGACAAGACAGAACAGAGACAGAAACAGAGAAGAGACAGAGACAGAGAAGACAGAGACAGAGACAGAGACAAGACAGAAACAGAAACAGAAGACAGAGACAGAGACAGAAGACAGAGGACAGAGACAAGACAGAGACAGAGACAAGACAGAGACAGAGACAAGACAGAACAGAAACAGAAACAGAGGACAGAGACAGAGACAGAGACAGAGACAAGACAGAGACAGAAACAGAGACAGAGACAGAGACAGAGACAGAGACAGAGACAGAGACAAGACAGAAAAGAAACAGAGACAGAGACAGAGACAAGACAGAACAGAAACAGAGACAGAGACAGAGACAAGACAGAACAGAAACAGAGACAGAACAGAACAGAGACAGAGACAAGACAGAAACAAGAACAGAGACAGAGACAGAGACAGAGACAAGACAGAACAGAAACAGAGACAGAGACAGAGACAAGACAGAACAGAAGAACAGAGACAGAGACAGAGACAGACAGAGACAGAAACAGAACAGACAGAACAGAACAGAGACAGAGACAGAGACAGAAGACAGAACAGAAACAGAGACAGAGACAAGACAGAACAGAAACAGAACAGAGACAGAAGACAGAACAGAGACAGAAACAGAGACAGAGACAGAGACAGAGACAGAGACAAGACAGAAACAGAAACAGAGACAGACGACAGAGACAGAGACAGAGACAAGACAAACAGAAACAGAACAGAGACAGAGACAAGACAGAAACAGAACGAGACAGAGACAAGACAAAACAGAAACAGAACAGAACAGAGACAGAGACAGACAGAAACAGAACAGAACAGAGAAGAGACAAACAGAAACAGAACAGAGACAGAGAGACAGACAGATAAAGCTAGAAAAAGAGAGAGAAAGAAAGAAAGAGAGAAGGGGAGAGAGAGACAGAGACAGAGACAGAAGACAGAGACAGAGGACAAGCAGAGACAGAGACAGAGAGACAGAGACAGAGACAGAGACAGACAGAGAACAGAAAGACAGAGACAAGCAAGACGAGGAAGACAGAACAGGACAGAGGACAAGACGAGGAAACAGATAAAGCATGAAAAGGAGAAGACAGAAGAACAGAGACAGACGAGGGACAAGAAGACAGAAACAGAACGAGACAAACAAGCAGACAGAAGACGAAACAGACAACAGGACAGAGAACAAGACAGACACAGACAGAACAAACAAACAGAACAGAACAGAACAGCAGAGAGACAGAACGAACAGCAGAACAGAGACAGAAAGACAAAAGACAGCGACAACAAGAACAAACAAGACAGAGATAACGAGACACAGAGACAACAGAAACAGACACAGAGACAGAAGACGAGACAAACGAACAACAGAGACAGACAGAAGCAGAAGAGAGAAGAGAGACAGAGACAGAGAAGAGGAGAGACAAGACAGACAGACGAAGACAGAACAGAAACAGAGACAGAGACAGAAACAGACAGACAGAGAAAGACGAACAAGAAGAAGACCAGAGAGACAGAGAGAAGAAGAAGAGAGAAGAGAGAGAGAGAGAGACGAGAGACAGAGACAGAGACAGAGACAGAAACAGAAACAGAAACAGAAACAGAGACAGAGACAGAGACAGAGACAGAGAGAGAGACAGACTGACAGAGACAGAAACAGAGAAAATGACACAGAGATAGACACAGAGAGAGATAGATCGACAGAATCTGACACAGACATAGACTGACAAACAGAGCATGACAATAATGATGGGTAAGAGGTGAGAATATGTGCGTGTGGAGGGCGGGGGGGGAGGGGGGGGGGCAAGGGGGAGAAGGGGAGAAAGGGGAGAAGAGAATCAGGGGACGTGACGGTATTAATGGATTTTCAGTGTCCAAACATTAGGCCATACAAAATCTTTCCTTGTTAGTTGCTTTTTCCCCCCTTCTCTTTTTTTCTTTTCTTTTCTTTTTAACACGCGAGTCATCGATGACTGTATTGACTGTGTATCGTTATCAGACAGTGCTGGCAATGTGATGCTAAGCATCACAGCTTGTATGTCCCCATACAATACAACGCCGCGTGGGGGACACGAATACCAGCCAAAACGCCACGCTTTGTTTCCTTATACACACACCACACCCACACACCCACACACACACACACACGCGCGCGCACGCAAACATAGACCCACGCACACACACACACACACACACACACACACACACACACACACACACACGCACGCACGCACACACACACCCACACACATACA
>JAPXFY010000029.1:36480698-36483198 GCA_030674185.1 Monoplex corrugatus
CGTGATGTATGCGAGAGAGAAGAGAGAGAGAGAGAGAGAGAGAGAGGTAGAGGAGGTGTGGTGAGAGTAGTGTGTGTGTGTAGTGTGTGCTGTGGTGTGTGGTGTGTGTGTGTGTGTGTGTTGTGTGTTTGTGTCTCAGTGTGTGCGTGTGTATGTGTGTATGTGTATGTGTGTGTGTGCGTGAGTGTGTATGTTTATGTGTGTGTTGTGTGTTGTCAATGTGTGCGTGTGTATGGTGGGTTGTGTGTGTCTGTGTGTCTGTGTGTCCGTGTGTCTGTGTGCGTGTATGTCCTGTGTGTATGTAAAAAATGCACCCATCGCCTTTACAGTTTTCAGGTCAACCCTTCTTTAATTAAAGTGATTTTTTTTGGACAAAGTACAAAAGAGAAAACCTATAAGCAAAAGAGAATCAATCCTAACTTAATATTGGATATACACGCAAGACACCCATCCACATTTCAACAGAGGTTTTCACTTTATATGCGCACGAAGTTCCACCATACCACCACCTACAAGAACATTGCTGTAAACCCACAGAAGGTAAGTTCTAGATAGAAAAAAAAAAAGCGTGTTGTGTATCATGAACAAACAAAAAGTAGCACTGCATGATTTTTTTGGTTTTTTTTGGTTTTTTGTTTTGTTTTGTTTTTGAGTCAAAGTGAGCGCCAGTGGTTCGTATAAACAGAAACCAGAAACTAACAAAAAAAAAATAGAATTAGAGCGCGAATTTAATTCACAAAACAAACAAGGGCAAATTTGTCGTCCAACTGACCTTTGTCAAGCGAAAAAAAAAAAAAGGCAACAAAGAAAGAAAGGAAGAAAGAAAGAAAGAAAGAAATAGAAAAAAAAAGAAAGAAAGAGAGAAACAAACAAAATGAAACGAAACGAAACCAAACGAAACCAAACAACCAAACCAAACCAAACCAAACCAAACCAAACCAAACCAAACCAAACCAAACCAAACCGAACCGAACCGAAACCAAACCAAACCAAACCAAACAAACCAAACAAAAAAACAAAACAAAACAAAATAAAACAAAAACAAAACAAAAACTTAACAAAACAAAACAAAACAATTCTTAGGACAAGATCAACAACAAAATTTCGCTTATCTTTCGTCGCTTTTTTATTTTTATTTTTCTGTCGTTGTTGTCGCTGAGTGTGTGAATTTATGCGCTATTTCCCTCTCTCTCTCTCTCTCTCTCTCTCTCTCTCTCTCTCTCTCTCTCTCTCTCTCTCTCTCTCTCTCCTCTCTCTCTCTCTCTCTCTCTCCTCTCTCTCTTATTCCTGTTTGTTTCTCTTTCTATCTCTGTCTGTCTGTCTCTATCTCTCTCTGTCTGCTTCCGTTTCTGTCTACCTGTCTGTCTGTATGCCTGCCTGCCTGCCTGTCTGTCTGTCTGTCTGTCTGTCTCCGTGTCTGTCCGTTTGTCACCTTCCCTTCATCATTGTCTTTCTCTCTCTTCGTGTCTGTCTACCTGTTTGTCTGACAGGCTTCTTTCCGCCCCCCCCCCCTCTCTCTCTTTCCCTCTCCCTCTATCTCCCCACCTCTCTCTCCTTCCCTCTTGTTCGCTCTCTCTCTCTCTCTCCCTCCTCCTCTCTCTCTCTCTCTCTCTCTTTCTCTCGCTCTCTCCATGTCTGTAAGTCTCTCTTCTCTATCTTTCCATGTCGTCAGTCTTTCCTCTCTCTCTCTCTTCTCTCTCTCTTCTCTCTCTCTCTTCTCTCTCTCTCTCTCTCTCTTTCTCTCTCTCTTTCTCTCTCTCCTCTCTTTCTCCTCTCTCTTCTCTTCTCTTCTCTCTCTTCTTCTCTCTCTCTCTCTTTCTCTCTCTCTCTCCTCCATATCTTTCTGTCTCTATCCTCTCTCTCTTTCTCCTATCTGTCACTCTCTTTCCTCTTTGTCCATAGCTGTCAATATCCCTTCTCTCTCTATGTCTCTGTTTTCTGTCTGTGTCTGTATGTCTGTCTGTCTGTCTTCTTCTCCATATCTTTCTGTCTCCGTCCTCTCTCTCTCTTTCTCCATATCTGTCACTCTCTTTCCTCTTTGTCCATAGCTGTCAATCTCCCTTCTCTCTCTATGTCTCTGTTTGTCTGTCTGTGTCTGTATGTCTGTCTGTCTGTCCTGTCTCTCTCTCTCCTCATATCTTTCTGTCTCCGTCCTCTCTCTCTCTTTCTCCATATCTGTCACTCTCTTTCCTCTTTGTCCATAGCTGTCAATCTCCCTTCTCTCTCTTATGTCTCTGTTTGTCTGTCTGTGTCTGTCTGTCTCTCTCTCTCCATATCTTTCTGTCTCCGTCCTCTCTCTCTCTTTCTCCATATCTGTCACTCTCTTTCCTCTTTGTCCATAGCTGTCAATCTCCCTTCTCTCTCTATGTCTCTGTTTGTCTGTCTGTGTCTGTATGTCTGTCTGTCTCTCTGTCTCTCTCTCTCCATATCTTTCTGTCTCCGTCTCTCTCTCTCTTTCTCCATATCTGTCACTCTCTTTCCTCTTTGTCCATAGCTGTCA
>JAPXFY010000029.1:36493198-36495698 GCA_030674185.1 Monoplex corrugatus
CACATATCTCCTCTCCTGGCACAACTTCACTGGCTCCCTGTATCAAAGCGCATACAGTACAAACTAGACACCATGTGCTACAAAAGCCTCAATAACGCAGCCCCCGATTACCTGTCAAGCCTACTTGAGATCTATGTTCCCTCACGTACCCTCCGCTCTGCCTCCGATCCTCTGACTTTTCGCTTTCCACGCACTAAGCTCAATACCATTGGTCCACGAGCCTTCTCTGTTTCTGGTCCGCTCTCCTGGAACAAACTTCCTCTGTCTGTCCGTCAGCAACCTACTTTTGTCTCCTTCAAGTTCGCTCTCAAAACTCACCTTTTCTTCTCTGCATAAAATCCTGACCTCACTCAATCCCCTCTGCAGCCTGTCTCCACTCGGAGGGGAATCACATTGTAATATATAATTATAATAATAATAATAATGAGTACTTATAAGCGCAAGATCCAGAGAACTCTGCTCCAAGCGCTTTACAATTCACCCTATCTTTACCACCCCTATTCGCCACTTCAACATTAGCAGTTATACATACATATCAATCAAGTCTACTATAATTACAATGATATCAACACAAACAGAAACATGTCTATCAAATCTAACCAATAGTTGCCCATCGGACAGACAATAATAGATATTACATCACAAGTTATCCAAAATACACAAACAACCACACCCACAATGCACATTATATAATACACGAATCATGCGCACAAACGCAACAGCCCAAACAATATTTTAAAGACAGAAACTTTTTTCACATTTTTCTATACAGATGTGTTTTGAGGCCAGATTTGAATGAGGTGATTGTGTCTGAATGCCTAAGGATGTTGGGGATGTTGTTCCATGTTTGGGGTGCTTGATAGGAGAATGCTCGTTGTCCGTATGTTTTTGTTCGAATGCGGGGGATGCGAAAGAGTCGTGTGTCTGCAGAAGAACGCAACTGACGGGATGGTGTGTAGATGTCAAGAAGCGAGGATAGGTATTCTGGCGCAGTGTTCAAAACAATCGAAAAGGAAAGAATAGCAAGCTTGTAATCTATTCTGTCAGAGACAGGCAGCCAGTGCAGAGTGCGGAGGAGAGGAGTGACATGGTCAAACTTAGAGGATGTAAAGATGAGACGTGCAGCGTTGTTCTGAATCTTTTGAAGTCTGTCTAAAAGGTTTTTGGGGATGCCAGCTAAGAGAGAGTTGCAGTAATCAATCCTTGAAAGAACAAATGCACAAATTAGCGTTTTGGTTGCATCAACAGACAGGTAATGACGGACAGAGCTGATTCTACGTAACTCTAGATACGCTACCCTACAGATGTTTGAGATGTGTTGCTGGAAGGTCAGACTCTGATCAAGCGTAACACCGAGACTGCGAACAGTGGGAGAGAAAGGAATGTCAACGTCATTTATCAGAAGAGACTTCGGAAGAGAAGGATCATGGAGAAATTTAGTGGGACAGGCGAGTAGAAGTTCAGTCTTGTCGTCATTCAGTTGTAGTTTGTTGTGCGTCATCCAGGTCTTCAGATCCGAGATACAGTCCTGCGTGCGTGTCACCAAGCCATCGAGTTCCGCCAGTGAGGCCGACTGATGAAGCTGTGTATCATCAGCGAAGCTCTCATGTGACAAGGCATGACGACTGATGACATCAGACACAGGACTGGCGTACAGCACAAACAGGATCGGTCCTAGGACCGAACCCTGTGGGACACCATACGCCAAGACAGACTCTTCCGAATACCTGGAATTGACACACACAGTCTGAGTCCGATCCGTCAAATAAGAGTGGATCCAGGAGAGAGCAAGGTCACGTATGCCAAAAGAGTGCTGAAGCCTGTTCAGGAGAAGTGTGTGATCTATAGTGTCAAATGCTGCGGACAGATCTAATAACGCCAGTACTGACACTCCATCATCGTCCAAGCCAAGGAGAATATCATTAACTATCTTCAAGAGTGCTGTTTCTGTGGAGTGTGCCTGCCTGTATGCTGACTGGTGCGGATTGAACAAATGATTCTGATGAAGATGCTCAAGCAGTTGTGACAAGACAATCCTTTCTACTAATTTAGACAAAAATGACAAATTTGAAACAGGCCTATAGCTCTTCAAACAATTTCTATCCAATGAGGGTTTTTTGATCAGTGGTCGAACAATGGCATGCTTGAACACAGACGAAAAAGAACCAGACGACAAAGAATCATTGACCACATGAGTAATATATGGCAAGAGCACATCAAGACATTTGCGAAGCATGGATGATGGGATAGGGTCCAGTTCACACGACTTTGGGCTCATACTCAAACATACTTTCTTCACAACCTCATCACTGACAGACTGAAAGCAGCTCAATGACGGCCCAGCATACAAACGATCCGATACAGGCGGTGGCTGAGTATCTACAAAGTCCAGCTTCTGACGAATCAAAGCTATTTTATTGTTAAAAAAGTCCGCAAATTTCTGGGGAAGTTCATGAGCCGAGAACAAGGTTGGAACAGGCGAGGCATTCTTCTTACACAA
>JAPXFY010000029.1:36500698-36503198 GCA_030674185.1 Monoplex corrugatus
TAACAAAGACCAGATTGACATTTGTCTTGTGTTGTTATGACGTTTAATAATAATAATAATAATAATATATTTTTTTATATAGCGCAAAATCTTGATAAAATCAAATCTAAGTGCTGAGCGTATACATGCATACATACCTACATACATATAAGCGTATACATGCATACATACATGCATACATACTTACATACATATATCTAAGCTGAGCGTATACATGCATACATACATACATACATAAATCTAAGCGTATACATACATACATACATACATACATACATACATACATACATACATACATACATACATACATACATACATACATACATACATACGTACGCACATGCATACATAATAATTACAATATTTATATAGCGCAAATCTCGACAAAATCATGACGTTTTCTCATTGCATTGTGTGTTTTGTGTGTGTGTGTGTGTGTGTGTGTGTGTGTGTGTGTGTGTGTGTGTGTGTGTGTGTGTGTGTGTGTGTGTGTGTGTGTGTGTGTGTGTGTGTGTGTGTTTGTCTTTTCTTTGGTTCCTATTTGCTTGAACGCTGGCAATCAGTTTGATTCAGATTCTAATTTTTGAGGTATCAGAAGCAAACATACAACAAGCACTGACCTTTCAAAATATTTACATTATTCTTCATCAGCTCGTGACAGTGAGGAAATACAAGAGTATTACGTAGTCAGGGTTAGATGTAAACATAGTTCAGTTTGATAGGGGGTGGGGGGACTCATGCAGTACTGATGGGAAACAACAGGAAAGGTGATTTCAGAATCATTCTGTTTTGAAGTAAAATACATAATATTATGTAAAAACAAAATATGACCGCTGGATCTTCAGGGTAAAACATAAAACATTGAAAAGTAACTTGTTTGTGAAAGATCCTTTGGAGTAATAATATAAGCACAACGTTTCGAGCCCAGGCTCTTTGTCAAAAGTGAATGAAAATTGGTAAATGAAAGTGACGTTGAAAAAATGACGTAGAAAATAAAATGACGTCATCATCATCATCATCTCAGGTGCCCTGCCGCATGGCGTTGGCGACCATGGCCTTCCAACCATCTCTATCTCTCGATGCCCCCAGCATCTCCCCCACCCTCCTCATCCCCAGCCACTCTGCAAGTCCGTCCAGCATTCTCTCCCTGGGGCTACCTGGTGCTCTCTTTCCCTCCAGCTTTCCCGTTATGACCAGGTGCTCCAAATCCCCCTTCCTCATAAAATGGCCTATAAATGTTGCTTGTCTTTTCCTAATCTTCCTTATGAGTGATCTACTTGTGTCTGCCTCCATCAAGACTGTCTCGTTTGTTTTCTTTGCTGTCCATGACGTGGAAGATAGAAATGACAGAGCAGTACTGGTGGGGGTGGGGTGGGGGAGAAGAGGGGGGAAACAGTAAGAATTAGTAGGACAAGGAGAGGGCATACGTGATTGTCTATGCTTTCACGCACGTGAAAGGAAAGAAAACAACAACAGAAACTTGTATAGAACGAAGCATTTTATGTTTTGCTATGTCAGAGTGGCTGAGGACGAGGAGGGTGGGGGAGATGCTAGGGGCAACGAGAGATAGAGGCAGATGGAAGTCCATGATCGCCAACGCCATGATGATGATGATGATGATGTCATTTCCTACGCTACATAAATGGCCAAAGAATCTGGGACAACGTGTTCTTCATTCTGCTATGCTGATGCATGACAACAGGGATGCTGATCAAAGTGCTACGGAATTTCCTTCTGGGATTGAGACCGCGTGACAACGTTGCACTCTACATCTACTTTCATAACATATCCTGGTGTCAGCCGGGCCCGAGAAACAAAAACACTTGCGGTGGTTGACAGGAGAATTTATATAAAAAAAAAAAAAACCGCTTTGAACGCTACGGAGTTTCATCTAGGACTGAGACTGCGTGACAGAGTTGTTGTACTCCACGTCTAACTTTCATAACGTATCCTAGGAGTCAACCAGGCCCGAGAGACAAAATCACACCTGCAGTGTTTCCCAGGAAATTTGAAAAAATAAAAACGCTTTCAACGCTACGAAGTTTGATCTAGGATTGAGACTGCGTGACAGAGTTGTACCCTACGTCTAACTTTCATAACATATCCTAGGTGTTAATCAAGTCCGAGAGATAAAAACACCTGCGGTGTTTGGCAGGAGATTTAAGAAGCACGTTTACCGACGCATCCGTGAAGTGGATGAGACTTGATTGTGTGGTCCTAGTGTTCCCAAAGGGCCCATGGCACAATCAGCTCTGGATGAGTCAGCTGGGGCTGAAATATCCCTCACAAATTTTGGCAGGATTGACGAAATTGAACCCACAACTTTTCAGTCGGTAATCTGTTTAGCTAAACCCTGCCCCACGGCAAGGGGACAAAAATCGACATATAAAAACATGTCTTATCTTTTCGTACTAATAAAACTGGAAGTGTCACTGAATTCACCAAGCAAAACATGCGGATACTCTGGTCAGGGGTAGATACAAAATTAACAGAACAGCGA
>JAPXFY010000029.1:36505698-36510698 GCA_030674185.1 Monoplex corrugatus
CTCACATCCGTACAATAGTGCTGGTTCTATATAACATTCAAGAACTCTCTTCCTGATGTTAATTGATAGGCATTTGTTGGTAAGATTGCTTGTCATCTTCTTGAATGCTGTTTTGGCTTGGCCGATTCTGCGGCTATTTCTGATGTGTATCTGCCATCTGATGAAATGATCGTTCCCAGTATTTGAATTTATCAACCTGTCTCAAGATTGTGCATTTGTTGTTATTTTGCAGGAGGGGATTTCATGTTTTTTACTGATCACCATGACTTCAGTCTTCCTGCTGTTTGGTTCCAGCCCCTTACCTTTGCTTTCTATTTCTAGTATATTCACAAGGTTTTGTAGGTCCCTTTCATTTTCTGCGATTAGTAACGGTGTCATCTGCGTATCGAATGTTGTTTATCATAGACTGGGATAAAAAAAATAGAATGACGGTCAAAGGCCAACGAAAAAGGCAAAAAGAGATAGGATAATACAAAAGATGGAAAAAAAACAAGAAGAGAAAAGACTCCAGAAGGTAGTCCCGCAAGGCCAACAGGGAAATGGACAACATGAGGAAACTCACTGCAAAGGAAGTCTAAGCTGGAATGACATGTGCCATATGGCCCATCTCAGGATCAGTTTTCATCCTCAGATCTGTATATGACCTCTTGCCCCTGAATGCAAGATCAAATTTGGTGAAATGGGGGAAATCAGATAACCCCGCTTGCCGCTCTGCCAGGGCACATAAACGCTGGAACACGTCCTGAGCTACCATGCAAAGTAGCGTTAACCCGAGAAAGGTACAGATGAGGCACAATCAAAGTGCTTCGAGAGATCGCACTAAGCGATCAGCCCTGCCAAGGGACAAACCATGCCACCAGAATCTGCACAACATTTTTTTTCTTATTCCAATCTTTTTTAATTCAACAAGGTTTGCACAAACGATGTTACAACATTCTTACTGTACATAGGGGTAATCATCAATATCTAGTACATTTCATAATATAAGCTTTAAGTAAATTTAGTCCTTCTGTTCATCATTCAATGTTGTTCAGCATAAATTTATTGAACTGTCCACACGCCGTTATATCAACACATATGTAATTGGACAAACGCAATTTTACAACAATCATCTTGTGGTTCGATGTCGACTTAATTCAACCAAGGCTGCTATAAAATCAACTCATAGAGACATGTTCTATTGGCCAATTCTCCCGTTAACATCGCGGTCACGAGATCCTCGTGACTCAGCTTTCTCTCCTTTCCCTGGACCGCGTCACGAGGATTTCGTGCCCTGAACCGTAGTTTCAGTTTCGAGTAAATAAATAGAAAATGACCGCATTGCTGACTGTGAATCCTTTTCCGGCAAGGGGAGTATACTTTTGTCATTTCCTTTCTGCGTTTACACGACGTTTGAAGCGGCAAAAATGGCAAAAAAACAGGTGTAATTTGAGTGTTTATGAAGTCTCTCTCCTAACATTACTTGGTCAATAGTTAGTACAGTGACCTATTTTCTTGGTAGGAAAAGGATTTATCAGTTTGTATCAAATTTCAGAAGCTGCACAACCTTCTACACGGCAGCGGCAGCAGTCATACACAAGCAGATTTGTATTGTTGCAGTATACAGTGCTATCAGTGGCTGTAATAACATGTACAGATGTCAGTTAATCAGTGTATGGAAGGAAGAAAAGGGACACAAAACGCGTCAGAAAAAGAGTGTGAAAGTGAAAGATAACAGAAGAGAGAGTGGGCGGAAGAGAGACGGGAAAGAGAGAGACGGACAGATAGGGGTAGAAAGAGAGGGAGGGAAAGAGAGAGGAAGAAAAAGAGAGAAGAAGAAAGAAAGAAAGAGAAGAGAAAGAAAGAAAGGAAAGAAAGAAAGACAGAAGACAGAGAGACAGAGAGAGAGACAACAAGAGAAGAGACAGAGACAGAGACAGACAAACAGACACAGACAGAGAAAGGGAAAGAGAGGTAAAGCACAAAAAGTATACACACACACACACACACACACACCCACACACACAATATATATATATATATATATATATATATATATATATATATATATATAAAATATAGAAGAGAGAGAGAGAGGAAAGAGAGAGAGGAAGAGAGAGAGAGAGAGAGAGAGAGAGAATGGCAGAGACAGACAGGAAGACAGAGAAACAGAAGGTAGCAGACACACAGAGAAAATGACCTTTTTTTTTACACGTTACACACATACAGAGAGAGGAGAGAGAGAGAGAGAGAGAGAGAGAGAGAGAAAGAGAGACAGACAGACAGAGACAGAGAGAAAGAGAGAGACAGAGAAAGACATACAGACAGACAGACATACAGAGACAGAGAAAGAAACAGAGACAGCAACAGAGACAGCGACAGAGACAGAGACAGAGACAGAGACAAACAGGCAGACTAAACAGACACAGACAGACAGACAACAACAGACAGAGGCAGAGTGACAGAGGGAGACAGAGAGACAGAGAATAAGACAGAGGGACAGAGAGAGACAGGGGAGACATAAAGAGGCCAAGAGAAACAGACACACATATACTAACCACAGACAAAAAAATGATCACTAAAAGCATACATGTAAATAGACGGTGAAAGAAATAACGAAACGAACAGACAGAAAATGATCATTCGTTTTACACGTTAGACAGAACAAGCGAGAACATGAGCATAGACCTGACAGAAAAAAAAAGGGGAAACCAAATTAATGTCAGCCTGCAGGTTTCAAGAGAAGACTCCCCTCCCTACCAATCCCCTCCCAATACCGTTTCAGTGACATTTAATTATAGAACTGTGCCAGGGCTTCGGGTTCGAATCCTGATAAGATCTCATCAATAAAAATGCAAAGAAAGGACGAAGAAAATACAATTACGGTCTTAGTAATGGACACATGCATATATGTCTATGTACATGTACACGTTTACGAACACAAGTACATCTGAATGGCAGACAGAACGCCTGTTTCACGGAAACATGCTGTTGTTATGAATCGTTTTGGTGTAGCTCTATTCTCCACACTCATAATCATGGAATCTAAAACAAGTGCGACTGCCCGCGTTCAAGCAAACAGGAACCAGAAAAACACGAAAGTAGAATTAGAAAGCGTATTTAAATTAATACAACCAGACAAGACAGACCGCAAATTTTCGGCCATCTTGCCTTTGTCAAGACTCGAATGTGAGATCACAAACAAACAAACACCAAATACAAAATTTAGGACGAAGCAGCAGGAAGTTTGAGTTTTTTTTTCTCCTATTTTTTTGTATTTGGTGTTTGTTTGTTCGTTTGTTTGTTTGTGATCTTACATTCAGCATGACAAAGCCCAGCTGGCCCAAAAGTTTGCGCCTGTCCTGTCTTGTTGTATTAAATACGCGTTCTGATTCTATTTTCGTGTTTTTGTGGTTCATAATTATATACTTATTTCGTATTACAGATAATCAGATCTTTCAGTGGACCACGAAGAACTCAAGTTGTTAAGAGAGCTGACCATTCCCACTATATTTTTTTGCATAGTCTGCTGATTGGTGGGCGTGCATGCTGGGCGTATGCATGTACCCATAAGCCATCCACTGATATGACTTACAAGATCTTTAACGTGCAGATCTGATAGTCTGTATCTGTACACTCACGCAGGAGATTTTGGCACTGGCAGGTCTGTGCACATATTGACCTAGAGAATGAAAAAAAAAAAAAAAAAAAAAAACTGTACCCTGTAAGGTGTGTAGTGTGTTTATGTGTGATGTGGATTTTGATGTGTTATGCAGTGTAGAGTATTGTGGGTATTGTTCAGCGTGATCAAGTGTGATCTGGGAGTTGTGTTGCATATTGCAATTAAGAGATGTGCGGTGTATTGGTGTGTCATACATGCATACATACATTCATATTTACATACATACATACACTTAGACATACGTATATACACTTATACATACACACGTACATACATACTACACTTAAACAAACATACATACACTTATACATACATACATACACTTGTACATACATACATACACACATAAATCATGCATGCATACACACATCATCTAACATACATACATAATACATACATAATACATACATACATACATACATACATACATACATACATGCTACATACATACCTACGTACGCAAGTACATACATACATACATGCATGCATACATACATACATTATACATACATACATACATAGATGCATCCATCATCATGCATCCATCCACCTCCATCCTCCATCCAACCATCATCCACCCATCCATCATCCATCCACCATACGTACAAACGTACATACATACACACACTCATCCATACATTTATACACACATACATGCATACATATCACCTCACATCACGTCAGGTCGAGTCATATCACACCACATCGCACCACATCACACCACATCGCACCACATCACACACACATAACACCACATCACACCACATCACACCACACCACATCACATCGCACATCACACCACTTCACATCACACCACATCTTGTCACATCACATCACATCACACCACATCTTGTCACATCACATCACATCACATCACATCACATCACACCACACCACATCACACACCACACCACACCACACCAACACACCACACACACCACACACACCACATCACATTACATCACATACACCCAGTGGGGTGGGAGCTTAGTGGTTAAAAAAAAAACATCTAACAGCCAACAGGTCCCTTAACGGTCAGGGTTCAATGCCTGTGAAAGGTTCGCATCACATGACATCACGTCACGTCACGTCACTTTACATCACATCACACTCTGTACTTACTTACACTACATCAACACATCACACCACATACACAATCACATACACCATACCACACCAATACATTATACATCACATCACAACTACATTACATCACACCACATCACACAATCACAGTACACCACACACATCACGTCACATCACCTCACCTCACTCACATCGCGTCACATCACATCACACATATCACATTTCATCACATCACATCACTCACATTACATCA
>JAPXFY010000029.1:36513198-36523198 GCA_030674185.1 Monoplex corrugatus
ACTAACTGTAAAATGCATTTTTTTTCCCTTCACTTCCAATTATGACCAAAAAACAGCCCAATTTTCATGTTTTTTGAACATTTAGACTTGCAGTTCTTTGAAATTGGAGGGGATTTATGGAATGACAGAACGACACTCAAACAGAAATGCATTCCAGGGATAGAAATAAAATGTGTATCCAAACCAGTCGCCGTGGTGTAGTGGTTAACGCAACGGCCTACCGGCTGGAAGGTTGTGGGTTTGAATCCCCCATCAGTCCCTTTTGAAATAATCATTGTGGGGTTTTTCGGCTCTAACCGGCTCCTACCCAGAGTTGGGCGTGCTATGGGCTCATTGGAAAGACTGTGACCACACAGTCGAGTCTAATCCACTTCACGGATATGTCATTGAGGGTGTTGCTCAAATCTTCTGACCAGCACCGCAGGTGTCTGTATTTCTCGAGCCTGGTTGACGCCAGGATATGTTAAGATAGTAAAGCGTAGAGTGCAGCCCTGTCATGCAGTGTCAATCCTAGATGGAACTTCATAGCATCATGATTATCATCCTCATCGTCATCATCATCATAGCATTGTAAAAATAAAAAATAGAAAAAAAAACCTGTGCCAGATTGTGTGGCCATTAAGGTGGCGCAGAAAATAGGACGGGGGCAAAAAAAAGAAAACAAAAAGGTGAGCACAAAGGTAACCTCCCAGGGTGTGATGATCCTCAAAAAAAAAAAAAAAAAAAAAAAAAGTTTGCATCCAAAATGTTTTTTTTTTTCTCCGCTCCCCCCCCCCCCCCCCCCCCCCCCCCCCCAAAAAAAATTCCCCTTGAGAGGCTCAATGACCCACAGCACTTTATCACGTCTTGTCTGAAAGCAGATCAAGAAGCTCAGCATGTCAGACTACATTCATCACCCGCCCCTACATCCACCAACAAAAGCCATCATCGATTACCCTCAGACATAAAGAAGATTATGTTCTTACTACTACCTACCTTCCTACCTACCTTGTAGATAGACCCATCATCAGATTATTCCCTGCTTGGGTTTAGTTAAAAAAAAAAAGGTGGACAACTCATGGCATTGATCTCCCTTTCAGTAGTGTAAGCTTTTCGTGTAATGATTATTTTTTTGTCCTGTAATGATTGTTATCATATCGTCATCAGTCTTTTCATTATTCTGTCTGTCTGTATCTGTCTGTATCTGTCTGTCTGTCTGTATCTGTCTGTATCTGTCTGTATCTGTCTGTATCTGTCTGTCTGTCTGTATCTGTCTGTATCTGTCTGTCTGTCTGTATCTGTCTGTATCTGTCTGTTCTGTCTGTATCTGTCTGTATCTGTCTCTGTCTGTATCTGCTGATCTGTCTGTCTGTTGTCTGTGTGTCTTATCTGTCTGATCTATCTTCTATGTATCTGTCTTATCTGTCTGTCTGATCTGTCTTCTGTCTTATCGTCTTATCTATCTGTATCTGTCTATCTATCTTCTGTCTGTCTGTCTTCTATCTATCTATCTATCTATCTATCTATCTAACTATCTATATATCTATCTATCTATCTATCTACTATCTAATTATCTTATATACATATCTATCTATCTATCTAACACCATCATTATCTTCTATCTTATCTAACTATCTATCTTTTATCTATCTTCTATCTACTATCTTCTTCTATCTATCTTCTATCTTCTTCTCTTCTACTATCTTCTATCTATCTATCTATCTATCTATCTTAACTTCTATCTTCTTCTACTATCTACTTCTTCTTCTTCTATCTTCTTCTATCTTCTTCTATCTAACTTTCTTTCTTCTTCTTTTCTTCTTCTTTTCACTTCTTCTCTCTTTCTTCTTCTTCTTCTTCTTCTTCTTCTTTCTTCTTCTTTCTTCTTCTTCTTCTTCTTCTTCTTCTTCTTCTTCTTCTTCCTTCTTCTTCTTCTTCTTCTTCTTCTTCTTCTTCGCATTCTTCTTCTTCCATTCTTCTTCTTCTTCTTCTTCTTCTTCTTCTTCTTCGAATTCTTCTTCTTCCTTCTTTTCTTCTTCTTCTTCTTTTCTTCTTCTTCTTCTTCTCTTCTTCTTCTTCTTCTTCTTCTTCTTCTTCTTCTTCTTCTTCTTCTTCTTCTTCTTCTTCTTCTTCTTCTTCTTCTTCTTCTTCTTCTTCTTCTTCTTCTTCTTCTTCTTCTTCTTCTTCTTCTTCTTCTTCTTCTTCTTCTTCTTCTTCTTCTTCTTCTTCTTCTTCTTCTTCCTTCTTCTTCTTCTTCTTCCATTCTTCTTCTTCTTCTTCCATTCTTCTTCTTCTTCTTCTTCTTCTTCTTCTTCTCTTCTTCTTCTTCTTCTTCTTCTTCTTCTTCTTCTTCTTCTCTCTATTATGTGAAATGCAACGGGCATTCTCTGACATGGCTATATGAATTAATAGTACTTGTGTATATGGTTGGACAAACGTTTTAAGCTCCTTCCTCTTCTAGACGTTCAGTGGGGTTCTCAGTAATTATATAATGAATAAGATGATAACCTTAGACCCATGCACGGCTACCTTAGGTATACGTACAGCCTTTGCAGCGATTGTACATAGACGAGATATAGGTGTTTGTCAAATTTATGGCTTAAACGACGGCAAAGTAATTTCGATTCTTCAGAAAAGGGGTATTTAGAAATGACAGAAACTTGGTTGAGGAGAAAAAAGATCTATTAGAAATTGATAAAGACAGAAGAAAACATTCACCCCAAAGTCTCTCTGAAATCTCCAGTGGTCAGGGACACTAAGCACCCCACTGCTTTTTGTGACGTGTGCTCTGGAAGCAAGATCAAGAGGTTAGTATATTACAGCAAATTCACACATATCTCATAACCACGTAGAGCTCCTTAAAAAAAAAGAGCCACTTCACCATGGATAAAAATAGAACTTCCATATTATTTTGTACTAGGGTTCAAAATAGGTGGGAGCCAACACATCAATCCATATCTTTTTAGCTCTGTTTGAATTAACATGCTTCGTGCGAAATGTAATCTGAAAAAGTGTACGGATGTGAAAGAACTGGCTTTTGTTTTGCCACAAGGTTTTTGATATCACACTTTCCGTAAATGAGATAATTATAAAAGAACTGGCTTTTGTTTTGCTACAAGGGTTTGGTATCACACTTTTAATAAATAAAAGAACGGCTTGTTTTGTAGGTGGAACACTTTTTATGTTACTTTGTAGTAAGTTTCTGATGATATCATACTTTTACCAAACGAGTATACATGATTCGACAGTTATTTTTCTCTCCTCCACTGGAGTTTTAAAGCAGGGATTGGTGTCAATCTTCTGGCAAATACGATAACACTACGTCTATGTGCAGCCTAAGCTCTTCGCAATAAAGGCTATTGATTTGTAAATGGGTGGGATGTAGACAGTCTTTAGAGGATTGCATTTTCAACCGAATCAGTTCAAATTCTATAGAAATGGGGCATGTAAAAAAGACAGAAATAGCTTTAGAAAAAAGTAAAGAAAGAAAAGAAAAGAAACGTGCCAGACACAGGAAAAGACAGAAAAGGATGCACATCCAAAAATGGATTTTTTTCTTACTTCCCCAGCAGCCAATGACAGAAAACAACCCACAATATTCTATCAGGCCTGTCTAGAACAAGATCAAGAGATTAGTATATCAGAGCACATTCAGCTTTTAACCACATCGCTATAACTCATAGCTCCTATCCAGAAAAAGGAGATTATGTTCTTATTAATGCTACTATTGCTAAAAAGAAAAGTTTTCGGCCAGGTTATTTTCTACTATAGTTTTTAGAATAAGCTGGCTAAGCCACACGATTGATCTTCCTTTTCCGTATTCTTTTAACATGTTAAGATGAAAATCCTAGCAGTCAGGTTAGCTGGTGGCTACTACCAGATGATAGTAATGGTATTACGTGTGTTTATCCAGATAGGCAGAACTCGTACCCTTTTTAGGGAATTCTACCTACGAGAAGGAAAACTCCGATTTCACCCACCCCCTAGGAAGGGTACGCTCTAAGAAGCCATAGAATGCAGGGGATGGATGGACCCAAGAGGCGCCCAGAACAGTTCTGGAAGCGGCTTTTGTCTCCACGGTCGTGAGCAGATGATTCCAAGTGGAACAATGGTCAGGATCCTGCACAGTAAGTGCACTGCCACTCCACAAGGCAATGGCAAACCGCTGGAGGAATTTCTGCCCAAAACTATATGACATCACACCAGGAATAGAGACAGTGTCGCATGGCGATCCTTCGCGACAAAAGTGGACGCTCCCACCGTCGTCCACGGCGATGGAGATGAGATGAGATGAGATAAGATGAGATGAAAATCCATAGTATCACGTTCATCACCACCATTATCATGAAACCATCATACTTAATTATCATCGTAAGATATGTACCACGTTTGTGGCCATTCAAGGTTTACTGTCGTGTTGACTCAGTTTTTGGTGTTTTTTGGACGACAGCTAAAATGAGCGGCGTGGGGAGTAAATGATATAGAAGTACATGTATGCAGGAAATGAAGCAGGCGGGAAAAAAAAACCCACTCTTTATTTTCTAGTCCCCTGGCGGCCAAAGACAGTAAAGAATCCGCTGCACTTTCTCAGGTTGATGCGGGGAGCAAGATCAAAAGCTCACCATGTAAGAGCCCATACATCACCCTAAACACACACAGAGCTGGTGTGGGGTGGGGGGTAGGGGGAACATTACGTTTTTAGTACTGTCGCCAGGGTAAAAAGAGTAGCGGCAGATCATCATGCTTAAAAAATTGACGAAGTGGAAGGGGGGGGGGGGGAAGTGAAAATGATCATGCCATACTAAAAAAACGCCATGTAAAAGGAATAGGCTACCGCAAGATTATCATGCTTAAAAAATTGACGAAGGGGAACGGGGGGGGGGGGGGGGGGGATGAGGAGAAGGGGGGGGGAGGAATGAAAATGGTCATGCCATACTAAAAAACGCCATGGTAAAAGGAGTACCGCAAGATTATCATGTTTTAAAAATTGACGAAGGGGAAGGGGGGGAGGAGGTAGAAGGGGGGGTGTGAAAATGGTCATACCATACTAAAAAACCGCCATGGTAAAAGGAGAAGGCTACCGCAAGATTATCATGCTTAAAAAATTGACGAAAGGGAAGGTTGGGGGGGGGGGGCGTGAGGAGAGGGGAAGTGAAAATGGTCATACCATACTAAAAACCGCCATGGTAAAAGGAGTAGGCTACCGCAAGATTATCATGCTTAAAAAATTGACGAAGGGGAACGGGGGGGATGAGGAGAAGGGGGGGGGGATGAAAATTGTCATGCCATACTAAAAAACGCCATGGTAAAAGGAGTACCGCATGATTATCATGTTTTAAAAATTGACGAAGGGGAAGGGGGGGTGAGGAGAGGGGTGTGAGTGAAAATGGTCATACCATACTGAAAAAAACGCCATGGTAAAAAGAGTACCGCAAGATTATCATGCTTAAAAAATTAACAAAGGGGAAGGGGGGTGGTGAGTAGAGGGGAGTGAAATGGTCATACCATACTAAAAACGCCATGGTAAAAGAGTACCGCAAGATTATCATGCTTAAAATTGACGAAGGGGAAGGGGGGGGGATGAGGAGGGGGGAATGAAAATGGTCATGCCATACTAAAGAAACGCCAGGTAAAAGGAGTACCGCCAGATTATCACGTTTAAACAATTGACGAAGGGGAAAAGGGGGGGGGGGGGGGTGAGGAGAGGACGGGGGTAGTGAAAATGGTCATGCCATACTAAAAACGGTCCTCGTTGGTCGAGTGGGTAAGACGGCGGACTGGGGGTGAGGAGGGGTGTGAGGTTGTGGGGGTGTATGGGTGGGAGGGGGGCCCAGGGGGGGGGGGGGCGCTTAGTGAAAAGAGTGAAAAGCTGCTCTTTGCAAGTAGTGTCATGACTGAAGACGGGGTGTGGGGGTCGGGGGGTGGGGATGATGGGGGTGAGGGGTGAGAGGGTGGGAGGGTCCTTAGCGAAAAAGCCGCTCTTTGCAAAAGTGGTGTCATGACTGACAGGCACAATCAACACACTCCAGATGGCTGTTAAGTCACTAACTGTAAAAGGTCGATCTCTCAACAGCTTGTCGCATACACACACCCCCACCCACCACCACCACCACCACCACCACCCCACCTTACCCCACCCCACCCCCCAAAAAAAAAGACGAACTATGCAGGCAGTGCATCACAACATACCGCCTGCGCAATGTGGGCAAAACTACGTGCGTATGTGCATCAGAGAAAAACCGAAACGCTTGATAAAAGAGAAAAAAAAAATCATTCTAACAATATCTTGTTTCCAGGTAAAGTAAAGAAATGAGAAAAGAGGGAAAAAAAGGAAGCGGCAAGTAGCACAAACTGGACAAGGTGGTTATTCATGACACAACTCAATAGAACGCGTGGTGGCTAGTAAAGTATTTGGTCTGGTGGTTAAAACACCTAACTAAGATTCTGGAAACTCAAGTTCGAATCTCTGATCAGAGAGGGATTATTTTCCTGGTCTTCTAGATCTTACAAGGTGTGATATTCTAGGTGCTAGTCTTTGACAGTCTTGAAGGAGGCAAACATACACTTACACACGCGCGTGCGTGAGTGCGAGCGCACACACATACACACATACATACACACACACATACACACACATACACACGCACACACACACACACACATACACACACACACACACACACACACACACACACACACACACACACACACACACACACACACACACAAGAACACTAATGAAGAAGATTAGTAAAAGACAAGCAACATTTATAGAACATGTTGTGAAGCAAGAGAAATTAGAACACCTGGTCACAACAGGAAAGCTGGAGGGAAAAAGAGCACCAGGTAGACCCAGAAAGAAAATATTGGACGTGACTTGCGGTGTGGATGAAGACGGAGAGGGTGGAAGATGTACTTGCAGTGACAAAGGATAGACTCGCTTGGAGGGTCATGATCGCCAACGCCATGCGGCAGGGCATGGATGATGATGATGATGATGATGATGATGATTGATGTGGGATGATGATGGATGTGATGATGTTGATGTATGATGTGTGATGATGATGATGTTGGATGTGATGTTGTGTTGATGATGATGTTGATGTGATGGATGTGTGATGATGTGTGAGTGAGTTGATGTATGATGATTGATGATGGAGTGATGTGTGATGATGATGATGATGATGGATGATGTTGATGATGATGATGATGATGTGATGTGATGATGATGTGTTATGATGATGTGATGATGTTGATGATGTGATGTGATGATGTGATGATGTGATGTTGATGATGATGATGATGATGATGATGATTGATGATGATGATGATTGATGATGATGATGTGATGATGTGATGATGATGATGATGATGTATGATGTTGATGATGATGATGATGATGTTGATGATGTGAGTGATGATGATGATGTGATGATGATGATTGATGATGATGATGTGATGTGATGATGATGATGTGATGTTGATGTATGAGTGATGATGTTGATGATTGATGATGATGATGATGATGATGATGATGATATGATGATGATGATGGATGTTGATGATGATGATGGTTGTTGATGATGATGTGATGATGATGATGATGATGTGATGATGATGTATGTGATGATGATCTTGGGAGAGCTTCGATCGTTGACATCTTTCGCTTGTATTTTGTGGTCACCGGGTCCAGTGTCGGCCGCTGTACTTTTTGACACCACCATCTCCTTACAGGCCGCTCTGTCGTGACTTTGTGGGCAATTTCTTGAATATTTGGCCACTGATGCTGGTCATGTTCTCGATGTATGAGATCGGAGGCCTGCCTTTTTTTTTTTGCATGTTTTTCTTGAAAATGGTTGTATGAGTCCGTGTTCTTGCTGGAAATGGAGTGATATTTGATTCTTTGTTGATGTTGATGGTAGTTTCTGGGTGGTAATCAGGTTCTTCCTATACACTCATTTCTTCTCGCACATCTCATTGTTGGCGTCACCGGGTCCAGTGATGATGTTGATGTTGATGATGATGATGATGTTAATGATGATGATGTTGTGATGTTGATGATGATGATGATGATGATGATGATGATGATGATGATGATGATGATGATGATGATGATGATGATGTTGAGATGATGTGATGTTGAGATGATGATGATGATGATGATGATGATGATGATGATGTTGATGATGATGATGTTGTGTTGATGATGTTGATGTTGATGATGTTGATGATGTTGATGATGATGATGATGATGATGATGATGATGATGATGATGTTGTTGTTGTTGTTGTTGATGATGATGATGTTGTTGATGATGATGATGATGATGATGATGATGATGATGTGATGATGATGTGTTGATGATGATGATGATGATGATGATGATGATGATGATGATGATGATGATGATGATGATGATGATGAGTCTTCGGGAGGAGACGATAAATCGAGGTCCCGTATGTAGCACTCATTTCTTCTCGCCCATCTCACTTGTTGGCGTCACCGGGTCCAGTGTCGGCCGCTGTATTTTTGACACCCACCATCTCCTTCCAGGCCGCTCTGTCGTGACTTCTGTGGGCATTTCTTGAATATTTAGGCCACTGATGTGGTCATGTTATCGATGTATGAGATCGGAGGTCTGCCTTTCTTCTTTTTTTGCCACTGTTTTTCCTTGAAAAATGGTTGCCATGAGGTCCGTGTTCTTGCTGCGTAACACTTGGCCAGTGTATTTTAATCTCCTCTTTTTGATGTCTGCTAGTAGTTTCTGGTGGTATCAAGTTCTTCCAGGACACTTACATTAGTTCTTCTGTCTCTCCATTTGACACGTAGTAGTCTCCGATAAAACCACATCTCTACTGCCTCAATTCTTCTGCAATCGGTTATTCTCAGAGTCCAGGCTTCGCAGCCATGAATCATGACTGGCCAGATCAATATTTTTAAAAGTCTAACTTTCAGGCCATTTGGTATGCCTCTGTCTTTCCCAATGTTGTTGAGTTTGACCATTTGCTTTTTTGTGTTGCCATTCCAATTCTCAGTTAGTGCACATTAAAAATCCCACGACAACAAAAGTTTGTGCCTGGCAAAAATATGTGAAAAGCTACAGGCATAAACACAGAATACACGCATAAATACAGAATGCATGCATAAATACAGAATACACGCATTAATAAGTATACACGCATAATACAGAATACACGCTTGAATACAGAATACACGCATAGATACATAATACACTCATCAATACAGAATACACTCATAAGTACAGAATGCACTCATAAATACAGAATGCACTCATAAATACGGAATACGCTCATAAATACAGAAAGCACTCATAAATACAGAATACACGCATAAACACAGAATACACGCTTGAATACAGAATACACTCATAAATACAGAATACACGCATAATACAGAATACACACATAAATACAGAATACACTCATAAATACAGAATACACA
This sequence comes from Monoplex corrugatus, assembly GCA_030674185.1. Taxonomy (NCBI): domain Eukaryota; kingdom Metazoa; phylum Mollusca; class Gastropoda; order Littorinimorpha; family Ranellidae; genus Monoplex; species Monoplex corrugatus. The sequence goes on from JAPXFY010000029.1 coordinate 36,522,640, forward strand.
CATAAATACAGAATACACTCATAAATACAGAATACACACATAAATACAGAATACACACATAAATACAGAATACACTTCATAAATACAGAATACACACATAAATACAGAATACACTCATAAATACAGAATACACGCATAAACACAGAATACACGCTTGAATACAGAATACATCATAAATACAGAATACACGCATAAATACAGAATACACACATAAATACAGAATACACACATAAATACAGAATACACGCATAAATACAGAATACACACATAAATACAGAATACACACATAAATACAGAATACACACAATACATAAATACAGAATACACACATAAATACAGAAATACAGTCACGCATAAATACAGAATACAACATAAATACAGAATACACAGCATAAATACAGAATACTACGCATACATACAGAATACACACATAAATACAGAATAACACACATTAAATACAGAATTACACACATAAATACAGAATACACACATAAATACATAATACACACATAAATACAGAATACACACATAAATACAGAATACAACCACTAAATACAGA
>JAPXFY010000029.1:36533198-36540698 GCA_030674185.1 Monoplex corrugatus
ACAACCAACCAAACCAACCAACCAACCAACCAACCAACCAACCAACCAACCAACAACCAACCAACCAAACCAACCAAATAACCAACCAACCAATAAACCAACCAACCAACAACCTAAACCAACCAAGTACCAACAATAACCAACTAACAACAACCAACCAACCAACAACTAACTAACTCAACCCAACCAACCAACAACCAACACAACCAAACCAACCACAAAAGCACAACAACAACAACAACAACCACAAAAACAAACAAAACAAACACATAAACAAAGAAAGAAACCAACCAGCCGACCAACCAACAACTAACAACCAACCACCAACCAACAACCAACCAACCAACCAACCAACCAACCAACGGCCAACCAACCATAACAACCAAGCAAACACACCAACCAACCAACCACCCAACCAACCAATCAACTGGCCAACCAACCAAGCAACCGCCCAACCAACCAACCAACCAACTAACCACCAACAACCAACCCACCAACAACCAACCAACCAAGCGCCCAACCAACCAACCAACCAACCGACCAACCAACCAACCAACCAACCAACCACCAACCAACCAACCAACCAACCAACCACCCAACCAACCAATCAACTGGCCAACCAACCAACCAACCACCCAACAACCAACCAACCAACTAACCAACCAACCAACCCACCAATCAACCAACCAACCAATCAATCAACCACCAACCAACCAACCAACCAACCAACCAACGACGACCAACCAACCAACCAACCAACCAACCACCAACCAACCAACCAACCAACCAACCAACCAACCAACCACAACCAAACCAACCAACCAACCAACCAATCAACCAACCAACCAACCAACCAACCAACCAACCCACAAAGGGGAGCCTCTATTTTACATACATCATCAGACGATTTCTTTTTTTTTCGGTTTCCCATTCAAAGTATCAATCACAAGCTTACTTAATCTCTACTTCGCGTCATTTCAACAGTTGATATTTTTACCGTTCAAAGCATTGTAGGTTTTTGTTTTATGTGCCCCGCCGCATGGCGTGGACGATCATGGCCCTCCATATGCATCTGTCCCTTGTTGCTGCAAGTACATCTTCCACCCTCTCTGTCCTCAGCCACCCTGCAAGTCCGTCCAATATTTTCTCCCTGAGTCTACCTGGTGTCTCTTTCCCTCCAGCTTTCCTGTTGTCACCAGGTGATCTAATTCCCCTTTCCTTATAAAGTGGCCTATAAATGTTGTTGTCTTTTTTTTTCTGATCTTCCTTATGAATGATCTTGTTGTGTGTGCCTCCATCAAGACTAACTTGTTTGTTTTCTTTGCTGTCCATGGAACTCTCAACATTCTTCTTAGAAACCACATCTCAGCTGCCTCAATCTTGTTCTAGCTTTGATTGTTGACTGTCCACGCCTCACAACCGTATAACATTATCGGTTCGATATAACATTCATGGCCAGCCAAAGCAAGAAACCAAATTTAAGGTTACAGAGCGATAATTCACAACTTGTGAGATGATATGTCTCTAGTGAACAGCTGGCAAAATTTAAAGGGACCAAGTCAGGTGTGATGGCATCAGTCAGATGGTTAGTGCTACTATAGTAAGTAGAGTTCCGATGCATCAATTGGTCTGGTCACTTGACAAGGATGTCTGTCAACCAGCCAGCATGCAAGCCTTCAGTGCCAGGAACCAAGGCTGGCTTCAGAGCCAGAGAAGACCACGCTGGCAGTGGATTGACATTTTTAGTTTTAATTTCTCAAGATGACGTCTCCGCGCTCGGAATGAATTCCATATGCACTAACGTCACGGGTGTCATGTGACGGAGAAGATCCAGAATGATCATGGCACAAGCCTTAAGCCTGCACATAAACCCATGAGCTGGCCAGGTCCTGAGGTCCTGCCTAGACAGTTCCACGATCCTGTGGTCGTAGGGGAGTGATGTGGCAGAGATCTCAACTATTCCAGGGGCCAGCACCACGAGGGTGGCGCCCATATTTTTAAAACATTTTTTTAAACAGATTTCAGAAAGGCAAGAAGGCTAATTGGTCTTCAAGGGGTGGGACCTAGGAAATCAACTTATCTCTCCAATGATTTTTACTAAGACAGCCGGGCAATGCCCTGGTCTTCACGATGTTCAACTGCCGTGGGATCTTTAGCGTGCGAGACAGAAGGCACACGAGTCCGACACGTTTTTCATCCCCTTCTTAAGGACTAGACGTTCAGTTCGATTTTCTGGTCAAACTTAGGAGAATAGTCGAGGTCTCTACGGGGAGCGAACCCTGGAACCTCGAGTTTAGTTATTGGCAGGAGAACGTCTGAACCATTCTGCCACTCTTCTCTCCGTGTCCATAGCAATAAGCTACCCCAGGTTTCATGTCTTGCTACAGATGTCCGACTTACCTGCCAGCCACACCTTCCCGGTAGAAGAGGCTGGACGAAAGACAGAAAGAACTGACACCTGATATGGCTGTAACATACACAACTTCAACAGGAAAAAGACAAGAAAAGTAAACACACATATCAATGCATTAGCGCACATAATGTAAGGACATGCCTCCCGGCGTTGACCACTCCGTCCAGTTTATATCACATGGGATTTAACAATCACACGTGAAAACAAATTTAAGCATACCTAAGAACATCAAAATATGATATAAAAACAGGCATAAATTACGCAAAATTGCTTCCGTATATCTCACCTCCCTAGAGCCAAAAATGCACATAATACATTTACCCAGTTATCAATCCTAAGAAAAAGTACGTAAGACTTTATCGAACACATACAGATGAATGGACCAGCAAGGCAGAAAATGATGGAAGAAACGACAGAAAGCAGAAACAAAGAGAGTGACTGGAAAAAAAGGAAATTTATAGCACAGAATTTCCAGAAGGTGGGGATACTGTTTACTCTGAAAGAGCCCTCGGCATCCCCACGGGGGAATTGACTGAGATAAAATGTTTACTAAGAAACAATCACAAGTGTGCGTCGTACGTCCTCTATGTTTCATCATTATCATCATCAGGTGCCCTGCCGCATGGCGTTGGCGATCATGGACTTCCATCTGTCTCTATCTCTCGTTGCCCCTAGCATCTCCCCCACCCTCCTCATCCCCAACCACTCTGCAAGTCCGTCCAGCATTCTCTCCCTGGGTCTACCTGGTGCTCTCTTTCCCTCCAGTTTTCCCGTTGTGACCAGGTGCTCCAAATCCTCCTTCCTCATAAAATGGCCTATAAATGTTGCCTAACTTTTCCTAATCTTCCTTATGAGTGATCTACTTGTGTCTGCCTCCATCAAGACTGTCTCGTTTGTTTTCTTTGCTGTCCATGGAACTCTCAACATTCTTCTTAGAAACAACATCTCGGCTGCCTCAATCTTGCTCTGGCTTTGCTTGCTGACTGTCCACGCCTCGCATCCGTACAACAGTATTGGTTCTATATAACATTCAAGAACACTCTTTCTGATGTTAATTTCTGATGTTTGCAATTTACAAATCTGAATGCGGCTGGCCATCTTGGATTTTACACAATAGCTCAAAATGCCCAACAATTACGACTTGGCCTCCAACGGATCTGGACTGACCATCCCCAAATTATATAAAATCAACAAAAATATCTAATATATAACGCTAAACAAAGCGTCCTCGTTATCGCTTTGACTATAATTATACCGTTCTCCGCTCGTTCCCTTTGTATATTTCCCAATGTTTGGTAGTACTGGTAGTCTGTGACCAAAAGGGAGACAACTGATTGTTAGTGAGTGAATTTATGTCAGCTGGAGTTTTCTTGAACAGAATAGGAGCTGAGGGGATGGGTGATGATGTATGTTTGTGGATGGAGGGGAGACGGGACACGTGGGAAGGGGGAGGGGGAGGGGATGAGGGAGGGGGAGGGGAGTGGGGAGGGGAGGGGGAATAGGGTCTTTTCTTTGCTAATGGAATGTCATGATTTGTTAGATCATTGGGACTATAGGATTTCTCGACCTGTCGTTTCTCTCTGTCTAACTCTGTCTCTCTCTTCTCTCTCTGTCTCTTTGTCTGTCTCTGTCTCTTTGTCTGTCTGTCTGTCTTTATGTCTCTGTCTCTGTCTCTCTCTCTGTATGTGCGCACGCGTGTGTGTGTGTGTGTGTGTGTGTTTCCCCTCATCTCTCTCTCTCTTTCTGTGTGTGTGTGTGTGTGTGTGTGTGCGCGCGCGCGCACGTTTCTGTCTGTGGATCTGTGTGTCTGTGTGTCTGCATGTGTGTATGCATGTTTGTCTCTCTCTCTGAGTCTATCTCGCTGTCTCTCTCAACCCCCCCCTCTCTATCTCTCTCTCTGTTTCTCTTTTTCTCGATTTCCCTCTCTCTGTGCCTCCGCTTCTTTCTTTCTATATATCTTAGTCTCTGTCTCACTCTCGTCGTGTCTCACTCTGTGTATCTTGTCTGTATTGTGTATGTCGGTGTTTGCTTGCGTGTGTATGCATTGTTCTCTTTCTTTCTTTCTGTCTTTCTTTCTGTCTTTCTTTCTGTCTTTCTCTTGTCCCCTGTATATTTCACCTCGTGCCTTCTTTTTTTTTCTCTGCTCATTTATTTTTTGTCTGAATCTAACAAATTTCATTTCATGAGAGAATTACAGAAAAAACAAACAAACAAACAAACAAAAAAACGGTGCGAACAAAAGGACTGGAAGAAAAAAGTGAGAGGAAGATAGACTCAGAAAGTCATAATGAGTGAGAGAAAGACGGAGACAGAGAAAGACACAGGGAAGGAGTAGAAGACAGAAAGAGAAAGAAGACAGAAAGAGAGACAGAAAAACGAAAAAAAAAAGAAAGACAAGGACAGACAAAGACAGAGAGGGTGACAGAAAAAAGAAAGAAAGCAGACGCGCACGCGCCGCGCGCGTGAGAGAGAGAGAGAGAGAGAGAGAGAGAGAGAGAGAAGAGAGAGAGAGAGAGAGAGAGAGGATTGAGAGAGCGAGAGAAGAGAAAGAGAGACAGAGAGACAGAGAGACAGAGACCAAAGCGACAGAGAGACAGAGAGATAGACAGACAGACAGACAGACAGACATTAAGACAAAGAGAGAGAGAAGGGGGAGGGAGAGGGAGAGGGAGAGCTAGAGAACTAACAGATAAGATATAAGAACATGCTTCACCAGATCAACATTCGAGGGCAAGAGGTCATAAGATCTGAGAATGAAACTAATTATGCCAGGGGCCATATGCCACAGGTCATTCCAGCTTAGACTTCTTTGGAGTGAGTTTTCTCCAAGTCGTCCATTGCCCCTGTTGGCCTTGCCGGACTGCCTCTGGATTATCTTCTTTTTTCATCTCTTGTATCATCATATCTCTTTGTGACTTTCCGTTGGCCTTTCACCGCCATTCCATTTTTGCTGATCAGGAAGAGAAACCATACTGTTGTACGGTTGTGAGACATGGAAAGTGAGAACAAAATTGAGTCTACTAAAATGTGGTTTTTAAGAAGAATGTTGAGAGTTCCATGGACAGCAAAAGAAACAAACGAGACAGTCTTGAAGGAGGCAGAACACAAGAAGATCATTAATAAAGAAGATTAATTGAGGAAAAAAAAAACAAGCAACAATTATATGCCATTTTATGAGGAAAGGGGAATTAGAGCACCTGGTGACAACAGGAAAGCTGAAGGAAAGAGAACACCAGGTAGACCCAGGGAGAAAATGACTTGCAGGGTGGCTGAGGACAGAGAGGGTGGGAGATGTTCTTACAGCGACAAGGGATAGATTTGTATGGAGGGTCACGATCGCCAATGCCATGCAGCAGGGCACATGATGATGATGAATCCCTGCCTATTGGTCTGCAGCCTGTCTCCACTCGGAGGGGAATCACATTTAATATATAATTGTATATAATTGTTCTTTATAATTTTCCATTGCTTTTATTCTTTCTCCCCATTTATAGCCATGCGTGTGTGTGTGTGTGTGTGTGTGGTGTGTGTGCGTGCGTGTGTGTGCGTGCGTGTGTGCGTGTGTGTCTGTTTCAGCGCTTAGATTTGATTTTATCAAGATTTTGCGCTATATAAATATTGTAATTATTATTATCATTTATGTGCCGTATTATTTCTCTGACCATGAGGCTTTTCTTCGCTACATCTGCCGCCTCTTGGACTTTCAGTTTTCTGCAGTTCAGCTTGGGGGTGGGTTAATCTTACAACCATATCTCCCGAGTCTTCAAGCAGACTAAGAGTCTGACCCTTCCTACCCTGTACTCCTTGACGATGAATTTAAGGAGTTAACTTTCAACTTTGCCTGGCGACGATAGAGTGCATTGTCAGTGTGACCTGGTGGGACACAAAGCCATTGCTTGTGTCTTGTTGATTTTGGCCTCCATTGAGTCCACTGGCTAGTGATGATATCGTATATCAACAGAGGCCAGAGGAGCTTTGGAATCAGCATGAACTCCAGGCACCAGACTTTGTATTGCCATATTCGCAGGAAAGCCACACTGGTCACTTGAAGGACACAGTCACAAACACATGATGGAATTCGTGGACGATCTTTCGATATTTCACACCATTTCTATCAATCAGAATTCCGTTGACATCATTCATGCAATATTGCTTTTTACCTTTATTAAACATGACAAAGTTGTGGTTATCTGCCACAAAATGAAACACATTTATAAAGAGTTCTCTTTTTAAACTTTAGGAAAGCACTTGACCTCATAGAACCATAACACTTCTTTCAAAACTTAATGGCTGTCTATATAAACCCAGTATATCCTTTCTTTTTTCCTTGTCTTATTTAGGAAAGGTTAAACGTTGTATATGCTCATGGTAGATTTTCCTCTGCAGCACGGACGTCGTTTTGTGTACCACAAGGTTTTAGTTCTAAGTCTCGTCTTGTTTTGTGTCTACATTAACAACTCACCTTTACACACACTTTCAAACTCTATTGAATGTCATCTGCTTGCTGACGACGACACTACTTCAAACACATACAGGAAACAGATTTCCTAAATCTAAGAAACAGTACAACAATGTATAAACCACGTATCAGAATGGTGTTATGCGAACCAATGCAGCTCTCCGAAACTCAAGAAACATACAACTATGTATAAACCAAAGATCAGAACAATGGAATGCAAACCATATGCAGATCAATCCTACAAAATCAAAATGAATGGCACAAACAACTCCCCAAACAACCAAAATTTTATACAGACAGACAGACAGACAGACAGACAGACAGACACAGACAGACAGGACACGAAGAAAGATAGAATAAACAAGACAGCAATAACGAAAGAAAGAAACAAAAGCACAAAAAATATTATACAGACAGACAGACAGCCAACAAACTAGACAGACAGACAGACAACAAGACAGACAGACAGACAGAACACGAAGAAAGATAGAATAAACAAGACAGAAAGAAGAAAGAAAGAAACAGAAGCATGAAAAAGAGAACGAAAGGAAAAGAAAAAAAAATATACAAAAAAACAAGTAAGAAAGAAAAAGCATAAAAAACAAAATACAGACAGCCAGACAAATAG
>JAPXFY010000029.1:36555698-36565698 GCA_030674185.1 Monoplex corrugatus
CTCGGTGTGTGCCGTCAAGGCGGCATCGTCAGCAAACAGCATCTCTCGAATGAGGACTTTCGGCACTTTCGTCTTTGCACGGAAGCGTGCGAAGTTGAACAGGCTGCCGTTGCTCCCGGTGTGAAGGTAGACGCCTTCTTCGGATTGACTGAAGGCATAGCGCAGCAGCAAGGAGAACAGGATGCCAAAAAGTGTCGGGTCGAGGACATACCCCTGTTTGACTCCGCTTTTGATGGGGAAGGGGTCCGAGGAAGAGCCAACGTACTGGACGGTACCTTTCATGTCCTCATGAAAGGATATGATCATCCTCAGGAGCTTGGGGGGGGGGGGGGGGGCATCCAGTTCTCTGCAGTAGTGTAAACAGGCCTGTCCTGCTGATCAAATCAAACGCCTTGGTCAGGTCTATGAAGGCGATGTACAGAGGGCGTCTCTGCTCGCGGCACTTCTCTTGCAGCTGCCTCAGAGACAATATCATGTCGATCGTTGATCTCTCAGCTCTAAACCCGCACTGTACCTCTGGGTAGACGCGTTCTGCACGCGACTGCAGTCTGTTCAGTACGACGCGGGCGAAGGTCTTCCCGACAATGCTTAGGAGAGATATTCCGCGTTAGTTGTTACAATCGCTGCGATCGCCTTTGTTCTTGTAGAGCGTGATGATGTTGGCATCTCGCATGTCCTGAGGCACAGTTCCTTCCTCCCAGCACTGTAGCAGGAGTTCGTGGAGGTGATCGAGGAGGCTGGTATCTTTGCCTGCTATGATGACCTAGGGGGGGGGGGGATGCCATCGTTTCCTGGGGCTTTGCCGCTGGCTAGAGAGTCGATGACCATGCTGAGCTCCTCGGTGGTGGGTGGGTTGTCGAGCTCTTCCATGATTGGCAGGAGGCTCATGTTTTCCACCGCTGAGTCTGTAACAATGGTCTCCCTCGAGTATAGCTCTTGGTAGTGTTCTGCCCGTCGCCCCATTTGCTTTGCACGATCGGTGATGATTTTGCCAGTGGCGGATTTCAGCGGGACGATCTTGATGGCGCATGGGCCAAAGGCCTTTTTCATACCCTCGTACATGCCTCGAATGTTGCCGCAGTCGGCAGACAGTTGGATGCTTTGACATAGGTTCTGCCAGTGGTTGTTGGCACACTGTCTAGCGATCCGTTGGGCATCGCTTCTAGCCCTCCTAAGGGCGGCAAGTGTCTTTTCACAGGTGTCTTGTTTGTAGTTGAGTAAGGCAGTTCTCTTGCATGAGATGGCTGGCTCAAGGTCCACAATTCCGGCTTCAAACCAGTCGAGATTTCTCTGCTCTTTCTTTCCAAAAGCGCCAACAGCAGACTTGTATGTGGCATCACGGATGTGTTTCCATCTCTCTTCCGCACTGCTGGGCAGTTGCTAAGGGCTTCTTGGATGGCGTCTGGAAAGCGTTCGCGTAGTTCAGGGACTGATGACATGGCTGTATTGATGCGAGGGCGTCCTTTCTGCTTTGATCGATGGATTCGCTTGGGTTGAAGACGCACCTTGCTAGCGGCCAGATAATGGTCAGTGTCGCAGTCAGCGCCATGATAGCTGCGAGTAGTGAGAACACAATTCAGCGAAGGTCTTAAGAGTGATGATGAGATCCAGCTGGTGCCAGTGATGAGATCTGGGATGCCGCCAGGACACTCTGTGGCTGAGTTTTATGGGGAAGAAAGTGTTCGTGATGAAGAGGTCATGAAAGGAGCATAGCTCAAGGAGTCGTTGCCCATTCTCGTTAAGTTTGCCGACGCCAAAGTGGCCGATGCATCGGGGCCAGGAGATATGGTCTGAACCAATCCGAGCATTAAAATCACCGAGTAGGTACAGGTGTTCTGAGGTGGGTAGCTTCTTGATGGCGGTCTCAAGCTCCTCGTAGAACTCGTCCTTCGCCTCTGCTGAACAGCAAAGTGTGGGGGCGTAGACGCTTATGATGTTCACAGGGCCTGAGGTGGTTGAGAGGCGAAGAGAAAGGATGCGAGCTGTGCCTTCTGAGGGCGGTTCGATTGAAGACAGTAGAGAGTTTTTCACTGCAAAACCTACGCCGTGCACTCGGTGCTCCTCTGAGGCCTTCCCCTGCCAGAAGAATGTATAGTCCTTTTCTTTTAGGCTGCCGTTTGATGGAAGTCTGGTTTCCTGCAGTGCAGCGATATCAATATTGAGCCTCTTGAGCTCACGACTGATGACTGTTGTCTTTCTTGCATCGTCGACCTGTTGGAGATCGTCAGAGAGGCCAGGACACATGGTCCTGACGTTCCAGGTTGCCAGTCTCAGCACTGGCGGCTTTGTTTTATTTCTTTTTTTTTTTTGCCTGGTGCAGGGTTTACAGTCTGCTCTTCGGTATTATCCAAAGCTCCAAGCACCCATTGAAGCAGGCAGACTGTGACGGGTCAGCACCTTAGAGTGACGAGATCTGGGATGCCGCCAGGACACTCTGTGGCTGAGTTTTGTGGAGAAGAAAGTGTTCGTGATGCAGAGGTCATGAAAGGAGCATAGCTCAAGGAGTCGTTGCCCGACTATATATATATATATATATATATATATATATATATATATATATGTATATATATATATATATATATATGTATATATATATATATATATATATATAGAGAGAGAGAGAGAGAGAGAAAGATATATAGATAGATAGATAGATAGATAGATGGATAGATAGATAGATAGATAGATAGATAGATAGATAGATGGATAGATACATAGATACATAGATACATAGATACATACATAGATACATACATACATACATACATACATACATACATACATACATAGATAAATAGATAGACAGATAGACAGACAGAAATATACATATCAAATTATATATAAAATATATAAGCATTATGTTTATTTATTGTTCTTGTACTTCACCATTTATTGCACCATTTTACTGGCACTGACTCCACCTCACTCATTCCAGGTCTTCAACACGCTACCAGCCCCAAGATGTTCCAGCTGAATGTATTTCCAGTGCTGGGAAACAAACAGGTGCAGGGATGTCAAGCTGCCAGGAAGCCACCCACCAGACGGGACCCTGCACGGCCAACATGTTAGTTCAGTGGAGCTTAACAGTACCTGTTCTAATGCAACTTAGCAAGGACTGTGCCTAGTAAGCCCTTTTCTAACTGAATAAAGGAGTCGCTCAGTCACAGAGACAGACTGAGCGAGGTTTGCTGTCCATATTAATGCTCTAATCATATTTGTGATGTCAATGTTTCTCAGACACCTTTCACATCACCGTTTCTAGTCTTTGCCAGGGTGTTGTAAAGGATTTTCGCAGGTCCAAGGAGTCAGCTGAATGCACGTTTATAAATAGCGTTTAGCTTATAACTTCTACTGTTTGGAAAACAAAGTAGCATTGCTATTTATCACTGCAAGATCTACTGACAGATTTGGATGGAGCGTGCATGGAATTGTCTGCATGTGATAAATTCGTCTTGAACAAAATCCAGGATCTAGATTCCACCTCTCTCGTGTGCTGGCCTGATTATCGAGTCGAAGTACTCTGTAGAACTGTGCAATCAAACCGAGGTATAGTTAACAACTTTAAAGATATTTTGCAGTAAGTAAGTCATGACTTTCACTATCGACAGACACTGGTAATGTCATATCCCCCTGGTAATCAGTGCGCGTAAACGGTAAAATCCAACTGCGAATACAACAAAATGCTTCTTGGCCAGAGCACTGTGTTGGTTCAGATTGACGATACTGAGAACTGGACCGCCTTTATAAGGACATTCTAAAGATACTGGCCCTTGGAGGGATTCTTCGTTCAAGATGGTAGCCAATAGAAAAGCAGTGAAACACATACTGAACGTTCAAGATGGTATAGCCAACAGAAAAGCAGTGAAACACATGCTGAACGTTCAAGATGGTAACCAACAGAAAAATGGTGAAACACATGTTCATGGTTCAGGATGGTAGCCAACAGAAAAATGGTGAAAAACATGTTCATGGTTCAAGATGGTAACCAACAGAAAAATGGTGAAAAACATGTTCATGGTTCAGGATGGTAACCAACAGAAAAGTGGTGAAAAACATGTTCATGGTTCAAGATGGTAACCAACAGAAAAGTGGTGAAAAACATGTTCATGGTTCAGGATGGTAACCAACAGAAAAATGGTGAAAAACATGTTCATGGTTCAGGATGGTAACCAACAGAAAAATGGTGAAAAACATGTTCATGGTTCAGGATGGTAACCAACAGAAAAGTGGTGAAACACATGCTGAACGTTCAAGATGGCGTAGCCAACAGAAAAATGGTCGAACACGTGCTGGTCGTTGTTGTATTACTGCGTGGGGAAAAAAAAAGAACCAATAATTAAAAAAAAAAAAACCTCACTTTTTCAGTTAAATTCCAAGGCTTCGAAATATCGTACAGGATCACACTTTCAGTATCTCAGAAAGCTTGGAAACACAGTGCGCAGAAAACAGAAGCAAATAAAAGCGTGAGAACACGAAGACGGTAATAAAACGAAGAAAAGAAATACAGCAACAAAAAATGGTACACATTTTTCAGCTGACTTGCCTTTGTCAAGCGTACACAAGAGATAACAAAGAACAAATACACACAAAACTTATGATAAATAACAGACAGCAAGACTTTCCCAATGTTTCACTAATCGTGGATAAGAAAATAATACAGTAGGAAGTCACAAATTCAGTGTCCCTGTGGTGCTTACAGTAGATAGTCACAAATTCAGTGTCCCTCTGGTGCGGTGCTTACAGTAGATAGTCACAAATTCAGTGTCCCTGTGGTGCTTACAGTACATAGTCACACATTCAGTATCCCTGTGGTGCTTACAGTAGGTAGTCACAAATTCAGTGTCCCTGTGGTGCTTACAGTAGATAGTCACAAATTCAGTGTCCCTGTGGTGCTCACAGTAAATAGTCACAAATTCAGTGTCCTTGTGGTGCTTCAGTACATAGTCACAAATTCAGTGTCCCTGTGGTGCTTACAGTAGGTAGTCACACATTCAGTGTCCCTGTGGTACTTACAGTAGGTAGTCACAAATTCAGTGTCCCTGTGGTGCTTACTGTAGATAGTCACAAATTCAGTGTCCCTGTGGTGCTTACAGTACATAGTCACAAATACAGTGTCCCTGTGGTGCTTACAGTAGATAGTCACAAATACAGTGTCCCTGTGTTCTTACAGTAGATACGTCCAAATACAGTGTCCCTGTGGTGCTTACAGTAGGTAGTCACAAATACAGTGTCCCTGTGTGCTTACAGTAGATAGTCACAAATACAGTGTCCCTGTGGTGCTTACAGTAGGAGTCACAAATACAGTGTCCCTGTGGTGCTTACAGTAGATAGTCACAAATACAGTGTCCCTGTGGTGCTTACAGTAGGTAGTCACAAATTCAGTGTCCCTGTGGTGCTTACAGCAGATAGTCACAAATCAGTGTCCCTGTGGTGCTTACAGTAGGTAGTCACAAATTCAGTGTCCCTGTGGTGCTTACAGTACATAGTCACAAATTCAGTGTCCCTGCGGTGCTTACAGTAGATAGTCACAAATTCAGTGTCCCTGTGGTGCTTACAGTAGTAGTCACAAATCAGTATCCCTGTGGTGCTTCAGTAGATAGTCACAAATACAGTGTCCTGGTGGTTGGTGCTTACAGCAGATAGTCACAAATTCAGTGTCCCTGGGGTGCTTACAGTAATAGTCACAAATTCAGTGTTCCTGTGGTGCTTACGTTGGTAGTCACAAATTCAGTGTCACTGTGGTGCTTTACAGTAGGTAGTCACAAATACAGTGTCCCTGTGGTGCTTACAGTAGATAGTCACAAATACTGTGTCCCTGTGGTGCTTACAGTAGTTAGTCACAAATACAGTGTCCCTGTGGTGTTACAGTAGATAGTCACAAATACAGTGTCCCTGTGGTGCTTACAGTAGATAGTCACAACTACAGTGTCCCGTGGTGCTTACAGTAGATAGTCACAAATACTGTGACCCTGTGGTGTTTACAGTAATAGTCACAAATACAGTGTCCCTGTGGTGCTTACAGTAGGTAGTCACACATTCAGTGTCCCTGTGGTGCTTACAGTAGATAGTAACAATACAGTGTCCCTGTGGTGCTTACAGTAGATAGTCACAAATACTGTGTCCCTGTGGTGCTTACAGTAGTTAGTCACAAATACAGTGTCCCTGTGGTGCTTACAGTAGGTAGTCAAAAATACAGTGTCCCTGTGGTGCTTACAGTAGATAGTCACAAATACTGTGTCCCTGTGGTGCTTACAGAAGTTAGTCACAAATACAGTGTCCCTGTGGTGCTTACAGTAGATAGTCACAACTACAGTGTCACTGTGGTGCTTACAGTAGGTAGTCACAAATACAGTGTCCCTGTGGTGCTTACAGTGAGTAGTCACAAATACAGTGTCCCTATGGTGCTTACAGTAGTAGTCACACATTCAGTGTCCCTGTGGTTCTTGCAGTACATAGTCACAAATACAGTGTCCCTGTGGTGCTTACAGTACAAAGTCACAAATTCAGTGTTCCTGTGGTGCTTACAGTAGGTAGTCACAAATACAGTGTCCCTGTGGTGCTTACAGTACATAGTCACACATTCAGTGTCCCTGTGGTGCTTACAGTAGATAGTCACACATTTAGTGTCTCTGTGGTGCTTACAGTAGATAGTCACACATTCAGTGTCCCTGTGGTGCTTACAGCAGATAGTCACAAATAGAGTGTCCCTGTGGTGCTTACAGCAGATAGTCATAAATACAGTGTCCCTGTGGTGCTTACAGTAGATAGTCACAAATTCAGTGTCCCTGTGGTGCTGTGCTTACAGTAGGTAGTCACACACTCAGTGTCCCTGTGGTGCTTACAGTAGGTAGTCACAAATTCAGTGTTCCTGTGGTGCTTACAGTAGGTAGTCACAAATTCAGTGTCCCTGTGGTGCTTACAGTAGGTAGTCACAAATTCAGTGTCCCTGTGGTGCTTCCAGTAGATAGTCACAAATTCAGTGTCCCTGTGGTGCTTTCAGTAGATAGTCACAAATACAGTGTCCCTGTGGTGCTTACAGTAGATAGTCACAAATACAGTGTCCCTGTAGTGCTTACAATTGATAGTCACAAATACAGTGTCCCTGTGGTGCTTACAGTAGATAGTCACAAATACAGTGTGACTGTGGTGCTTACAGTAGGTAGTTACAAATACAGTGTCCCTGTGGTGCTTACAGTAGATAGTCACAAATACAGTGTCCCTGTGGTGCTTACAGTAGGTAGTCACAAATACAGTGTCCCTGTGGTGCTTACAGTAGGTAGTCACACACTCAGTGTCCCTGTGGTGCTTACAGTAGATAATCACAAATACAGTGTCCCTGTGGTGCTTACAGTAGATAGTCACAAATACAGTGTCCCTGTGGTGCTTACAGTAGGTAGTCACAAGTACAGTGTCCCTGTGGTGCTTACAGTAGGTAGTCACAAATACAGTGTCCCTGTGGTGCTTACAGTAGATAGGCACAAATACAGTGTCCTTGTGGCGCTTACAGTAGAGAGTCACAAATACAGTGTCCCTGTGGTGCTTACAGTAGGTAGGCACAAATACAGTGTCCCTGTGGTGCTTACAGTACATAGTCACAAATACAGTGTCCCTGTGGTGCTTACAGTACATAGTCACAAATACAGTGTATGTGTGCTGCTTACAGTAGATAGTCACTAATTCAGTGTCCCTGTGGTGTGGTGCTTACAGTAGGTAGTCACAAATACAGTGTCCCTGTGGTGCTTACAGTAGATAGGCACAAATACAGTGTCCTTGTGGTGCTTACAGTAGAGAGTCACAAATGCAGTGTCCCTGTGGTGCTTACAGTAGGTAGTCACAAATACAGTGTCCCTGTGGTGCTTACAGTGCATAGTCACAAATACAGTGTCCCTGTGCTGCTTACAGTAGATAGTCACAAATTCAGTGTCTCTGTGGTGTGGTGCTTACAGAGATAGTCACAAATACAGTGTCCCTGTGGTGCTTACAGTAGTAGTCACAAATTCAGTGTCCCTGTGGTGCTTACAGTAGGTAGTCACAAATACAGTGTCCCTGTGGTGCTTACAGTAGGTAGTCACAAATACAGTGTCCCTGTGGTGCTTACACTAGGTAGTCACAAATACAGTGTCCCTGTGGTGCTTACAGTAGATAGTCACAAATACAGTGTCCCTGTGGTGCTTACAGTAGATAGTCACAAATACAGTGTCCCTATTGTGCTTGCAGTACATAGTCACAAATTCAGTGTCCCTATGGTGCTTACAGTAGGTAGTCACAAATTCAATGTCCCTATGGTGCTTACAGTACATAGTCACAAATACAGTGTCTCTGTGGTGCTTGCAGTACATAGTCACAAATTCAGTGTCCCTGTGGTGCTTGCAGTAGATAGTCACAAATTCAGTGTCCCTTTGGTGCGGAGCTTACAGTAGGTAGTCACAAATTCAGTGTTCCTGTGGTGCGGTGCTTACAGCAGATAGTAATAAATTCAGTGTCCCTGTGGTGCTTACAGTAGGTAGTCACAAATACAGTGTCCCTGTGGTGCGGTGCTTACAGCAGATAGTCACAAATTCAGTGTCCCTGTGGTGCTTACAGTAGGTAGTCACAAATTCAGTGTCCCTGTAGTGCGGTGCTTACAGTAAATAGACACAAATTCAGTGTCCCTGTAGTGCGGTGCTTACAGTAAATAGACACAAATTCAGTGTCCCTGTGGTGCGGTGCTTACAGCAGATAGTCACAAATTCAGTGTCCCTGTGGTGCTTACAGTAGGTAGTCACAAATTCAGTGTCCCTGTGGTTCTTACAGTAGGTAGTCACAAATACAGTGTCCCTGTGGTGCTTACAGTACATAGTCACAAATACAGTGTCCCTGTGGTGCTTTCAGCAGATAGTCACAAATTCAGTGTCCCTGTGGTGCTTACAGTAGGTAGTCACAAATACAGTGTCCCTGTGGTGCCTACAGTACATAATCACAAATACAGTGTCCCTGTGGTGCTTACAGTAGTAGTCACAAATACAATGTCCCTGTGGTGCTTACAGTAGTAGTCACAAATACTGTGTCCCTGTGGTGCTTACAGTACATAGTCACAAATACAGTGTCCCTGTGGTGCTTACAGTAGTAGTCACAAATACAGTGTCCCTGTTGTGGATACAGCAGTAGTCACAAATACAGTGTCCCCATGGTGCTTACAGTAGTAGTCAAAGATACAGTGTCCCTGTGGTGCTTACAGTACATAGTCACACATTCAGTGTCCCTGTGGTGCTTACAGTAGGTAGTCACAAATACAGTGTCCCTGTGGTGCTTACAGTACATAGTCACAAATTTAGTGTCCCTGTGGTGCAGTGCTTACAGTACATAGTCACAAATTCTGTGTTCCTGTGGAGCTTACAACAGATAGTCACAAATTCAGTGTCCCTGTGGTGCTTACAGTAGATAGTCACAAATTCAGTGTCCCCATGGTGCTTACATTACATAGTCACAAATTAAGTGTCCCTGTGGTGCTTACAGTAGGTAGTCACAAATTCAGTGTCCCTATGGTGCTTACAGTACATAGTCACAAATACAGTGTCCCTGTGGTGCTTACAGTAGTAGTCACAAATACAATGTCCCTGTGGTGCTTACAGTAGTAGTCACAAATACTGTGTCCCTGTGGTGCTTACAGTACATAGTCACAAATACAGTGTCCCTGTGGTGCTTACAGTAGTAGTCACAAATACAGTGTCCCTGTGGTGGATACAGCAGTAGTCACAAATACAGTGTCCCCATGGTGCTTACAGTAGTAGTCAAAGATACAGTGTCCCTGTGGTGCTTACAGTACATAGTCACACATTCAGTGTCCCTGTGGTGCTTACAGTAGGTAGTCACAAATACAGTGTCCCTGTGGTGCTTACAGCAGATAGTCACAAATTCAGTGTCCCTGTGGTGCTTACAGTACATAGTCACAAATTTAGTGTCCCTGTGGTGCAGTGCTTACAGTACATAGTCACAAATTCTGTGTTCCTGTGGAGCTTAC
>JAPXFY010000029.1:36570698-36573198 GCA_030674185.1 Monoplex corrugatus
GTATTCGATTTCTGCAGTCTTTTAAAGGAAAATATTGAACACATTTTTTTTGAAAACGTGAATCAGCCACATTTTTCTGATGTGTTTCATTTTGTTTTCAATTATTTATAGATCTATGCCAAAAATGTGCAGTTTCAAAGTGTGCACGGTTGTTTCTTGACACAAGTGTCTTCGTTGCTTGCGTGTGGATTTTACAGACATTTGAATTTTGACCATAGTATGTGAGTGACAACTGTGTTTAAATGACTACTGATATGTTGTTTTGAAATGTGCCCATTGAAAAGAAATAAACCAAATGGAAGAAAATTGTGGGAAAAATGGGTTAACAGCCCCACAAAACAGCAAAGAAAAGAAAAGAAGAAAAAAAGTGGAGAAAATTGGAGGTTGGACCCCGCCCGCCGCCCCCTGCCCCCATTAAAAAATTCTGTGAAAGTACAGTTCACGCACACTCCTAACAAAATATTGTATTTCGGGACTTTTTCCTGCGTGTGACCTCTATCGTGGCACCATAATGTCCAAACGTACACATTCGCACCTTCTTAGGGATTTACACACATCAGGCCCAAATTTGATAAACATCCATTCTGAAGTAGCTTATGAATTTTTGTAAACACATTTACATCACAGATACACAAACACACACAGACATACAAACATGCACCATTTTTTTCCAGTCGATATGAAACCATCTCCTTTTTCTGAAGTGGAGATTGAAAAAACTACTAGGCAACTGTCAAACTGTATGGTCTACAGGTTTAGATTTGTAATTAAATAATAATAATTTAATAATAATTAAATAATTACAATATTTATATAGCGCAAAATCTTGATAAAATCAAATCTAAGCGCTGAAACAGACACACACACATGCACGCACGCACACACACGCACGCACGCACGCACGCACACACACGCACTCACGCACACACACACACACACACACACACACACACACGCACACGGCTATAAATGGGGAGAAAGAATAAAAGCAATGGAAAATTATAGAGAACATATTATATACAATTATATATTGCAATGTGATTCCCCTCCGAGTGGAGACAGGCTGCAGAGGGGATTGAGTGAGGTCAGGATTTTATGCAGAGGAGAAAAGGTGAGTTTTGAGAGCGGACTTGAAGGAGACAAAAGTAGGTTGCTGACGGACTGAGAGAGGAAGTTTGTTCCAGGAGAGCGGACCAGAAACAGAGAAGGCTCGTGGACCATAGGTACTGAGCTTAGTGCGTGGAAAGCGAAAAGTCAGAGGATCGAGGCAGAGCGGAGGGTACATGAGGGAAGATAGATCTCAAGTAGGCTTGACAGTGCGTTATTGAGGCTTTTGTAGCACATGGTGTCTAGTTTGTACTGTATGCGCTTTGATACAGGGAGCCAGTGAAGTTGTGCCAGGAGGGGAGATATGTGGTCAGCTTTTTTCTTTTTGAGTACAAGGCGTGCAGCATTGTTTTGAATGCGCTGTAGGATGTGAATGGTGGAAGCAGGAAGACCGGACAGGAGTGAATTGCAATAGTCAATGCGAGACATTATGAAGGAGAGAATGAGTTTTGCAGTTGTTTCCATAGAGAGATACTTCCTGATCAGGCTTATACGATGGAGGTGATAGTAGCAAGATCTGGCAGTTTGAGAAACAAAGTTGTTCATTGAGAGGGTAGAGTCAATGCAGACACCAAGGTTTTTAGCTGAATCAGAAATTGGGACTGATGTGTTACATAATGGGAGAGAAAGAGGAGGCAGCTGAGAAAGTTTCTGACGGGTGCCAATGAAGATAGCTTCTGTCTTGTCATCATTTAGCTGAAGTTTGTTGTATGTCATCCAATTTTTAATGTCCGAGTAACACTCAGTGGCGCGAGTCAGGAGGCGCTGTATATTGTCAGGTGAGTCACTGTCTTGAAGTTGGGTGTCATCAGCATAGAAGTGGTGCTTTATAGAGTGGGAGTTGATGACGGTGGGCAGGGGGGAGGTGTAAAGAGTGAAAAGAACAGGGCCAAGGACAATCCTTGTGGAACACCACAGGTCAGGTATGCAGGTTGAGAGTAAGTGCCATTGATGAGAACAGTTTGTTTTCTGTTTGATAGATATGAAGTGAACCAGGAGAGAGCAATGTCAGAGATGCCAAAAGTATGATGAAGTCTAGAAAGGAGAATACCATGATCAATGGTATCAAAGGCTGCAGACAGATCAAGGAGTGTGAGGAGAGAGACTTTGCCAGTATCAGTTGCAAAGAGGAGATTGTTGAGAATGTGTAGCAAGGCAGTTTTAGTGCTATGGCACTGGCGGTAGGCTGACTGGAAAGGATTGAGGAGATTGTTGGCAGACAGGTGAGAGTTCAGTTGGTTGAGGACAACTTTTTCAAGCAGTTTTGACAAGAAAGAGAGATTAGAGATAGGCCGGTAATTTTTCAGTTCATTTGGGTCTAAATTGTATTTCTTGAGGAGAGGGTGAACAATAGCAGACTTGAAAGAATCTGGGACAGTTCCAGTTTGGAGAG